>CM026329.1:10123108-10791603 GCA_014843725.1 Amphicarpaea edgeworthii
GAAGAGAGAATTTGCCCCAAAATTTATACTGGTTTGACCATAACCCGGTCTACATCCAATTCTTCCACACACCGAGGAGCTCCACTATGATATGAGTTACAAACACCATACACATGCAAATCATAGCAACCCTTATTCACAACCTGGACAAGTACCTATGTGAGAGTGTGAAACACCATCACCACTCAAGCACTACCTCTAGGAAACCCTGTCCTAGAAACTCAAGTGTTTAGGAAACCATATCCTTAAACACTTAGCACTTAGGAAATCCTATCCTATAGTGCTAAAACCAGAACCAAAGAAGAAGAAAAGGTTAAGAACAAAAGCACCTAGATTGTGAAGATATAGTTGGTTAAAGGCTCAAATTGAAAGCACCAAATTGTGCAGATGTAGTTGAAAAAAGGCTCAAAGCTTAAGCACCTAAATGTGCAAGTATAGATGAAGAAAAGCTTTTTCTACAAAGAGGATTTAGTTGTAAGTGAAGCACAATATAATTCAACTCAGAATGATATAGCCGTAAGGATAGGTTTGAATTCTCTAAAATTGAGTTGATGCCTAATGTAGACCCAAGAGGCTTTCTTTATGGTGTCTTAGAAATCTTATCTTTGGAAAAACAAATCTATGATTTGGATATTGATTTGGAAATAGTGTATAAGATAAGGTCTGAGGGAAAAAAGGTTACTCAATCAAATATATGATCTGGAATAAAGAGATATGGATTGGGTCAGACAGATAAGAAAAAGATTTGAGAAAGATCAGATTTGGATATCTTTCAGAACTACCATTATACCAGATGTAATCGATTGGCACAAGGAGTAATCAATTATCTCGTGTATCAGAGGATGATTTTTCTTTGCTATCATTAATTGTAATCGATTGCAATTGAAATAGAGCAAATTCTAAGATTGAAAAATTGCATTGTAATCGATTGCAATCTCTGGTAATCGATTAACCCAAGGGTAGAGACAAATCTGAATTGGATTGGTGCTCTAGTAATTGATTCCTAGTTGATGTAATCGATCACGAAGCTCAGAAAATGTTTTCTAAAATTTGCAAATCATCTCTTGATGCTAAGATAAAAGTTTAGAAAAGTTTTTTTGTAAACATCCTAGCAATCATATCTAACTTAGTCTAAAACACACAATACAAAGCCATCATCTATACATGTTATGGCTTGAAATAAAATAGACTAAGACTAAGTAAAAGGAAAAGACTTAAGGTATGAAAATACCAAAAATCTAGATGAAGCCTTCAATCTTCAGTCTCCCCCTTTTTGGTTTCGAATACCCAAAAATTTAGCTTTAACTCTTCATTGAGTACCTGTCTCAAAAACTTCTCTTGATGCCACAAATGCTTTTCTTTGATTTCTAGGGTTCACATTTTATGGATTGAAATCTTTGTTTTTCTGTATATGTCAAGTTAGTTTTGAAGTTGATCCTTGTTTTTTTTGTGCATGTCAAGCTAGTTTTGAAGTTTGAGAGGTTGAATTGAGTGATAGATTTACCCTTGGTGAGATTTTGAGCCATCAGCATCTATTTTATTTTGTGTGTTTTGCTCCATTGATTGCTTGCACAGTGGCCTTGGCTTGGCTCTTTTTGGTACTTCTTGCACATGCATGTTTGGAGATGATTTAGGCATTCTTGTTCTTATAAGCCTTTAGCCAAATAAGCCTACCTTGAATTAATTCCTTTGATAGCCCCTTTGAGCCTATGTTCCCCTTTCTTTGTTTTGAAGCTTAGTACAAGCCTTAAGTGAAAAACCATGATCATCCTACCCTTGAGGAATTTTGGAGCTTTAGAATTGTTTTGGGAATAAGTGTGGGGGGGGGTATGTTTCATTGGATGATGTATTTTTGGCCATGCTTAATGTTTGATGATGTCTGTTTCAAAAAAAAAAGGATAGAAAAAGAAAAGAAGAGGAAAAGATTGAAGTTGAATAATAGTGGACTTGTTTTTGAACTTGTTTAAGGATTTGGTTGATATTGTTGATATTAGAGGTTTTGAGTTTGCTTTTTATGCTTAATTTTGACTTATTCCCCATTGCTCCTTTATTCCCTTGGGTTTTAGTCACTTATCCCATATATTTTCTCACCTTGTCCCTGGCCCCATTACAACCTTAAAAGACCTTTTGATCCTTTTGTGCATGTGTATTGATTGTTAATTCTAGAGGCTTGCCAAGTCTATGTGGTGTTTGTTTTTCATGGGTGCTCTGAGAGTAAACAGTAGCCTAGACACTTGAGAGATTGAGTGCATATATCTTGTGAGGCTTTATCACCTTTGATTTACCTCTTGGGCGGATTAACTTGCTTGCCATGTTTGAAATGTTTGGATAACTTTCTTGACTGTCTTGACTCTTTAACTCTTGTTGTGTTGGATGTTGCCTATTCTTTTCATTCCTTTGGATTCATTGAAAAGTATGTAAATGTTTTTTGTGTTTCTCTCTCTTTGATGTCTCTAGATTTGTTCCTTGCTCTGTTTCATGATTTTGCCCAGGAGTGCAAAAGACTAAGTGTGGGGGAATTTGATGTGTCATTATTTTCTCCTATTTCTTACCCCTTTCTGTCATCATTTTAATTACTGATTAGCCTTAATTGTCAAATTAATTATGTAGTTTTATCATTTGGGCATTTTCGACTAATTCTGTATTTTAATTTAATTTCAGGAGAATTATAAGCAATTGGGCTTGGATCTGGAATTGGGCTGAACCAACTTGGGCTTGAAGAGAAGAGACTGTTTTAGTTTTATTTGTCGTCCAGTTTTATTTTATTTCATTTTATTGCTGTATTTTGAAATTGGGCCGCATCAGATTTTTATGGGCCCAAAATCAGATTAGTAGCCTAGGGTTTTGTGGGCCTAAGTGACTTTTAGTGAGACAAGAATAAGGGCAGCCGTCATTGAGAGGGGGGCTGCTAGGTTTAGTTTGATATTTTTACTGTGGAAAAAATACTGTTCACGTCCCTAGCATGCTACTGTTCATGTAGAGCAGAGTTTTTCATTTTCGGTTTTCCAACTTCGTTTTCAATTGCAATTTCATTTTCTGCTTTTGTTTCCATTTTCGTTCTTCATTGTTGGTTCGTTTTCAGTTTCCATTTCCAGTTTCGTTTTTGTCTTCTATTCTTGTTTTCGTTTCTGTTTTCTAGTTTCGTTTACAGTCTGCTGTTTAATTTGAATGGAAGGTTAAATTTCCAGTGTTGTTTTCTCTTGAGGACTAAGCACTAGCTCTCTTTGAGGTTTTGTTATTAATGTTAATTTCTGATCAGTTTTTCCCCTTCACCGATTATTCTGTGTTTGCTGCAGATATTAATCCATGCATGTTTAATGCTTGATTAATTGTCTCTGTGCTTAATTAAAGTTCATGCTTAATGGACCTGTGAGAGGAATTAATTGGTGTATGTGTTGCTTAATCACATAATGAAAATCTTGTATTAATTTTTGCTTAGTAAATTAATCCCGGGTTGGATTAAGTGGCTGAATTGATTAGGGATAGATTCTCGTAACCTAGGATAAGAGGCTTGCTTTTGAATCAAGGGGAAACAACACGTTTTAGTTTTGTTATTTTTAATTCAAGTTGCTTGCTGTTTAAATTATTAAAACAAAGAACCCCCCCCCCCCCCCCCCATTTGTTACGGTTTTATTGTTGTTAAGTGTTATGAACGTTTGTTTGATCACTGCTCACTGGGAGACGACCTAGGATCACTTCCTAGTTACTGCATTTAATTGTTTTTATTTGGTTTGGGTACGGCCTCGACCAGTTAGTTTTGAACAAGTAATATCAATTTGAGAAATAGACATAAGCACAAATTTTCTCCCTTTTTTTGGTTTTTAAATCACCAAAAGGGTAAAGAATAAACATAGTTATAAGGAGAAAAAAGAATTCCATATCAAAATAGAGCATTGTTCATAAGACATTTAGCATAAAAATTGAAATGCAGAAAATTCATAAATATAGATGCTAAAAATAGTAAGCTGAGACATCCTAGGCTTCAATCTTCATCAATGTCATTAGTCTTTGAAGGATGGCGATTCCGAATAGGCATGTCAGGATCACGAATCATCTCCTTATAAATATTTGTTTTGCTATATTCGATGTCCTCCATGTCCTTGATAAGCCTTTATTGTCAGTTCCACTTCATCATCCACTCGTTCAATCCTAGCGATGGAGAAACAAAGGGATTGGTCCATCTAAATATGCTTGCCTTGAACATGGGATTGGAGATACCCAGTTTCACCATTGATGCTTAGATTATAATAGAAAACTTTCATTAGGTCAGGGTAGTAGGTACCTTTCATCTCAACCAATGTGATCAATCATTGATCATCAAGGATGTTCTGAAAGGTGAAGCCTTACTGGATGAGCCAATCTTCAGACAGATAACAGGGCTTGGGAATTTCCTTCCTTGGAAACTCTTTTCTGAAGGATGTCTCCTCACTTCAGGTTCTGAACCAATCAAAGGTTGGAGGAGGCGATTTCCTAGGAGGAGAAGGAGTGCGAGCAACTGGGCGCCTTGGCCGTTTTGAGGGAGCACTCTTAGCTTTTGATGATCCTTCCATTGGTGCTTTTCCATTTACTTGAGATAGCTTCTTCTCAATGTGTTGCTGAATATGAGTAGCAATTGGGCGATTGGCACAAGATTTTGTGCGAGGTTGATGTGGAGAAGAAGAATCAACCATTGGGGTTTATATAAGCTGAGTAGGGGTCGTTTTAGGTTTTAGAGGGAAGAGGAAGGGTTTTCTGAATGGAGGGAATGGGGCTCTGTTTGGTCTTATATAATTCCCAATATGTGCGTGATAATCGACTGTCACTTGCTGTAATCAATTGCTTCAGAGACATAGAGTTTTGGTTTGTAAATTCTGATGTGTGTAATCAATTAACCCGTCTATTTAGAAGTGATTTATGATGCTGGTAATCAATTGCCATCTGATGTAATCAATTGCTTTGCTGACAAAGAGAATTTTGCAGCTTCAGATGTCTCATGGTAATCGATTGACTTACCTTGTAATCAATTAACCCGTGTTTTCATGAAATTTTTTTGAATTAAGAACACAAATGTAATCGATTGAAGCAGGATGAAATCGATTAAGATGCATGACAAATCAATAATTGTGTAGAAAAAAGAGAATATTAGTTATAAAAATAGTGTTGCAATGATAGCCAACAAGTAAGCAAAATATTTCAGACTCAAACAAGGCTTAGTTGGTTGATGTATTCCCTATGGCTAGGTGAGTGAAGACTCACTTATGATGCCAAGCTCATTCATAAGGAAATACAATCTCTCTCTAGGTGTCGTCAATATACTCAACAATAATGATGGACTCACAAATGGGTTTCCCTTTATGGATGAGAACTGGAATCTTCTTGTGAATTGGGTTCATTTGCGAGTTGGCTCTTGTTATCCAGATCCTCTTCCCTGTACTCATACTTGATCTCCTTCTCAGCTAGTGCTATCCTGGCTCTCATGCCAAACATACTAAGCCACTCATCCAACAATATCAAGTGCTCTGCCATTTCCAACCACAAGAAGTGAACAAAATTGCTTCAGAGAGACTGTATGATACTTCTTGAGATTGACGAAAAATTGGTTAAATTAATAGGAAACTTTTTCGCCGATAGATCAGCTTAATTGTCTTTATGCATGTGGTGAATTATTCCTACAATCGTGTTTGTTGACTGTTGTAAGCTTGGTCATCTTGTGTACATTTTTTAATATATGTCAGCTACACGTGGCCACAATTTGTTTTTTTTTTTTTTTATGTGGAAGTTGGATCATATGGAATACAAATAGTCAATGTTATAAATTTGACGAAGACGGAGGAGAGTTTTGGTAAGCACCGTAAGAGACTGTAATAATTAAAACATAACAGAGGGAAATTTATTAGTAGTAAGATTAACATAATTTAATATTTCTATGAAATTATTGTTAATAAAGAATATAATTTAAAAAATGTTAGAAGTGTATATTTCGTAATATTATACAATATTGGATGGAAAATAGTATATAAGAAAATATATTATATATATGAAAATATTATTTAAAATTTGATAATACACTATATAAGACTAATTAGTAGTAAAAATATTAATATTTAAAAGCATATATTATTTATTTATAAAATATAGGTTTAAATGTACATTTGATCCCTCTTTTTTTTATAAAATCTTGATTTTGATCCTTTGATTTCTAATTCGGACATTAGTCCTCCAACTATGGAACATATTGTGTTTACTGACAATACTAACATTGACTTTGCTGACATTGAATTGCAATTTTGGTTTTTTTTTTTTTTTGAATCCATGATTTTGACCAGTGATTTTTTATTGCAATATTTGATCTCCTAATTTCATAAATTTGTGTGATTTTGGTTAACTTCTTAGATTATTAACTAATATTTATAATTAGTATAATTATTAAATTAATTAAAAATGATCATTATTAAAATAAAACGTCATATCTAATAGTAAAAAAGATAATAAAAATTATAAGAAAATAATTTTAAAACATTTAAGAAACTTTTTTTTAATAATTATATTTTTTATTTATTTATAATTAACTTAATAGGTATACTAATTATAATTATTACTGAATAATTTAAGAGATGAACCAAAATTACCAATTTGTCAAACTAGCTACGGAACCAAATGTACAATTGAAAATTAGAATGACCAAAGTCATGGATTTAAAAAGACTTAAATATGTTTTTTAATCCTTTAAATTCAAAATTGTTTTTATTAGTCCTTCAAACTTTAAAATACCATTTTTAGTCATTTCCCCATAAAACATTAACATGTGTCAAACAAGATCTTATAAATTTATATAAAATATAATAGTTATGACACATTCTATAGTGTTGACACATCATAATTTGTAAAAAGCTCAAATTTTGACATATCATCATTTTTGCTTACTTGTCATTCTCTCATCATGTCTCACCATTTTCTATATTTTTTTAACTGACCATCAAATAGTAATGAAGTGGTTACAAACTTACAACCACAATGAATGTTTTTTTATTACATTCAAAATCAATGTTTGATCGGTTACTTAAACCAAAATGAAGTTTTTTTAACTTACAGTGTTACAATCCATTACTTTTGCCTTTCATTATGTCTCTTTCGATCTCTTCTACAATTCTCCATTTTTACCTACTTCAAAACTCTCTCAGCCACCCCCTATCATTAGAGATTTAATTCTTTTTTTTATCCTATTATACCTATACAATGTTTGCTGGAAAATACATCCCCCATTTATTTTCAAGGAAATACACTTGCCAACCTATTATGGTGAGAAAATTTGTTTTCAATCCAATGTCATTTAAGAAATTCTTATTTAATGTACTAACAATTATTTTTTCAGCTAATTGGATGAAAAATACATCCCCCATATCTTTGTATTCCGTTATGTATTTATGAAAGTCTCTTTTTAGTTGGTATTGCCTATTTTTGTTCTTTTGTTATTTTTTCACTTAATTTTTGTTTGTAAAACTATTGTTTTATATTGAATTACTTTCTATGGTAGATATCTTATTTTTTGCTCATAATTTTTAATGTTTAAATATAATTTTCAGCTTCAATGAAAATTTCCAGTTATGTGGACCATATTGAAGTTTACTACACCTTTGATCGATATTGCAATCCAATACAAATGTTTTTCATTGTGTCTCTTACTTTTATTTCCTCTAAAACTTTCCATTTGCATCTACTCACTTGTCACTACAAAACTCCCACTTTCACACTCTTTCATTTCTTATATAATAATTTTTTTTCTCTACTCTTCGGCCATAGTGAAGTTTACTACACCTTTGATTGATGTTGCAGTCCAATACAAATGTTTTTCATTGTGTCTATTACTTTTGTTTCCTCTAAAACTTGTTATTTACATGCACCCAGTTGTCACTACAAAACTCCCAGTTTTATATCAAAAATAGATTAATCTTACAAAACTACATAAACATATATATCCCTTCCACAATTAGTTTAATCATATAAATTCCATTGGAATTTTTCGTAGATTTTTGTTTTCTACTGTTAAGTGTATTAATAACATAATTAAAATATAATTTTAATGAAATAAATTTAAAATAATTTATTTATTTCTTTTGCACATTGCGCAAGTCCTTGTCTAATTTTAATTTTAATTTCAAAATATGATTTATGGTGGTTTTAAACGGCCAAAACATTTAAATAAAAAATAAAAACATAAATTTTCCTTAACCTCAAGAAATCCCTAAATCCCCTAAACTTGTACCTCTAGAAATCCTTAAACTCGTAACCCCTCATTCTCCCACCAAGACAGCTCCCTCCAGCTCATCTACTTCGGCAACCATTGATGTCAGACAAATGCAATACATGGCCACAACATTCTTTGTCCAGTCCATCCCCAAATCAGCAAAAGGAGGGGATGGTTGTGGTGCAGCGTAGCATGATATTGTGGGAGGGGAGCATGACAATTGAAATATGCAAATACATACTAGAAGGGGGGTTGAATAATGGGTCAATTAAAATACTTAATAATATTTTCACAACAAATATGATTTCTAAAGATGTTGTCTGCTGAGATATATGAAGGTTTTAATATAAGCAAATATATCTCCTGAAGATAATGTTTTGAAATCTTTTCGTGGATGCATTGAGTGCAAAGATGAACAGTTGAAAGCTTTAAGCCAACAAGAATAAAACACTTGTTTTATACTAGTTCACTCAACCTTGAGCTACATCCAATTTTCCTTTAACAACTATTAAAGGGTTTGACTATAATCAATCCGATTACAAACAAGTATTCTAAACTACCACTTTTGGCTTACAAGTATTCTCTATGCCATCACTAGCTACAAGTATTTTCTATACCACTTATGGTAACGAGTATCAATCTCCCCCTGTGATTACACTTTCCCAAGTATTCTTTAATGATTAAGCCACTCCTTGCTTTCTATTCAATGAATGAATAAGATTCAATGACTCTCAAAGAGAGGATATATATATATATATATATATATATATATATATATATGGCTTGAATGTCTAAGACCTCAGAATGTAGGTTTTCTTTTCTCTCAACTCTTTCTCACTTTTCTCAAAAAGTTTAGGGCTTTGAATGTTGCTAAGATTTTTCGTTGTATGTACATTTTGGAGTGATCAAAATAGTACAAGAAGGGGGGGTTGAATTGTTTTAATATGGAACTTTGATGTTTTTAACAAAATAGATGAGTATATTGATAAGTAAGTAGTTCAGAAAATATATGAGGTTAGCTTCTGAACAGATTCAGAAGATATATGCAGTTTGCTTCTAAACAGTTGTAGTTTGCTTCTGATGGTTATTCATACTCTTTCAAAAATCAGTTTGAGATAGAGTTAAATTAAGCAATAATAATAAAGTAAGCAAAAGAGTAATAGACAAAGGATTTATATTGGTTCACCCTTAACCTTGGATTACGTCCAGTCCTCACTCTATCAAGTGAGATTTCCACTAAATCTAATTAAAGTCTCAACTGAGACAATACACCACTCCAACACTCTGTTGATATACAAAATCAGTCACCTACTGATTCTTGTCTTACTCTTTGTTGATACACAACAACAAACACCCAAGCACACTTGCTGGGTTCCACAGATACAACAACACCAGTTCACTCAACTAGATTTCAAACATTCAGATCTAAGTCTCTCATTGATGACTTGATCTTTACAAGGGGATTCAAAATGGTTTGTCCAACTATGGATTTTCCTAACAGGAAATACAATTCTCAAAGCTATTTTAGAAATATATCTAGAGTAGTATGAACAACTAGGGATCTCTCTTTGATGAAGAGGCAAAGCAAACTTGAATATGTTTGGATGGCTTTCTTGTAGTTTCTTTGTAGTTGGATGATCCTGAAGATGAATAGAGGCTTCTATTTATAGATTGAAGCTAGAGGGCAGAAAGCTAGAGAGCCAGCTGTGCATGAGCTGTAAAGGGGAGAGAATAGCTGTTAAAGTAGAAAGACAACTGTCACTATTTCAGTTCTGAATATGGCTTCTGAATAATGCTTCTGAATGTGCTTTTGAATAGTGCTTCTAAACATGATTCTGAGTTTGCTTTTGATCATGCTTCTGAACATTGCTTCTGACCATGCTTCTAAACACTGCTTCTGAACACTACTTCTGAACATGCTTTTGAACAATCTTCTGAACATGCTTTTGAACAGTGTTTTTGTATGAGCTTCTGAGCAAGCTTCTAAGCAATTGATGAAATTCTATCTGCAACACTTAATAGAATACTTAAAGGTTTTGTCAAAATTAAAATCAGGGTTTTGGACCTTACAATCTCCCCCTTTTTGATGATGACAAAACTTTCAGATATAGAGATAGAGATTTCATACCATAAATATTCAAGGCTCCCTTTAAGAGAAAGCATGAGTTGTTTTAGGGAGCAAAAGCTCCCCCTGAATTTGTGCACAAATTTTAACAATAAAATCCAAAGACATAGAGAATAATAAGAGGAACTTTCATTGGTAACAAGAGGGAGTAATCAAAACATGAATCAGATCAGAGAAGATTCTGATTTAAGACAAGTTCCAATCATAAGTAGCAAAATAAAAAAAAATCAACCTAAAGCATTAAAACATAACTAGCAGTAGGATATAAAATCTCTACTAAGCATAAAATCTCTGCCTAGTTTCTCCTAATTCTCCCCCTTTTTGTCATTAGGCAAAAAGAGCAGTGGATAGGTCACTATTTGGTAGGGGAGGAGTTTTCTGAGGAGGAAGAGGAGGAAGGCATGATGGTGCTGTGAGGAGGTCGAGGTGGTTCATAAGTCATAGTTGGAACCTCTAGAAATAGAGCAGGTCTGACAAATAGAGTAACCCATTCCTCAAAGAGCATGAACTTGTCAAGCATATCATTCACTATCTTCTGCAGAGTATCCATGTTGGTAAACAACTTCTTTTGATCAACCCTTATCTTCCTTATTTGCTTCTTAAGAGATGCAAGTCTGTTCTTAGTAGATTTGGAGCCAGAGGGAGTAGGAATGAACACAGGTGGAGGCTCATGGATTTGAGGTGCAACAGATGGTGTAGTAGTGGGAGTAGTTGGGGAAACTAGAGGAGTTGGTGATTGTTGAGGGTGAAGAGGAGGAAAAGGCAGGGAAAAGGTGGATGGATCACCCATCAATCTTGATATCCTAGGATGCTTCTTTACAAATCCTTCACCAATAGGAGAACTAAAAAGTTTTCTGAGATTCTCAGTGTTGAATAGTGAGTTAGCTGGTTCATCAACAACTTCTTTCTCAGTTGGAGCAGCTTCCTTCATTTTGATGAGGACTGCAGCAACAATCTCATTTGGTGGAGTGATTCCTTTTTCTGATGCAACATTTTGATCCAGAGAAATTTCCATGTTTGCTTCCATTTCAAGATTTTTTTCTTTAGGTTCAGGTGGCAAGACAGAATCCCATTGGATTTCTTCATCATCAGAAATGTGAAGTATATCAGTCTTATCTAAGACAAATTCCTTCTCAGGTGAAAGAGAGAGCTTTTCTGTTCTGGTTGAAGGGGGTTCTAGTTGGGTTGGTGCATTCTGATGCTCTTCTGCAGCGAATTCTCCTTGGATTTTAGGAGTAGATTTTTCAGTGGAAGATTTTCTCTTTGTTACAAAATGCTTGATCTTCTTTCCTCTTGGGATAAGATCAACAAAAGTTGGTGATTCTTTTTTCAGCATCTTCAGCTTTGGTCTGATCAGAACAACTACATTTGGTATTCACTTCAGGTTGGGGTTGAAGCCTCAGAGCAGTGATGTTTCTTTCTCCCCAGACTGAGGACTCTTCTTCAAATGATTCATCACTGAGAGGGACATTAAAGTGAGTGAATACCTTAGTCAGAAGCATCCCATAAGGGACACTTGAGGTGATCTTGACAAGCTTGGTTGCCCTGATCATGTGGTGCATAATCAGATGGCTCAGATTTAGTGGAATCATCTCCTAGGGATAGAAGATTAACAACAAATTAGAATTGGTCACATCTTGAAATGTGCCAGCCTTAGGAAGGACACACTGCATAGCCATCAAGTGTGCAATCCTCCCAAAAGATGAGAGGGCTTTTGACCTTAGGACGCTTTTTAATGGGCACAAGAGGCTTTTGATGACATTATCCCTTGTCTGATCAAGCTTCTCAAACCAATCTTCAAACAGACTATGGCCATCATAAGGTATCTTCAAGATTGAGTTGAGAACAGATTCAGTGATCACCATTTCAACTCCCTTTAGTGTAGCAGTAATGGTTAGGGCATCTTCATCTACCTCAGCCGAGTAATAAAAAGCTCCGACCAATCTAGGGAAGATTGGTTCAAACATTTGAAAGAAAGATTCCCAACCTTGTTTCTTGACATAGCACAGAACATCCCATCCACATTGATGAATACTTTCAAAATCAAAATTCTTCCCATTCACAACCTTCTTGCTAACCTAGCTTCTTTGAAATTTTTCTTGCAACTCCTTGTTTAGAAACAGGGCATCAGTTTCATTCCTCTTTCATTTCCCCTATGTTGGATGGTTTCTGAATGCAATGCTCGTGATTCGAGGCAATGAGGACTTGGTTCCTTCAGAATCTGATGAGCTTGAATGGATGATGGTTTCCTTTTCTTTTCCTTTTCTCTGAACATGAGGTGGAGGAGAAGGGGTTTTGTTTAGTTCAAAATTAGAGGAGGATGAGTAGGTCATGGGTGTTTTGGAAATGGCTGTTTTGATTTTAGGCATGGTGATGAGAATCAAGGAGAGAACGAGAAGAATAGGGTTTTTGTGAGTGTGTGAATAATGGTGATAAAACAGTCCTTAGCAAGCAGTAAATATATAGAATTCAAAAAATATAGCTATTAGAAGCAGTTATTATTTACTGTGCAGGATTAGATTTTGCAATTAACACCCAACTAGCCGTTAAAACCTAATACCCAACATTTAAAAACTAAAGTATATTACTTAGAAGATAACAAAAAAAATATTCATGTGCAAATTTCTAAATAAACAATATTCAATAAATTTTCAATGAAATTGAACCTGTCTTCTAAGAGGGGCTTTGTGAAGATATCTGCCAATTGAAGATCAATGTCTCCTTTCTATACATTATCTCTTAAGAAGTGATGCTTTATTTCAATATGTTTTACTTTAGAGTGCTGAATTGGGTTCTTAGATAAATCAATTGCACTTATGCTATCACACATAATTGGAATTAGTGGCATATCTATTGAATAATCCTGTAATTGTTGTTTGATCCATAGTACTTGAGAACAACAGGTAGTAGCAGATACATATTCAGCTCTATAGTTGACAGAGCAATTGTTCCTTGTTTCTTTGATGACCATGAGATTAGGGAATTTCCCAAAAATTTACATGCACCACTGGTGCTTTTCCTTTCCACTTTATCTCTTGCAAAGTCAGCATCACTATATCCCATAAGATTGAACTCAGATCCTTTATCATACCATAGACCATGATTAACAGTATTAATTAAATACCTTAATATTCTTTTAATAGCAGTAACAAGTGATTCTTTAGGACATGATTGAAATCTAGCACATAGTCCTATTGAGAACACTATATTAGGTCTACTAGCAGTTAAGTAAAGTAAGGATCCGATCATACCTCTATATTCCTTTTTTGATGTACACTTACCTTCTTCATCTACTGATGTAACACCCTACCATTTATTTTATTCTATTTTATTTAATTTTACTATATGTCATTATAAATAATTATTGTGAACATGTTTGTAACCAACTAGATAAATGGTAATTTGGGAATATGGTTATAGTTACTAAAAAGTGGGTTTTCCATTTAAAAATGATAAAAGAGAACTAGCATGTAGTTATAGCTGTGTAATGGGCTGAGGTGGGTAGTGCAAAATCCTTTTTTCTTTAAAATACTCTTTTATTGAGCCTTATGCTCACAGCCCAAAGGTGTACATAAAGTTGTTAAAGTCTCCTCCAAAACCTCAAAAAACTTCTCTTCTTTCTTTTCTTCTCTTAGCTGAAACATGACGGTGATGAAAGAACTCTAGCAAGAACGGTTGTTGCGTTGAGGTTTGGAAGAGGATCGCCATGTGATCTCCTTCCCTTGCTGCATTTTCTACTCTTGACGTAAGGGGGAGTGGGTTTATTCTTATTGATTAGAATGGCATTGGCCCTGGGTAGGAGGGTTGTCTAAAACCCCAAAGTTGTTAGGTTTGTATATTTCCTCTATTTTGGATGAACTATGAATGTCCTAGAATGCTTAGTTTCTGCCATTAAGTGACTAAAATGTTATAGTGAGTTATTCCTTTCTTAGGTTCTTGGTGATTTGGGAATGTTTGAGAGTTTCCTTGATGAAGTTATATGAATTTGTGATTGTAATACATTGTCTTTACCATATGAGAATCTTATAAGTGTTAGATAATGTTCTTGAGCTTTTGGAGATTGATTATAGTATGAGGAATCCTTTGGGAAGCATTAGATTCTGCAGAAAAGTCATTTTCAGCATTCTGCAGAGTGTTAGTCTTGGGACAAATAGTGTCTGCTCGGGACAGACTGTGTCTAGTCAAAGCATTGACCGTTTGGTCAAAGCATTGATCGTCTGGCCAAGCATTCACCGTCTAGTTAGAGCGTTGACCGTCTGCTTGAGGGTTGACTGTCTATTGACTTTGGCCAACTCTGGTCAACTTTGACTTTTTCCTAGAAAGTGTCTAAAACTTATATTTTGACGTGCAAATGTTTAATAATCATTTCTTATGCGGATGCTTGCTTTAAATGCATGATTTACATTTTGTGGGGTGCTGTATATGAATACTAAGATGTGAATATGTAGTGTTTGAGTATGTGATATGAGGTGTCATTGGATGCCATTGAGATAGGTGATCTAGCCTATGAGTTGGCAAGGATGGGCCTAGGTGGTATTCTAACCGTGAGTGACCTAGCTTGCAAGCAGCAAGGATGCACTCACTAGTGCATGATGTTAGGTTCATTGGAATTATTGTTTGTTTGAATGTTTGAACATGCATCATAATGTTTGAGAGTTGTTGAATAGCCGTGAACCAAGAAGGTGGGGTTCATGACAGGTTTAGCCTATACCTTGGGGGTTACCTGGTGTAGACACTCTGTGAACTCATGTTGATCCCATGAGTTGGAGTGTACTTGCAAAGCTAGGTAGCCTTGACAGCCACATGCGGATCATTCTAGGTGTTGTAGTCTATGCCAAAGGCATTGACGTTGGTGACGCTTCTCGGTAGACCGCACTCCTAGACTATTCTCCCGAGCTAGATATGGTACCACATGGCATATGAGATAGAGTCTAAGAGGCATTGCATTACATATGCATTATGATACTATGAAGAATTGTATTATTGTTGTGTGATCTACATGGGTGTACATATCCGCAAAATATGAAAATCTTGTTTCCCATTTATATTGTATCTTACTTTTGATAATGATTCTCACTCTCTTTCTTTGTGCGATTCTTGTTGTGTGTGTTTGGGCTGATTGCCATTTGTCGGTGAGGATCGTCTAGGCATTGAATAAGATGTTGGAGGAGAGGCTTAGCTTATCCAGCTTAGTTTATATTTTTTTTGAGACTTGTGCTCTGATAGCTATGACATCGGGGCAGGGTTACTTGTTTACATCTAGTTCTTCTTGTTAGATGTCGTACTCTTGTGTGGCCATTTGGATGCCAAACTTTTTGAATTTACATTATGTACTTATAAGCGTGGATTATTTCGAGGATTTGAGAATGTGAACCTTTTACTCATGAAAATTCCATGGAAAGTCTATATTCCCTCGTATAATGTTTCATTATTTTTGCACTTTATTTTAAGGCCTAGCTTTTAGGGTAAAGGGTATCACAACTAAGATGACATGTGAGAGGTGAACATGTGTACTCATTGGTTTGACATCTTCCATTCTAAACTTTTTCAGAATATCTTTTGTGTATTTCTCTTGTGGATGAAGATTCCTATATCTTTCTGAACAATTTGCAGTCCAAGAAAGAACTTTCACTCCCCCATCATGCTCATTTCAAATTCTCCTTGCAATAGATTTGAGAATTCTGTGCACATTTGTTGAAAAGTGGCCCCAAAGATTATCTCATCTACATAAATCTGAACAATGAGTAGATTTGTCTTCTGAGTCTTTCTGAATAGAGTGGTGTCTACTTTGCCTCTTTCAAACCCATTTTGAATCAAGAATGAGCTCAGTCTTTCATACCAAGCTCTTGGTGCTTGTTTCAAACCATATAGAGTTTTAACAAGCTTGTAGACATGGTTTTCTTTTTGTTTATTTTCAAAACCAGGTGGTTGTTTGACATAGACTTCTTCATTTATAAATCCATTCAAAAATGCACTCTTGACAACCATCTAATATAGAATGATCTCTTTATGTGTTGCATAAGCTAGTAAGATTCTGATTGCTTCTAATCTAGCCACTGGTGCAAATGTTTCTTCATAGTCAATCCTCTCCTGTTGGTTATAGCCCTGAGCTACTAGTCGAGCTTTGTTTCTCACAACTTCTCCAGCTTCATTCAATTTGTTTTTGAACACCCATTTAGTTCCAATAGCAAATTGTCTTTTTCGAGGAGGAACAAGGTGCCACACTTCATTTTTCTTGAACTTATCCAATTCCTCTTTCATTGCATCTACCCATGATTTTTCTCGCAGAGCATCTTCAACATTCTTTGGTTCAATTTGTGATAGAAGAGCCATCAAATTTTTATCTTTGTTCAAAGAGGCTCTTGTTTTGACTCTAGATGTGGTTTCTCCAATAATCTGAGTGGGAGGATGAGCTGTTGAGTATTTCCAGCTTCTTGGCAGAGATGGGCCTTCATCTTTCTCAGTTATTTCTTCTTCTAAGTGCTTCTGATGGGTTTTGGCCTTCATTCTAATGATTGGTATTGATTTTCATTCTTTCTAATTCTTCTTCTAAATATGCAATCTTTCTCTTTTCAAGTGTATTATCATATTCATCAAAATATATGTGCATGCTTTCTTCTACAACTTGTGTTCTCAAGTTATAGATTCTGTATGCTTTAGAAGTAGTATAGTATCCTAGAAAAATGGCTTGATCTGATTTTTCATCAAACTTTCCAAGACTGTCTTTGTTATTTAGAATAAAACATTTACAACCAAAGACATGAAAATATGATATACTTGGCTTCTTATCTTTCCATAATTCATAAGGGGTTTTGTTCAAGATCTTTCTGATAGAGACTCTGTTCATAATGTAGCAGGCTGTGTTTACAGCTTTTGCCCAAAAATATTTCGCAAAAATATTTTGGAACCTCAGATTCACTTATAAGTGTTCTGGCCATCTCTTGTAAGGTTTATTTTTCCTTTCCACAAAACCATTCTGTTGGGGTGTTCTTGGACGGGAAAAGTTGTGGGAGATACCCTTTCCATTATGAAAGTTTTCAAAAAGAATATTTTCAAATTCTCCCCCATGGTCACTCCTTACAGAGACAATTTTTCAAATCTTTTTCATTCCGAACTTTCTTATAGAAAATTTTGAAAGCATTGAAAGATTCATTCTTATGGGAAAGATAAAGTACCCAAGTAAATCTTGAGAAATAATCTATTATCACAAATCCATATCTCTTTCCCCCAAGGCAAGGTGTTTTGGTTGGTCCACAGAGGTCAATGTGAAGTAGTTCTAGTACATTTTGAGTGGATATGGCATTTTTAGGTTGAAAGCTAGATTTTGTTTGTTTCCCTTTTACACAGGCTTCACAGATTCTATCTTTTTCAAATTTGATTTTGGGTAATCCTCTTACAAGGTCATACTTAGATAGTTTGGACAAGGTTTTCATATTTAGGTGGCCTACTCTTCTATGCCATAACCATTTGTCATTTTCGAATGAGGCTAGACAGGTCTGATTTGGTAGGGATTCAGGGCAGACTTTGTAAAGGTTTTTCTCTCTAATCCTAGAGAATAGGATAGTTCCAATAGATGCTTTCTTAATCAAACATGCATTGGGTTCAAACACAACTTATAGCCACTATCACATAGCTGACTGATGCTCAGAAGATTATGTTTCATCCCATCTACAAAATAAACATTTTCAATTTGAGCAGAATTAGGTGTACTAACTTTAACAACTCCTTTGATGAGGGCTTTTCTGTTGTCTCCAAAGGTGACAAACCCTCCATTCTCTTTTTCTTCAAGATTGAGGAACTTGTTTTTGTCTCCAGTCATATGTCTGGAGCATCCACTGTCTAAGTACCATAGCACTCTCCTGCTGTTGTGAAACTGACATTCCTACATCAGAAAGTAGTAAGGCTTTTGGTACCTAGACTTTCTTGGGTCCTTTGTTGTTAGTTACCCTTTTGGTAAGAATGTTTCTATTGCTGTAGCAATCTGAGGTCAGATGTCCCCATTTGTTATAGATAAAACATTTCCTTGTAGACTTTTGTTTCTTAGAGATTTTCTTAGGTTTGTTAAAACCTAAGTCAGTTCTGTCAAAGAAACTCTTTTGTATTTCAATGAGTTTATCAAGATTTTTTGTTCCATCAACAAAGTTTGCTAAGTCTTTTGTCAACTTCTCAACTTCTTCTTTTAAAAGTTTATTTTCATTCTCAAGTTGAGTTTGGTCAAAAGACAACTCCTTTAATTGATTCTCTTCTATGCTTAATTTGTTCAGACAATTTAAAATGTGATTCTTCAAGAACATGATTCCTTTTAAAGAGAAATTCATTTCTAGATCTTAGCTTATCATTTTCTTTTTTAGCTTCATAAAGTTTTTTCTTTAGCTGACCACATTTTTGTGCTAGAAGATTAGAATCATACAATAGGCTATCAAAAGCATTTTCCAGTTCCTTCTAATTTTTAAAATCAAGAGTAGTTTCAGAATTTGTTACTTGCTCATTTTCTGATTCTACCATGAGACATATATTGGTTGTTTGCTCTCTATCTGATGAGGATGTTTCATCATCATCCCAGGTTATCATGGCTTTCTTTTTGTGATCTTCTTTCTTATGATCTTTCTTTAGAAGAGGACACTCAGTTTTGTAATGTCCTAATTTATTGCATTCATAGCATTTGACTTGTTGTTTTGAGTCTCCTGATTGATGATCCTTTTTGAAATTTCTTGAGCCTTTTTTTCTTTTGAGTAGTTGTTGTACTCTTCTTGACAGAAGAGCTAGCTCATCATCATGATCAGTTGTTTCTTTTCACTTTCATCAAACTTGGTTTCTGCCTCAAATTTTAGAGCTCGTCAGTTCTGTCCTTCTTTAGTCTTTTGGGATGCTTTAAGAGCTACTATTTTTCTTTTGGATGGATGAATCTCTTCAGCAATTTCTTGTTCATGAACTTTTAATGACCCAATTAGTTCATCCATCTCTAGTAGTTTGAGATCTTTTGCTTCTTGAATGGCAGTAACTTTAGGTCTCCAGATTTTTGGTAGGCTTTTGAGGATCTTCTTAATTTTATGGTGTGTGGTGTATTTTTCTCCAAGTGCATTTAGCTCACTAATGATAGTAGTGAATCTGGTAAACATTTCTTCTATACTCTTATTTTCCTGCATTTTAAACATTCCAAACTGATGAGTTAGTAAATTTACTTTAGAATCTTTTACCTCATCTGTTCCTTCATGTGCAGTTCTTGAGTTTGTTCCAGATTTCCTGTGCTGTCTCACATTCAGAAATTCTGTCATACTTTGATCATTTGAGGGCACATGTTAGGAAAAATTTTGCTCTAGAATTTAATAGGAATTTGGCTTTCTCTTCTAGGTTGCATTCAATTTTTGGTTTCTATTCTTCTATTCCATCTGGCAGCCTTTTCATGGGTTGATAGGGCCCAATCTTTATGATGTCCCATAGACCAAACATCTTGTGATTCCATGAACAACTTTATTCTATCCTTCCAATAGTAGTAGTCTTTTCCATCAAATCTGGGAGGCCTATTTGTTGAAGCTCCTTCTAGAATGAACACAACTGGCACTCCAGCCATCACTTCTTCTAGGATCTTTTCTCCTACACTGTTAAGTGCGCTTAACCCGAGAGTTAAGCTCTGATACCAATTGAAGTGATCAAAATAGTACAAGAAGGGGGGATTGAATTGTTTTAATATGGAACTTTTATGTTTTTAACAAAATAGATGAGTATATTGATAAATAAGTAGTTCAGAAAATATGTGAGGCTAGCTTTTGAACATTTCAGAAGATATATGCAGTTTGCTTCTGAGTAGTTGTAGTTTGCATCTGATGGTTATTCATACTCTTTTAGAAATCAATTTGAGATAGAGTTAAATTAAGCAGTAATAATAGAGTAAGTAGAAGAGTAATAGACAAAGGATTTATACTAGTTCACCCTTAAACCTTGAGCTACGTCCAGTCCTCCCTCTATCAAGTGAAATTTCAACTAAATTTGATCAAAGTCTCAACTGAGACAGTGCACCACTTCCAGCACTCTACTGACATACAAAATCATTCACCTACTAATTCTTGTCCTACTCTTTGCTGACACACAGCAACAAACACCCAAGCACACTTGCTGGGTTCCACAGATACAGCAACACCAGTTCACTCAACTGGATTTCAAACACTCAAATCTAAGTCTCTCACAGATGACTTGATCTTTACAAGGGGATTCAAAATGGTTTGTCCAACTATGGATTTTCCTAATAGGAAATAAAATTCTCAAAGCTGTTTTAGAAATATATCTAGAGTAGTATGAATAGCTGGGATCTCTCTTTGATGAGGAGGCAAAGAAAACTTGAATTTTTCTGGATGGCTTTCTTGTACTTTCTTTGTAGTTGGATGATCTTGAAGATAAATAGAGGCTTTTATTTATAGACTAAAGCTAGAGGATAGAAAGCTAGAGAGCCAGCTGTCACGAGTTGTAAAGGGGAGAGGACAATTGTTAAAGTAGAAAGACAGTTGTCAATGGTCTTTTTTTGTTAGGAGACAATGGTCTTTAAAGTCAATGTATAAAATGATTAAGTTATCTTATTGTCTGGTGTGAACGTGGTACCGTTTGACAAGAAGATTCAATCTATCTGGTTAAGACAAGATTTTGTCCATTTGTACTTAGAAAACCTTTTCCATCTGTACATAAGAATTAACTTTTGTCTATGCATAAGAAAAGTTTTCTTCGTACATGGAAATATGTTTCCTCTATTTGACAAAATTATTTTTTGTCAGGTCACTAAGTGACCTGTTGTCTCGTTTTAAAAGCCCTTTGGACGTTGATTTCTCTTTAAAACATTTTCAGACACTTAATCATAATATTGAGAATAGAGAGATTTTACTATTCATCTAAAGTGATTTTTTGTTCCTTGAAATTACTCAAGTAATGAACCATTAGTTTGATCAATATTATCACATTTGTTATCATCAAAATTAATCAAACAATTAGGGGCCAGACATCATCCAATGGGTTGGTTCTAGCAGCAATGAGGAGGATGAGGCAGAGGAGCAATACGAAGGGGTGAAGGGAATGTTTCACTAGAAGACTGTTCATCTTCGGTGGTACATGGTAATTCCTTATGGGAAAAAGGATAGAAAAACATATTTTTAAAGTTTGAGGGACTAAAACAACAGCTTTGAATTCAAAGGACTAAAAAGAAAGAGTGATATTTGAAGGACTAAAAACATAATTAAGTCATTTAAAAAATTACAAGACCAACAATTTTTTTTCCTGAAATCATAGTCTAGGAGGAGAAGAAGAATCATAGAATCCCAAGAGTTAATTACAATGGGGAAAGGAAACTAGGCCTATTACAAAACCATGTAAGTGGTAATCTATTCCTAAGACCATGGGAAGCCATCAAATCGGCACACATATTTCCCTCACGGTAAATATAAGATAGCCTAATACAAAGGGAACTAGCTTTGACAATCATATTGCTCCACTGTTGACGCAGCTTCCAAGGGACTATTTTTGAATTATGCAAGGGAATCACATTCAATCCATAATTTATACTAGCCTTTGCTGTCATCATATTCAACAAAACGAATAATAGCAAAAACTTCAACAAAAAACACAAATTGAATGCCAATGTATTCCGATAAAGCACCTCTAAAACATCCTAAGTGATCCTGAAAAATACCATCAGATGAAGCATGGCTAGGAGCACCCCTTGCAGCGCCATCTGTATTGCATTTAATATAGCCACAAGACGGAGGTAGCCAATGCACATTTTTAATAATAGGAGCCTTAGCAAGCTTAGCATCAATATTGAAATGCTTAAGGAAACGCAATTCATAAATGGAATTTGTAGAAGTTCCTTTGCTAAGAAATCCAATAAGTGAAACTCCAACCTTGATCTCATTTAGAAGTTGAATATACGAAATTCTGAAATTTTTAAATCAAATGTAGTTGCGTGTGAAGATTGATGCCTCGCCTCTTCATTTAGATTTTTGGTATCTTCATACCTTAAGTCTTTTGCGTTCTCTTAGTCTAGTATTTTCTTTTTATGCCATAACATGTATGGATGATGGCATTGTATTGTTTGTTATAGGCTAAGCTTTATCATTCTTGCTTGATGTTTTGATTTGCCCTGTTTTCTATTATCTCTAGCATCACTAGATGATTTACTTCTTAGGAACTAATTTTTAGTAATTGCAATCGATTACAAGTTGTAGGAATCGATTACCAGATGGCCTAATCAATTTTGTAACCATCTCTGGTATTAGGTTAATCGATTACCAACCATTGCAATCGATTACAATGTTAATTTCAGAGTTTAGATGTTGCCTTGTATCCATTGCAATCGATTACCATCGAATTGCAATCAATTACAAGACAATTTTTGAGATTCAGAAATTGCTCTGTTTCATTTGCAATCGATTATCAGATGATCTCTGATATTCAGAGTTGGCTCTGTCTTGTTTGCAATCGATTACAAGTCTACTGCAATTGATTACAACAACTGACAAAAAGTGTAAATCATATTTTGATACACTAGATAATTGATTACACCTTGATTGCAATCGATTATATCTGGTATAACGGTCATTTTTAAAGATCTCCAAGACTCATTCTTTGTCTAACTAACTCCGAATCTTTTTGACCCATGCCATATATTTGAATCCATATCATTTTATGCAGAACAACAAACAAATAGTCACAATATCTTTTTATTCCTTCAATTGTCAAAATTCAAATCTTTGATTTGATTTTCAGATTTGATATTGCTTTGATCACTCTCTTCTTTCTTTTGCACATTCTCTAATCTCTTGAGTTTCAGAAAACTCAATATTTCTTTTACTGCTATACCCATTTGAGATTGAACCTTTGAGCCTATACATCTATATCCCTCTCTTGTTCCTTCATGAACTGAGGTGATTCAACATTAGTTCTTGATTGCTAAATTTGCTCATATTGGAGTTTCTTGATCTGATCTCATATCTGCTATATCATCACATCAAGGTGTTTTCGTTCTTTAATCTTTTTCATTGATCTTGTTTGATTAGCATTGTGGGAATTTCATTCCTAAATGTTGTTTTGAAATTAGATGGTATTTCTAATTTTGTTTCTAGAATTGTGTTGTTTTAGAGTTTAGAAATTGGATGGTGAATGGTGTTTTCACATTCAATCTTCTAGGTTCTTGTTTCAGGTTGTGAAATCAGGATTTGCTGTGAATTGTGTGTGCATGGTGTATGTAATCAAATTCATAGTGGAACCCCTTGGTGAAAGGGAGAACTGGATGTAGATCGGTGGTTGATCAAACTAGTATAAATCAACAGGCTCAATCTCTCTATCCCTTGTTCTATTTCAATTTAGCATTTGATTTTTATCAAGATAATTTGTTCTAAATCATTTCTATCTTAAGCTGAGGTTGTTTTTCTGGTTTATTCAATCAATATAACATTCCCTGAAAATGCTTTTATTAGAAACCTCAAGAGTAATGGTGAAAAATATTTTTGAGGAAAAGAATTTGTCACTTTACGATAAATCAATTCACTCCCCCCCTCTTGATTGATTACTCAGCTGATCCTAACAATTGGTATCAAAGCTGGTTCTTGTTTTTTAATTAAGGATTTGTAACATGGCCGGAAATGAATTACCATTGGCTGAAGGCGGCTCAATCAATCGGCCTCCTCTTTTCTGCAGAGATAACTATCTGTTTTGGAAAGTCCGTATGAAAATTTTCATGGAGTCGATTGATCGAAGTGTCTGGCAGACGGTAATCAATGGACCTACACTTCCAACTGTTATTATTGATGGAAAAACCATTATAAAACCAGTTGATGATTGGACTGAATTAGAAACAAAAAAAGCTAACTATGATCCAAGAGCCATGAACATATTACACTCAGCTTTGAATTCTGATGACTTTTTCAGCATTTCAATTCTCTCTACCACTAAGGAAATCTGGGATACAATAGAGATAATCCATGAAGGCACTCCAGAAGTGAGACGCTCAAGGAAGAACACACTCATATAAGAATATGAGACATTTCAGATGCTACCTGGTGAATCCATATCTAGCTTTCAAATGCGATTTACTCATATAGTAAACCATCTCAAAGGCCTCGGAAAAATGTTTGAAGATGAGGAGATGAATGTCAAAATCCTAAAGAACATGAACAGAACATGGCAGCCAAAGGTCACAGCAATTTCAGAGACACGAGGCTTGGCCACCATGACGAGTGCTGAGCTGTTCGGAAAGTTGAGAGAACACGAAATGGATATGACTCGGATGAACAAAGAAGAGCATAAAGAAAAGAAGATGAAAGGGATAGCTTTGAAAGCTGAAAAACATTAGTAAAACCAAAGCAACGATGATGATGATGAAGAAACCAATTCAAATTTAGAAAACTTAACTCTCATTGTAAGAAAATTCAAAAATTTTCTAAAGAAGAAGAAGGATTTCAGAACCAACAAAAGCAATGGATACCCTACTAAGAAGATGGTGAAGAAAGGCGAAGTATCCTCAAAAAATTACATATGCTTCGAATGTGGTAAACCAGGACACATCAAGGCTGACTATCCAAACATAAAAAATAAGCATAGTGAAGAAAGAAAGAAATTCAAAGGAAGCTCAAAGAAAAAGACAACATACATAGCTTAGGAAGACAATGCATCCACCACTTCATCCGACAGTTCTGAAAGTGAAGAAGCCAACATATGCTTGATGGCTAATGAAGAATCAGATAAAGAAAGCAATGTAAGTATTTCAAATCATGAATCTTCTTCAGATTGGGAAACTGAAACAGATTCCGATATTGAAGATAATTCTGAACTGCATAATGCTTTCAATGAATTAGTTGAAGAGTCCAAATGCCTAGCCAAAGAAAATAGTCTTCTCAAAGGAAAAGTTAAATGGCATGCAAACAAATTGGCTCAAATGGAAAAGGATCTTTCAGAGGTTAAATTTGAAAAGGAAAAACTTGATTTTGAACACTCCTTTTGCAAAGCGAACATTGCTTCTACAAGTCATTCAATTCCATGTGAGCTTTGCAATGATTTAAAATTGAAAAATGAATATCTTTTGAAAACTTTAGCAAAGTTCACAGTTGGAAGAGATAATCTTGACGCTTTGCTAAGATTGCAAAAAAGAGCTCTTAACAAAACTGGGATTGGATTTACAAATGGCTTGAATGAAAAACCTTTTAGAAACTTTGTAAAGTCATCCCAAGTATCATTTGTTATTTGCAATTACTGCATGCATTAAGGACATACTTCAAATAATTACATCATTAAGAAACATGAAGTACCTAAAGGGAAATTTGAATGGATTCCAAAGGTTACTCATGTCAGCACTAACAAAAAAGGACCCAAGAAAATCTGGGTACCTAAGACTAGCACCTAATCTGTTTTGTAGGTATGCTTTAAAGCCATGGAATCACAATGGTATCTTGATAGCGGATGTTCAAGGCATATGCAGGTGACAAGAGGAAATTTGTCAATCTCACTGAGAAACTAGGTGGTTGGGTCACTTATGGAGACAACAACAAAGGGAGAATTTCAGGTGAAGGTAACATAAGTAACTTCTCCTCAACTATAATTGAAAAGGTTGATGGGTTGAAGCATAACCTTCTTAGCATTATTCAACTTTGTGACAAAGGGTATGGAGTATCTTTTGATCATTCAAAGTGCTTGATTAGTGATAAGCAAGGCAATGTTAAACTTGTTTTAAGAATGATGTTGTAAAGTCTTTTATTAAAATTTTCCAAACAGATTCAAAGAGAGAAAAATCTATCAATTATTTCATTAAGAAGTGACCATGAGGGAGAGTTTCAAAATAAAATATTTTCTGAATATTGTGAAAATCATGGTATTAAGCACAACTTTTTACTCCAAGAACACCACAACAAAATGGTGTTGTTGAACAGAAAAATCGGTCCTTAGAAGAATTGGCTAGAATTGTTTTAAATGAAGTCGATCTTCTAAAGTACTTTTGGGCTGATGCCGTGTCAATTGCTTGCTATATTTTGAATCGTGTTTTAATAAGACCTATCTTGAAAAAGACCCCTTATAAACTTTTCAATGAAAGAAAACCCAATATTAGTCACTTGCGAGTTTTTGGCTGTAAGTGTTTTGTTTTAAACAATGGCAAAGAATCACTTGGCAAGTTTGATCCAAAGGCTGATGAGGCTATATTCTTAGGTTATTCTCTATCCAGTAAAGCCTATCGTGTTTATAATAAAAGAACTTTAGTTGTTGAAGAATTTGTACACATTGCATTTGATGAGTCTGACTCCAAGTTGGAGGAAGATGTGTCTTTTGATGATTATGCAAGACCCATTTACAGTGACATGACTGAGCCTCAAGCACAAGGGCCATCTCCATCTACCTCCATTGAAGATTCAAGTGTACCAGCTGCCTCTCCAACCATTCATGGTCTACCAAAAGAGTGGAAGCAGCCAAAAGATCTCTCTATTAACAATATTCTAGGAGACATTCAAAAGGGAGTCACAACCAGATCCTCTATGAACCAAATTTGCAATGCAGCAGCCTTTGTTTCGCAAATAGAGCCCAAGACCATTGAGGAAGCCATCCTTGATGAATTTTGGATGATGGCAATGCATGAAGAGTTGAATCAATTCAAATGCAATCAAGTTTGGGAGCTTGTATCTCATTCTTCAAAGATGAATATAATAGGTACAAAGTGGGTGTTCCGCAACAAAAGTGACGCTTCAGGAATCATCACTCGGAACAAAGCCAGACTTGTAGCAAAAGGCTACAATCAGCAAGAGGGAATTGACTTTGATGAGAGATATGCTCTAGTTGCAAGATTAGAAGTTGTCCGTCTCCTTCTCGCATTTGCATGCCATAAGGAATTCAAACTATGTGAAGAATGCTTTTCTGAATGGATATATTGAAGAAGAAGTGTATGTGTCATAACCTCCTGGCTTCATTGATCCCACCTGTCCAAATCATGTTTACTGTCTCAAGAAAGCACTCTATGGCCTCAAACAAGCTCCAAGGCAATGGTATGAAAGGCTAAGTAACTTCTTAATTGATGATTTTATAAGAGGTCAAGTAGATAAAACTCTCTTTATAAAGCATACCAAATCTGATATTCTCTTAATACAAATTTATGTTGATGACATTATATTTGGATCCACTAATGAGATGCTTTGCAAGAAATTTGTAGAAGGTGTGTAGGGAGAATTTGAAATGTCAATAATGGGTGAATTGAAATACTTTCTTGGACTTGAAATCAAAGATATGACTCAAGGGATCTTTCTCCACCAAAGCAAGTACTGTAAATATCTACTCAAGAAGTTTAAGATGGACAACTGCAAGGTAGCATCAACTCCAATGGCAACCAACTGCTATTTGGATGTTGATGAAAGAGGTAAAAGTGTCAACCAAACACTTTATCGTGGTATGATAGGGTTTCTTCTTTATCTTACGTCTAGTCGTCCTGACATTATGTTTAGTGTTTGCATGTGTGCTAGGTACCAATCCAACCCTAAGGAATCCCATCTCACAGCCGTAAAATGTATCCTTAAGTACCTTAGAGGAACCATAGATGTAGGTTTGTGATATCCCAAGGGTGTCCAACTAATACTCATAGGTTATTCTAATTCAGACCTTGCAGGCTATAAAATGGATAGAAAAAGCACAAGTGGTACTTGTCATTTCTTTGGGAACAATCTTGGGTCTTGGCATAGCAAGAAGCAAGCCTGTGTAGCCGTATCTACAATTGAGGTTGAGTACATAGCTGTTGGGAACTGTTGTGCTCAATCTCTTTGGCTCAAACAACAACTCTTAGATTTTGGGCTGAAGCTAAAAGCCATCCCTTTAATGTGTGACAATACCAGCACCATTAACCTTACCAAAAATCCTATCATGCATTCCCGAACCAAACACATCGAGATTAGGCACCACTTTATTAGAGACCATATTCAGCATGGTGATTGTAGTATAGAATTTTTAGAAACCAACCTCCAGCTGGCCAACATCTTCACCAAACCTCTGCCTAGGGAGAGGATGTATTTTCTTAGAAATGAGCTTGGCATCATAAGTGAGTCTTCACTCACCTAGCCATAGGAAATACATCATTCAGCCTAGCCTTGTGTGAATGTGAAATATTCTTGTATAACTGTTGAGTGTCTGTGCAAAAATCTTTTAAAACTAATAACTCCTTTTCTGCATACTTTTGATATGTCATAACCATCAATCGATTACCATTTGCATCAATTGATTATATTCAGTTCTGCATTCAAAATCTTTTGCATAAAAACACAGGTTAATCGATTGCAATGTAAGCCAATCGATTACCATGAGACATCTGAAGCCTCGAGATCCTCTCTGTCAACAATCCAATTGATTACTAGCTTCAGACAACTCAATTCATTCTGCTCAGACCATCGTATTAATCGATTGCAGCCCACACCAATCGATTACAAGATTCAGATTGCCCTTACTACTTTGCTTAGATTATCGGGTTAATCGATTGCAGCCCATGCCAATCAATTACCAGTATCAGACTGACCAAGTCCAGACTCTCTGACTTTATAGCAATCGATTACAGGAAGTGCCAATTGATTACCACGTTACATTTTGGAATATTAGGAGGCAAAACAACAGTTCAATCCTTCCATTTTCAGAAGACCTACTCTCTGAAAAACTACTCAACTTCCAAAACATGCCCTACCTTTGCATTTAAGTTCAAATGGCTGACTCCTCCTCTCAACATCAACCACGCACGAAATCTTGCGCCGTACACCCAAACTCCGCTCAAATTCAACAGTGGATTGAGAGAAAGCTCTCACAAGAGAAAGGAAAAACAGCAATGCCAAGGCCATCCAACCCTCAAAAGGCACCCACTAAGCGTCCTCAACGTTCAGTTGCTCGCTCCTCCTTCTGTCCTCCTTGACAACATCCTCCACCACTTTGCGACTAGCTCCGCACCAGAAGTGAAGAAGTAGGGTTTGCTCGGGATTTCTCAAGGAAAGAGATTCTAAAACCACATTATCTTAGAGAAGAATGGCTGGTTCAGCAAGGCTTCACCTTTCATAGCATTCTTGATGACCAAGGGCTAGTTGACTTGGCTGAATTGAAAGGTACCTACTACCCTGATCTGGTTAAAGTTTTCTATTATAACCTAAGTATCAATAGGGATATTGGGTACATTCAATCCCATGTCCGCAACAAGGATATTTAGATGAATTAGGAGTTGTTGTTCTCCATTGCGAGCATTGAAAGAGTGAATGATGAAATAAAACCCATGTTAAGGTCTATAAAGGATATTGAAGGTATAGATTACATCAAAATAGAAGTTTATAAGGACATGGTTCGTGATCTTGATAATCCCATTCGTAACAAATTTCCCTGTTGGACGAATGAAGATAGAGGACCGAATGCTAGCCTACATCCTCTCATGGATTATCCTACCACAGGGGAGTAATCACGGAGCCCTCTGAGAAGATGATCTACTACTACTGTTTCTGATGAAGAACAACTACCAGGTGGATTGGATTTTCGCTATCACTGACCATATGCAGAAAATCAACAAGCCGAATGACATCAAAATTGCTTATCCTGTTCTAGTATCGTGTATTCTTGACCATTTTGGTGTCAAGACTGATGATGTGGTCACTGATTTTGCATGACCTGAAGGTGAACTCTCAGCCAAGCATCTGAAGCGAATGGGCTTAGTGGAAACTGATGATGGTTGGGAACACAAGGAAGGTCATGTAGCAACTGAAAACGATGATCAACATGTTGCACCGCAAGAAGCACAAGCTGAGCAACCTCCTCAAACATCTACATTTGAGGTATCCGTGCTGGACAAGCTAAATCAGATAATGAAGACACAACAAGAACTTGCCAGACAACATGAGGAACTCTCCAAAAGAGAAAATGAGCAGTACCTGGAGCTTCGCTACAATCTCAACAAGATTTTTGCTAAATTGGAAGCAATGCATCCTAGTGACTCTGATGGCGATGAAGATTGACGCTGAAGATGTCTCATTAATCTTTTAGCATATCATTTCATATTTTCTTTACTGCATTTCTGAACATTTCATATTTTGTTCATGTATTATATTTTATTGTTAATCTAAACAATGCTTATATTTGATATGTATAACTTGTTTATTTTCTCCAAGATTTATATTTGTTTCAATTCTTAACCTTTTAGTGATTTGAAAACCAAAAAGGGGGAGAAAGTTTATCAATCTGTGTTATCCTGTTTTATGCTAACCAAAGTTTTATATCTAGCAAACCTTTTAGACAGGAACACTTTAAAAACTGAAGCACACTTTTTTTGGGTATTCAAAACCAAAAAGGGGGAGACTGAAGATTGACGCCTCGCCTCTTCATTTAGATTTTTGGTATCTTCATACCTTAAGTCTTCTCCATTATCTTAGTCTAGTATTTTTCCTTTTATGCCATAACATGTATGAATGATGGCATTGTATTGTTTGTTATAGACTAAGCCATATCATTCTTGCTTGTTGTTTTGATTTGCCCTATTTTTTATTATCTCTAGCATCACTAGATGATTTACTTCTTAGGAACTAATTCTTAGTGATTGCAATCAATTACAAGTTGTAGGAATCGATTACCAAATGGCCTAATCAGTTTTGAAACCATCTCTGGTATTGGGTTAATCGATTACCAACCATTGCAATCGATTACAATGTTAATTTTCGATTTCAGATATTGCCTTGTATCCAGCAATCGATTACAAGAAAATCTCTAAGATTCAGAAATTGCTCTATTTCATTTGCAATCGATTACCATCTTATGGCAATCGATTACCAAATGATCTCTGATATTTAGAATTGGCTCTATCTTGTTTGCAATCGATTACAAGTCTACTACAATCGATTACAACAGCTGACAAAAAGTGTAAATCATATTCTGATACACGAGATAATCGATTAAACCTTGATTGCAATCGATTATATCTAGTATAACGGTCATTTTTAAAGATGTCCAAGACTCATTCTTTGTCTAACTAACTTTGAATCTTTTTGACCCATGCCATATATTTGAATCCATATCATTTTGTGTAGAACAACAAACAAATAGTCACAATATCTTTCCATTCCTTCAATTGTCAAAATTCAAATCTTTGATTTGATTTTCATATTTGATATTGCTTTGATCACTCTCTTCTTTCTTTTTCACATTCTCTAATCTCTTGAGTTTAAGAAAACTCAATATTGCTTTTATTGTTATACCTATTTGAGATTGAACCTCTGAGCATATACAGCTATATCCCTCTTCAAGATTGACGCATCACCTCTTCATTTAGATTTTTGGTATCTTCATACCTTAAGTCTTCTCCGTTCTATTAGTCTAGTATTTTTCTTTTTATGCCATAACATGTATGGATGATGGCATTGTATTGTGTGGTATAGACTAAGCTATATCATTCTTGCTTGATATTTTGATTTGCCCTGTTTTCTATTATCTCTAGCATCACTAAATGATTTACTTCTTAGGAACTAATTTTGAGTGATTGCAATCAATTACAAGTTGTAGGAATCGATTACCAGATGGCCTAATTAGTTTTGAAACCATCTCTGGTATCGGGTTAATCGATTACCAACCATTGCAATCGATTACAATACTCATTTCAAATATCAGATATTGCTCTATATCCATTGCAATTGATTACCATCGAACTGCAATCGATTACAAGACAATCTCTAAGATTTAGAAATTGCTCTATTTCATTTGCAATCGATTACCATCTTGTGGCAATCGATTACTAGATGATCTCTGATATTCAGAATTGGCTCTGTCTTGTTTACAATTGATTACCAGTCTACTACAATCGATTACAACAGCTGACAACAAGTGTAAATCATATTCTGATACACGAGATAATCAATTACACCTTGATTGCAATCAATTATATATGGTATAATGGTCATTTTTAAAGATCTCCAAGACTCATTCTTTGTCTAACTAACTCTGAATCGTTTTTGACCCATGCCATATATTTGAATCCATATCATTTTGTGCAGAACAACAAACAAATAGTCACAATATCTTTGCATTCCTTCAATTGTCAAAATCCAAATCTTTGATTTGATTTTCAGATTTGATATTGCTTTGATCATTCTCTTCTTTCTTTTGCACATTCTCTAATCTCGAGTTTCAGAAAACTCAATATTGCTTTTACTGCTATACCCATTTGAGATTGAACCTCTAAGCATACACAACTATATCCCTCTCTTGTTCCTTCATGAACTGAGGTAATTCAACATTAGTTCTTGACTGCTAAATCTGCTCATATTGGAGTTTCTTGATCTGATCTCATATCTGCTATATCAGCACATCAAGGTGTTTTCGTTCTTTAATCCTTTTCATTGATCTTGTTTGATTAGCATTGTGGGAATTTCGTTTCTAAATGTTGTGTTGAAATTAGATGGCATTTCTAATTTTGTTTCTAGAATTGTGTTGTTCTAGAGTTTAGAAATTGGATGGTGAATGGTGTTTTCACATTCAATCTTCTAGGTTCCTGTTACAAGTTGTGAAATCAGGATTTGCTGTAATTGTGTGCATGGTGTATGTAATTAAATTCATAGTGGAACCCGTTGGTGAAAGGGAGAACTGGATGTAGATTGGTGGTTGATTGAACTAGTATAAATCAACAGGCTCAATCTCTCTATCCCTTGATCTGGTTCAATTTAGCATTTGATCTTTATTTAAGATAATTTGTTCTAAATCATTTCTATCTTAAGCTAAGGTTGTTTTTTTGGTTTATTCAATCAATATAACATTCTCTGAAAATGCTTTTATTAAAACCTCAAGAGTGGTGGTGAAAAATCTTTTTGAGGAAAAGAATCAGTCACTTCATGTTAAATCAATTCATCCCCCCGTTTCTTGATTGATTACCTGGCTGATCCTAATGGTTAACCCTGGGACCTGTGAGAGACTTAGTGAACATGTCTACAAGTTGATCTTTAGAATTGACAAAATCAATGGTAATTGCTCTTGAGAGTATCTTCTCTTGCACAAAGTGACAATCTATCTCTATGTGTTTGGTTTGTTCATGGAACACCGGGTTCGATGCTATGTGAATGGCAGCTTCATTATCACAAATTAGTTTAGTGGCTGTAGTGTTTGCAAGTTTTAATTGTTGGAGAAGTTCCCTAAGCCATGTAATCTCGCAAGCGGCAATTGCCATTGCACGATATTCAACTTCGGCACTTGATCTGGCAACTATCTTTTGCTTCTTGCTTTTCCATGAAATCATATTCCCTCCAATAAGAACACAATATCCAGAGGTTGATTTCCTATCTAATGGTGATCCTGCCCAATTAGCATCAGAGTAAGAAATGATGTTGGTATTGCCTTTGTCTTCATACAACAGTCCATGACCTGGTGCATTCTTGATATATCGAAGGACACTTGTGATAGCATCCCAATGACCTTCACAAGGTTCTTTCAAGAATTTGCTCAGCACACTAACAATAAACATAATGTCTAATCTAGTGACAGTGAGATAATTAAGCCTGCCTACAAGTCGTCGATACCTTCCTGGGTCTTTCAAAGGCACCCCTTGACCCGGAATAATCTTAACATTAGGATCAATAGGAGTGTCACTTGGATGACAATCAAGTATTCTAGTTTCCGTTAGAATTCCTAAGGCATATTTTCCTGGGAAAAGGCAATACTAGATGAGGATTAGGCAACTTCAATGCCCAAGAAGTACCTAAGTAGACCTAAATCTTTAGTCTGAAATTGAGTGTGAAGGTGACACTTGAGATAGGTAATTCCAACTGAGTCATTGTCAGTGATGACGATGTCATCAACATATACAATGAGATAGATATACAAGCCAAACGGAGAATGGAGGGAAAATACCGAGTGGCCAGCTTCACAACGAATCATACCAAACTCAAGTAGAGCTGAGCAAAAACGACCAAACCAAGCCCAGGGGGATTGCTTCAAACCATAAAGGAAGCGACGAAGCTTACAGACAAGGTGTGAGCCACCAGAAATAGTAAAACCGGGTGGTTGATCCATGTACACCTCTTCTTGCAACTCACCATGCAGGAAGGCATTTTTGATATCCAGTTGGTAAAGAGGCAAGTGTCGAATGGCAGCCATAGCAAGAAAGATGAACAGAGGTGATTTTGGCCACAGGAGAAAAAGTGTCACTATAATCCAAACCAAAAATTTGAATATAGCCCTTAGCCACCAAATGAGCTTTATAGCAATCAATGGTGCCATTTGGTGCGATCTTCACCATATAAACCCAACAACATCCAATAATGGATTTGTTGGGAGGCAAGGGAACAAGCTCCCATGTGTTGCTAGCATCCAATGCATCCATTTCTTCTAGCATCGCTTGTTGCCAATTGTGGTCAGCCATGGCTTCACCTGTAGACTTAGGAATAGACACAGAATCCAAAGAAGAGATAAAAGAGTAATAGGAGGGAGATAAACGATCATAGTGCAAAGTAAAGGCATATAAAAGATTAGCATTACGAGTGGATCGAATACCTTTGCGAAGCGCAATGGGAAGTTCAAGTGCAAGAGACGGTGGTGGAGGGACGTTTGGAGCAAGAGATGATGTTGGAGGATCCGGTGGCACTGCCAATGGTGCCTATGTCCGTTGGTGGTAGTTGAGTAATGGAGGTGGAGTGGGAGCAACAAGTGGTACTAGAACAATAGGTGGGACCTCCAAAGGGACATTTTCAACTGTGGAGGAAAAGAAAGGAGTAGTGTCAAAGAATCTAACACCGGCAGAGACAAGATATTGCTAAAGTTGAGGAGAGAAACATTTATAACCCTTTTGAAGGCGGGAGTATCCTAGAAAAATACATTTTAGGGACTTGGTAGAGAGTTTATTTTTACCTGGAGTGAGATCATGGACAAAACATGTACTCCCAAAGACACAAAGAGGAACATGGTGAAGAGTCTTTTTCAAAATGGGCCTTATTAAAACATGATTTAAAATATAGCAAGTAGTTGACATGGCATCAGCCTAAAAGTATTTTGGAAGACTGGCTTCATTTAAAACAGTTTTAGCTAGTTCTTCGAGAGAACGATTCTTCCTTTCAACCACACCGTTTTGTTGTGGTGTTCTTAGGGTAGAAAAGTTATGCTTAATGCCATGGTTTTCACAAAAATCAGAAAAGATTTCATTTTGAAACTCTCCCCCATGATCACTTCTTAATGAAATAATTGAAGGGTTTTTCTCTTTTTGAATTTGTTTGGCAAATTTGACAAAAGACTTTACAACTTCATTCTTATGCTTTAGAAAGAAGGTCCAAGAGAATCTAGAGAAGTCATCAACTATAACAAGTGCATAGAGATTTCCTCCAATACTCAATGTCCTAGAAGGACCAAAGAGATCCATATGTAAAAGCTCAAGAGGTTTAACAATTGAAACAATGTTTTTAGATTTGAAAGAAGTTTTGGTTTGTTTCCCTCTTTGGAAAGATTTACACAAGCCCTCTTTTGAATGTTTTTTCTTAGGGAGGCCAATCACTAAGTCCTTTGAAATGAGCTTGTTGAGATGGTTCATATGTATGTGTGCCATTGTCTTGTGCCAAAGCCATGAGGTGTCAACCTTACTCATGAGGCAGTTTTCAAAAGAAATGTATTTTTCAAAATCAAGCACATATACATTCTGAATTCTCTTGCCAATAAGTTTAGCATTGCCTTGCTTATCACTAATCAAACACTTTGAATGATAAAAAGATACTCCATACCCTTTGTCACAAAGTTGACTAATGCTAAGAAGGTTGTGCTTCAACTCGTCAACAAACAAGACCTTTTCAATTATAGTTGAGGAAAAGTTACCTATGTTACCTTCACCCCAAGATTCTCCCCTTGTTGTTGTCTCCATAAGTGACCCAACCACCTTGTTTCTTAGTGAGAGTGACAAACTTCCTTTTGTCACCTATCATATGCCTTGAACAGCTGTTGTCAAGATACCATTGAGATTCCATGGCTTTAAGGCATACCTACAAAACAGATTAGGTGTTGGTCTTAGGTACCTAGATTTTCTTGGGTCCTTTTTTGTTAGTGCTGTCATGAATAACCTTGGGAATCCATTCAAATTTTCCCTTAGGTGCTCCATGTTTCTTAATGATGCAATTATTTGAAGTATGTCCTTTGTGCATGCAGTAATTGCAAATAACAAATGGTTTTTCATTCAAGCATTTTTAAATCCAATCCCAATTTTGTTAAGAGCTCTTTTTTGCAATCTTAGCAAAGCATCAAGATTATCTCTTCCAGCTGTGAACTTTGCCAAAGTTTTTAAAAGATATTCATTTTTCAGTTTTAAATCATTGCAAAGCTCAAATGAAATTGAATGACTTGTAGAAGCAACATTGGCTTTGCAAAGGAATGTTCAAGCTCAAGTTTTTCCTTTTCAGATTTAACTTCTGAAAGGTCCTTTTCCATTTGAGCCATTTTGTCTACATGCCATTTAATTTTGCCTTTGAGAAGACTATTAGCTTTAGCTAGACATTTGGACTCTTCAACTAATTCATTGAAAGCATTATGTAGTTTAGAGTTATCTTCAATATTAGAATCTATTTCAGTTTCCCAATCTGAAGAAGATTCATGATTTGAAATACTTACATTGCTTTCTTTATCCGATTCTTCATTAGCCATCAAGCATATGTTGGCTTCTTCACTTTCAGATGATGTAGTGGATGCATTATCTTCCCAAGCTATGTATGCTCCCTTTTTCTTTGAGCCTCCTTTGAATTTCTTTCTTTCTCCACTATGCTTCTTTTTTATGTCTGGACAGTCAGCTTTGATGTGTCTTGGTTTATCGCATTCAAAGCATATGTAATTGTTTGAGGATATTTCGCCTTTCTTCACAAGCTTCTTGGAAGGGTATCCTTTGCTTTTGTTGGTTCTGAAATCCTTCTTCTTCTTCAGAAACTTTTTGAATTTCCTTACAATGAGAGTTAAGTTTTTTGAATCTAAATTGCTTTTATCATCATCATCTTCACTTTGGTCTAACTAATGTTTTTCAACTTTTAGGGTTATGCCTTTCGATTTCTTTTCTTTGTGCTCATCTTTGTTCATCCGGGTCATATCCATTTCATGTTCTCTCAGCTTTCTAAATAGCTCAGCACTTGTCATGGTGGCCATATCTCGCATTTCTAAAATTGCTATGACCTTTAGCTGCCATGTTCTGTTCATGTTCTTTAAGATTTTGACATTCATCTCCTCATCTTCAAACGTTTTTTTGAGGCCTTTGAGATGATTTACTATGTGAGTAAATCTCATTTGAAAGCTGGATATGGATTCACCAGGTAGCATTCGAAATATCTCATATTCTTGTATGAGTGTGTTCTTTCTTGATCGTTTCAATTCTGAAGTGCCTTCATGGGTTACTTCTATTGTATCCCAGATTTCCTTAGTAGTAGAGCAAGCTAAAATCCTGAAAAACTCATTAGAATTCAAAGTTGAGTGCAATATGTTCATGGCTCTAGGATCATAGTTAGCTTTTCTAGTTTCTAACTCAGTCCATTCATCAGCTGGTTTTGTAATGGTTTTTCCATCCATAACAATGGTTGGAAACATAGGTCCGTTGATTATCGCCTACCAAACGCCTCGATCAATTGACTCCATGAAAATTTTCATATGAACTTTCCAAAACGAATAGTTATCTCCGCAAAAAAGAGGAGGCCGATTAATTGAGCCGCCCTCAACAAATGGTAATTGGTTTCCGGCCATATTACGAATCCTTGATTAAAAACCAAGAACCTGCTCTTGATACCAATTGTTAGGATCAACCAGTTACATCAAGAGGGGGGAGTGTGAATTGATACAACATAAAATGACGGATTCTTTTTCCTAATAAAAGCTTTTCACCACCACTCTTGAGGTTTTAATAAAAATGTTTTTCAAAGATATGATATTGAGTGAATTAACTAGAAAAACAATCTCATCTTATGACAAATTTCATTAGAACACATAAGCTTGATAAAGACCAAAAAATGAATTGAAAGAGATTAAGGGATAGATATTGAGCTTGTTGATTTTATACTGGTTCAATCAACCACTGATCTACATCTAGATCTCCCTTTCACCAAGGGGTTCCACTATGAATTTGATTACATACACCATGCACACATAATTCACAGCAAATTCTGATTTCACAACCTAAAACAGGAACCTAAAAACTGAATGTGAAAACACCATTCACCATCCAATTTCTAAACACTAGAATAACACAATTCTAGTAACAAAATTAGAAACACAATTTTAATTTCAACACAGCATCTAGGAACGAATTTCCTACAATGCAAATCAAACAAGATTATTAAAAAGATTCAAGAACGAATACACCTTCATGTGCTGATTAATCTTGATGTAAGGATCAATTGAAGAACTCCAATCTCAGTATGTTTAGCAGTCAAGAACAAACATTGAATAACCTCAGTTCATAGATGAACAAGAGAGGAATATAGCTGTATAGGCTCAAAGTTTTAATCTCAAAAGGGTATGGTAGTAAGAGCAGGATGAGTTTTCAAATACTCAAAAGATTTGCTAATGTGTAGAAGAAAGAAAGAGAAAGTTCAGAGCAATATGAAATCTGAGAATCAAATCAAAGGATTTGAATTTTAACAAAAGAAAGATAAAAAAAAGATATTGTGAATTAATTGTCTCTCTACACAGGATGCTATGGGTTCAAATATATAGAATGGGTCAAAAATATTTGGAGTTTGTTAGACAAAGAATGAATCTTGGAAATCTTTCAAAATGATCGTTATACCAGATATAATCGATTGCAATAAAGGTGTAATCGATTATCTCGTGTATCAAAATATGATTTAAACTTGCTGTCATCTATTGTAATCAATTGCAGAAGACATGTAATTGATTGCAAACGAGACAGAGCCAATTCTGAGTTACATAGATAGTCTTGTAATCGATTGCAGCTTGATGGTAATCGATTGTAATTGAAATAGGGCAATTTCTGAAATCTAAAAACAACATTGTAATCGACTTCAATTGTTGGTAATCGATTAACCCGATACTAGAGATGGTTCAAAACAGATTTGGCCATCTGGTAATCAATTCCTATAGTGAGTAATCGATTGCAATTCTCAAAATAGGTTTCTAAGAAGCAAATCATCTATTGATGCTTAGAGATAAAGAAAACAAAGCGGAGAAAACATCTAGCATGTAAAATATAGCTTAGTCTATAACAAACAATACAATGCCATCATCCATACATGTTATGGTATAAAATAGAAAACACTAGACTAATAGAATGGAGAAGACTTAAGGTATGAAGATAACAAAAATCTAAATAAAGAAGCATCAATCTCCAAAGCTTTCATTTATCTCTAAAAGAATCCACAAGATGTGGAGGAAGAGAGGAGGTTTGAGGTGGAAGAACTTCAACAAGAAATTCCTAGCAGACCATGAGAAAAAGGAGAAGAATCCTATCGTCTTCTGTTAGGATCAGCCGAGTAATCAATCAAGAGGGGGTGTGAATTGATTTAACATAAAGTGATAGATTCTTTTCCTCAAAAAGATTTTTTACCACCACTCTTGAGGTTTTAATAAAAGCGTTTTCAGAGAATGTTATATTAATTGAATAAACAAGAAAAATAACCTCAACTTAAGATAGAAATGATTTAGAACAAATTATCTTGATAAAGATTAAATGCTAAATTGAAATAGATCAGGGATAGAGAGATAGAGCCTGTTGATTTATACTGGTTCGATCAACCACCGATCTACATCCAGTTTTCCCTTTCACCAAAGGGTTCCACTATGAATTTGATTACATACACCATCCACACACAATTCACAGCAAATCCTGATTTCACAACCTGAAACAGGAACCTAGAAGATTGAATGTGAAAACACCATTCACCATCCAATTTCTAAACTTTAGAACAACACAATTCTAGAAACAAAATTAGAAATACCATCTAATTTCAAAACAACATTTAGGAACGAAATTCCCACAATGCTAATCAAACAAGATCAATGAAAAATATTAAAGAACGAAAACACCTTGATGTGCTGATATAGCAGATATGAGATCAGATCAAGAAACTCCAATATGAGCAGATTTAGCAGTCAAGAACTAATGTTGAATCACCTCAATTCATGAAGGAACAAAAGAGGGATATAACTATATAGGCTCAAAGGTTCAATCTCAAATGGGTATAGCAGTAAAAGCAATATTGAGTTTTCTGAAACTCAAGAGATTAGAGAATGTGCAGAAGAAAGAAGAGAGTGATCAAAGCAATATCAAATCTAAAAATCAAATAAAAAATTTGGATTTTAACAATTGAAGGAATGAAAAGATATTGTAACTGTTTTATTGTTGTTCTGCATAGAATGATATGAGTTCAAATATATGGCATGGGTCAAAAAGATTCGGAGTTAATTAGACAAAGAATGAGTCTTGGAGATCTTTAAAAATGACCGTTATAACAGATATAATCGATTGCAATCAAGGTGTAATCAATTATCCCGTGTATCAGAATATGATTTACACTCGCTATCAGCTGCTGTAATCAATTGCAGTAGACTTGTAATCAATTGCAAACAAGACAGAGCCAATTCTGAATATCAGAGATCATCTGGTAATCGATTGCCACAAGATGGTAATCAATTGCAAATGAAACAGAGCAATTTCTAAATCTCACAGATTGTGTTGTAATCGATTGCAGTTTGATGGTAATGGATTGCAATGGATATAGAGCAATATCTGATATCTAAAATTAGCATTGTAATCGATTGCAATGGTTGGTAATCGATTAACCCAATACCAGAGATGGTTTCAAAACTAATTAGGTCATCTAGTAATTGATTCCTACAACTTGTAATCGATTGCAATCACTTAGAATTAGTTCCTAAGAAGTAAATCATCTAGTGATGCTAGAGATAATAGAAAACAGGGCAAATCAAAACATCAAGCAAGAAAAATAAGGCTTAGTCTATAACACACAATACAATGCCGTCATCCATACATGTTATGGCATAAAAAGAAAATACTAGACTAATAGAACGGAAAAGACTTAAGGTATGAAGATACCAAAAATCTAAAAGAAGAGGCGAGGCGTCAATCTTCATCTTCTACGAGTGCAACAAGCTAGGACATTTCAAATCTAAATGTCCAAAGCTTAGCAAAGGAAAGGAAAGAGTCAAGAAAAGATTCCCCAGAAAGAAAGGGGTGATGTCCACATGGGAAGACTCTGAGGCATCAGATGAAGAGGTCAATCTTTGTGTGATGGTAGACGCTACCTCCTCATCGTTTGCGTTTGGTGAAGAACATGCACCAAATAGTGAGCAAGGTCTGATGAGAGACAATAACACCTCATTGTCTGCGTCTGAAAACTTCAAATGAAGAAGAACCTAAGGTAGATCTCAATGACCTTTCTTCTCTTTAAGAAGCTTATCAAGAACTTCTTTCTAACTCATCCATTCTTTCAAAAAGCCTATCTGTTTATGAAAAAGAAATTTAAAAAGCTTTCAAAAGAACAAGAAGAACTTGAGTCTTCATTCACTAAGTTATCTGAGAAATGTACCACATTAGTCACAAGTAGTGATGTTCTTATTATAGATTTTCAAAAACTAACCTTAGAACGCCAATGCTTAGTTAAAAGCAAAACTGAACTCTGGGTAGAAAAAGAACAACATAGAAGGCAATTGAATGAATTGATTAAGGAAACTAATGAAATCAACAAGGTGAGAACCTTGAGTAAAGACGAAGATGAAATTGCTCAATTGCGTAAAGAAGCAACATCTCTTAAGAGTACTCTAAGCAAATTTGTCAGTGGGTTTGAAAACTTAAAAGAAAATTATTTCATACAACAGACATCCATATGACAAATCTAGCCTTAGATTCACAGGCAAAAAAGAAGCATCGAAGGATAAAGCTTCTTCTAGTAAGTCTCATCCAAGGATTGGACATATGAAGTCTAAAAGCAATAAATTGCCTACAAGAGGTAAATCATTTGCCTCTGAGACTAACCCAAAAGGACCCAGAAGAATTTGGGTACCTAAGAACAAATAATTCTTGTTGCAGATGTCCTTGATGGAAAGAAAGAAACACCAATCATGGTACCTGGATAGTGGCTACTCACATCACATGACAGGCGCAAGGTCTATGTTCCTAAGCCTAACACCAATGCATGGTGGTACAATAACTTTCAGAGGGAATCAGAAAGGGAGGATAAGGGGTACCAATATGGTAGGTATTCCTCCTAGTCTCTCTATAGAGAATGTTTTATTTGTTGATGGACTAAAACACAATCTACTGAGCATAAGTCAATTTTGCGACAATGGATATGATGTTTCCTTCAAGAAAGAGTCATGCATAGTCAAAGACTTTGTTGGTTCACATCTTTTCTCTACAAAGAAACAAGGCAATCTTTATAAGATTAACCTTGGTGAACTGAAGGATCAAAATGTATCATGCTTAATGTTCGTAAAGGAAAGTCGTTGGATATGGCATAAAAAAGCTTGGCCATGTGAGTTTGAAATTAATCTCAAAACTGCAAAGATACAACCTCATAAGAGGATTGACAACAATGTCATATAAAGATGACCTACTTTGTGAGGCATGTCAAAACGAGAAACAAGTAAAAACCTCTTTCAAAATTAAAAATATTGTTTCCACTTTTAGACAATTAGAGCTATTACATATTGATCTGTTTGGTCCAACCCAGAGAACCTCTCTTAAAGGGAAAAGATATGGACTAATAATAGTAGATGACTATTCTAGATGGACATGGGTTATATTCCTTACCCACAAGGACAAGGCTTTTAAGGTGTTCTATAAATTCTGCAAACGTGTTCAAAATGAAAAAGGTGTATGTATAACTTCTATTAGAAGTGACCATGGAGGAGAGTTTGAAAAGGAAAGTTTTCAGAGGTTTAGTGAAGAGAATGGAATTCTTCACAACTTCTCAACACCTAAAACACCACAACAAAATGGTGTTGTTGAGAGGAAGAATAGGTCATTGCAAGAAATGGCCAGAACCATGTTGAATGATAACTCAACTCCTAAGCACTTTTAGGCAAAAGCTAAAAATAATTCATGTAATTTACAAAAAAAAAATTATATTAGGCCAATCCTCAAAAAGACTCCATATGAATTGTGGAGAGGAAGGAAACCCAACATATCATACTTCCATCCTTTTGGATGCCAATGTTTCATTCTTATCATAAAAGTTAATTTGGGTAAGTTTGATTTGACGTGTGATACTGGAACATTACTTGGATACTCTAAAACATCCAAGGCATACAGGGTGTTTAACTCTAGAACTAAATGTGTTGAAGAGGCTATTCATGTAAGGTTTACTGGCAATCAACCTGATAGAAAACTATCAAGATTAGAAGATTCATTTGTAGATATAAGACTAGATGAAGCTCTAAGAAGGACCAAACCATTGCTTGAAGGACTATCGTCACTCCACTAGTGTCTGTCACACGATCGTCCGCACCTTCATCATCTGCTCAACATCAGACCATATCAGATGATGATGAAGAAATTAGAGAACCAACAGGAAGTAACAAACTGATGATCAAGAATCATCCACCTTCCCAGATCATTGGAGAAGTAGAAGCTCTAGTAAGAACGAGATCATCTTTCCAACAAACAGCTCTATTGTTTGGAATAGAACCAAAGCACATTGATGATGCCATGGAATACAACAAGAGTTGGGTCCAAGCTATGCAAGAAGAACTAGACCAGTTTCAAAAGAATGATGTATGGAAACTTGTGGAGTTGCTAGACAACAAGGAAGTTGTTGGTGCCAAGTAGGTTTTCAGAAACAAGTTGGACGAGAATGGTAAGGTTGTGAGGAACAAGGCTAGATTAGTGGCCAAAGGTTACCCACAACAAGAAGGTATTGATTATACGGAGACATACGCTCATGTAGCAAGACTTGAGGCAATTAGAATTTTATTTTCATTTGTTGCTCATAGAAACACGAGACTCTATCAAATGGATGTAAAATGTGCATTCCTCAATGGTATAATCAAGGAAGTAGTTTATGTAGAACAATCTCTTGGGTTTGAGAGTACTATCTTTCCAGACCATCCATTTAAATTAAATAAAGCTTTGTATGGTCTTAAACAAGCTCCAAGAGCATGGTATGACAAACTCAGTTCATTTTTAATTGAACATGATTTTATACATACATCAAACCAAGTATGTGAAAGAACTCTTGAAGAAATTCAAGATGGATGATGCCAAAGTAATGAAAACTCCAATGCATCCAACCACATCACTTGGACTTGATAAAGATTCAAAGAAAGTAGATGTCACTCAATTCAAAGGAATGATTGGGTCTCTACTCTACTGGACTGCATCCAGACCAAACATTATGTTTAGTGTCTACCTCTACTCAAGATTTCAATCTGATCCAAGGGAGGTACATTTATCTGCTGTTAAAAGAATTTTTAGATACTTGCTTGGTACACCTAACCTTGGTCTATGCTTTAAAAGGCAGAAAGAGTATAAGATGGCAGGCTATTGTGATGCTGACTATGTTGGAGATAGAATTGAAAGAAAAAGCACTAGTGGAGGTTGCCACTTCATTGAAAGTAACATGGTGTCATGGCTCAGCAAGAAGCAAGGAATAATAGCATTATCAACAACAGAAGCAGAATATATCTTAGCCTCAAGCTGCTGCTCTCAAATTCTATGGATCAAGAATCAACTTGAAGACTACAACATATTTGAGAGTAACATTCCTATCTTCTGTGATAATACTGCTGCCATATCTCTTTCAAAAAATCCAACCATGCACTCTAGAGCCAATTATATAGAGATAAAACATCATTTTTATAAGAGACCATGCTTAGAAAGGAAATATTACTTTAGAGTATGTTAAAACAAATGATCAGCTTGCTGATATTTTTCCAAAACCCCTTACTAGACAAATACTAATCTTTTTAAGAGAAAAGATTGAGATGATCTTTGTGGAATAATGTTATATGACTATCTTCTGTCCATAAGTAAACTAAGGACCTATCATCTGGTGTTTGCTTAAGTGGGGCATGTGAATGGCACATGGTTCGTGCTCAAAATATGAGTAGACCACGTGTGTTTTTGAAAAGTATTTGCAACTTATGCATTTATTGGGTTCCGAGTCATAAAAGCCCAAACTACACATTTAATATTATTTAATGTGTCATTTCAATCATTCCCTTCAACATGCCTGACACTCTCTTCTACAACATGGTGAGCCACATCCAATCACTATCAACATCTGTGGCAACCGACTACACGACCCTGGTTAATAAGATATTGTGGAACTTCAAATGCTACAACCATCTATACCACGATATTCAGTCAAGACGCATGGAGAAGCTGGATTACGTGAATGAGGAAGCTCCGTTCGTCTATCATAGGTAATTGACTTCAGCCAGTCTGTTGAAGTTGAATCTGGGTTTTGGAATAAAGTAGGGGCAATCTGCTAAGTTTAAGCTACCTTCAGAGTCTAATGTTGGGGAGTAGACTCAAAACCCCCAGAAAAAGAAGGCTTCAAAGTCTCTCCTTGTTTTTGATGAAGAAGTTGTGGTCAAACCATTGGCCAACAAAATGAAAAAAATTGTTGTTGCAGATCAGCAAACCGTCCAGACACACGCAAGGCAACAACATAGTCTGCTAAGGAGCCTCCTACCAAACGTCAAAGGCAAACCAGGCAACGAACTTCTCCTAGACAACAGGCCCCACAGTCCAAGGCACAAACTCAACCAAAAGGCAAAGGAGTTGCCAAATAGTCTACTGCTCCCATAGTAGAGATGGAAGAAATTGCCAAGATTTGCAAAGCAGCTATGATAGTTGTTGAAGATGAAGAGGAGGAAGAGTTTGAGGGATTGGTCTTCGAGAGGCCATCCAGACAACAAGCTAACCAGGAACCAGTTGACAACCTACAACTTGTCAGACCCCAACACCACAGCCAAGAAGCTTGTTGTGAAGAGGAAGGTGTTGCTGGAAGACAACATGCCTGGATTGGCATTCAACCCTTCTTTCATCAATCTAGGTATCACACCATCTACCTTCTCTCTCCCAACTCACCCTCGTTCCATTACCCATAAACATCTAAGGAAGAATATTCTGTAGAAAACCCCATCTTTAACCCAAACAGAAGCCACAACAGACGCACTATTTGTTGAACCTCTATTGTTTGTGTCACCTACACAAACAATAGTTGACCAAACAAAGGTTGCATAGTCTAATGCTCATGCATAGACTGAGCAAGAACCATTGTCTGAAACCACTGCTCAGACAAAAGAGAACCCAATGTTTGCCCCTATTGGATAGACCATCACCCAATAGGTTGAACCCACTATTCAATCTGAAGAACAGTTTGGACCCTCAATACAGACTGTTCCTATAGCAACCACTTCACCACAAACTCCTCTTGATACTACCATTCCTCCATACCAATCCCCATCTCTTGTCGCTATACCCGTGATGATAGATTCAATGGTTACATATCCACACACAAAATCTACTGAGGTATCAGTTGAATCTACTGAGGAGTGGACCATCTCCACCTCTTCTACAGTGTCTACTGCTCCTTCATGGGATGACAAGCCATATCTCGCAACCGGACCCAACGAGCATCTCAACTTCAAGCAGTACACTCCTCTATCATCTCCTCCTCGCGGCTCATGGCATTAGAAGATGATGCAAAGGTTCTCTCTAGTGTATGTAGTAGAGAATTCAAAGTTCGCTACCTATAGAGAAGAGACTCAACATGAGTCTTTTGCATGTTAGGATCAGCTAGTCACATCAAGAGGGGGGGGGGGGGGTGAATTGATACAATGTAAAATTTCAAATTCTTTTCACCACTAAAAACTTTTCACCACCTCTCTTGAAGTTTTAACAAAACATTTTCAGAAATATGATATTGAATGAATAAACCAAAAAACCCTCAACTATGACAAATTTCATTAAAACAAATAAACTTGATAAAGATCAAAATCTGAATTGAAAGAGATGAAGGGATAGAGAGATTGAGCTTGTTGATTTTATACTGGTTCGATCAACCACCGATCTACATCCAGTTCTTCCTTATAACAAGGAGTTCCACTATCAAATTGTTACAAACACCATGCACACAAATTCCATAGAAAATCCTAATTTCACAACTTGAAATAGGAACCTAAAACTGAATGTGAAAACACTATCAACATTCAATTTCTAAACACTAAAACAACACCATTCTAGTAACAAGATTAGGAAAACCTTTCCTAATACAACGCAACATTTAGGAACTCTCTTCCTACAATGCTTAAACAAACAATATCAAATAGAAAAAGACTCAAGAACGAAAACACCTTGATGTGTTGATTAATCTGATGCAAAGATCATTTAAAGAACTCTAATGTGAGTAAGTATAGCAGGCAAGATCACATGTTGAATAACCTCAGCTCATAGATGAACAAGAGAGGAATAAAGCTATATGGGCTCAGAGGTTTAATCTCAAAAAAGTGTATAACAGTATGAGCAAGATGAGTTTTCAGAAACTCAAAAGAGATTTAACTAATGTGCAGAAAAGAAGAGAAAGCTTTTCAGACTAATATCAAATCTGAGAATCAAATCAATAAATTTGGATTTTAACAAATGAAAGATAGAAAAGATATTATGAATGAATGTCTCTCTGCACGAGATGCTATGGGTTCAAATATATAGGATGGGTCAAAAAGATTCGGAGTTTGTTAGACAAAGAATGAATCTTGGAAATCTTTCAAAATGATCATTATACCAGATATAATCGATTGCAATTAAGGTGTAATCGATTATCCCGTGTATCAGAAGATGATTTAAACTTGTTGTCATCTATTGTAATCGATTGCAGAAGACATGTAATCGATTACAATTGATATAGAGCCAATTATAAGTTTCAGAGATTGACTTGTAATTGATTGCAATTGAAACAGAGCAATTTCTAAAATCTGAAAAACAACATTGTAATCAATTACAATTGTTGGTAATTGATTAACCCGATACCAAAGATGGTTCAAAACAAATTTGGGCCATTTGGTAATCGATTCCCAAGGAGTGTAATTGATTGGAATTCTCAGAATAAGTTCCTAAGTAAGCAAATCATCTGGTGATGCTAGAGATAAAGGAAAACAGAGCAAATCAAACATTTAGCATGAAAGTTCTAGCTTAGTCTATAACAAACAATACAATACCATCATCCATACATGTTATGGCATAAAATAGAAAACACTAGACTAAGACAAATGGAGAAGACTTAAGGTATGAAGATACCAAAAATCTAAATAAAGAGGCATCAATCTTCAGTCTCCCCCCTTTTGTTTTTGAATACCCAAAAAAAATGTGCTAAAGTCTTTAAAGTGTACCTGTCTAAGATATTTGCTAGATTTTGAACTTGGTTAGCATAAAAATAAGATAGCAAATGATGAAAATACTTTCTCCCCCTTTTTGGTTTTCAAATCACCAAAAGGTTAAGAATAAAAATAGATAATCCAGGAGAAAATACGCAAGTTATATATAAAGCAAACTTAAACAATGTTTAGATAAAAATAGAAATATAAAGCATAAACAAACATAAGATGTTCATAAATGTAGCAAAGAAGATATGCAATGAAATGCAAAAAAAGAATGATGAGACATCTTCAGTGTCAATCTTCATCACCATCAAAGTTGCTAGGATGCATGGCTTCCAGTCGAGCAAAAATCTCATTGAGATTGTAACGAAGTTCTAGATAGTGTTCGTTTTCTCGTTTGGAGAACTCTTCATGTTGTCTGGCGAGCTCTTGCTGGGTCTGCATGTTCTGATTTAGCTTGTCCAACACCGAGACCTCAAATGTAGATGCTTGAGGAGGTTGCTCAGCTTGTACTTCTGACGGTGCGACATGTTGATCATCATCTTCGGCTGCTACGTGACCTTCCTTGTGTACCCAATTGTCATGAGCTTCAACTAGATCCATTTGCTTCAGATGCTTGGCTGAGAGTTCACCTTTAGGTTGAGAAAAGTTAGTAACCACATCATCAGTCTTAACACCAAAATGGTCAAGAATTCATGATACAAGAACAGGATATGCAATCTTGATGTCATTTGGCTTGCTGATTTTTTGCATATGGTCAGTGATAGAGAAAATCCAATCCACTTGGTAGTTGTTCTTCATTAGGAACAGTAGCAAAAGATCATCCTCTGAGAGGGCTCTGTGATTACTCCCCCATGGTAGGATAATCCATGAAAGAATATACGCTAGCATGCAATCCTCTATCTTCATTTGCCCAACAAGAAATCTGTTGCGAATGGGATTGTCAAGATCACGAACCAAATCCTTGTAGACCCCTGTTTTGCTGTATTCTACACCTTCAAGTTCCTTTACAGACCTCATTGTTAGTTCTACCTCATCATCTACTCTTTCAATGCCCGCAATGGAGAACCACAGTTCTTGGTTCATCTGAATATCCTTGTTGCAGACATGGGATTGAATGTACCTAGTCTCCCCATTGATGCTCAAGTTACAGTAGAAAAATTTAACTAGATCAAGATAATAGGTACCTTTCAATTCAACCAAATCAACTAGTCCTTAGTCATCAAGGATGTTGTGAAAGGTGAAGCCTTGTTGAACCAACCATTCTTTTGTGAGATAGCGTGGTTTTAGAATTTCTTTTCTAGAGAAATCACGAGCAAACCCCAACTCTTCACTTCTGGTGCAAAACTAGTCGCAAATTGGTGGAGGATGTTGTCAAGGAGGAGGAGAGGAAGAACGAATAGCTAGGCGTTGAGGGCGCTTGGCGGCTGCCTTCTGAGGGTTAGATGGCCCTTCCATTGTTGCTTTTCCCTTTTCTTGTGAAAGCTTTTTCTCAATCCGTTGTTGAATTCGAGCAGAGTTTGGGTAGATAGCGCAAGATTTTGTGCATGGTTGATGTCAAGAGGAAGAGTCAGCCATTTGAATTTAAATGTAGTGGGTAGGGCACATTCTGGAAGTTGAGTAGTTTTTCAGAAAGTGGGTCTTCTAAAAATGGAGGGAATGAACTGCTATTTTTCCCTTTCATATTCCAAATTATAACGTAGTAATCTATTGGCACAACTCGTAATCAATTACTTTTGAGTCAGAGAGTCTAGGCTTGAGTAGTCTGATATTGGTAATTGATTGGCGTGAGCTATAATCGATTAACCCGATAGTCTCAGCAAAAATAGTTATGTTGTTTGAAGTTGGTAATCAATTGGTAGCTTCTGATAATTGATTGGATTGCTGATAGAGAAGATCTTGAAGCTTTAAATGTCTCATGGTAATCAATTGTCTTACCTTGCAATCAATTAACTCGTGTTTTTATGCAAAAGATTTTGAATGTAAAACAAGATGTAATCGATTGATGCACATGATAATCGATTAAAAGTCATCACAAAATAAAATTATGCACATCATACCACGATAGTGTTTGGTCAATACTTTTACCTCTTTCATCAGCATCCAAATAGTAGTTGGTTGCCATTGGAGTTGATGCTACCTTGCAGTTATCCATCTTAAACTTAAGTAGATCTTTACAATACTTGCTTTGGTGAAGAAAAATGCCTTGAGTCATATCTTTGACTTCAAGTCCAAGAATGTATTTTAGTTCACCCATCATTGACATTACAAATTCTCCCTGCATACCTTCCACAAATTTCTTATATAGCATTTCATTAGTAGATCTAAATATAATGTCATCAACATAAACTTGAACTAAAAGAATATTCGATTTAGTATGCTTTTACAAAATTATCTTCAATTAAGAAGTTACTTATCCTTTCATACCACTGTCTTGGTGCTTGCTTGAGGCTGTATAGTGCTTTCTTGAGACGGTATACATGATTTGGACAAATAGGATCAGTAAAGCCAGGAGGTTGTGATACATACACCTCTTCTTCAATAAAGCCATTTAGAAATGCACTCTTTACATCCATTTGAAATAGCTTAATTCCTTATGGCATGCATAAGCGAGAAGGAGACAGACGGCTTCTAATCTTGCCACTAGAGCATATGTCTCGTCGAAGTCGATTCCTTCTTGCTGATTATAGCCTTTTGCTACAAGTCTTGCTTTGTTCTGAGTAATGATTCCTGAAGCGTCAAGTCTTGCTACAAGTCTTGTTGCAGAACACCCATTTTGTACCAATGACATTAATTTCTTCAAAATGGGGGACAAGTTCCCAAACTTGATTTCTTTTGAATTGATTAAGCTCTTCGTGCATTGCCATCATCCAATACTCATCAAGGACAACTTCCTCAATGGTCTTGGGCTCAATTTGAGAGACAAAGGCTGTTGCATTACAAATCAAGTTCATGGAAGATCTGGTTGTGACTCCCTTCTGAATATCTCCCAAAATATTGTCAAGAGAGAGATTTTTGGGCTACTTCCACTCCTTTGGAAGTTCATGATCAGTTGGAGGGGCAGCTAGTGCACTTGAGTCTTCAATGGAGGCAGATGGAGATGGCTCTTGTGTCTGAGGTTTAGTTAAATCATTATATATGGAACCTACATAATCATCACAAAGCACATCTTCTTCCAACTCAGAGCCAAACTCGTTAAACGCAATATGCACAAATTCTTCAACAACTAAAGCTCTTTTATTATAAACTCTATAGGCTTTACTAGATAGAGAATAGCCTAAGAAGATAGCTTCTTCAAATTTTGCATCAAATTTACCAAGTGATTCTTTCCCATTATTTAAAACAAAGCATTTACTACCAAATACTCGTAAGTGACTGATGTTTGGTTTTCTTTCATTAAAGAGTTCATATGGAGTTTTCTTCAAAATGGGCTTTATCAAGACACGGTTTAAAATATACTAAGCGGTAGACATGGCATCAACTTAAGAGTTTTTTTGGAAGACCAGCTTCATTTAAAATAGTTTTAGCCAGTTCTTCGAGAGAACGATTTTTCCTTTCAACCACACCATTTTGTTGTGGCATTCTTGAGGCTAAAAAAATATGTTTGATGCCATGGTTGTTGCAAAAATCAAAGATGACTTCATTTTGAAATTCTCCCCCATGATCACTTCTTAATGAATCTATTGAAAGGTTTTTCTCATTTTGAATTTGTTTGGCAAATTTAACAAAAGACCTGACAGCTTCATTCTTATGCTTTAAATAGAAGGTCCGCTTTGATTATTTTTTATATGAACTGTCATTTGCATATGCATGATAAGAAGCATATCTTTATTTCCCTTCTAGATTACCAACTTCCTCCAATGCCTCAAGAATTTCTAGGTATGGCAATGGGGCGGGGCAGGGGCGGGATTAGCCTCCCTAACCCCCGTCCCATACATCCCAAATCATCCCCGCCCCCCCCCCCACCCCCATTCCCCGTCGGGGCTTAAAAATTTGACCCATCCCCATCCTCGTCGAGGATAGGGTTTCCCAACCCCACCCCATCCCCCATACACATGACAGTCCTAAATCATAAAATAATTTACATGATCGTCTCAAATGTTATGCGTGACACCCTCATATAACATACTTTTATTTCTCATAATAAACCAAATTGTTTCATTTATTTTATCAATAGAAATTTATTTCATAATAAACTATAAATATTGTGTAAATCAAACAAAACACAAAAAAACATTTTGAGTACTAAATACCAAAATATAATAAAAACTAAACAAGTTCTAATTTCCAAATTCCAATCTAGCAAAATATGTCACAACATTTATTGTCACAACTTTTATTGATCATCAATCATCCTCCAAAGAAGTAATGCCACTCTCCATCAATTCACTTGAACCTGAAGAAAATTTAAATATAAATATTAAAATGTAAACTAGCAATTTCATATTTAGTAAACTAGCAAATTCAAATTAATTTTAGACTAGTAAACAAGCAAATTCATATTAAGAAAAACATACATTCATCATCTGAACCAATTTCATCCAGTAAAGTAGAAATTTCAGATTCAGCTTTAAAATCCACACAACCTATAAATATCAAATGGAACATAGAAAAAAAATAGTTGTTAAAAAAAATACAGCTATTAAATAAGATATAAATGAAGCATTTAAAATATTACCATGTTTTTCAGCACTCCATAACCAACTTCTAGTACACATCAAAGCCTCTAAAGTAGTCCAATGGAGTCGGCTACGGTGTGGGCTTAATATATGGCCACTAGTGCTGAAAGCAGATTCGGAAGGTACGCTAGTAATAGGAATAGGCATTATATCCTTTACAATTGCTTGAAGTGTTAGGTACTTGGTACCATTCAACTTCCACCACAACAAAATATCAAAATCAGTTGTTCTTGGTAAAACCTCCTCATCTAAATAATGATCCAACTCTGTTTTGACATAAGAACTTCTTGCCCTTTTTTTCCTTAAAATATACATATCATATTCAGATAATGAATCACCAGCAACTTGATTACCATCCACTGTTGGAGAGGAATGAGCAGAATGTTTATGCATATTCATTTGATAATCAGAAACCAGATCATAACATAACTGATAGATTGTCTTAACTTGAGCAAAAGCTTCTTCTTTATAAAACTTTTCATAATAGTATTCTAACAACTCCATTTTGTATCTGGGATCCAAAACAGTAGCAACACCCATAATTTCATGAATCACACCCCAATATTTATCAAATTTGCTCAACATCTTTTCAGCCATTTTTTTAATCAATTCATTAGAACTTGTAATCCAATCTTGTAGTGCCATCTTTATCTCACAGATATTAGGAAAATACACATTAGCAATTGGATGTTTACTAGCAGAAAACAATTCAGTCACAACATTGAATATTTTCAATCTCCCACACACATCATTTGCAAATTGCCACTGTAAACTAGTTGGCAAACAAGTATATTGAGATTCTCTTTGCTTTAATGGCAATTTCCAACATTTTGTAAGTTGAGTTCCACCTAGTTGGGCAATCTAGAACCAAATTTCTAGTGCAAGGAATCCTTAACTGTTCAGCAGTTTCTTCAAATTTTTCCTTTCTTTTTGGTGTTGCAGTCCAATATGCTAAACTATCACGAATCTTTTCTACCCCTTCTTTGACCACTTCTAACCCATCTTTCACTATCAAGTTTAAGATGTGAGTACAACAACGCATATGCAATAAGGATCCATCTCTCAATAAAGTGTTTAATTGCAATTTATCCTTAATTTTTTTCAATCATAGCATCATTTGTGCTACAATTATCTAGGGTGATAGTGGACAACTTTGTGTCAATGTTCCAATCCATCAAACAATCAACTAATGCATTACAAAGTCTATGACTCGTGTGAGGTGCAGGAACATAAATGAACCTAACATAACAAGATACATATATCATATTTAGTCATTTTATCATACAATTAAAGGCTAAATAATATATAATATAAAATCAATAGGAAAGTTATATTACCTCAAAATGTGACTTTGTAAGTTCCAAGAGCCATCAATATAATGTGTAGTAACAGCCATATACCCCCTCTTTTGATTACTGGCAGCCCACATGTCTGAAGTAATGGCCACTCTCCCATCAAGACTGTCCAATAGCTTCAAAGCTACTACTTTCTCTTCATTATAGATTCCAAAAATATCTTTTTTAATTGTGTTTCTAGAAGGGACTTGAAATGCTAGTTGAAGAGTAGTTACAAATCTCTTAAAACCAAGATTATCCACAATTGACAATGGATACTCATGCATAATAATTGCAATGACAAGTAGTTTCTTTGCATTTTCTGGATTATAAACTCCAATGTTCAGCTCTTCTTTACCTTGATTGACCTTAGGTGTAAGAAAGGTATGTCCTTTCCCTCTCAACCAAAGCTTGTAATGCATACAAGCTGCGTTATGTTGCCACAAGTGTTTTGTTCCATTTTTGGATTTTCCACTCAAAAGTTTCTTACAATGTTTGCATTGAGCCTTATCTTCTCCGTTGACTTTAAGTTTATTAAAATATTTCCAGATCTTACTTTTCAGCCTACTTCCTCCTGCTTTTGTTGTTTTCTCCATGTCATCAAGAATTTCATTTTGTGGTGTTTGTGGTTGATCAAATGGTGTAGGAGGATCATTAGTTGGAAAATCATGACTTCTTTCTAGAATAGCTTTTTGTGTACTTTTGTGTGAAATGCCCATATTTGTCATTGTTGTTTAACTAGTAAAAGAAAAAAAAATGTCACCTAAAGATTCTTCAACAAAAAGACGTAATTTAACATCTTTCACATAACCTTCTACCAACACAATTATAATATGAAAAAAAAATGAACAGTTAAAGGCTTAAAGCTTTGAAGAAACAAATATAAGTAAATAAAAATCATAAAATAAAAATAACAAACTTGGCTATGAAAAAAAGGAGCACAATCAAGGAAGGAGAAAATGAGTAGAGAGGGGCACATACCCAATGCTACACACTGCACAGAGGCCAAAGATAATAGGGTTTTACAATGTTAACTGTTTCACCCTAAGGCTATTTATATAACTAATGTAAGAGCCTTGAGCCCATGTAATGCACAGGCTTGCATGGGCTTACATGGCTGATAGCTCTTTAATTAAAATTTTATACTTTTTATAAATATTATATTTTTATAATATCATACATTATATTTTAAATGTTTATAATAAAATAATCTTATTTAAAGATTATTAATTTTATATAGGTTCTTAAAGGGTGTATTATGTATTAAATTTTTATTTTAATTATATTTTAATCTATTTAATTTGAAATATGCTTAGTTTATTATTTTTTTACTTGTTTTAAGAAAAAAAATTTAAAACAAAGAAATTTAGACTTATTCAATTATTATTATTATTATTATTTATACTTAAAACTCCTAAATTTACATATATTAATATAATATTTGATTAATTCATTAGGTTGAAGAAGAAGCTTTCTGAGCCGCTTGTCTTTCTCGTTTTCTTCTTGCGACTTTGTTCTTCTGACAGGTGTTTTCTATCTCCAAATCCAATGGGATTAGATCAGCTTTTGGAATCCTACCTCGCATACACTTCAAGTACTCGAAATTAGGTTAGCAAGCACTCAAGAATGACAATTATGCAGAATTTTCTGCTGCAAAATTATGCAGCAACTCCATTATGTAGCAGAGCACATGCAGCAGTGTATTTCCAGATTATGCAGAAATTGAAAGCAAGTTCTACAAAATTAGTGCTCCAAAATTATTGATTAAATATTTTGGCAAGCGTACCAAATATCGCACAAGTAGTTTAAAAGGGAAGATCCCAGTATCGAATCCACAGGGAATTGTTCGTATTTGACTATTAGCAAAGTAATCAATTCCTAAACACTAGTTTGGTTTTTTAAGTTGGTTGTTCGTGAAACATAAGTAATAATAGAAATTAAACTAAACACTACAGTTAACACTAATGATAAACAATAAAAACGACAATGTTGATTCAAGACTATGATCGAACAGTTGGCGTGCTTGAGTTTTTGAATGGAATAATAGATATGTTGAGGATTTGGTTCAACCGGTTTGCTTCCCATGTAAACATATAAGATATATTCTCCATTCACATTAATAGTTCAGATTAACTTCGATCTAAAAGTGCTCAAAACGTGATCTCTCATCAAATCAAGCCTAAGCTGCTCAACCTCACTTCCGATGTCTCGGTAAGTTCAGTTGAGTAGTTTGATGAAGCTTAGAGATCTTTGCGAAGCTAATGGAGTCTATCCTATGTCTAGAAATACACTATATTAGAGTTCAAACTCAGTTCCAAGTTCAACAGCATCTGTCAATGGCAGGTAAACTCTAAAACATGCATATATAACTGATTTAATCATATAACAAGAATAAAGATAGAGAAATGAACATTAAACTGAATATTTCAATGAATAGATATGAAGAAAAGTGTTTACATGGTCAGCACCTAGTTCCAATTCCTCAACACTAATAGATTAGCCTCTCATTGTCATGAGAAGCTTTGAAAAGGTTACAAAATAGAAGAAAGAGAACAGAGAAAAACAGAGGAAGCAGCTCCAACAAAATCAACCAAGTCTGAATGCTTCAAAATTATTACAAGTGCAGCTTATATAGTCCAAGTCTCGCTTAACGCAACCTTCCGCTAAGCGCAGGACACTACATAATGCATCTCAGAACAGGCGTTCCGCTAAGCGCATATTTAGTTCGAAAGCAACTTCCGCTAAGCGCGATGTCCCGCTAAGCGAGTCTTCAGTTCGAATGAAAATGTCGCTTAGCGCAACATGGCGCTCAGTGCGTCATAGACCGCCTAGCTCACATAGCTTGATGTTGCGCTCAACGAGTGAAGCGCTGAGCGAGATGTGTCGCTTAGCGAGATCTGTCTTCTTCTTGTATTCTCCCTTTACTATTAAATCTAGGCCTGCACACATAAATTAGAGTATATTTCTCACAAAATAACTTCCTAAGGTTAGAATTATCAAACTATACAAATCTATATTAAATAATTTCAAACTAAGCTAAAAATCCTGAGAACATTGGATAATCACTACAAAATATGATGCAATATTTACCTATATAAAGCGATTATCAATTATGCAGCAGAAAATATGTAGAACAGAGGCAGAGGCCGATTCTTTGAAATAACGAAATATAAACAAAGTGTACAATGAATATAAACTAAGTAAAATTATACAACAGACAAAATTGAACTAATGACTAAGATTGACAAAAATACTAATCGCCAAATACAATGAACAATTCCCCAGCAACAGCGCCAAATAACTTGATGGACTATTTTGGCAAGTATACCAAATATCGCATAAGTAGTTTTAAAATGGAAGATCCCAGTATCGAATCCACAGGGAATTGTCCATATTTGACTATTGGTGAAGTAATCAATTCCTAAACACTAGTTTGGTTTTTAAAGTTGGTTGTTTGTGAAACATAAGTAATAACAGAAATTAAACTAAACACTACAGTTAGCACTAACGATAAACAATAAAAACGACAATGTTGATTCAAGACTATGATCGAATAGTTGGCGTGCTTGAGTTTGAGAATGGAATAATGGACATGTTGAGGATTTGGTTCAACCAGTTTGCTTCCCATGTAAACATATAAGATATATTCTCCATTCACATTAATAGTTCAGATTAACTTCGATCTAAAAGTGCTCAAAACGTGATCTCTCATCAAATCAAGCCTAAACTGTTCAACCTCACTTCCGATGCCTCAGTAAGTTCAATTGAGTGGTTTGATGAAGCTTAGAGATCTTTGCAAAGCTAATGGAGTCTATCCTATGTCTAGAAATACACTCCATTAGAGTCCAAACTTAGTTTCAAGTTCAACAGCATTTGTCAATGGCAGATAAACTCTAAAACATGCATATATAACTGATCAAATCATATAACAAGAATAAAGATAGAGAAATGAACATTAAACTGAATATTTCAATGAATAGATATGAAGGAAAGCGTTTACATGGTTAGCACCTAGTTCCAAGTCCTCAACACTAATAGATTAGCCTCTCATTGTCATGAGAAGCTTTGAAAAGGTTACAAAATGGAAGAAGGAGAACAGAGGAAACAGGGGAAGAACAAAGGAAAAACAACTCAAACTATCCAACCAAGTCTGAATGCCTCGAAATTATTACAAGTGCAACTTATATAGTTGAATGCTCACTTAGCGCAAAATTCCGCTTAGCGCAGGATACTGCATAATGCATCTCAGAACAGGGGTTCCGCTAAGCGCAATCTTCCGCTAAGAGCATATTTAGTTCGAAAGGAACTTCCGTTAAGTGCGATGTCATGCTAAGTGATTCTTCAGTTCAAACGAAAAGGTCGCTTAGCACTTCATAGGCTGCCTAGCTCGCGTAGCTTGATGTTGCGCTTAGTGAGTGAAGCGCTAAGCGAGATGTGTCGCTAAGCAAGATCTATCTTCTTCTTGTGTTCTCCCTTTACAGTTGAATCTAGGCCTGCACACATAAATTAGAGTATATTTCTCACAAAATAGCTTCCTAGGGTTAGAATTATCAAACTATACAAATCTATATTAAATGATTTCAAACAAAGCTAAAAGTCCTTAGAACATTAGATAATCACTACAAAATATGATGCAATATTTACATAAATAAAGTGATTATCACAAGGCTACCTACTGCCAACCCCAACAAGCTAAAGGGGAAGCAAATCATCAAAGCATACAACCTTCCAAAGGCCATTCTAGAGATAGAGCCTCTTCCTCAACTAGAGCGTGCTCCGCCTGAAGAGAACCAAGACATTGGATGATGTCTGGCCCCTAATCTTTTGATTGGTTTTGATGATAAAAAAATGTGATAATATTTGATCAACTAACGATTTGAAATGGAGTAATTTTAGGGAATCAAAATGATCACAGACAATGGTATGATCTCTTCAATCTCACTCCATTATTTTGACTGTCTGATAATGCTTTTAATAATATATCAAGCATCCAAAGTGCTTATAACAGACATCGTTAAGTATCGGAACAGACCATGTAAAGGTCCTTGGAACAGACTAAGCAAAGTTTTGGAACAAACCATGCAGTAGTCTTGGAACAGACTACACAACATCTCAAACCAAACCATGCAATAGTCTCGGAACAAACTATGTGAAGTCTCAGACCAGACAATAGAAGTCTCGTACCAAACTATGCATAAGTGCTAGACCAGACCATGCATGTGTCTCGGACCAGACTATGCGATAGTTGGACCAGACCATGCACAGTCAAACCAGACAATGTTTATGTCAGACTAGACCATGCATTGTTCAATGCGATGTGGACTATGCATTTAATTATCACCATTTGACTTTAAGAACGAACTGTCTAATACTTCTATTCCTCGTATGACTGCTTGCATGTCTCAAAAAGTGTGAAATCTTATAGGTACAACAAAAAGGCTAATCAACTTTGAGAAGCACACCTACAGCTAAAGCGAGTTGTGACAAGATAGGAACCTGCTCCTATCCAATCAAGCTCAAGCTAAAGCAACTTCAGCACTCAACTATGAGACAACAAAACCTTTCTTCTCCAACATTCAAATCCATGAAGCTCTACTATAAATAGATGCTTCCATGCAACGAGAAGACTAACAAAACTAAGTTGAATGAACCAACGCACAAAAACCTAGCAAGCACAAGTCAAAAAACTAAGAGCAAGAAAAGCATATTGCCCAGTGAGAAAAGATAGCTTAGAGGAAAGAAAACTTCATCTTCTACAAAGCTCATAAAGATTCAAGCCATATTCATATCCTCTCTTTGAGAGCTACTTGAATCTTATTCTTATTTGAATAGAAAGCCAGGAGTGACTTAGTGATTAAAGAATACTTGGGAAGTATAATCTCAGGGGGAGATTTATACTTGTAACCAGATAGTGGTTTAGAATACTAATTGCCAGTAGTGACATAGAGAATACTTGTAACCAAAAGTGGTAGTAAAGATTACTTGTTTTGCAATCAATTGATTATAGCAAAACCCTTTAACAGTTGTTAAAGGAGAACTAGATGTAGCTCGGTTTGAGTGAACCAGTATAAAACAAGCATTCTACTTTTGCTATCTTGTGTTTATAGCTGTTCATCTTGCACGATGTGCACTTTTGAAAAGGTTTCTAAAGCTTTGTCTTGAAAGGATATATTTGCTTGTTTAAACCTACGTATATCTCTAAAGGCAACTTGGAACTTATATTCACTGTGAAAAGTTTTTATAACTCACTAATCAACCCCCCCTTCTAGTGTGTTCTTGTGTATTTCATTATTGGTGCTTTTGATACTGCCCCTTGTGAACGTTTGACACAGGTCTCCAATTTAGTGATTTATATCTTGTTTGAAAGCTAAGGAGGAGAGCTGCAATTTTGCGTCTCACAAGGATTGGCCAGTTTAGATGTTCTAAAGGTCAAATCAAGGATTCAATGTTTCAGCCCTGCACTTGTATAATTTCGTTTTAGTTTGTAATTATGGACCCATTGACAATTTTAATTAGTTAATGTAGGATTTTAATTAGTGGTTTCAGTCCTCTTTTAGAGGCCCACGTTTTTAGACCATCATATATATAGTTTTTTCCCTTCGTAAAAACATACTCTCTATTTCATTTTATAATCTTCAGCTTATAACTCAAAATTGTGCTCTCTTCTCTCTCTCCTCTTTCTTCTCTTTTCTGCCTTTCTTGTTCATTTTCGTTCATCTCCATTGGAGCCCCCATGAAGATCTTCATGGAGGGCTAAACCCATTTGCAACTCAAGGATCATTGTGCTTGCAAGTAATATGAGTTCCTTTATTCCCATTTTCGAATTGTGCTCATGAATTCCCCTTTCCCCTTTCTCTGATTTTCAATTTCATTATTTAATGTATGATAACGATTATATTAGGGAATTAAAATATGAATTAGGGTTAATTATAATCGATTGATTGTGATTTAATGCGAAACGTGCGTGAATTCGGTAAAATTAGGAATGCGATAGTGATCCAAATTTTTCTAAATAAATGTGAGGTGATTGCCTCAAATTTCGTATTGTTTGGAATTTCATGAGCATGAATTTGACCTATCTTTGATGGAACTGTGATTATTTCTCCATAAGCATAGATTATTGAGTTGTATCTCTCTGATTTTGTTTTCGTTTATTGATTTAAGTTGCTTTGTTTGCTTTAATTTTATGAAAATCACACAAAATCCCCCTTGTTTTGAATTGAATGCAAGGTGTTCGACGAATTGTATCTTCGAGAAAATGACTTGAGTTAGCCTTATATTGCAAATTAATTGGGGAACTTAGTTGTTTTTGACGGCATGTTTGACGCGCGTTGTCACTTGGTGGGGATTCATCTTTATGGATCCTGTGTTGGTGCTTGTGACATGTACATTTATTACATTGTTATTTGTGAACTCTATGAGTTGCATTCATCTTCATGATGTTCAACGTTCCAAATCATGCACCCTAACATTTCGGTATAAAAGAGAAAAGAAGAATGCCTAACTGTACTCTTTAAACCCTAACATTTGGGTGTAAGAGAAAAAGAACATGTCACATTGAACATGCCAAATCGTGCACCCTAACATTTGGGTATAAAAGAGAGAAGAAGAACGCCTAACTCTGTAGTGAATTCTCTTGGTTGCATTTAGCTTCTTGGTTGTCAAAAGGAATAGACGAGAACAACGTCTATGAACCCCTATTCTTGGGTTGCATACAATGTTGTTTTCCTTTAAACCAGTTAGCAAAAAAATAATATTATAATAATGTGAGGTGACATGTCACGTGTACAAAATTTAACACCTTTACGAAAATTGACAGTCAATGACTAAATTGGAGCATTTTTTATAACTTGAGGATTGACCGAAAGGCAATTAAATAAAACTTGGGGACTAAAATGGGTATTAATGGAAACATTTATTATCTTAAATAAAATGGGTATTAATCGATATTAATGAGAACAGACAATGGTATAATCACTCTAACTCTCACTTTCGTCTTAACTGTCTGATAACTGATAATTATTAAATCACGCACTATAATTGCTTCTAATCAAACTGAAATAAAGCTCTCAAAAAGACCATGAATGTCTTGGAAGGACTCATGCAAAGTCTAAGACCAAAACATACAATAGTCTCAGACAAACTATGTGAAGTCTAGGACCAAACTATGCATATGTATTGGACTAGACCATGTATGAAACATAGTCAAACAATGCATAGTTAGGCTAGACGATGTCTGATGCCAGGCCAGACGATATCTAAAGTTAGACCAGACCATGTCCTTCATTCCAGAATGTGTCTGTTAAGCTAGACGTTGTTTGTGCACGAACAGACCATACTTAATCAAGACCAGACTATGTCTGTTAAGCCAGATGCTATTTGTGCAAGAACAGGATATAGTCTGTCATAAGTGCTGAGAAATATATGCTTTATAATTAATTCCTTACACAAATAAAGGCACTACTATTACAGAAAGAAAGACAAGGAGATACTCTTTGATCTTACTTTCTTCTATTCCTCGTATTGCTTGCTTGTCTCAAATTACGTGAAGTGTGTAGATACAGTCAAAGGACTAATCAGCATTGGGATGCACACCTTAAGCTAAAAGACAATTGTGACAAAAACAAATCCTGCTCCTATCACATCAAGCACATTCAAAGCTACCTCAACACTCTTCTATGTGACAACGAAAACAAGCCTTCTCCAACATTCAAATCCATGAAGCTCACTATATAAGGAAGCTTCCATGCAACGAGAAGAAGATGATGAAATGCTGATAAACAATAACAAACTCATTCAAAGCAATCTATACAACAAGCAAAGCACTTGAGAAAAACCCAGTGAGAGACACGAGTTAAGAGAAAAAGAGAATACCCATCCTCTACAAGCTCACATAGATTCAACACTTGTTCTTATCCTCTCTTTGAGTTATTTGAATCTTATACACATTTGTATAGAAAGCAGGAGTGGCTTAGTGATAAAAGAATACTTGGGAAGTATAATCTCAAGGGGGAGATTCATATTTGTAACCAGAAGTGGTTTAGAATACTTGTAGCCAGTAGTGGCATAGAGAATACTTGTAACTAGAAGTGACAGTGAAGAATACTTATTTTTGTAATCAGTTGATTATAATGGAACCCTTTAATAGTTGTTAAGGGAGAACTGGACGTAGCTCAGGTTGATTGAACCAGTATAAAAACAAGCTCTCATTTGTTGTCTTGTGATTACATATATTTATCTTGCCCACTGTGCTCTTTTGGAAAGGCTTTCAAAGCTTTGCTTTGTAATGATATATTTGTTGATTTAAACTAACATATATCCAAGAAGGCAACTTGTAAACTAATAGTATTTATGAAAAAGTTTTAACCCACTATTCAACCCCTCTTCTAGTGTGTTCTTGTGTATTTCACAATAGTAAGTTGAACACAACTGAAAAAATGTACGATCATTGTAATCTTCTTTCAAATATTTTTTTTTGTTATTTAGAATTTTTTTTGTTTTTATCTTTGTAAATTTTTATTTTTTTTTGTTTTAGTTCTCACAAATTATTTTTGTTTTTCTTAAATTGATATAAATAGTGATTTTGTTTTTACACATATATAAATAGTGTCGTGAACAATGGAATTTTTTTTTATCTAAATTGTTTAACTAATAAAAAATAAAATAAATATAATTTGTAAGGAATAAAAAAATTTGCATGAAAAAAGAAAAAAAAATCAAATTGTAAGAACTAAAAAAAGTATTTAAACCTATAAAAAATAGCATTTATGTTAAAATAGCTTTTGGGAATATTTTTAATTAAACTAAATTAATTACGTTCTTCTTCATTTTATTAATAAATGTAAGAATAAAAGTTTTCCATGGTGATGTGCCTACTAAAACAATTTTACACTTCTTTTTTATTAAATGAAAGTATAAAACTGTTTTAAACTATTACTATTGCATAACCCATTTTCTCAAAATAAAACGTATGTGGTCGTTGTAGTTTGAGTCCGACACATGAAAATAAAAAATGTAAGTTCATGAAAATAGGTAGTACGGACATCGGAGAAGCAGTTTCCAACAAGTTGCTGCTTCGATTTTTACTTACAAAAACTGAATATAATTGAACTCAAAATTTGTTTAAGAAAAGGGTGAACTAATAATAAACAATGAAATGGTAATAATTGAAGTATCGAAAGGGATTGAAATCGATTTTTCATTCCCAAAACTGAAATAAAAGATAGATGTTGAATTTACCAAGGCAATTTTGTTGTGGGGCAGCATTAATGAGGTTGAGCAAGCCAGCACGACCATAGAAATTTGGCAAGTAAGAGGGTGGCGATGGCTTGGGCCTCAGGAGTGTTTATCCACTCAAGGCATGGTCTTATGGCACAATTCTCGTCACAACCTTTGCAGAGAATGTGACACCCATTGCAACTCAAATTCATTGTAACTGTGATGGTAGAAAAGTGATTGGGGTCGTGGGGGGTATTATTTTTTTTTGACATATCAATCCATCAAAGTTTCAAGAGAAGGACCAAGTTTCAAGAGAACGACCAGGAGCATCACAACAAGGTTGGCTGAAATACACAGGAATACACTAGAAGGGGGGGTTGAATAGTAGGTTTAAAAACTTTTTCGTAAATATTATTAGTTCACAAGTTGCCTTATTGGATATATGTAAGTTTTAAATCAGTAAATATATCCTTGCAAAATAAAACTTTGAAAGCCTTTTCAAAATAACACAGTAGGCAAGATAAATATATGTAATCACAAGATAGCAAATGAGAGCTTGTTTTTATATTGGTTCACTCAACTGAGCTACGTCCAGTTCTCCTTTAACAATTGTTAAAGGGTTCCACTATAATCAACTAATTACAAAACAAGTATTCTTCACTGCCACTTTTGGTTACAAGCATTCTATATGCCATTATTGGCTATAAGTATTCTAAACCACTTCTGGTTATAAGTATGAATCTCCCCTTGAGATTATACTCCCCAAGTATTCTTTTATCACTAAACCACTCTTGGCTTTCTATACAAAAATGTATAAGATTCAGATAACTTTCAAAGAGAGGATATGAACAAGTGTTGAATCTAAATGAGCTTGTAGAGGATGGGTATTCTCTTTTCTCTTAACTCGTGTTTCTTGGCCTTTTTTTCAAAGTGCTTTGCTTGTTGTACAGATTGATTTGAATGAGTTCGTTCTTGGTTCATTAGTCTTCTCATTGCATGGAGGCATCCTTATATAGTGAGCTTCATGGATTTGAACATTGGAGAAGATGTGTTTCCGTTGTCTCACAGAAGAGTGTTGAAGTAGCTTTGACTGTGCTTGATGTAACTGGAGCAAGTTTATGTCTCTGTCACAGTTGGCTTTTAGCTTAGGTGTGCATCCTAATGCTGATTAGTCTTTTGGCTATTCCTACACACTTCACACAATTCGAGACATGCAAGCAATACGAGGAATAGAAGAGAGTAAAATCAGAAAGTATCTCCCTTTCTTTCTGTAACAGTAGTGCCTTTATTTGTGTAAAGAATTAATTATAAAGTACATATTCCTTAGCACATATGACAGACCATATTCTGTTCCTGCACAGGTAACGTCTGGCTTAACAGACATAGTCTAGTCTAACTGACCATGGTCTGGCCTAGCTTTAGACATCATCTGGCTTAACTATGTACTGTCTGACCGTGTTCCATACATGGTCTGGTCCAGTACATATGCATAGTCTAGTCCAAGACTCGTGTTGTCTGTCCCAAGACTTCACATAGTCTATTCGAGACTATTGTATGGTCTGGTCTTAGACTTATGAACTATGCATGGTCTGTTCCAGGGCTTATTTTAGTCTGATTAGAAGCAATTATAATGCTTGATTAATCATTCTGAGTTATCAGACAGTTAGGACATAAGTGAGAGTTTGAGTGATTTTACCATTGTCTATTCTCACTTTGATTTCCTAAAATCACTTAGTCTGAAATCATTAGTTGATCAAATATTATCACATTTGTTATCATCAAAACCTATCAAGGTATTAAGGGTCAGACATCATCAAATCTATTGGTTCTAACATTGGCACCCTCCAAGCTCCCTATCACAAACCAAGACAGCTGTAAATATTTATTAAAGAAATAAAAATGGTGAATACAAGTGAACATGGGGGGGCCAAACCAAACCCATGAAGAGAATACGAAGATACAAAATGATGTTTTTAGCTAAATCTAAAATTAGCTTGCATACATTGATTAATCATAAAATCCCTAAGAAAAAATCTAGGAAGTGTACTAAACCAAGTGTAATCACATTTAGAGTGAACTCCATGCTTGGCAAGGAGATCCGCGCAACTATTTCCCTCTCTAAAAATGTGAGTGGCACGAAACATAAACCCTAGTCTTGGAGCAATTGCAAGCAACCATCTTCTTCTAAGCTTCCAAGGGACAAGGGGTGAATTTTTTAAATGCATTAATTACTAGTTGACAATCACATTCCAACCATATTCTCTACCAGTCGTGAGCATGGGCTGATTCAAGAGCAAGGATGATAGCCATCAATTAAGCAAAAAGCGAGTTTTGTACACCAAGGAACATAGAAAATCCACCAATGAAGCAGCCATGTTTATCTCAAAAAACTGCACCGGTAGCCACAAACCCAAGATGAGCAAAGGCTACACCATCAGAGTTACATTTCAACCATCCAACAGGAGGCGGCAACCATATAACAGCTTGAATATGTGGTACAAGGAGGAGGGTCGTGCTTCTATATGAAATGCATGAAGAAAGGCAATCTCAATATGGTTGTAAAAACCAGTGCTCTTAGAGGACAAACTTAGAATGGAAGTGTGGTAGCAAATTTGTGAAATAGCTTGTTGAGTTGAAAAGGACTGGTTGCGAAATCTGCAGCTGTTTCGGATTCGCCAAATGACCCAAACAGAATTGGTTATTGCAACATGTAGAACCTCCCTAACCTACTGACTAAGTGGCTTATTAATAGTGAGAATTAGTTTGGACATAGAAGATAAATCCAAATGGACAAGAGCAATAGATTGCAGCCAGTTCCAAATTCTCATCACAAAAGGGTAGAGGAAGAAAATATGGTCAATTGTCTTAGTTGTGGAACCACAAAGACTACACATGGAGATAATAATCTTACCCTTAGCCTTGAGGATATCATCAGTGGGAAGCTTGCCATGGATTCCTCTCCAAATAACAAAGTTGTGAGATAAAGGTGTTGTGTTGTTCCAAATTGCTTGCACCCAAGGCAGTAGCTGACCTTTAGGAGAAAAAAATTAGAAAAGCATCTTTAAGGGAAAGAGTGCCTTGCTTGGATAGATTCCAAACAGGAATATCATTTTCAGAGTTGTAAGGGGAGGGAAAACTATCCAATGCAGGTTTGAGAGTAGGAATTCTATGTTCAATATCTAAAGGAATAGCCCAGTTGTGCCCATTTGTCATCTGAAAAATCAAGGACTTAAGCTTTCTTTTGCAAGCATCTGGTAGGTTAAGTAAGTCTGCAATAGAATCCTCTAACAGCCATGTGTCAAGCCAAAAATTGGCAGTTTTGCCATTATTAATAATCCATCTAGTGTGCAGCTAAACAATTGACCAATGTCGCTTTATAGAGATCCAAACAGAAGACAACTTATATGTAGTGATTTGCTGACCATTGAGCAGAAATTTGGCTCTCATAAGAGCAGCCCAATCTGACTCAGAATAAAGCATGTGCCATAAAAGCTTCAGCATAGCTACTTGGTTGAGAGCTGATAAACTTCTAATGCTAAGACCACCTTCTTCCAATGGGGAGCAAACTTTATGCCAAGCAACAGTAGAGATGTTCCTTTTTTCAATATCATCAGTCCAAAGGAAATTTCTGACCCACCTTTCCACCTCTTTCAGCAGATCCAAATGCCAAGCATAAATTTGAAAGCTAAAAAATAGCATCCTAGAAACCACTGATTTGATCAGCTGAACCCTACCCATAAAAGAGAGTAATTTGCCAGGCCAAGAGGATAGTTTAGCCTTAATCTTTCTTGCAATTGGTCTGAAATAGAGACTCTTAGGTCTCCCAATAAAAATAGAAACCCCAAGGTAAGTGAAAGGAAGGGTTCCAAGGCCAAAACCCAGCTAATGCTACACAACATTTGGAAAGGCTATAGATGTAAAATGAGTGGCTTGGTTTAAACTTATAACAATAAGGCGTTTCAATTGTCATTCGTAACACACAAGTTACTGGAGGAGTAAAACCGCGTGCAAATTGATGCATAGGGACATATGCTTATGTTGTCATAAAGCACATTGGATTACCCTAAATTAAGGAGCCATACTAAGTTTTTTTTCGAGAGTGTGAATAGTAAAAATGACTCTGTGGGGCTGTGAGTAAGGGTGGAATATATATGCCCATGGTTTTCTTTGGGGCTTAATTAATGAGTGATGATATTTCAACACCCAATTTTTTCAAACATCCCATCAATACCTCTCCATACTTTTTATCTCTTTCTTCCTATCATATCATATGACTTATCATACCTATAAATTTTCCTTTTTCTACTTCTCTCACTAGGTGTGGAGTAGCATTTGGGTATCTAATAAACATTTTCCTTAATTAATATACGATGTTGTTCTATCCTTATGAAGCAACCAATTTTAAAAGAGAAAAGGGTGATGCAATGTAATATTGCTATCGATTAATCACAACCCTATATTTATGGTAAGTCAATTGCCTTTTATAAAATCATTTAAAAATCATTGAAATGGTGGATTGTGATTAATTGACAGTATAAAATAATTTTGGGTAAATAAATAATTTTGTCCTTGAAAATGTAATGCACTAATAGATTCGTCTTGAAATATGATAAATTAAAATTTAGCCATGTGTAAATTTGGTCATGTAGTCAAGTTTTGTCCATTATGTCTAACGTTTACGCATACGTTACATCTTGAGACTAATTTATTATACAAAAAAGTTACTTGGGTTGCTGATTCACGAAAGATGCAATCAAGTAAATTCAATACTTGAAAATTTTATAATTTATTGACAAATAAGTCTTTAAACAATGTAATTTAATATCATTATAGACCTTGAATGGTACATTTACTACCAATAGAGTCCATGAATCAAAGTAAACTTGGCATAAACATTAGACATAATGAACGAAACTTGATTGCAGGAATAATATGTCACACTTTCTACACATTCAAGAACTAAATTTTAATTTATCATCTTTCAGAGATAAATCTATCAACACATTATATTTTCAAGAACGAAATTTACTATTTACCTAATTATTTTACTTGAGAAAATGCATAAGTATTAAACTCGTTGTAAAAAGTCAGGTGTTTTTTTAGGATGTTATTGGTCAAATACGAAGTTGATTTGAGAGTGTCCTGCTTAGTTGTATTTCATGTCCATTTGTTATCTCACGTTCCCGTGGTCCTTTTTTCTGACTAGTGAATATTTTGTTCTACTCTCTCTTACAAAATTAATTAAAGCTTCATGTCATTTTTTATGGACAAGTTTTCGGAGAGTTTCATGTAAACTTTTGAGAATTATATTTCAAATATTTTTGCTACAAGCTTGGATATGACGTGGGCAGTGACACCGATGTCCATATAGTGTCGTCATGGTAGTGTCCATATAGCTTAATTGATAGTATATTATAAGCTATGTAATTATATCTTCACTGGTTTAATACGGATAAGGGTGCAACATTCCTCCTGTTTTATAGCTATAAAAATGTTGTTGCATTGGTAGAGCTGCAAAAGCCTTGTCTCTTGGACTCAATATTCTTGGCTTGCTGACTGGTACTTCTAAGCAGTTGTCTTGTCTCCTACAACTGATTTTGGGTGTATTGGTAGCAATGGCAGCCTCTGTCTGTCATCTACCTATTCAAAAAATTCTGGTTGTTTATATTAGAAATTTAAAAATGTCTAATTGTTGATTTCTTTGTGAGAATTATGTCTGATTGCAGATTTTCAGTTATTGCGATTGATATAAGTAGAGCTGCTGAAAGCTTTTCCTGGCTGCTGGCTTTCTACTGGCTGGAACTGATTGCAGGGACAATGCACCTTGAACTGTTGAGTTTAGGCTGCAAAATCCTGCTTGCATAATCATGGAAGCTATCCATTGGCTTTGGAGATAAAGCTGCACTTTGGTTGTAGCTAGACTGCTGCTGCAATCTTAGTTCTAGGCTTATGCTATTAGGCTGGTATAGTATGCAGTATGTATGGCCATATTTTGATTTAGATAAACTTGTTTTAGGCTTATGACTTGTTATATATTGGGTTTTAGCATCATGTCTCCCCAATTGTATAAAACTATTCAGGTATCTTTTATTTTTAGATTAATGTAAATTCAGTTGAGGGTAGGAATTTTGTTAGGGTATGCCAACTTAGTTGGAATGTTCTAACTTCCTATTTTTTCTTGGACTCCATTTTAGATAAAAAAAATATTTATTTTTAAAAAAAATTTGTATTTAGAGGGAATATTATTAGGAACTTACATACTAAGAAATGATAGTCAATATCAAATCATCACAAATAATGACAAAATTAATCAATTCAATTCAAAATTATCTTGTAAAAAAAATATACTTTTGTGTAAAATTTAAAGATTTATGAAGTATAAATGAAAACGCTAAGAATTAAATACTCAAATAATACAAATGATTAAAATTTATTAAAAAAATTATTTTATTAAAGGCCTTGAATAAAAATAAAATTGTTTGACCAAGGAGTTAAAAAAAAATTGACAAATAAACTTACGTTTATAATATCTTAGAACGCTTGAATCTCGTTAATTAAGACGGAGAGGATAAAATTTTATCTCTTATGACGACGTGTATTGCAAGCAGAGTGAGGTAATAATACTTTTGTATATTAAAAGAAAAGGAGAAAGGAGCAGCTTCCTAGCCTATAAATAGGACCATTTCTCAAAGCTTTCCGTAACTATTCAATTATATAGTTAGGTTCCTTTATTACTTCTCTTCTCTCTCTCCTTTCACCAAATCCAAAGCTTCTCTAACCTCTTAGCTTCATTCGGTCATTTCTTCGTTTCTTCGTGGCAGCAGAGGACTAGGACTCCAAGCTCCTTCTTCTTTCTTTCTTCCTTACTTACTACTGCTGATGGAGAGGGACTGAGGTGGTTTTCTATTGTGTGTTTTATTGATTTTATGTTAAAAAATATTGTTGATATTTTGATTTATTCTATATTGTGATGTTAATTTCTGTCCAATCTTTATCTAATTTCCTTAAGTAAAAATAATAAAAAAAATTCTAATCCATATGCTCCATGGAAACCACAACTAATTAATGATAGGAATATGAAATTTCATAAAGAACACTCATGTTTTTCTCATAATCTCGATTCTGAAGAGATATGAAAATAAAAATAAAACAAAAATTTATTCCCCTATACGTATTTTATAAAGGCTAAGAAGATTGTTTGTTTCTGCTTCGTGAGTCTTGTCCTTGTCTTTTCTAGTAACCAAAAAAAAATGTCTTTTGGAACTTGAAAGGAATATATTGGATTAGGATTTTAAAAGATTCTTTTTGGCATAAAAAAGTTTTGAAGATTTTGTAGGAAACTAAAAACTGTTAAGATTTTTTTAAAAAGACTTTTGTGATTAGGATTTTGTAGTTTGGATTTAATAGGTTTAGAATATAGGATTTGAAAGGATTTTACGGATTTATAAGATTTGAAAAGACTTTAAATTTCTAGAAAATAAAACATTCAAAACTACTAAACATAAGCCAACAAGAGTGTGCTTGAAAATATCATTGAATACAAAGTAATCACAAGTCATCATGAATTGAACCCTCTCACTTGCTAATAACGTATATGAATTTCAAATCAAAGTTATAAGCTGCTAATGCATTTTGAGATATCTTTTTCATAAATTTTCATAAAGTGATAGCGAAAAATAATAACAAAACATTATTCAAAAATATAAAATATTTCATTTAACCCATAAAATTTTCATAAAAAGTAATGTTTAAGATTTCTTTTATAGCATCCCAAACATTGTTTTTTGTTTTCTTTATTAAGTTGTGTTAGTATAGAGCAATAAAAAGAAAAAAAAAAAAAAGGAATAAGGAGAGGAGAGAGAAGACACAAAGTATTTACGTGGTTCGGCACACAATGTATGTACTTACGTCTACGGCTATACTAAGAAAGACTTTTTATTTCGTGCATCTTAAAGCTTACAAGGTGTCTTTATATATAACACTAATGAGACATAAGTTTTTACAAACCAAGCGATGTGGGACTTTGGAACTGAGACAACAATCTAACAATTCTCCCACTTGGGGTCTAAGTTCCAAACTGTAGCAGCTCCTTGTAAGCAATGAGTTCATCAACTCTTCACCTAGTGTAGCGCCTTCATCTTCAACTATCCTCGAAGGCCAACTGAGGCAATGCAAAGCCTCAGCTTGTCAGTTGTAACAGCTTTAGTCAACATATCTGCTGGATTCTCTGATCCTAAGATCTTCAGCAAAGATAAGTCTCCATCATTTATCAACTCCCTGATAAAATGGTATCTTAATTGAATATGCTTGCATCTAGAATGGAAGACTGGATTCTTAGCAAGACTTATAGCACTTTGACTGTCACTGAACATTGAAGCATTATCTTGTTCTTTCCCTAATTCATTGAGAAAATACTTTAGCCAAATCATCTCCTTAGCTGCTTTTGACATAGCTGTGTACTCGGCTTCGGTGGTTGAGAGAGCAACTCTATGTTGAAGTTTGGATTTCCAACTCACAGCAATACCTCCCAAAGTAAAAATGTAGCCTGTGGTGCTTTTCTTGGTATCAAAATCTCCTCCCAAGTCTGCATCTGAGAATCCTTGTAAAGTGAGATCGCTTTTTCTAAAGCACAAACACATCCCTGAAGTACCCTTCAGATATCTGAGTATCCACTTTACGCCTTCCCAATGCTCCTTTGCTGGATTTGATAGGAACCTACTGACAACTCCCACTGCATGTGCTATGTCAGGTCTGGTACACACCATAGCATACATCAAACTCCCGACTGTTGATGCATATGGTACTCTTGACATGTAACATTTTTTTTCATCATGTCTCAAAAAGATTGCTCCTTTGAAAACTTCAAATGAGATCCCAGAGGGGTATTCTTGGTCTTAGCATCTTCAAGGTAAAACCTGTCAAGCAACTTGTGTATGTATTTCTCCTGAGACAACTTCAAAATTCCTTTTGATCTGTTTCTAAGAATTCTCATACCAAGGATTTGTTTAGCTGGACCAAGATCCTTCATTTCAAAGCTTTACGCCAATTCTTTGCTTCAACTTTGTTAATTTCTGTCATACTAGACCTTGCAATCAACATGTCATCAACATACACAGCAAGGATAACATAGCTATTAGTATATTTCTTAACATAGCAACAATGGTCCATGTTACATTTGCTGAATCCTGAGTTGCTCATAAACTCATTAAACTTCTTGTACCACTGCCTCGGTGCTTGTTTCAAACCATATAAACTTTTATGAAGTTTGCACACAAGATTCTCCTTGGCTGGCACTTCAAAACCTTCTGGTTGGGTCATATAAATGTCTTCCTCTAGATCCCCATGCAAGAATGCAGTTTTAACATCTAACTGCTCCAAGTGAAGATTCTCTGCAGCTACAATACTCAAGAATAACTCTGATGGTAGTCATCTTTACAACTGGAGAGAAAATCTCTGTCAAATCAATTCCTTGTTTTTGCCGAAACCCTTTCACCACAAGTCTCGCCTTGTATCTTCTTCTACCGTCAGATTCTTCCTTTAGCCTATAGACCCACTTATTCTGTAGAGCTTTCTTTCCTTCTGGCAATTTAATTAAAGACCACGTCTTATTCTTCTGAAGGGATGCCATCTCATCTTTCATTGCTAGCTCCCACTTAATAGAGTCATTCCCCTGCGTAGCCTCACTAAAACATTTTGGCTCACCCGCATCAGTTAACAATAAATAATGTAATGAAGGGGAATACCTATCTTGTGGTACTGAAATTCTGTTAGATCTTCTTGGAGTTGATGGTTCTGGTGCTGACTCAACCTCTACACCTGTACTCTGGTTTCTATTGGCTACATCACTTTCTGAAATTTCTTCAAGTGTTGCTTTCTCAGGAATTTCTGACAGTTTACCTGCACATGTAGATTCTGCAGAAAATTTGTCCTTATAAAATAAATTCTCATTAAAAGTGACGTTCCTGCTTCTGATAACTTTCTTGTTTTGGTCATCCCAAAACCTGTAGCCATACATGTCAGATCCATAACCAATAAAATAACACTTCCTCACCTTCGGATCCAATTTATCTCTACTATTACAGTCTATCGTATATATGAAACACAACCAAAAATTCTCAAATGTGAGAGTTTTACCTCCTTTCCAGACCATACTTCTTCGGGCAGTTGATAATTCAAAGGAACTGATGGTCCTCTATTGATGAGATATGCTGCTGTGCTTATTGCTTCTGCCCAGAATGCTTTAGGCAAGCCAGATTGGATCCGCATACACCTCGCTCTCTCATTCAAGGTTCTATTCATCCTTTCTGCAACACCGTTTTGCTCAGGTGTTCCTAGTATTGTCTTAATCATTCTAATCCCATGTTCTGAACAGAAGTCCTTAAACTCCTGACTATCATACTTCCCGCCATTGTCAAATTTCAGACTTTTAACCTTTAGACCTGTCTGATTTTCAACTTCTGTTTTCCACCTTTTAAACACAGAGAACACATCAGATTTATTTTTAAGAAAATAAACCCATACCTTTTTGGTGGAGTCGTCGATAAAGGTGACATAATAGCGTGAGTTTCCAACAGATTTCACTGGGGCTGGCCCCCAAACATCTGTATGCACCAATTCTAGCTTTTCAACTTTAGGAGTCTTCCCTGCCCTTAAGAAGCTAACCTTTTTCTACTTTCCAAAGATACAGTGTTCACAAACACCAACATCAACATGCTTCAGGCTTGATAGCTTACCCTTTGCCGCCATAAGCTTCATTCCTTTTCCACTCATGTGTCCAAGTCTTTGATGCCATAGGGTTGAATTATTGACTGCCTCAGTAACTGCTACCATATCCTCATCTGCAATCATGTAAAGAGATCTTCGCTTCTTTCCACGAGCCACAACGAGATTGCCTTTTGTTACCTTCCAAGCTCCATCTCCAAAAGTTGTGTAATGCCCTTCATCATCCAACTGCCCTATAGATATTAAATTTCTCTTTAAGGTAGGAATATGTCTGACATTGTGCAATGTCCATAGGGTTTCACTGGAGGTTTTGATGTCAATATCACCTCTTTCGACAATGTTAAGAGATTTTCTATCTGCAAGGTAAACTTTCCCAAACCTTCCAGAAATATAGTTAGACAATAAATCTTTAGAGGGAGTAGTGTGGAACGACGCACCTGAGTCCATAACCCATGAATCAACAGGACTGTCCAAGTTACAAATTAATGCATCATCAAGTTCATCGATTCTTTGCATTTGCGGATTCATCATCATCGTGCTTCTTATTTTTGTGAGTCTTGTTCTTCTTTGGTGCCTTGCACTGATTGGTAAAGTGACCTCTCTTGTCACAATTCCAACAGATAATATCACTTCGAAATTTTGTCTGACCTCTTCCTCTTGACTTTGATCTGCCTCGACCATTCTGACCCTTCTAGGTAGTCCTTCCTCTGCCTTCAGTATTCAATGCTGAATTGGGAACATGGCTAGAAAATTCTCCTGAATCTCCCTTGCGAACATCTTCGCTTAAGATCAAGTCACGAATGTCACTAAGCTTTAATGTGTTCTCCCTTGCAGAACTACTAACTGCAGTAACAGATTGCAGCCCAGCTATCCGGTAGTGATGACAATAGAATCAATGCCTTCACCTCATCCTCAAATTTAATCTGCACTGACTCCAACTGGGCAAGAATAGTATTAAATTCATTAATATGATCAGTTACAGAGATACCTTCTCCTGTTTTGAGGTTGAACAAGCGACGCATCAAGTATACTTTGTTGGCTGCAGACGGCTTCTTGTACATATCTGATAACGCCTTCATCAGGCCTGCAGTAGTCTTCTTGTTTATGATGTTGAACGCGACGTTCTTGGCTAATGTCAATCTGATCACGCCAAGAGCCTACCGGTCTAGCAAGTTCCATTCTTCTTGCTTCATGTCGTTTGGCTTATCCCCTGATAAGGGTTGATACAACTTCTTCTGATATAGATAATCCTCTATCTGCATCTTCCAAAAGCTGAAATCTCTACCATCGAACTTCTCGATCTTCACCTTCCCCTCTTCCAATGCCATTGCTCCCACTGCCTCCTCTAAGCTGAGAAGACTCCCACTAATTCCTCTAAACTAAGGAAATCCCGTGGAGTAACCAAAAGCTCTGATACCAGTTGTTAGTATAGAGCAATAAAAAGAAAAAAAAAAAAAGGAATAAGGAGAGGAGAGAGAAGACACAAAGTATTTACGTGGTTCGGCATACAATGTATGTACCTACGTCTACGGCTACACTAAGAAAGACTTTTTATTTCGTGCATCTTAAAGCTTACAAGGTGTCTCTATATATAACACTAATGAGACATAAGTTTTTACAAACCAAGCGATGTGGGACTTTGGAACTGAGACAACAATCTAACAAGTTGTGTATTTTTTAAAATTAACTGCAATAGTTTAAAAAGATTTTTTAAAACTTTAACTTGATTGTTTGTTTCGGCTGAGTTAGAACTTCCTCTAGACTCAGATGTATTTCTCTTATGTCACTGTCTCCAAAGTAAAGAGAAAAAAAATGAATAAGTCTGTGATAAAAAAGAAAAGTCTCTCGTAGTTGGATGAGATTGTTTGTTAAGTTTGATATTTATATAATCAACTAAAAAGTCCATAAAATCCATCAAAATTCAATTAAAAAAAAAAGTCCATAAAATCTTTATGATTTTGAATAACAAATGACTTTTTTTAAGTTATTCAAAATCTCAATCGAATACCACAAGATTTTGTTGTCTTCTAAAAAAAATCTTGATAATCTTAATTGAATACTATCAGATTATTTTTTATTATTTAAAAATCCTAATTGAATAATACCCCTATACATTTTTACAAAAAAAAAAAAAGTCTTTAAAATCTTAAATAATTTTAATCCAATACACCCCCTAATTTATTTAAAGACTTTTGTGTATGTGCTCAAACTAAAAGACAAAAGGAACCCACTCTTCCCGTGTCTATTTTCTTTATGGGCAGATTTAGAAATTTTTTTATTCAAATGATGTTTTCGGTAATGCTCAAAGGAAATAATACAAGGAAATATTTTACCACTTATCAGAGAAGAGAAGTAGTATTTTTCTATCATTTTTAAACAAGTATGATATTTATAAGGAACTATAACTAACACTCTCACCATTTATTTTACTTTTAAAAAAAAGAATTTATCAAATAGTAGGATTAAATTAAGAAATAGTATCAATGGATTAGTAAACAAAATCTTATTTTTCAATTCCCTGATATCCGTAAAGAAAATATTTTTTTAAAAAAGGTTTCCTTGTTTCATATATTGGTTCCATTAAAAGAAGGAAGTTGAAAGAAAATTTAAAGAACCTGCGTAACCATAAAAGTTAATCTTAAGTTTATCTTCTTCCAGACTTTTTGATTATATTTAAGTTTCTAAAAATGGTTTTCTATTCAACTCTTGTCAAGTTACAAGAAGAAAGTCTAAATTTTATGTTATCCAAAGAGAATACTTCTTTAAATTAGAATTTAATTTTAATATAAATTGATTTTATGTAATCTTAGATTGGATATAAAAATTAATGGGGATTAGTCACGTTACTATTAGAATCTCTACATTTTAAACACTAAGTGGAAATTCTTATTTCATCTTATAATCAACAGGAGGCATCGTCTTGTAAGTCCAATAAATAATTATTGACAACTTTAATTAGCTAAAGAGGATTAAAAATAAAATATGTGATGAATTATATTATAATAATCATATAAGATATATATTATATATTTGAAAAAATTGTGACATGTTGTGATGGCTATATCTATACTTTGTCTTTATAATTTGTTTGATTGATAGACATAAATGTCATTCTGTGACTATGGTATTCAGCTAATGAGATCATAAGACTATAAGTAAAGACATGTTATACTTAAGTACTCAAAGATGAGTATTGTTGATAAAGGAATATGCAGTAGCATATTACTAAATGTGGAAGATATAGTTTGACAAGCTGAGGAATGAAAGGCAGGGGCTCACTAACGGAAGCCTTGGGGGTATAGTCTCAAGTGATGAAGTAACTGAAGGACCAAGGGAGCATCCTATGTCGGGAATTTCGTTTGACCAACTTGGCAACCCTAACAACTGCTTAACATTCTATTGATTGGTGCGAGAGTATGCTTGAGATATATATATATATATATATATATATATATATATATATAAGGCTGTGGATGTCCTGATATATATAGGACTATTAATGTCCTAAATTTAAATAATTTGATTTCATCTATGAAAGATGAAAGTTTTGCCATATGTTGAAACGTATGTACTCTGAGTCACTTCTAATCGGGGAGTATGGATCCATATTGCGTCTAAAAAAAGTAAGATGTTATGACTACACAAAAACTTAGGTTTCCCTTGGTGTGTGTGTGTGTGTGTGTGTATATATATATATATATATATATATATATATATGTATGTATGTATGTATGTATGTAGTATTGTTGTACTAATGGTAAGTTGCCGTTAGAATAACATATATATTTTAGAATCATATCTCACTCCTTTGTTATTCTCAGCTGGTTGTTTGGCTTTTGGTTCTTGGGTGCCAACCTAGTTGGGATGCTTGAATCTTAAACCTTCTTCTAGACTAAAATTTCAAGTAAAAAAAATCTATTATATATACGAAGATGGCAGAGCCGCTAATACCTCACAACACAACTTTTTATGCTACGGGCCTAGGGCCTAGTTTGTGGGAGAATACTTAGGGTACCTCTCTTTCAGATCAGTCACTTCCACTACAGTACAATTACAGGACTAGAGATAGTAGACCTTCTTCTACCTTTGCCACCATCCTTGGATATGGGATCCACTTATCCTATTATTCTCCCGCCATATCCAATGAGGTATCTAACATACTATCCACCCATCTCACCTACTTATCCACCACCACCACTTATGCCCTATATGCCCCCAATGTCGACATAACCTTTCTCTCATTGGTATCCACCTTACCTAGCTTACCCTTACTACTATCTCGTTCATGCACCTATTGATTTTGACCTCTGATGTTCAATCGGAGAAGGATCTACCCCCATTTCCAGCATATGACGATGTTCCTCATAAAGCCTACATGATCCGATTGATTTGTATCTCATAAAGCCTACATCCACTCCCTTGAACTTCCTGCCATCAAATTTTGTTCAACCTTTACTTATTGATGACTTGTTTATCCAACAACCACTTAAGATAGAAGTAGATGACACCTTAGGCGATGGCTCACTAGATTACATTCCTAGTGCCACAACTAACGAGGTGATAGGGTCACTCGTTGATTATGTTCCTTCTGAGACCGAGCATACTTCCATATCATATGTGGAGGCGGCAAGATTCGATGATGTAGACATAGCCGATGCTGAGGTAGTAGTGCCACCGAACATGGGACCAGTAAACGATGATGACTAGTAGTTTAGCGTAGGGTTATATATACAAGGATATTGTGATTAGTGTATGCTTTGGGGACTACTCCTTTGTATATCTAGGATGCATGTATAGCATAGTTTGACTTTCCCTATATCTCTTTTGGTATTGTATGATGGCAATATAGTTGTATGTATGACTGATAACTCTCAATAAACTGATGGAGTAATGGTGACTATAATATATTCAGAGTTGTTTGACTATAATATTTAAGATATGATGTTTTAAAAAAGTTAGATTGAATAATAATAAAATGATTATAGAAAAGAAAAGAAAAGAAAAGAAAAGAAAAAAATATATATATATATATATTACACTTATGATTAGTAATTACCTAATTGAAACAAGGCTTAATGCTTAGTTTAATATAACGAGGTGTTACACAAAATAAAATAACAAAACCCAAGCACCTTAGGATATTCACAACCCATCCAAAATGGAAGAATCATAAAAGCCTAACAGTTATAGGGTTTTGGGCAACTCCTGATAGAGGGCTATCCAAGGAGGCCAAAGACCTAGAAGCACTCATGAGTTGAAGGCTCCAATGACAAGGGCCATGACCAAGCTTCTACAAGAAGAAATAGCCAAGAGGATCAAGGAAGGGTTGCTTATCAAAACCATGGAAGAAGAAGGCCAAAAGGAGTTAAATTGGAGCACGTTGAAGTGTATGGAAGATGGCATGGCCATGCCATTAGCTAGCTGGCCATGCTAGGTGTTGGGATGGAGTTTTTGAAGGTGCCACAGATCACGACCATGTTGTCCATGTTTTTACTCAGCACGGTCGTACTAACATCCACCACGCCCATGTTATTTCTTCATGATTTTTGACTTGTGTAATAGGCTTTCTTATACCTTGTATTAGGGTCCTAAACTTTGTAATTAGTGGCTAATTAAGGCTTAGGATTGCTCTTTAATCTTGGTACTATAAATAGTTGAAACCTTCATTTGTGACATACCTTTCGATTGAATGAAATTAAGCATTGCTTAACTTGAGATAATTGTTCTCTTCTTGGTTCTTGATTGTAACCTTTGATTCTTATCAAGGATGCTAATCCTTAATGGCAAATCCTCCTCTAATGATCATGGCATTGTTCAATCCATTCCTTCATCTTTTTCCTTTTCAATTTCTTGAGAAACCTTCAATGGAGATTTTGAGAATTGCTTACGAAACGGTCCAATCCAAGTGTTCTTGGCTTGGTCTTCATCATGTGGTGCCATCCCATTTAAGAAAAAGAAACCCATTCTCCTAACCTCAAGAGAAGAAAATGCAGAAAAGAGAAGGGGATGACGTGACGATTCTCCTCCAAACCTCACCAACGCAACAACAGGTCTTGCTAAAGCTCTTCCACAACACTTATGTTATAGACAAGAGAAGAAAGAAAGAAAGAAGAAAAAAGGTTTCTAGATTTAGGAAGATACTTGGACAACTTTAGGCTCTCCTTTGGGTTGTAAGCATAAAGACCCAATAAAAGAGAGAGTTTTAAAGAAAAACATGGACTGTGCACCACCCAACACAACACACTACCCAACTTAACAAAAAACTTATTCTTTTTAACATATTTAAATGAAAAACCCAAATTTTAATAAATTTAACCATATTCCCAAATTATCATTTATTTAATTAATTACAAACACATTCACAAAAATTATTTACAAAGTGGTAGGTATTGTCGCTAAGCTTTTGGGCCATGCCTTTAGTGTTAGGGATCCCTTGGGAGGCCCTATACTATAGAAAATTTACTTTTAGCGTTTTGTTGAATTTATCATTTAGAGAGTTGACTATCAAGTCAACCATTGACTGTCCAATCCATAGTTGACTCTCTAGTCAACAATTGATCGTCCGCTAACTTTTGTCAACTCTAGTCAACTTTGAAGTTTTTCCTTAAAAAAGTCCAGATGTGCAAATGTTTAACATTCATTTTCTTATGCGGATATCTATTTGAAATGCATGGTTTACATATTGTGGGATATTTTATATGATTATTATTATAGATATTAAAAGGTGAATGCATAATGTATGAGTATGAGATATTATGTGTCATTGGATGCCATTGAGAAAAGTGACCCAACTTGTGATTTGGCAAGGATGGGTTGGGTGGTACCCTAATCGTGAGTGACCTAGCTTGTGAGAGGTAGGGATGGGCTTATTAGAGTATGATGTGAGGTTCAATGGAATTGTTGTTTGTCTGAATGTTTGAAACATGCATTATAACATTTGAGAGTTGTTGAATTGACGTGAACCAAGAAGGTGAGGATCATAACAGGTTTAGCCTAAACCTTGGGATTACTTGATGTGGAAACTCTGTGAGCTCATGTTGATCCCATGAGTTGGAATGTACTTTCAAAGTTGGGTAGCCCTTATAGCCACATGTAGATCTTTCAAAGCTACATGACGCTCTTGGGTAGACCGCACTCATAAATTATTCTCTCGAGCTAGATATGATACATGACATATGAGATAAAATCTAAGAGACGTTGGATTACATGTGCATCAAGATATTTCATTAAGGAATCATGTTACTTATGCATGAGCTTCGTGTGTACTTATGTTGAATATACCTTGTTCCTTGTTTACTACGTATGCTGTGTCCCGCCTTTTATGCGAGAAAGATTCTCAGTCCCTTTCTTTGTTGCTTTTCTTGTTGTGTGTGTTTGGGATGATTACCATTTGGAGGTGAGGATCATCCAGGGAATGAGCAAGATGTTAGAAGAGAGGCTTAGCCTCTCAGGCTTAGTTTATATTTTGTTTGGTGCTTGTGCTCAGATAGTTGTGAAATAAGGGCAAGGTTACATGTTTATATCTATTTCCTTTTGTTAAAAATCTTACTTTTGTATGACCTTTTGGAGTGCCAAACCTTTTGGATCTACATTATATATATGTTGTGTGAGTGAGGGGGTTAAACACTAGGGAAATTTCACCAATGGGCTTGAGCACACCATGTAAGTGAACTAGACACCACACTTTAACCCAAAACTTTAAGGCTCAAGTTTATATGTCTTTCCCTCACTTATATGGTGTTCAACTCTCACATTCCTATCCAATGTGGGACTTCACCTTCACACTTGTACTCAACAACAACACACACACACACACACACATACACACACACACACACCTTGTTTACTACTTATGTTATGTCCCACTTTTGATGCGAGAATGATTCTCACTCCCTTTTATTTGTTGTTATTCTTATACCGATTATATTCATTTTTGCAGAATGAGGGACAAGTTCCCAAACTTGATTCCGTTTGAATTGATTCAGCTCTTCATGCATTGCCATCATCCAAAACTCATCAAGGATGACTTCCTCAATGGTCTTGGTCTCGATTTGAGAAACGAAAGCTGCTGCATTGCAAATCTGGTTCATGAAAGATTTGGTTGTGACTCCCTTCTGAATATCTCCTAAAATATTGTCAATAGAGAGATCTTTTGTCTTCTTCCACTCCTTTGGTAGTCCATGATTGGTTGGAGAGGCAGCTAGTACACTTGAATCTTCAATGGAGGCAGATGGAGATGGCTCTTGTGCTTGAGGCTCAATCAAGTCATTATAAATGGGACCTACATAATCATCAAAAGGCACATCTTCCTCCAATTTGGAGTCAAACTCATCAAACGCAATGTGTACAAATTCTTCTACAACTAAAGTTCGTTTATTATAAACACGATAGGCTTTACTAGACAGAGAATAACCTAAGAATATAGCCTCATCAGCCTTTGGATCAAACTTGCCAAGTGATTCTTTTCCATTTTTTAAAACAAAACACTTACAGCCAAAAACTCGTAAGTGACTAATATTTGGTTTTCTTTCATTGAAAAGTTCATATGGAGTCTTATTCAAAATGGGTCTTATCAAAACACGATTTAAAATATAGCAAGCAGTGGACACGACATCAGCCCAAGAGTACTTTGGAATACTAGCTTTGTTTAAAACAGTTCTAGCTAGTTCTTCTAAAGAACGATTTTTCCTTTCAACAACATCGTTTTGTTGTGGTGTTCTTGGAGCAGAAAAGTTGTGCCTAATCCCATGGTTTTCACAAAAAATCAAAAATGATTTCATTTTGAAACTCTCCCCATGATCACTTCTTAATGAAATAATTGAAAGATTTTTCTCTTTTTGAATCTATTTGGCAAATTTAATAAAAGACTTTACAACATCATTCTTATGCTTTAGAAAGTAAGTCCATGTGAATCTAGAGAAGTCATCAACTATAACTAGAGCATAGAGATTTCCTCCAATACTCATTGTCCTAGAAGGATCAAAGAGATCTAAATGTAAAAGTTCAAGAGGTTTAACAGTTGAAACAATGTTTTTAGCTTTGAAAGAAGTTTTAGTTTGATTTCTAGCAACCGGGCATTGTTGGCGTTTTGAGGGTGCCTTTCGTGGGTTGGATGGCCCTTCCATTGTAGCCTTTCCCTTTTCTAGCAATAGCTTCTTCTCAATGCGCTGTTGAATACGAGCAGAGGTTAGGCGATTAGCACATGATTTATTACGAGGTTGATGTGGAGAAGAAGAGTCAACCATTAGAGGTTAAATGGAGTGAGTGGCGCACATTTTGGAAGATGAAGTAGTTTTCTGATAGTGGGTTTTCTAATATTGGAGGGAATGAACTGTTGTTTGCCTTTTAATATCCCCAAGTTGTGGCGTGGTAATCGATTGTTGCTTTCTATAATCGATTGCTTTTGACAAAGAGAATTTTGAGGCTTCAGATGTCTCATGGTAATCGATTGACTTACCTTGTAATTGATTAACCCGTGTTTTTCATGCAAAATTTTTGAATGTAGAACAAGAATGTAATCGATTGAAGTAACATGTAATCGATTAAAATCCATGACAAATTAACAATTATGCAGAAAAACAAAGAGTATTGGTTTCAAAAATAATTTTGCATCATCATCAAAGCAATCAACAAACTTTCAAGTAGATAGATCCAAATATAAATTCAAAGGCACAAGTAGAATAAGATCTATAGCATTTGAATGAGCAACATTACTCCCCGTAATGTGAGAGTCCATGTAGAGTGTAGAGGTTTCCTCGTATGGTCATTCTCCTAAAAGAGAAAATATCATTTAGACTTCATGGTCTTGAGGCATACCTGCAAAACAATTTAAATGCTTTTCTTTGGTGCCCAAACAGTTTTGGGTCCTTTCTTATTAGTGCCCTCAAGAGTACCCTTTGGGATCCATTTATACTTTCCCTTAGGTACATCACTCTTCTTAATCATGCAATTATTTGAAGTATACCCCTTGTGCATGCAATAATTGCAAATAACAAATGAAACTTGGGATGATTTCACAAAATTTTTAAAAGGTTTTTCATTAAAACCACTTGTAAATCCAATCCTAGTTTTGTTAAGAGCTCTCTTTTGCAATCTAAGCAAAGCATCAAGATTATCTCTTCTAGCTATGAACTTTGCCAAGGTTTTCAAAAGATATTCATTTTCCAGTTTTAAATATTTGCAAAGCTCACATGATATTGAATGACTAGTAGAAGCAACATTGGCTTTGCAAAAGGAGTGTTCAAACTCAAGTTTTTCCTTTTTAGACTTTATGTCTAAAAGGTCCTTTTGGAATGTGCAAATTTCGTTGATATAGAGATCAATTGAAAACACCAAAAGGTTGTTTAGAAGATGTTATCTATTTTGGAAAATCAAATCAATGATTTGGATATGACTTTTAGAAGAATATGAGAAAATATATTGAGATAAAAGTCACACTGTCAACTAAATGACTTGGGTTAAAAATATAAAGATTGGGTCTAAAAGATTCGAGGGTTGTTAGATAAAGATCAGTTCTTGAAAATCTTTCAAATTGACTGTTATACTAGATGTAATCGATTGTTCACTAGTGTAATTAATTATCCCGTGTATCAGAAGATGATTTATACAAGCTATCATCTATTGTAATCGATTGCAATTGAGACAGAGCCAATTCTGAGAATCAGAAATTAAATTGTATTCGATTGTAATATCTTGGTAATTAATTGCAATTTAAGCAGAACAATTTCTAAGATTGAAAACATGCATTGTAATCAATTGGCACTTCTTGTAATCGATTAATACGATGCAAGAGATAGTTCTAAAAAGTGTTTGGCCATTTGGTAATCAATTCCAAGTTTGTATAATCGATTGTAAAGCTCAAAATATGTTTTCTAAAAAAAACAAATCATATTTTGATGTTAGAATAAAAGTTTTAAAAAGATTTGCAAGCATCCTAGCAAATATGTCTTACTCAATCTAAAACACACAATACAAAGCCATCATCCATACATGTTATGGCTTAAAAAAAAAATAGACTAAGACAAATGAACGGAAAAGACTTAAGGTATGAAAATACCAAAAATCTAAATGGAGAGGCGTCAATCTTCAGTTGACTTGGACAAGCACATCCTCCAAGACTCCAAGTGGTTGTGTAATGCTCCGATTTGGCAACCGAATGACCACATTGGTTGGCTTCAAATCCCCAAGCTTGAATGATCTATACACAAATGAAGGCATGATGTTGATTGACACACACAAATCTAGCATAGCATATGCAAATGTGCATTCGCTTATGGTGCATGGGACAGTAGAAGTGCCTGGATCCTTGCACTTTTGAGGCATGGGAGACTGTAGAATGGCAGAAACATTTGTGTTCTGAATGAGTGCAGATCCATTCCTTCTCATCTTCACTTGCTTGTCACTCCTCAAATTCCTCTTGTATGTGCACAACTCCTTGAGATACTTTGCATACTTCGGAATCTACTTGATGGCATCAAGGAGAGGAATGTTGTTCTCAACCTTTTTGAAGGTCTCCATCAACTCACTATCTAGCTCCAATCTCTTGGGTTGAGCCACTCTAGATGGAAAAGGTAGAGGAGGAGTCTTTTGTGGAACAGTTTGATCCACATCACTTGGCTTTTGAGAGCTTGTTACAGCAACATCATCACTATTCTTTTGAGGTCCTGAACCCACCACATGAGTTTTCAACTCCTTGCCTCCCCTTAAGGTCATGGCACTAACATTCCCCTTGGGAGGAGGAATTTCCTGGGAAAGAATATTGCCCAAACCCTGTGACTGTAAATGGTTCACAGTGGTAGCCAGTTGGCCAATCTGAGTCTGAAAATCTTGGATGCTTGCACTCACATTTTGTTGGAACTAAATGTTTATTGTGGCCACTTGCTTCACCAAATCTTCTAATAAAGGCCCTACAAGAAGGAGGGGACTATGGAACGGGAGAGGCTTGCTGTTGTCTCAATGGAGGTGGCTAGTATCTACCACCTGAACTAGGCTATTGGTATCTTTGTTAAGGCTACCCTGCATAGGGTGGTTACCACACAGGACCAGGACCAGGACCATATTTCAAGTTAGGGTGATCCTTCCATCCCTCATTGTACGTAGAAGAATAAGGATCATATTTCTACTGAAGTGGTCTATATTGTTGGCTAGTGTTGATTCCAGCAACATCTTCAATCTCTTGAATAGTAGAACATGCATTTGTAGGATGTTCTGCTGAAGTGAAAATGTCACATGCATGATGGTTAATTGCCTGAACTTGTTGTTGTTGGCTAATGGCTAGTTGTCTAACAAGGGAAGTAAGCTCTGAAACCTTGTTTTCTAGCCTGTGAGAAAAAAATAGTGATGACCTCATGAACTCTAACAACAGATGAGGCTCTGGTAGTAAACTATTGAGAATTCTCTACCATGTTGGAGAACAACTATCTGGCAGCAGCTTGGGGGTCTTGTTTATCAAAGCTCTCCACTAACAACATCAACCATGCCTCTCTCCATGGGAAGCAATCCTTCATAGAAATACTGGATAAGGAGTTGTTCACTAATGTGATGATTAGGACAACTTGCACACAACTTGTTGAACCTCTCCCAGTACTCATACAAAGTCTCTCTAGAGAGCTGTCTAATGCTATTGATGTCTTTTTTTACTGTCCCAGTTCTAGAGGCAGGGAAAAATTTCTCTAGAAATTGCTTCTTCAAATCATTCCAGCTTCTAACAGGAACTGGATTGAAGTACAACCAGTCCTTAGCAAAGTCCACCATAGAGAAAGGAAAAGCCTTCAACTTAATGTAGTCTTCAGGCACACCATTTGGTCTCATAGTGGAACAGACCACATGAAACTCCTTCAGATGCCTATGAGGATCTTCACCTACGAGACCATGAAACTTGAGCAACAAATGGATTAATCCAAACTTGAGCTCACAGTCAACATCAATTTTATGATATTGGATACACAAAGGTTGGAAACTAGTGTCAGGTGCATCCAACTCCCTCAAAGTTCTTTCTTGATGTTGATGGTCAGCCATGAAGTTAGAATAAGGATCAGTAAAAACAATACCAAGTTCAGAATCAACAGAATTAGAAACAGAACGAACATTATCAACTTTTACACTACTCAAGTCAACTACCCTATGGTGATCAACTACACTATTGTTGCCATGCCTATTCAACCTATGAAATGTTCTATCTATTTCAAGATCAAATGAATAAAAACTACCAGGAGCAAACCTAGTCATGCATAATGGAAGAAACAACAAGTGAATAGTGAAAACAAGATAAATAATAAAAACAAGATGAGCTAAATTGATCTAGAAATTGCAAAATCTATGAAAATGATTTTTAAAAAATAACAAAACACCACAGAAAAAGTCTAAAAATCATTTTAGAATTTCTATAATTTTTTTAGTGATTTTTAAAAATCATGAAAATCAAAATCAAAATCAAACACAACACTTAGAGAAGGAATTTGGCGATTTGGACCCTAAAGCTCCATAGTAAGTCTCTTATAGGGAGCTATTGATCTGTGATTTTTTTCAAGGCCGCCCACCAATTTTCAGCTCAATCAAAGAAAGTCACAAAAAAATTACTAAAATGCCACTGCGACTAAACTAGTCAAGCTACTAAAACTGGCACTTAGAGATGGAGTTTGTTGATTTTGATCCCAACCAAATCCCCCAAGGGGGATTGCTTTTGCTTAAAATGGGTGATAAACTCTAGATACCAAAATTCAACTGAAACCAAATAAGTGAAAATTCTCAAGTACCTACAACAATGCAAAAAACAAAACCAACCAAGGAAACTGAAAACATAATGAGTGATATGAATTAACTACTAAAATAGAACACCTAGAATATAATAGGACACCAAAATAGAACACTACCTAACTAGGAAAATGAAAACAAAGCACTACTCTACAAAATCAAAATTGCACAAGTGAATGAAACCAAATTGCAAATTGCAATAGGGATGTGCAAACTGAAACATAAATGTAGAAGACTGAAATAGAGATGCACAAGGCTGAAACAGAACAAAAATCAAAAACTGAAAACTGAAATATAACTAATTACAAGAATTGAAACAAAAAATCGATACATTGTATGGCAAGTGTGCGTCAAACACGCTATCAAAAGTAACTAAGTTCCCCAATAAATTTTGCAATATAAGGCTAACTTAGGTTATTTTCTAGAAGATACAATTCATCAAACACCTTGCATTCAATTCAAAATAGGGGGGATTTTGTGTGATTTTCAGAAAATTAAAGCAAACAGAGCAACTTAAATCAATAAACGAAAACAGAATCAAAGAGATACAACTCAAGAATCCATGCTTATGGAGAAATAATCACATTTCCAACAAAGATAAGTCAAATTCATGCTCATGAATTTCCAAGTAATACAAAATTTGAGGCAATCACCTCACATTTATTCATAAAAATTTGGATTACTATTGCACTCCTAATTTTCCCAAATTCACACACGTTTCGTATTAAATCACAATCAATCAATTGCAATTGACCCAAGTTCATATTTCAATTCCATAATCTAATCAGTATCATACTTTGAACAAGGAAATTGAAAATCAGAAAAAGGGGAAAGGGGAAATCATAAGCACAATTCAAAATTGAGAATAGAGGAACTCATATTACCCGCAAGCACATTGATCCTTGAGTAGCAAACGAATTTATCCCTCCATGAAGATCTTCATGGAAGCTCCAATGGATATGCACGAAAACGAACAAGAAAGGGAGAAAAGAGAAGAAAGCGAGGAGAGAGATGAGAACACTTTGAATTCTAAAGCTAAAAATTTATAAAATGAAAGTGTGTCTCCTTTTCCAAAGGGGAAAAACTATATATATGATAGACTAAAAGCATGGTCATTCAAAGGAGGACTGAAACCCACTAATTAAAATACTACCTTAACTAATAAAAATTACCAAAAGATCCCTAATTACAAACTAAAATGAAATTATATAAGTGTAGGGCCGAAACATTTAATCTCTTATTGGACCCCTGGAACATCCAAATTAGTCAATCCTTGTTAGACACGAAATTGTAGCTTTCCTCCTTAGCTTTCAAAAAGATATAAATCATCAAAATCAAAGACCTGTATCAAAAGTTATGGGCTTCACAAGGGACAGTGTCAAAAGCACCAATAAAACTTAACAAATAGCAATATTAGACACTTGGACCCAAAGTGACCCAATCTCACAAAACTCAGGTAAAATGGTCAAAATGAAGTATAAAAACATGTCTAGATAAACTCTAGACTATGCTAAAATAACTCTACTAGACTTCTATTTACTATATCATAAAACTTTGTCATTCCACATGTGAAGCATTCTTGCCCAGTGTCATTACATGGAAGATTATGTCTTCTTGCATTTTCTCTTTCTTGTTTTACTTTACGTGAAGAAAGTTTAGGAATTGGGATATCAATGTGTTTTTCTTTTCTTTTTTTGTCATTCTACAATTTTATTTTTCTGACTTTTTTTAATTATCTCTTTTTAATTTTTTGTTATTTCTTTTATCTCATGCATTTTATTTATATTATATGTACATTAGATGATATTCTATAATTTATATAAATATATATAATCATAAAAATTAAAATACATATTATGTTTTACCTATTGAAAATAAAATCAATATATTTATTTATGTGATGTTTATTTTTCTTCTTGAAATATTTAATATAATAATAATAATATATTATTATTATTATATACAATTTTATATACATAGATGTTTTTTTTATTAATATTTAAAATATGAGTTTGAATTTTTATATTAAAAATTAATTTTAATATACTACAAATAATATTTTTACTCTATGTTTAATAACTTTAGATACAAAAAATCTTGTTGATTAGTACTTATATGATGAATATAGTTTATTTTAAAAAAAATATTAATCATATAAGTATTAATAAACAAAGTTTAATGGTCATATAAGTATTAATCAACAAAGTTTAAAACATTTTTACCATATTATTCAATCACGAATCATCATTGATACGACTTTTAAGAAAGTTAACATAAATAATTTGTCAATGTATAGTTTGATTTCTTATAAAATCAAATCAATTAATTATATTTTTTTATGGAATAAATTAATTATTTTTAATATGTTATTCTCACTCAAATCCAACCAAACCAACTAAAAAGGTAAAATTAATTTTCAAAAATAAATTCTTCCATTCCACTGCTGATGCAAGGAGAAGAACCTCGAAGGACATCTCCTCTCTTGCACGAAATGATGGAGTAAGGATTTATCCAATGTAGAAATTTCTTATTTCAATAATCTATTCACAAAAAGAAATAATTGTAATAATTCTTAGCCTGTCATTAATACAATTTCTGCTTGTGTTTCCTATTATGAAAATGTCTCCCTTATTGCTCCTTTTACCATTAAAGAATTAAAACTACTCTTTTTCAAATGAACTTAGATAAATTACCAGGACCGGATGGCCTTAACCTGGCTTTCTATAAAAAAATCCCGGCATCTCTGTGGCCATGAAGTTTTTCACTCGGGCAAAACTTGATTTGAAACTGGTGTATTTAGTCTTGAACTTAATGCAACAACCATTGTTCTCATACCAAAAGTCACAAACATTTCATCCATGAAAGATTTCCGCCCTATTTCTCTCTACAATGTCCTTTATAAAATTGTTTCAAAGGTCCTAGCCAACCGCTTAAACCTGTGCTACCAAATTGCATATCTCCTTAGCAATCTGCCTATGCAAAGGACCGTTCCATTCTTGATAATGTTGTTTTGGTATCTGAAATTATATACCACATGAGATGTAAGAACAAAGGCATTTGGGGGAAGTGGCTCTAAAAATTGATATTAGTAAGGCCTTTGACCATGTAGAATGGGGCTATCTGATGAGTGTTCTAGAAAAAATGGGTTTTCACAATAAATGGATTGGTTGGATGAAATTGTGTCTCCAAACTGTTCATTCTTCTATTCTTGTGAATGGGGACTTTGTGGGCCAAATTACTCTAGGTAGAGGGCTTAGATAGGGTGACCTACTATCACCTTATCTGTTCATTCTATGTACATAAGGACTTTCTTCACTTCTAAAAAGCCATGAGAGGAGAGTGTAAGATCCAAAATCCTTATTCTAATTCTGACAAAAACCTTATAAAGAATATTGTTAATGTTTGTTAAAAGTGTTTCAAATAAAATAGCAAAAATCAATGCTCAGAAGCATATAAAAAGCAATGCTCAGCAGCTCAATTCAAAAGCTCAGTTCAAAAGCTAAGTTTGGAAGCTTAGTTCAGAAGCTAAGCTTAAAAGCAAAGTTCAAAAGCTTAGTTCAGAAGCTCAGTTCAAAAGCTTAGTTAAAAAACAAAGTTCATAAGGTTAGTTTAGAAGCTTAGTTCATAAAGCAAATTTCAGAAGCAAAGCTCATAAGCTAAGTTAAGAAGCTTAGTTCATAACAAAAGTTCAAAAGGAACAATCAGTAGCACTATCCACAACAAAGGCTTTTCATTTAATAATAATAAAGTCCCTCCCTTTATGCCAACTCACTAAAGAGAAGAACTAGCAAGTCCCTCAATGTAAGTCTAAAAATGAAAGCCTCCATGGATCTATTCAATCATCCAACAACGAAACAACTACAAAAGAGATTAAAATCATATGATCAAAGACTTGCTTCACCTCTTGTTTCAAGAGAGACCCATAGTTGTCTTCTACATTTAGATCATATTCTAAACAACTTTGAGATTTATTTTTCCTTAAAGGAAAACCCATTATTGGAGAAATTTGTCACTATGAACAGAAATCACATAACAACCAAACACTTTCTAAAAGTCTAGCAATAGCTAGCAAAGTTCTGTTTTCTAGAAATCCAATTATGTCAACTAGTTTAGTAGTATCTAGAAGTTTGAAATCCAAAAAGTGTGTTGGTCTAGCGTTTGCTAGTAGGTGATTGGATAGGAATCAATGGGTGGCTAATTCTGAGTAAGGAAACCAGCAGGTTGCTAGAGATTGTTGCAACTATTCAGCAGAGATCTTGTTGAACTAATGGAAAACTCACTTAGCAAAGTAGGGACTGGACATAGCCCAAGGTTAAGGGTGAACTTGTATAAACTCTACCTCATTTATCTCTTTACTCATTTATCTCACTGTGATTACTATCAACTAACTATTAAAGAATTTTCATTAAAATATCAGACTTGAAAATATAACAATCTTCATTCTAAACTTCTCAAAAGCATAAAGCTTTATCATTTTGAATAGTTCAAAAGCACAAAGCATTTTCGTTCTGAACAACATCTTTTCTTGCATATTATTATTATTATTACATACTTTCCCTTACAAAGAATTAAAAAGAACTAATTTACTAAGAAAAACAATTCAACCCCCCAAAATCATTTTATTCACTTCGGAGAGGTGTCATCCACGGTGTTAAAGTGGAGGGCCCCCTACCCTCTTACACCTTTTTTTTTTATCTGAAATCTCAGTCCTTGGGAACCTCAAAACTGAACAAAGGCATCTATTCAGACTATCCTAGGGCCCAAGCTATGTATTATTAAAATATAAAAAGAAGAGGTTGCAAAGAAAGCTGGGGGGACTGGGCCAAACCTAGGAAAATCAACAAAATCTAAAGTTAGGAAACCCACAATAATTACGTGCATAACTAATAGAGAGGAAACTAGGTAAATGAGACCACCAAGTCAAAGCAACTCTTGAATCCACTCCATATTTCACAAGACAATCTGCACATTGATTGCCCTCTCAGAAAATGTGGGATGATATAATTGTCATACCCTCTAAGAGAAAATGCATGTGGTTCCACTTGCTCCAAAGACACAAGGGAATGAGAGAAACATTATTAAAGGCTGCAAGAGCAAGTTGGGAGTCACATTCAATCCATAGCTGCCTCCACCACTTCTCAATGGCCTACTCAACTACATAGATGATTGCAAATAGTTCAGCATAAAGGGTAGTTTGGACCCCAACAAACTCCACAAAACCACCTCTAAAGATGCCAAAGTGATCCTTGAAGATTCCACCAGTTATCGCAAGTCCAAGGCAGCCATGGGCAGTGCCATCAATGTTGCACTTAATAAAACCAACAATAAGAGGATGCAATCCAATGGCTTAATAAGAGGAGCTTTCACCCGGTGAATGGGAACACCAAATTGTTGAAGAAGGGTGCAATCCTAGCTAGGACTAGAGGAGGTTCTTGAAGATAGTTGCATGGAGAGGGCAACGCAGGATTTGATCATGTTAATGGCTTGAGTTAAAGTGATCATTGAGTTTCTGAATTGAAGGTTATTGCGAACTCTCCAGATTATCCAAAAGGCATGGGTGATAGTAGACTGGATGAGGTCCCTAACCTGCCCCTTATTGCAACTACTAATCACATCCAGCATGGAGAGGAGTCAGGAGAAGTTAAAGCAAATAGAAAGGGTGGATTGGAGCCAGTTCCAAATCTACATCGCAAAATCACAATGAATGAAGAGATGTTCCAAGGATTCTTCAGCCTTCCCACAATTGTTGCACATAGAGACACCAATGCAACCTCTAGATTTCAACGAGTCATCAGTGGGGATCTTATGGTGAATTGATCTCCAAAGTACAAAAGTTTTCGAAGGGGGGATAAATTTGGACCAAAGGGAGCTCAACCAAGGCTGTTGCTGACTAGCAAGGCAGACAAACCTAAAAGCCTCCTTAAAGGTTAAGTCTCCCATAGGAGAGGGTTTCCAAATGGGTTGATCCTGAGCAAGGTTGTCAAACAAAGGAGGTGAGATGGAAGCCAAAGCACCTGCCAAATGAGGGATTTGCAACATAAGGGCATGAGGGATGTGCCAAGAGTTATTAACAACAAAGTCATTGACCGAGGCCAGAAGATGGATGCTATGATGTGGAGCAGGTCAGCAATGGATGTGTTAAGACACCAAGTGTCAAGCCAAAAGTTAATTTTGCCACCATTATAAGAACCCAACTAGAGTTCAAAGTGCAAGTAAGTCATAACTTCCTGATGGAAGACCAAATAAAGGACAACTTGTAAGTAGTCATTAGATGACCATTTCTAGTGAATCTATCACGCATCATGATTTCCCAGAGTGAATCAGATAAAGCTGTCAAAATGGACCAGCCCGACTCATCTTGACCCATCTAGTTGGTGGGTTGGGTCAACCCAACTCACTTCTTAGTGAGTTCTGAAAAATGAGCCTGAACCAGCCCACCATGGGTTGGTGAGTTAAACAAGTCAACCCACCAACCCACTTAAAAGTGTTAAAAAAATAAAAAATAAATAAATTTGAACACATTATATATTTATTTTATACGAAACATTTTCAGTTTAAAAACAAAAAAGTAAAATCAAATTACAAAATCACATTGGTGGATTCGTAGGTCAGCTCGGCCTACCATGAGTTAGCACGTGGTGTGCCACGTCAGGTTCAATTTTCGAATTCACAAAAAAAGTGTCATTTTTTCTTGCCCAAACCTGTGGTGGGCTAGGTCAACCCACGATTTCTATCTCATTTTGATAGCTCTAGTTGCACCGTTGCTGCAAAGTTGAGAGTGAGGCTAAGAACGGTGAGAGAAAGAGAAGGAGAGGACAAGCTAAGAGAAAAAGAAGAAAAAAAGTGTAAATTTGGAAAAGAAGTAAAAAAGTAAAATAAAAAAATCAAGAAAAGGAAAAATTTTGAACCATTGATGTAAAAGTTATCAAATCCAATAGTCTAAAATGAACTTACACATGGTATGAGAATTCTTTACTTATCGTAGAATCCATCCATAAAAAACTTACTTCATTGATGTTTACGCTTCAAAAAGAATTAGTCTTCTATTATGGATCAAAGAATATAATTAATGCATACCTAAAAATGATTTCTCTCCACACACACACACACAAAATATTTTTCTAATCATAAATAATTTTATCAACATTTTGATTATATACATATTAAAATAATAAAACAAGTAATCTATATTTTTTAAGATTTCTCTTATGCACAGCACAGGACCACCATACTAGTAAATATATAAAGGGTTTTATTAATGCATTCACACATTTTTTAGTTAGAATGCATTAGCAATCTACACCATAAATTATGGAGAAAAAATCAATTATCACTTGTATGTAGTTATTTTTTACTCTTGCATTCTTGGAGATCCAATTTCTCCCTCTTGGTGAAGTATTTTATGAAGTTCATTTTTTTAGGAACCAGTTTTGAGATCACCCAAGCACCATGTTGAATTCCACAACCATGTAAGGTGCAATTTTCTTCAAATTGTCTTGTGTGAATATCATGAGTATGAACATAGAGGGAGAGAAAAAAATAGAAGGTCACTTTTCATTGCCACTTTCTTAGACACGAGAATGCTTCACCAGTGCTCAAACATGGAAGACTGGAAGTAGGTCGATGGTGAGGAGAACAAGTCAAAGGGGAGTTATCGCAAAGTTGCGCTGCACTTGAAGCACACTTTGATGGGTTTGGGACATCTAACAACAATGTCAACATAATCCAATTTCTGCAAGAAAGAAAAATGTGTAGTAGAAAGAAATAACTTTTTTAATTTTTTAATTTAAACAAATAGAAGGTAAATCACTATTATGTCCTTCAATAAAAATAAGTAGACAAAAAAGAAATTGGACTTTTTTTTTCATAATTTATGGTGTAGGTTAATGCACTCAAACTCTGAAAATAGGTGTGAACGCATTAACAAATCCCATATAAGAACAGGTGTAACTTGTAAGCACATTAACAAACCCCATATATAAAAAGAAAACCCATATAGTAAATGCATGTGCAGCTTAGTGGTAAGTTAGTCATTCCCATGACTTAAATGTTAGTTACAGTAAGCTTGGGATTCTTTTATTTTTGTTTTAATTTTTTTTTATGAAAATAGCATTGAATATTTGAATGTGAGCAAGCTATTAAGGCACGCATGAATGCAGAGACAATGTGTGATTGAGACTCAACCTAGAGAAGAAATGTGGAACTAATCAAACTACTAAGGCAAAAATGCTTTCTGAATAGGTAAATAGCTCCATAACGCCTATTATAGGTGGGAGGTGCAAGAAGCCATGCCCTTCTCTAAATGGTACTCTCTTTTCTATTTTAAGCAACAAAAACTTGAATGCACAATTAATAATTGAAGTTAGTTAAAAACATTAAATTGTGTAATTCCAATTAAAAATACAACTTTTTTCCTAGACTACCATTCCTTGAAACTAATGTCAAGTTTAATCCCCTGTTAAATGAATGGGTATTTTGAAGATAACACATTCAAAACGACAACTTTTACTTATAAAAGAGAACAAAAAATTGAACATTTTTTTTGGCTTGTAACAGAACAAAGGGAGTACTTATCAAAACTCAAGGCTTCATAGCAACAATACTGACATTGTTGATGATCCATTATATCAAAAACTAAGAAGCTCAAGATATGGTAAGGAGTACAGTAACCACCAGAAAAACATTGCACAATAACAAAGCTGTCAAAGCAGATCCTAGGTAGTCCAAGGAGAAGTTACTGCTTACACTATGTGCCCTTGAATACTACTTAGAGAAGATTGAGTGTGTTTAATTTAAAGTTAGAGTGAACAGGCACATGTTCTCATACACAAAAAGTATAGCATATTTGTTTTGTTGGGTTTATTCTATAGGATATAGTGTTGCAAAAAAAAAAAGGAGTGTATATTTGTAGTTAACAGTGTTGATCATTGACATCCAAAATTCCAGTCCTCAAGAGCTGCCACATTGGGACAATAATTCATTCAATGGAAGCTGAAGACAGTGATGGTGAATGTTATTGCAGGGAAATTCCATTTCAATAGCTTCACTATAAAACCCCATTAACCAGCAAGTGAAGCCAAGACTGAAGCTGCAATATGCAGAGACCCAGTGAAGACAATAACACCCTTTTCATCCCCTCTTCTGCTTAGAATCTTTTTTGCAGTTCTCAAACAACCCTTTAAAGATGACTCGGTAGCCAATACAGTCTTACCGTCACCTGAACAGTTTTCAGAGCCTGCTGACTGTTCCTTCGATAATAATTCACTGTATTCTGCCATTCCATCATGAACAATCCCAATGCCGAGCTCATCAGAAGCTTTAATCCAAGAATCTCTCAACAAAGATGCTGGCGTTGTTCGAGTTACACCTCCCGCAATAGAAGCTTCTGTCAAAAGGATAGTCTCCACAGGTGCACCTGCACAAATGCGATAGCATATTTAGACCTATCGTTTCACCACTAGCTATTATAGACTTGCGTGTCATTTTTTTAATTTAACTCTTCTAGGGCCAAGGATACACTTGGAGAGAAGAAACCAGAAATATAACTCTTAATGGAGAATCAATAAAGTGAAATTTAACAACTTCATGAATTGTTATATACATGCAAGTATTTATCACAATCTTAACTATTAATTCAGTCAATGATTGTGACTCTGCATTTTTATCTCTAAAGTGCAACCCTTACTTTAGAAGAACTAAATCCTACTTTCAGAATATTATCCAAGATTCCATATCAACAACATAAAACATCACCAACAAGCAGAAATCAACAAAAATGATATGCCGAAAAACCTCTTGGTTATTGGGTAAATCATTTACAAATAACGGCATTATAGGCAAGGACAAAAATTTAGGTGGTGCTTGGTTAGGCCATTTTCTGTTTTCATTTTCAAAGAAAACATAAAACTGGACTGGAAACGCACGATTGTTTGGTATTTTGAAAATATTTATGCAAGAAATATTTTCTATTTGGGCCCAATATTTGGAAAAAAATAAAATAAAACGGAAACGAGTGAAAATACGGTGGCAGAAACATGCAATGAGCAGAACACATAAAAGTGAAATCCAAAATTATTTAAACTTGAAAGAAAGAAAATTGTTCAAAATATCCATTGGCAAAGATAACCATGGCAGAAACATGCAACCAGCAGAGCACATAAAAGTCACCAAGAAGCACACCGAAAAAGGACAGCATTAGGATGGGTAACCGGAAAGTTGTTGGCGGAGGCTTGGAAAACATGCTAGAAAAGGACGGCAGCACGATTTGTGACCAGGATATTCTTTGCTGGAAATGAGTGGCGAGCAAGATGTGGAGGCCAGAAAACATGCAGAAAAGTCTCCAGAAAATCTAAAAGATTACCAGAAAAGATGCCGAAAAAGAAAGGTCGCTGGAAAAAGGAAACTAGTCAGCGAAAGAAGTGTGACACAGTAGGTCCCCAATTTTCTTTTTATCCCCCTGTTAGGCTCTAGATTAAAATAAGAGAAACAAAGGGAATAATTTGAGTGTAAACGGAGTGTATGTTTATATAGGTTAATTACATTAATGGTACATAAATAGAGGATATTCTATTACCTCTAAATCAAAGATTATGTTCCTATAAACTGTAATTATGAATAGAATCAGAATATTAATTATAATTTTCAACAATAACCATTACATTTTTTTTTTCACAAACAACAAATTTTAAAGAGTATGAGATATGTAATATAACCTTATGCAGGGGATGTTACATATAATTTGTTTGATTTCGTATATTTCGATAAGGGTTTGATTATGTCATATTGCCATAGAACTTGTGGTGATGTTGTGATTTATAGAACCCAATTAAGTCTTTCATACTTTTAAAATGTAAGATTGTATTGGTGCCATTGATGGCACACATGTATCTGCTCATGCTCGTGCTTCAAAACAAAATGTCTTTCGGAGAAGAAAAGCTCCTGCTTCACATTTGTTTACTCTGGTTGGGAAGGGACGGACAACAGATATACAAGAGTATTTTTTGGATGCTTTAACTCCTGGAAACCCCAGAGGTAATTTGTGAATAATATTATTCTTAAGTACTCTATTTAATAGTATATATTTGTTTTCTTCTATAGATCAATTTTATGTGGCTGACTCTATATTTCCCAACATGCTTGGATATACTGTCTCATTTCAAAGACAGAGATATCATTTGCGTGATTTTCGGGATAGACCACAAGAAAAAGAAGAATTATTCAACTATCGTCACACTTCGTTGAGGAATGTCATTGAGAGGTGCTTTGGAGTATTAAAAGTAAGATTTCCAATTTTGAAATTGATGCCCAATTGTCCTGTTAGAAGACAAAGATTAATTCCTATAGCTTGTTGCACTATACACAATTTTATAAGAATGCAACATGAACAGATACACTTTTTGATCAATATGCTGAAGAAGACTTAGGGGGTGTATTGGATTAGGATTGTTTACGATTTTAAAAGACTTTTTTTTTGGTAAAAATGTTTTGGGATATTCAATCAGACTATTAAATGATAAAAAAACAATCTGATGGTATTTGATTGGGATTTTGAATAACTTAAAAAAAGTCATCTATTATTCAAAATCATAAAGATTTCGAAGGATTGTCTTCTTAATTGGATTTTGATAGATTTTATGAATTTTTTTAGTTGATTATATAAATACCAAACCCATCAAACAATCCCATTCAACCTCAAGAGACTTTTCCTTCTCATCACAGACTTTTTTTTATTTTATTATCTCTCCTTTGGAGACGGTGGTATAATCTCCCCCTCAATCTATCACATTTTTCTGTTTCAAGGTGAGACTTTTCATATGATCCTAATAATGATGTGTTCATACCCCAAATCACTACGAATCACTTTATAAGCCTACATCACCTGATCAATGTAGTCCACTTTAGGTTCATAAATTCCTAATGAAATGAAAATCTTCGTGAGCGTGGAAGAACGCTTATTTTGTATATTTTTCAAATTAGACAGATGATTAATGTTTTGACCATCATGTCTTTTTTGTTGAATTATTTGGTTTATATTTTGATGACATTATTAATTTTATGGGTTAAATGAAACATTTTATATTTTTGACTAATGTTTTGTTATTATTTTTTGCTATCACTTTATGAAAATTTGTCATTACAAGTAAGCCATTATCGTAACTTTGATTTGGAATTCATGTACGTTCTTAGCAAGTGGGAGGATTCAGCTCATGATGGCTTGTGACTAGTCTCTGTTCAATGATATTTTCAAGCACACTCTTGTTGGTTTATGTTCAGTAGTTCTGAATGTTTTTTTCTAGAAATCCATAGAGACCTTTCAAATCTTATAAATCCATGGAGTCCTTTCAAATCATATGTTCTGAATCCATTGAAATCCAAACAACAAAATCCTAATCACAAAAGTCTTTTAAAAAAAAATCTTAAAAGATTTTATATTCCTACAAAATCTTAAAAATCCACAAGACTTTTTTATGCTAAAATAGTCTTTTAAAATCTTAATCCAATATCCCCTTTAATCATAGATGAAGAAAGAGGTCTCAAATCAGAGAAGCTATGGCAGATCAAATGTGGAAAAATTATTGTAGATCCTAAAGACATAGTTAACTGGATATGTTTCTTTTTGTGATTATATGTATTTTGCTATGTGGTGGTTGTTTTGTTTAACATATGATGTTTACGCTGTAGACAAGAACATATGACATTTATGATATTTAATCATTGATGTTTTGTGACTGTAAAGAAAGACAGTCTCACAAAACAAACACCCCCTTAGTGGTCTGAAGGAACCAAACCAACTTGATCCTCATTCAATTAATAAACTTTCTCATATTAAATGATTGGGTTTCACTTTCTTCTATTTAAACATGACATTTTAATTAAATTATAATGTCAACTTAACAACAGACTTTACCTGAGAGAATCTCTCGAGCAAATCCCACATGGTCTTTGTCACTAGCCATTGCAACAACAAAAACCAATCGAGCCTTGGGAAATCCCATCCTTATTGTATTCATCAGAGCTTTTGCAGATTCTTTGGTGTGGGCTGCAGCATATATCCGCACAACTAATCACAACTTTGTTCTTAAGTATTTGTGGCACTAAGCCAGAAATTTCTTAGTTCTTCCCACAATACAAATAAAAATTGTAGTAAATATAAAGAGTCTATCAGAACCCTATTATTTATTAAAGATATGTCTAGTCTGGAAATTATCCATATTTCATGTCTTTTCTTCCTCAAAAATTTAAAGGATTTCTAGAAAAAATTCAGAACAAATGAAGCCATTTTTTTAAAACAGAATGCAAGTCCTGATTAATACCACGGTAATAAAGGAAAAGTCAGAGCACTCAACCTCCATCAAGCAGTACAGTTGCTCCAATAAGTCCTAATACCTCAGCTTCTTCAGATGTTAGAAATTGACTCCTTCCAAGGAGGTATGTATTCTCTAAACCATACCTAATCGATTCATCAGAAATACTCCATCCTTATCACCCAAACAACAAGGAGAAAGTGAAGGCAAAGTCATAAAACCAAGAAAAGGAAAAATAGACTCGATATAAAATAGTAAAAAGCCTTTGATTTGGTTTGTCAAGGTCATAATGAGATAATGGGCAAGGGAGAAAACTATAAAATAATTATATTAAAACATGCAAAAATCTTGATGCAATGTCTGAACTCAGAACAAAATACAACAGAAACCCTTATAGATGTAATCCACTCATCTGAATCTTAAGTAACTTCTGAACTAGAGTAGGAATATATTCAATTATAAAAAGTGTTAGAAATCTGAGAAAAATCTCATGATATCTTTTTCATATCTTCGAATATTTTATAGAGTATCCGAGATGATCTCTTAGGAATTATTCTCTTTTATATTTTAGGATTTGTTTCTATATTTATTTAATAAGGACTAGGATTTATTGGGTTGTCTTTTGTGATCACCTCATTACATTACATTATAATAACATCAATCTTATATTATTTTGATTCTCTATTATCTCATTTTCTTCTTCCCTACCTAAAATCTTTGAATTCAACAAGACACATGTGTAGAGTGAGGAGGCCAAGAAGAAGGAAGAAAAGTTATACCTAAATTACGAAGACAAAGGGCCACACAAGTAGCAGTAGCTGCATTTTGAAGTTGGTGATCTCCAAGCATTTGCAACTTCACATCATGTAACTTACAGGACTACATTAATAGATATATTCATAAGTTGCTCATAAAACTTTTCCATGATCAATGATGAAAGAGTAGACAGAAAACCTGCTAAAATAACATACTGAGGTAGTGGATAAATGGGGTGCACAAATTCTTTAAACATTCAGATGTTTTTAATACAGCATAAGATGCAAGATACCATGATACACAAAGCAACATAGCAAACATGCGGGGACAAAAGAATTACGACATTTCACAGTAGGAAAAGATGATACTGTACAATACTGCAACTAGAGTTCAAAATCAAGTGTTTAAATTAGGTTATATTTTTAGACTACCTATTTTTGTAATTGATAATCAAATTCATGTTAACTACTGTTCCAATGCAAAGTGTTATGCTAAACCATATCAACATGTTATGTTTACACTGTGCATGTGTCAAGTTTAAAGAATGTTAACTAACAGTGCACACCATGTCTATAAGATGCACCTAAGCAATCAATGCCCACAGACCACAGTTCATCTAAAGCAGCCACCTCTGAAATATGTCCCCATACACTGAATTGTTTAAAAAAACTGAAAGCTAAAGAACAAAAGTTCATACCATTTTCATGTCTTTCACAACTTGTATCACTATATCACAAATTTGACAAGGCCTTCCATTGTGTATGCAGAAACTTTTCACAGCACACTTATTACCAATATCGCATGCTGACACTACAGGTGAATCCATGGCTACTGCTTTATCTCGAATAATGCACTCAATATGAGGGACAAATGGACCACCCAACACCAACTGAAATGGTATTCCTTTAGTCAGCAAAAGATAACAGAAACTATGGAGTATCGCTTAATGACCTTTTAAAGAACAAAGTTATTTACCCAAACCCAAAAAAATATTGCTAGTCTTCTTATTTTATTTTTTTAAGTTTGATTAATGAAACTTCAAAAAATATATTTATACATTAACAACAATGATAAACAATAGAAGAAACATCTAACTCCATCCCAAAAGAAATGGAACATCTATAGCTTCCATTTTCACACTTTAGCTAACATTTTAGAATATCTAGTCTTTAGAAAATGTTAAGGGACTCTGGATTAACAGCAACAAAAACAATACACTTTTCTCACTATCTTATTATTTAAAATGCCACCCAAATAGTCCCCGAGTTTTTCTTTTCACTCATTGTGAATAATTGGAAGGAAAAAGGGATGGAAGAGATATGCAGGAAGATCAATGTAATGAAGGACATACAAATGAAGTTATATTTGGATGAGATGAAAATGATGACTAACATCATTGAGAAGTGGGGGAGAGAATGCTTCCGTGAATGAATGCATCAGTCACCGGGAGATTGCAGAAGTGAAGATACCAAAGATAGTTAGAGAAGTTAGTTAGAGGGGATTAGTTGGATAAATAAATAGAGGGAAGTAGGTGTAGGATTATCATTCAGGGAATTGTATTTTGAAAACACAGAAACAAGTTCTCAGTTGTGAAAGGAAAAACCATCATAGAAGAGATTTTTCTCCTTGTACTGTTCATTGTCAGTCTAGCAATAAAATCACTCTTTTTTGTTTCTATTTCCTTTGTGGATTCCTAACAAAATTTGTTATGGGGAGGGAGCAGCAGTATGCACTATCCAGGGGAGTAAGTAGGATGACTTGGGGATTTTGTTCCTTACTGTTGAAGTTTATATCCAAGGCTTGAGGCTGGAGAATAGTTTTTTTTTTTTCTCAGGAAGGGACAATAGTCCCTTGGGAGTCCAGACCTTCTGGTTCTTTGTCATGATGTCATCACCTAATTTCAGCAATAATAATCTGAGATTTTCTTTTCACTCATTTTCTATTAATTTTTTTGCATTTACAAAATGTACTCATGTCCACACCCAAGAAACAGATTATATATCTTGTCGATTTCAGGATGTCACAATAATATGAAAATGAGATCTATAGAGGAAACACCTAACTGGGCGGCATTGTTTTATGATTCCTGCCTTTGCCATTGCAATTGTTTCCAATGAACCCCCAAGAGCAGCCAAATGTTCCTCACCTATAGTGGTAATGACTGATGCAGCAAGTCCAGAGCTGGATAAAATATTCGTTGCATCTCGTGCACCCCCTAACCCAGCCTGTAGAAAGAAAAGACCAATATTAACAAGCACCACCCATACCAAGCCCTACCTTAAAAGTGAATATCAACTCTCAAGATTCTTTAACGGGGAGAAATAACAATATAATCAGAGGAATCACACGATAACTTATTGGTATAAATCAAGCAGTGGCTGGATATAGGGAAATAGATAATTAACCTCAATAACAGCAAATTCAATGTTCTCATTGGCAAATAGGAGGAATGCCATAGTAGTGAAAACCTGAAACATTTCCATAAATGATTTAAGTTATCAAATACAAAAACTGGCAATGTGCATGACTTCTAACATATTAAATACCCATATAGAAACAACAGGGTAAAGAAATAAACAAACAAAAAAAATATTCCACCTGGATTTTAATAGAATGCTGTGATTATGAAGGTGCAGTAATATCCAAATAATGAAACTTAACTTCAACAATGTTTTAGTGTAACAGCATGGACCAAAAACAAGAAAGAAATGCAAGTCTCAAAAAAAACAAATGCTAACTCCCAGGCCCTCAATTGGACCAATGGAATCCCCCATCAACATAACTTCTTAAGTCACCACAACAATTTCTTAAAAACATCCAAACAATGACAAGGTTCAACATTCAATACCTCAAAATGGCTTATGCAACCATTTTCCTCTTTCATTGCCTGGTCAAGATCCGGCTTTATTCTACAAAAGAGATCATTCAACAATTTTTCCGACACTGGATGGCCAGATCTTCCCAGTAAAATGCGCTCTCGGATGCTCAGGATATGTGGACTGCTTGAGAAAAATAAAGTCTGTTGTCAATGATGTATAAAACTGTAAAGACATAGTTGAAGACAAAATCACAAGCAGAAGTAGTTATACAAAAATAGAACATATTTAAATGATAAAGAAACTTCACCTAGTGTAACACCCAACAGAATAACCTTCATTCCTCAGAATATTAGATATAAACGCAGCTGTTGATCCCTTTCCCTTAGTTCCAGCAATATGGACAGCCTACAATTGGAGTATAAGCACTTTCATCAACTACAAAAAATCAACTGAAAGTACAAAAACATAACTAAAGCCCAAACATAAATCCCCATTTAACTTCCAAGGGTTAGTTTATGTCCTCATCGAAAACATAGGTGAAAAATTAAGAGATAAACTTTATAATAATTTTGATTAAATTATTGTTTTTACATTATAGTCTCTATCCCTAAAAACTACTCTTTTTAATCTGTTTTAGTCCAGATCGTCCAAAATTGTAGTGACTAAAACAAATTGAAAAGTGTACATGTAGGCCTAAATCAAATAGTTTCCCAAGTGTTGGGACTAAAACATAATGATTGTGCATGAACCAAAAAAATTAGTGAAATTAGAGAGGGAGGGAAATGAAACCTTGAACTTGGAGTGAGGGTTACCAAAACGCTCCATGAGGCGTCTCATTCTACCAAGATCGAAACCATCATCCGAATCAGTGCCTGCACCTTTGGGAACTCCTGATTTCTCATAATTTTTTAGGGAGTTGAGATAATCCAGAAAGTCTTTCATTTCGGAGTGTGAAGAGAGGGTTCGTATGGGACCCACTTGCCCTGTGAATCCTGTGTGTATTGTCTTGAAAAGCATCTTGTATCACCTATGTTCATGTGCAGCATGTCATTCACACATACATACCCCGTTCAGTGAACATAATGCATTAACGTTATTAAACATGGAAAAACAGGGAACATCAAACAATGTATATGAAGAAGGAAACAATAGATTTCAAGCAGTCACATTAATTAAACAACACAATCAAAACAAAAGTTCCCTCCCCACCTTGAATGGTCAAATCCAAACTCTGTTTCTTGCTCTCCCACGCACCAAAAATTCAAGCGACTGAACAATGCCTTTTCCAATCTCAACCACCAATGTAGAAAAAAATAAGGGGGGAATGGATGGATAGAGATGGTTAAAAAATTTTGGTCAAGGTTGAGGGAAAGGAAAGGGAACTGTTGAAAATGGCACGCAAGTTGGGAAAATGGAGGTTTCTTCACTACTCTACTCATCCATTTTTCTCTTCATCAGTGAGCTCACAAGTAATAACAACGACAGATGCCTGACTCTTCTTTTCTAATCCATGGTTCACATTGTCCCTTCGGTCCCAACCATTGTCCACTGATGTTATCATATTCGAACCAGTTATTGACTTGGTCAAGGTATTAAGTCACTGGATCAGGAGTCAACCCAGTGAGTCACTAGTTGACTCACTTGAGCCGGTCCATATTAAAAAGTTTTAAATAATTCATGACATCTCTACTAAAGTAAACAAAAACTGCACAAATATTTAAGACCATGTATGTATCTCTATCTTTTTCATTAAGAAAGATTCAAATAGTATGTAGATTGAGAAAGATTGGAACTTGTGAGTTTGAGACTGTATACAATTGCAATGCAATATAGAAGAACTACAGATTCAAACAGTATGCAATATATACAGAATTACAGATTAAGATTGGAACTTATATACCATCAGATTAAGGTCTCAATTCAAATGCTCACAGAATACAATAATAACATGTTGATACTTGACATTGCATCATATATGATGAGTTTGAGATCAAATAGACAGAGCAGCAAGCATGCACCACAACCACAGAATATTGTCAAGCTTCACTCTATCACACAACCTAAAACAAAATCCACGAAAAGATCAATTTTATTTTGGCTTAAATGCAATTTTGATCCTCTTATTTTTTCAAAATCCATAATTTTTGTCCTTCTATTTTAAAATAAAGATAATTAGTCCATCTATTTTTCAAAATCCGTAATTTTAGTCCTTCAAGTTTTTTAGTGTCATTCAGTCACAACCCTCCATTAATGGTAAGTCTATTGACTTTTATACTGTCAGTGCATCACTATTTTTCTCATTTTAAAATAAAGATATTTAGTCTCTCTATTTTTCCAAATCCACAATGTTGACTATGACGAGGATTAAACAAAGAACAAATTACACTGACCTCCCCTGAATTTAAGACTTATCACACTTACCACACCTCCTTATTTTCACCCTACACTTGTACCCCTAATTTCTTCCATTTGTTACACTGTGACCCCCTACTACTCAAACACAGTTAAAAACATTTACAGAAACATGCGTTTTAATGATTTAATTTTCCCAAAATGACGTTATCATCCTTGCTCATACTAACAGAAACTGGAATTTTTATTTATGTTTTTTATGCAGAGAGAAGGAACAAAAAATGTTGCACATGTGTTTTAAACATTATTTGAACTTTCAAAATGAAAATCATTGTCAAATATACAGAATGAGCAACTTAGTGAGGAGAAATATGCATGAATTAAATCTCAATTGCCAATGGAAAATTCCTTCATTACTCACATTCTTAAGATTCAAGATCAATTACTGTTAGAAATCAAAAACTTTAAACTTTCTCTTCCAGATTATGAAGAATTTAAATTAGGAAATGAGAAATCAACACAGATACTAACATGCACAACAAATCAACAATATCTCAAATTCTACATCAAAAACACAATTCAGCTTCCTAAACAAAAATTCCCAGCAAGCATTAATCAAACAAATCAAGTGTTACAATCTATGACACCAAAACCTCAAGTGTTGCAATCCTTCGTCGGATGGTGGCGGTGACTTGGTGGAGACTTCAAGGGTGGTGCTGGCAAAGAGCCAAGCGGCAAGGATGGGGCAGAAGATGACGCTGGTGGGAAAGAAAAGGAAACGTAAGGTGTGTTATTTGTGGTGTTTTAGTGGCGGCGTTTAGGGTGAAGGTGACGACTGAGGGTGGCAGCGCCGATTGGGTGGCACACTAATGATGTGGTGGTGGTTCTAATTTATGATTTGACTTTTTCTTTGATACCGATGTTCCTATTTGAGATCGGTGCATCTGTAAAACCCTATTTAATCATTACAAAATAACAACCCATGTATAAGTAAATACTATCATTAAGACATGCAAAAAATGTCAAATCCACATTCACACACTCTTACTTACTGTACTGTACTCTTGGCAAATTCCATTAATGACATTGTCTTCTTTGCCGTGAGAAACAGCAACACATGAAAACATGAAAACAAACAGAGTACAAAACATCCATTACAGCTACATCTTACAAGTTAGAGAAAAGGGGGAGAATGGCATACCTTTCTATGATGATCAAGGTTTGGATCTCTTAAGGAATTACTTAATGCTACTTCAGATTCCGTGAGCCTATTCTGTCATATATCATAAAGTATGCTTCAAGTTAATTCTTAAACAAAATAAATATTAACTTATTTCTATTTTCTTTTTATAAAAATTAAAAGTGGCTGAAAATTTAACTTTTTAGAAAATGAGTAACAGGTAGAGTCACCAACCAGCTATATGGGGGAAGGAAAGAATCAAAAGAGATAACTTACAAGAGATTTTCTTCTCATGGAAATACAGAAATCAAAAGAACAAAACTTACTTCACAAGAGTATTTGGATCTCTTAAAGAATTACTTAATGCAGCTAACGGTCCAAGCAAAACAGTCCCATTAACCAACAATAAAAACAAATTAAACAACCCCATGTATATGACTGTTGAACCCCCATGTCTAATCACTTCTAACTACATAGATCCAACAACCCAATTATGCTTGAGACAGCACCACTAGTGGCTGCTACAGCCAGATGAAGAATGATGATTAGAACTCCTTCACTCTTGCCTTGAACCACAACCATGGTCTCACAATTACCATTTTCCCCACATAAATGGATAGAAAGCCTAGTCTACATCTCTATCTTCAACTTGTGATACCTTAGATATAGATAGACAGCTAGATAAAGGGATAAATTAAAATTTCGATTCAGCCATTAGCAACAAAAAAGAAGGTAAACTATGGAAGGCTCATTTAAATTGAAAAATGTAGAACACGTTAACTTTGAAAGAACAGAGAGTTGTTAGTGACAGCAAGAATAAACTTCAGTGACAGCAAATTCAGACTTTCTATAAGAGAGGAATATAGCATTAGTGGCAGCAAGAATAAGGCTCTATGACAGAAAATTCAGACTTCCATAACCATAATAAATCATAGCTGGAACAGCAGCAGGAAATTAACATTCACAGCAGTAAAATTTAAGACATGAAACAACAGCAAAATGGCATTTTATATCAGTAAAATTAGCACATGAGGCAGCAGCAAGATTGCACTTTATATCAGAAAATTTAAAACATGAAACAGCAGCTATATCAGTAAAATTCAATATCAAAACAGCAGCCAAATTAGCATTTCATATCAGAAAAATTCAAGCTACAATATCATCCAGAAATCACATACATCTAAATAAAAATTATTCGACTAAGTTCATGATTGACATACCATTCCCTAAGTCATGGTTTACTATCTCTTTCAATTTCTATCATGCGTCTAAGACTATTGTTTGTTATAACTATGATATCTATAAATATACTAGCTCAATTAAGTTGATTCTTATCTCATTTTAAAGCTAAGTATATTCTCTACAACTCCTATGTTTATTAGGGGTGTTTGCGGGTTGGGTTGGGCTAGGTTTGCATAAATTCTTGACCCAACCCAATCAATTTTTAATGGGTTGGGTTGGGTTAGGTTTGCATGATTTTATTTTCCAACCCAACCTAATCATGAACGGGTTAGGTTGGGTTATCGGGTCAGTGATGTATTTTATTTTTTAAATAAATTAAAATTTTCTAAAAATCAGAATAAATTTTCAAATTTTGCTCATTTTGTTAGAACAAAAATCATTTTCAATCACAAATGAACATAATCATATATTAATGCACAAAATAAGCTAAATATAATAACACTTTTAAACTTAATTGTTGATCTCTGCGCAGGTTACCCGTACTCGTAAACACCCCTATTGTTTATCTCGAGACCGAGTTTGAAAGAATACTATGCCTAAATTATGAGCAAAGTGAAACTTTTACCAATTAGTGACAGCTTGACCTTTACTTACTAATTTGATCATATCTAGAGTTTTACATAATATTTTTGAGCCAATCAGAGGTTATTAATTAGTAAACATCCATATCTACAACTTCCATGCAGACTACATTTTCAAATTCAGACCCTAAGATTGAGTTTATAGCTAAAACAGATTCAGAACCAAAAGAAACAGTCCATAAAATTCCAAACTGCAGAGCACAGTTTTTGGACCAAGATTTTACTTACTTACAACAACATAGACTCATTTTCAAGCAAAGTTCCAAGACAGCAGATATGGCAGCAAAATTTAGAATCTCAGAGCAATTAAGAGCAGAGTTCTATGACATAAAAATTAGGAGTCTCATGGCAGCAAGAATAAACTTCAGTGACAGCAAATTCAAACTTTCTATAACAGACGAATGATGCATTGCTGGCAGCAAGAATAAGGCTCTACAACAACAAATTCCAACTTCCATAACAGTAATAAATCAAGGCTGGAACAGCAGCAGGAAATTAACATTCATAGCAGTAAAATTTAAGACATGAAACAACTGCAAAATGGCATTTTATATCAGTAAAATTAGCACATGAGGCATCAGCAAGATTTCACTTTAAAAGAGAAAATTTAAAACATGAAACAGCAGCAAAACTACATTCTATATCAGTAAAATTAAATGCCAAAACAGCAGCAAAATTAGCATTTCATATCAGAAACTTCTAAACAACAAACACCATAAAGCCGACCAGCCACACCACATCAACTAAACACAACAACGTCACCTCGACCCCAACTCTGATTATAAGCCATACGCCAAGCAGAAGCCATATATAACGAAAAAGCACAAACACATACACAACAATTTAAATCAGAGAATACAAGAGAAATTAACAAGCTTTCCTTACCTAATTAGCTCGAAAAATCAAATCTTTGTGGGAAACGAAAACAGAGAAAGCTTGATAACCAAATGCAAAGACTCTCCTCTACTCCACGGGCTAAGCTACACCTCATAGGAAACCACAAACAACCAAACAGTACCAATTTCAGAATCTCAAACTCTAACCTAGGGTTTTTCTCACGAAATCCCTCTAGTAGGGAGAGGAAGAGACGAAACTTTGGGCACTAGGGCTTAGAGGAACTCACCGAGTCAAGGGGAAGGGATGGGTCCTTGCCAAGAGCGTTGATCTTCACCACTTCGAGCTCCCTAGGGTGGTTCGTCCGTGGAGAAGAAAGAAGAAGGCGAGGGAGAGTGAAATGAGAGGAGAGTAACACAGGATTTGGACGTAGCGCGGCCGCGTGGGCAGCGGAATTGAACGAGGCACGGCACGATGACTGTAGCGGGAGTAGAAGTTGTGAGTGACTGACGTTTTGTTATCGGTTAAAAAAAACGTTTTTGATACTCTAATAAAAAAGGATTTTGTTTTTAATGTTTACCCTAAAAAAAACTCATAAAACTTGGAATAGAAAAATAATTTTAAAATAGTAAAGTGAGAGAGTAATCAGTCAAATAGCATTATTTAGTTATAATTTCAAAAAAAAAATATATATATATATATATATAATAAAGAAAATAGAACTCATAAAACTAAAAATAGAAACAAAAAACATAAAAAGACATTAAAAGAAAAAAGATAGTGTTTAATATAATAAGCAATATCTATATATTCAAATTATTAAAAGTGTTATCTATATATTTCACATAAATAAAAAAAATATATCATTATATTCTGCCTTTATATAGATGGTGCTTAACCATATAGACACTATCTAATGGACGTTATCTATAGTTGATTTTAGCATAGTGTTATATGTTTGTTTACTACACATTTGAAAATTATGTGTTAATCTAGATACTACTATTTTGTTGTCTAAGGGAACTTTTTGCCAAATTTCCTTTTGATTCTTGTTTATTAAATAATCTAAAAAGAAAAGTGAACCCAACACTTAATTATAAGCAAGTAAAAAAAATGAAAACTTACCTTCTCTTTTGGTCCAAAAAGTCCATGGTTAGTGTTAATACAGAAAAAGGTTGGTTGTTTTATTTTATTTCTGATTCACTCTTTAACCACTTTATTCATGTGAGAATTTAACTTTGAGAATAAACAAATAGTAGAAGCTAATAGAACACTTCCCCATCTCCGGACACTTTCGATTCTCTTACTACAAAAAAAATTGGTAATTTGTGGTGGCTAAAAAAACAGTTTTTGACAACTAAAAATCGCCACAAAACTATGTACGTCACAAATCCTTTTTGACTGTTTTAAAATAGTTGTCGGTATTGACACCAAAAAGTCATCAGAAATGTCTCAACATTTACCGACCACCAGAAAATGCATTTTGTAGCCGCCAATAAATACATTCTAAAAGTTTTAGTATGATATTTACTAACAGTTAATAGCTGTCAGAAAATGCATCACTTATTTTTTTTTTAAAAATACAATTAATTTGTATCAACATAATTTTAATGATATAAAATTTTGGCTTGGTTATATATAATAATTTTGTACTTTTGTAATTATAAATCATGCAAATAATACAACATTAAAGAAAATTGAACAATTAAATGTAAAATTTAAAAGAAAATATATTGAATAAGAGAAATTGAGTAATTATGTACATTTAATTATGCAAAGTTTGACTTAAACAAGCAACATAACAAATCAATGGGGGATAAACAACAAAATTGATCAAGGTTACTAACAAGAAAAAAAAAAATGACGCAAACAAACATTTAATCGAACACCTTCTTAGCAATCAAGTTCCAATGATGAACTCAAATTCACATATCAAAAAAGCAATTTCTAAGACAATTCAAGTTTTGTTGGACAAGACATCCACAACACTATATACAAGTTAGGCTTACTCTCGCACCAATCAATAGAATGATGAGTTGTTAGGGTTGCCAAGTTGGTCAAATGAAGTTCTAAACACAAGATGCTCCCTTGGTACTTTAGTTACTTCATCACTTGACATTATACCCCCAAGGCTTCTGTTAGTAAGCCCCTACCTTTCATTCCTCAGCTTTCCAAATTGTATATTCCATGTCTGGCAACATGCCATTGCATGTTCCTCTTAGAATTCTTATGGACTCAATCACTGAGTGCCACAATGATCAGTGCATCTTCATGCACATTCTTCTACTATTATTCTTAGGCATTTCCTTAGTTTATTTTATTAGTTTTACCATTTTAGTGTGTTTTCATATTTAAGTTTGTTTCTAGCTTTATTTAATTTTCGTATTTTATTTTCAGCATTAGCAGCTTTCAATTGAAAATTTATAACTGGAGCTACAAGAATCGGATTGAGGCGTTCTAATATTCGTTGGAAAGATAAGAGAAAGAGCTACAACTTTCATGTTGGAGTCAAAAGCTGATTCGGATTTTAGAAGGCTTGAATAATTCGTCAAAGTTGCAGACGTTAGGAAATAATTTGTTTTGGGTCAATTTCATGGGCTTGGTTTGTATTTTCCGACCCGGTTCAGATTGTTAGTGAAACTCTTATTCTATTAAAACGCTAGGGCCGACTGCTGTGCACATATTCACTCTTCATTCACACTTCACTCACTCATTATTCACGAAATTATTTGGAGAGTTTTGAGCAATTGTAATGGAGAACTAATTTCCGAAGAATCGATCTACTGCAATCGGATTCCACTTTGAGGTTCTTTTATAAATTCCATGTCAATATGTTTCCTTTGATTTATTCCAATAATCTCAATTATTTGCTTAATTTGATTGTTATTATAGGATATAATTCTTAAATTCGATTGGTTATTTGATCTTGAATCAATTTCGCGTTAACGTAGCTTTTGCATTATCGCATTTGATCAGATTGCGTTTGCTTAATTCGCAATAATTTTTAATCTGTTTGCTTAATTCGGGAATTCAGGATCATACGCCATATAATTTCTATTGCGCTTGTCAGTGGTTATTATAGTCGAATAGGATCAGACCCGTTTAGGGAATTGGAATTTACAGGGATTAATGATAAGTCGGAAGTCGATACAGTAGGTTAATTCGCTTTAGCTTATTTGATAATCACAATTTATTTTAATTCCTTTTTCTTGAAATCGTAATCTAAACCCCCCATTAATCATTATTGCATTAATTAATAATAATACAAGAATCCTTGAGAACGATACTCGAGTTGTCGTTACCGTAACTACATTTTCAAAATCACTCGTTTTTGATCCATGCGCGACAGCGGATCAAATTGGCGCGTTGCCGAGGATTCTTGTTGTTATTAATCAATATTAGAGTCATAGGTTTAGTGTTCTCGCGTTTAGGCCCTAGTTTCCCCACGGTTTTGGCCAATTCGCTTTTAGAGTCGAAAAAAATCAATTTTTGGAAAAATTGTGTCCGATTGCAAATCTTTTTTCCTTGCTGGGACTAGAAAAATCGTGCGATCAATAGTCCCCTACTCTTAAAGAGTACGAGATTCCGACCTCAAATTGCCAAATTCCTCTTTTTTCTATTTTTAATTAATTTTTTACTGTTTACATAGTGTCGAAAAAATCAAAAAAAATCTCAAAATTCTAATTTCACTTCATTAGATTAATTTTGGTGTTTTTATATTTTTTTGAATTTATTTTAATCATTTTCCTTCATTCTGTTTGTTTTTGCATTTTGACAATTGTTGCTACATTAGTCCTGACTACTAGGTCTTCTTGTTCTGATCTTTTTTATTGTGATCCTGAGGTAGAAAGAACTTTGCACACACGACGTAGAGCAGTCCAGGCTAGCAATAGTTCACCACCCGTAATTGATTCTGACACTGATTCCGATTACTTGCATAACTTGTTTGATTCAAATTCTGAAATTGTTTTTGATATGGCTGACCAAAGAACTTTTAGGCAGTTGGCTGCCCCGATGTGAATTACAATGGTTTATGCATTGAGTATCCTCAAGTCATTGCACCTTTTGAATTAAAATGCGGGTTTGATACACTTGTTGCCAAAGTTTAATGGTCTTGCAGTGAGGATCCGCATAAGCATCCGAAAGAATTCCGTGGTTGTGTGTTCTACACCTTTGAGGCCCGAAGGAATCACCGAAGACCATATCAAGCCGAGAGCCTTTTCGTTTTCACTACGAGGTCTTTGCCAAGGATTGGCTATACGATCTTGAACCGAATTCTATCACAACTTGGAATGATTTGAAAAAAGTCTTCCTAGAGAGATACTTTCTTGCCTCCAGAGCTGCATCAATCGAAAAGGATATATGTGGTATTAGACAAGGTAATGAGACATTGGCTGAGTATTGGGAAAGATTCAAACAGTTGGTATCCAGCTTGTCCTCGAGCATCGATTACACGAAAGCGATTTACTTATCCAATACTTTTATGAAAGATTGCTACCTATGGATAGAAACATCCTTGATGCTGCTAGTGGTGGAGCACTTGTTGATAAGACTTCAGCAGATGCCAAAACCTTAATTCAGAACATGTCACTCAACTACCAACAGTTCACAACCAGAAATAATTCTGCGGTCCAAACAAGGAGTGTGAACGAAATTTAGGTTTCCTCTAACAAAGCTTTAGAAACCAGAATTGACGAGCTCACCTCCTTAGTGAAACAGTTGGTAGTAGGTAAACCTCAACCAGCAACCTTGTGCGGTATTTGTACTTCCGTCGAACACCCAACCGACACATGTCCTATTTTGCAAGATGAGTCGATTCTGAGTTACCCCAAGCTTATGCAAAGAGCCCTTTACGGAAACAATCGAAATGGGTACAACAACACTCCCGACTTTGTCCACCAACAAATACCATCCCAATTGGAGGAACCATCCCAACCTTCGATATGGAAACCAAAGAACCCACACAAAGCAACAACTAGTGTTACCCCTTCCGCAACCACGAAACACTTCACCAGCTACCACCTCTGTACCTTCCGGACCTTCATTAGAGGACCTGGTCAAGCAACTAGTCGTTAACAATCTTCGGTTTCAACAAAGAACAGAATCTAGCATTCAAACCTTGCAGACACAGATTGGACAGCTTGCCACCTTAATGAATGCCATGCAAGCCCAAGGATCGAACCAACTTCCTGCCCAAACAGTTGTGAATCCAAAAGGTCCAAATGCCAATGTGAGTGCAATTTCCTTGCGATCCGGAAAGGTTACAGAACCAGCCCCCGAAAAAAATAAAAAAATTATTGAGGTAACATCTGAACTTTCTCCACCTTCTTCTATTGTGGTAGAAACTGAAAAAAAATAAAGAAAAAGAGTATGTTCCACCAATCCCCTTCCCACATAGAGTTCTGAAAAATAAAAGGATTGAGGAGGGAGACAAAGAGAGAGAGAGATCTTGGATGTTTTCAGAAAAGTTGCGGTAAACATTTTGCTTCTTGATGTAATTAAGCAGGTTCCAAAGTATGCAAAGTTTCTAAAAGATTTGTGTACAAATAAGAGGAGGATGAAGGGAAGTGAAAGAGTCAACTTGGGAAGAAATATTTCTACTTTTATTCAGCCCAAGCCTTCATGTGAAGAAGTTACCGGGCGAGCAAAATGTTTCAACCCTCACTCAGATCTTGCCGCAAAAGTGCAAGGACCTGGGAACTTTTGTTATTCCCTGTACCATCGGGGATAGTAAATTCGAGAATTGCATGCTTGATTTAGGAGCGGGCATTAATGTTATGCCTACTTCTGTTTATAATAACCTTTATCTTGGTCCTTTGCAGCATACAGGTTTAATCATTCAACTGGCGAACAGGAGCAATGCCCGCCCCGTGGGAGTAGTGAAGATGTCCTTGTTCAAGTTAACGATTTGATTTTTCCTGCAGATTTCTACATTTTGGACATGGAAGGAGAAACTAAGTCAAGCAGAGCTCCCATCATTTTAGGTAGACCATTCATGAAAACGACAAAAACAAAAATTGATGTTGACGATGGAACCATGACCATGGAATTTGGTGACATTGTCACGAAATTTAACATTTTCGATGCCATGAAACATCCCTTGGAAGAGCATTCTGTTTTTCATATTGAATTGATCTCTGAATTGGTTGATGACACTTGTTCTGAATTATTTTCACTTGATTTTCCATCTTTATCGGGTTTTGATGATGTTTTCTCATGTGCTGATTGTACTGACACTAACCTTTGTGTTGTATATGCTGAGATTGATTCTGTCTTGCAGGGTAACATGTTTCCTACAGGTGAAGTTGTTGTCGATGAAGTTGTTTATGCCGCTGATGCGCTTGACATCCCGGCTGCCCCAAACACTCCATCCATCGAGCAGCCCCCGTCCTTAGAGTTGAAATAACTCCCTGAAAACCTGAAATATGCTTATTTGGAGAGTAATGAAAAACTCCTTGTTATAATTTCTTCTAACCTTGATTTCGATCAAGAAAATAAGCTTTTGCAGGTTTTGAAGAAGCACAAGAAGGCGATTGGGTGGACATTAGCCGACATCCCGTGTATTAGTCCTTCCATGTGTATGCACAGGGATTTTGCTTGAGGATGGTACGAAAACAAGATAAGGCAGCCCCAAAGGAGGCTTAATCCTTTGATCCTCGATGTGGTGAAGAAAGAGGTAACCAAACTCTTGCAAGCGGTATCATTTATCCTATCTCCGACAAGAAATGGGTAAGCCCAAGTACAAGTTGTACCTAAGAAATCTGGACTCATCGTGGTGAAAAATGAAAAGAATGAACTTGTTCCCACTAGAGTTCGAACAGGTTGGAGAGTTTGTATTGATTACGGGAGGTTGAACCAAGCTACTAGAAAGGATCACTTTCCTTTACCGTTCATTGACCAAATGCTTGAACGGCTTGTTTGGTAAATCACATTACTATTTTCTTGATGGTTTTTCAGGTTATTTTCAGATTCATATTGCACCTGAAGATCAAGAAAAGACCACTTTTACTTGCCCATTCAGTACTTTTGCAAACAGGATGGACTGGAGCCACCATCTAGAAGACGCACTTTGGGCTCAAAGAACAGCTTTCAAGACACCCATAGGGATGTCTCCTTATCGACTTGTTTTCAGTAAGGCATGTCACCTTCCTATAGAGATAGAACACCGTGCTTATTGGGCAGTGAAAAGTTGTAACTTGGAAATGCAACAAGCAGGTATTGAAAGAAAACTCCAATTACAACAGCTTGAAGAGTTTAGGCTAGAGGCTTATGAAAGCTCTAGGATTTATAAAGAGAAAACCAAACACTTCCATGATAAAATAATTTCTAGGAAGGAATTCTCTATGGGCCAACAGGTTTTACTATTTAACTCTCGCCTTAAGCTTATGGCTGGGAAACTTCGATCCAAATGGATTGGCCCTTTTGTTGTTACTAATGTTTTCCCTTATGATGCAGTAGAAATTAAAAGTGTAGGTACTGACAAAGTTTTCAAGGTTAATGGGTAGCGCCTGAAGCTATTCCATGAAAGTTCAATGCCTGAAGATGCAACCATAGAAGAACTTTGTTTGGAAGCGCCTAACTACACTGCAACTTGATCAGGGGGCACCCTTTCCTTTCTCTCACTCTTACTTTATAATTGAGTTCTTTTCATTGAGGACAATGTATGTCTTAAGTGTGGGGGAGGAGGGAACCATTTGTTTTTGTTTGTTTTTGCTTAAAAAAAAATGGAAAATGCATGTTTTTTCGTTGATTATCTTGCTACAATTGTGAGTATTCTCTTTGTTCTTTGTCGAAAGACTTGTGGTGTGATGTGACTGATTCCTTTTGCGCATTCTTAGTTTGTATGTTTGACTAAACCCTAAATTGTACATCACTAGTGGAAGATCACTAACCCTTGTGAGATTTTGAGCCTAATAATGGATAACATCAAAAATCCATCTCTTTCTTTCTTGTGTGATTTCACTCATGTTTGTTAGTCTCTAGAACTTAAATTGACTCTTGTTGAAGCTTTTTGTTTACTTGTGCACACTGAAATGATAAAGGCATCTTGTTTTGTTTTGTTTCTTTTACCTAGTTAGCCAAAAAGCCAACCTTGATAATATCATCCCTTTGTTTGGAAGCCCCTTTGAGCCTATTATCCTTTTTTGTGTTTAAAACTCATTACAAGCCGAAAAGTGAAAAACAATGTTATCACCCTATTCAAAGGGTTGAAAGGGTCTTGTATAGAGTTGTGTGGGGTTGAACATTGTTGTTGTGATTGTTGTTATGATGTTGGTTGGCAGAAAAGAAAAAAATAGAAAAGGAAAACAAAAGAAAAGAAAAATAGAGAAGGATGTCAATGCTAGTCCTTCTGAAAAAAAAGAAGAAAGAGAAGAATAAAAGGAAAAGGAGAAGAGAAATAAGTTGTGAGGTTGTTGTTCAATCGCCATTGAGATATTATTTAGTTCAACTCTCGCAATTCTTTCAATTTTCTTTTAACTCTTTGAATTTTAGCTTAGTACCCCTTTAGGATGTATCTCACCCTGACCTTGGCCAAGTTACAACCATAATAAAAGTCCTTTTGATCTTTGTGTGCAATGTATTTCAAATTGTGAATGTTAGAGTCTTTTCAAGCTTATGGTAGTACTATCTCTCATGTTGTGCTTTGAGTGTAAACAGTAACCTAAACACTTGAGAGTTGAGTGGAAACAGTTTATCTTGTGAGGATCTTGATGCTTTTGATGTACTTTTTGGTAATCTGTTTTTTATATTTACTTTGACTGTCACAAAAGAGTTACTCACTAATGTCATATTCTTTCAGCTTAGAATTAGGAGTTTGCTTGCACTTTGTATCCTGATAACCTCTAAGTTTGCATGCTCTGTTTTGTTTTTATTTTGAATTTTTAATTTTGCTCGGAGTGCAAAAGTTTAAGTGTGGGGGAATTTGATCAGTGCATCTTCATGCACATTCTTCTACTGTTATTCTTAGGCATTTCCTTAGTTTATTTTATTAGTTTTACCATTTTAGTGTGTTTTCATATTTAAGTTTGTTTCTAGCTTTATTTAATTTTCGTATTTTATTTTCAGCATTAGCAGCTTTCAATGGAAAATTCATAACTGGAGCTACAGGAATCGGATTGAGGCGTTCTAATATTCGTTGGAAAGATAAGAGAAAGAGATACAACTTTTATGTTGGAGTCAGAAGCTAATTCGGATTGTAGAAGGCTTGAATAATTCGTCGAAGTTGCAGACATTAGGAAATAATTTGTTTTGGGTCAATTTCATGGGCTTGGTTTGTATTTTCCGACCCGGTTCAGATTGTTAGTGAAACTCTTATTCTATTAAAACGCTAGGGCCGGCTGCTGTGCACATATTCACTCTTCATTCACACTTCACTCACTCATTATTCACGAAATTATTTGGAGAGTTTTGAGCAATTGTAATGGAGAACTAATTTCCGAAGAATTGATCTACTACAATCAGATTCCACTTTGAGGTTCTTTTATAAATTTCATGTCAATCTGTTTCCTTTGATTTATTCCAATAATCTCAATTATTTGCTTAATTTGATTGTTATTATAGGATATAATTCTTAAATTCGATTGGTTATTTGATCTTGAATCAATTTCGCGTTAACGTAGCTTTTGCATTATCGCGTTTGATCAGATTGCGTTTGCTTAATTCGCAATAGTTTTTAATCCGTTTGCTTAATTCGGAATTCAGGATCATATGCCGTATAATTTCTATTGCGCTTGTCAGTGGTTATTATAGTCGAATAGGATCAGACCCGTTTAGGGAATTGGAATTTATAGGGATCAATGATAAGTCGGAAGTCGATACAGTAGGTTGATTCGCTTTAGCTTATTCGATAATCACAATTTATTTTAATTCCTTTTTCTTGAAATCGTAATCTAAACCCCCCATTAATCGTTACTGCATTGATTAATAATAATACAAGAATCCTTAAGAACGATACTCGAGTTGTCGTTATCGTAACTATATTTTCAAAATTACTCGTTTTTTATCCGTGCACGACAGTGGATAACACAACTATAGGGGATGACATTTTTATATTTCCAACAGATTAACAGCTTGCAACTCATCATGACAGTTTACTAAAAGAGCACAACATTCACAGTGAAAACCAAATTTGAAAAAAATTGATGAACCAAAATAACTTCTCTTGAAGCAACAACCAGAGCAAGTTGCAATCCATAAGCAAAACAATGTACATAATAAGCATAAGTATTGTCTTTAAGAAATAATGCCTATAATCCATTTCATTCTCCTCTCATATTACTTGAAACACACAAGAATACACTAGAAAGGGGGGGGTTGAATAGTGGGTTTAAAACTTTTTCGTAAATATTATTAGTTTACAAGTTGCCTTCTTGGATATATGTTAGTTTAAATCAACAAATATATCCTTGCAAGGCAAAGCTTAGAAAGTCTTTCCAAAAGAGTACAGTAAGCAAGATAAATATATGTAATCACAAGACAGCAGATGAGAGCTTGTTTTTATACTGGTTCACTCAACCTGAGCTACATCTAGTTCTCCATTAACAACTGTTAAAGGGTTCCACTATAATCAACTGATTACAAAACAAGTATTCTTCACTCAACCTGAGCTCATTTTAAGACTTTTTCTCAAAGTGCTTTTGCTTGCTATCTAGATTGATTTGAGTTATTCAGTTCCAGTTCATTCGTCTTCTCGTTGCATGGAAGCATCCTTATATAGTGAGCTTCATGAATTTGAACGTTGGAGAATACTTCTTTCCATTGTTTCACAGTAGAGTGTTGAAGTAGCTTTGACTGTGCTTGATGTGACAAGAGCAGATTTCTGTCTCTATCACACTTAGCTTTTAGCATAAGGTGTGCATCTAGATGCTGATTTGTCCTTTAGCTGTACCTACACACTTCACATAATTCGAGACATACAAGCAATATGAGGAATCTAAGAAAGTAATGTCAAAGAGTATCTCCCTTTCTTTCTGTTACAGCAGTGCCTTTATTAGTGTAAGGAATTAATTATAGAGCATATATTCCTCAGCACATATGACATATTATGTTTTGTTCTTACATAGACAATGTTTGGCTTAACGGACATAGTCTGGTCTTGATTAGGTATGGTCTGTTCATTCACAGACAGCGTCTGACTTAACAGATACATTTTGGAATGAAGGACATGGTCTGGTTTAGCTTCAAACATCATCTGGCTTAGCATCAGACATCGTCTGACCGTGCTCCATACATGGTCTGGTCTAGTACATATGCATAGTTTGGTCCTAGACTATTGTATGGTTTGGTCTTAGACTTTGCATGAGTTCTTCTAAGACATTCATGGTCTTTTGAGAACTTTATTTTAGTCTTATTACAAGTATTTTAGTGCGTGATTTAATATTTATTAGTTATTAGACAGTTAAGATTAAAGTGAGAGTTATTTCATGACAATTAAGTATGCTTAGTTATTAACATGATGAACTCCCCATGAGTCTATCACGTAGATGCATATGACAGATTAAGGCATGAAATATTTAAGGCAAATAATAATAGACAGTAAATAAAATTAGTGAACTAGTTAAGGTTTGGAAGATGGGGTTGACTATTTGGTTGAGGATTCTCCAGCTTCTGATGGAGCTTCAGTTGTAGGAGGATCTTTTGACAGCGGTGGAGGAGCTTGAGTAGTTGCAGGTCTAGGAGTAAGAATGACAGCAATGGAGGCATTGAAGGCAAGTGTGACCTCCTTGATAATGCTAGCTCTTTGCTCGTCTAATTTGGCATTCAATTGAGCTTCGACTTGAGTAGCAACCTCAGCAGATATTCTTGATCCCAACTTGGCTTCCAATGCAGATTCAAGGGCAGCTAAGTCAGACAGAGGGTCTGATTGTGCTATAGCACTTAGTGGTAGGGCTGCAATTGGAGTGCTTGACCTGGACTGAGTGGACACTAGATCAGTGCACTCTTGGGCTAGTGTGGATTCTGTAAACTTTTCAGCCAAGTCTACAGCTTGCTCAATAACAAGTGTAGCAGCTTGAGCTGCCTCAGCCTCTTGCTTCAGGACCAACTCCCTGAGCCTTTTCTCTTCTTCTTCCTTGGCCTTCTACTCTTGAGCTAGATTATTAAGTCTTCTTTGTTCATCTTGAGCAGCTAACATAGCTCTCAGTCTGGGTAGCCTCTTCCAAGATTCTTGCTTCTTCAACTGTTGCCTTAGCTGCAACTATCAGTGCTTGAGCAACTTTGTATTCAGCATAGCACTCAGCAAGCATCTTCTCAGCTTCCTTTTCATCTCCAAGAGTGTGAGGGGTCAGTAGAGTGGGCACTACTACTGTGTCTGACACGTGAATGAAACTACTAGAGGAGAAGGAGCCTTCACCTACAGTGTCAATTTGCTGTTTCTCTTCATTTAAAAGATTGGATGACCTTGTGGTGTGGATCATATTGCTCATCACATTATGCTAGTAGATGCCAGCATTTGCTTTTGTGTTCTCTGGTGGCAGAACATGCTCATGTTGAGGCAGTGGCTCAATGTCTGGTATGTGCTGTGGAAGATTGTCTGCTCTTGCAATCTTCTTCCCCTTCAACTTGTTAGGGTTGACAATTGGAAGCCTAGTGACTATATAGTCTAAAGTGACACGTATATCGTATCTTCAAAAATGTTCAGGCTTGGAGGATACAATTGTCTGGGGGCTGTACCTTGAAATTTCAGATTGCACAGAGCCTTGAAGTCAACACATGTGGCCTGGAAGTTTGGATGAATGAGAGAGACTCCTCGTGTGATCAACCGAGGAGGTCGAATAGAAACCCTTGGTCTCGACAGATAGCACAATGCATCACAATGTATTGTTCTAATAGTGGCCTCCAATTACTTCTTCTCATCTTTTGTTAGCTCAACTAGTAAGGCTGGTTCTACTGTGAAGTAGTCCAATCCCTCTCTCATGCAGTTGTACTAGTGTGCGATCTCATGCACTAACTGACGCATCATAGGGATGGCAGAAGCATATTCTTCTTACTGTAGCCTTCTTGCTAGATTGGCATCATCTTCAACAGTATTAAGAAGAATGGTGTTGTGAAGTGGCCTCTAGAAGGGAATTATGCCTTGATCAATCTGTAGAGGGGGAAGCTTCTTTAGCGGTGCTTCCTTGACAACAACCACCATGGAATGCTCTGCAGCTAGCTCTAATTGAGTCTCTTCTCTGTATACTACAGACTCAGCATTTTCTCCCACATAGCACAGGAAGAAGCGTTGCATCATCTTCTGATGCCAAGAGCTAGAGGGAGGTGGAGGAGGAGGAGTGTCTTCTCTAAATTTAGACAGAGGGGTTGTGTCCCCCAGATTGAATGGTTTGTTATCCCATGAGGGAACAGCAAACGCTTCAGGAGATAGTATCGCTATCTCATCATCAGACCCAGATGAGATGTTGACAGACTTAGTGTGATGGTAGGAGACCATTGCGTTTGACATATCAGGTATGGTTATAGGAGAGGGAGATTGGTAAGGAGGAATGGTAGTGTCTGGTGGAGTTTGTGGAGATGTTGTAGGTACAACAGTCTGAGTTGTGTGATCAGATTGTGTCTCAGACTGAATAGTGGGTTCAGTCTATTAGGTGATCATTTGTCCAGTGGGGGTAGACGTAGGTTGATCTTCTGTTTGAACAATGGGTTCAAATAGTGGCTCTTGCATAGTTTATGCCTGGGCATCAGACTGTGCAACTACTGTTTGGCTTACTATGGTCTGTGTGGGTGACATAAACGATAGGGGTTCAACAGACGGTGTGTCTGTTGTGGCTTCTGTTTGGGCTAAGACTGGTATCATCTGAGGAATATTCTTCCTTGGATGTTTATGTGTAGAATGAGGGTGAGTGGGTAGAGTGAATGTAGGGAGTGTGATATTTGGATTGGTGGTTAAGGTGGTTGTCTATGCAGGTGTATCTTCTTCCAACACCACTTTTCTCTTTATAGTCAGCTTCCTAGCTGTGGTGTTGGGTGGTCAGATGGCCAGACCTTCTGACTCAGTGGTCTATTGTGCACTGAGTGATCTTTTGGGTCTCTTGAAGACTAGCCCCTCATCTGAGCCTTCTTCTTCAGCCTCAGCAACATTGACAGCTTGCAGTCCAATGTCTACTACCTTCTTCAGAGACACCTAAGGTTTAACAGTCATTTTGGCAACACCCTTACCCTTCTGTTGGGCTCTTGTCTTGATCCTCAGAGTGGGTGGTCTGGGTGGTGCTTGTTGGACTGTCTACTTTCCCTTCTTGGCTGGTGGCTTTGCAGTAGACTGTGTTGCATTCTTGCGTGTTGTCTGGACTATCTACTGGTTTGCAACAGCAAACCTCCTCATTTTGCTTGCCAAGGGTTGGATGGAAGTAACCTCATCATAAATCATTAGGATCTTTCCTTTTCCACCCTTCTTCTTCTAGGTCTGCTTCTTCTTCTAACCTTCACTTTCATCTTCAAACAGTACAGGGAACCTTCCAGGTGATCCCTTGGTGATTTCAAATCCCATGTTTAACTTAAGCAAATTGGAGGATGTCAGCATCCTCTATTGAACGAATGGGCCTTCTACATTCACATACTCCAACTCATCCAGATTTCTTGATTGGATTTCTATGTACAGTCTGTTGTAGCAAAGAGCATCCCAGAGGATCTTGTTTATCAGGGCTGTGTAGTATGTGGCCACAGAAATTGATAGGTATTGAATGTGGCTAATCAGGTTGTAGAATAACATGTGTGGAAGGTTGAATGGGATTCCTCTGATGACGTGGTAAAGGATGAACCTGTGGAGGGTAGACACAGATCCCTAGACCCAATCTTGTGAAAGATGGTCTTGTTGATAATGTTCAGCATCAACTTGGTTAGAGGTGGGAAGTTGGCTGGGTGCAACTTCTTGACATCCTTGGCCACCTCGTAGTTAGGTCCAAGAATGAACCTTTCTATTGTACCTTTCTCAAGGTCTTTGTCCCATGCCTCTGTGAAGTAGTTGGAGTGCAGTTCGCACCCTATGGCTTGAGCAATGGAGGAGGGAGAGACAATGACTTCACACCCAAACACCTTGCTGACAATCTCGTTTCCCTTGATTGTAGCATTTGTCCAGAACACTCTGATGAGTCCAGGAGCGATCTTCTATCGATCATTGAAGAATCCCTTGATCCCAACAAACTCAAAGTACCTTGAGACGTTAAGACCACATTCCTCAAGGTAGGGGATGTCAACATAGTACTCCACGTGAATGTTCCTAGTGTAGGAACCTCGTGGCTTGATCAGAATGTTCTCTACGTCATTGAGTCTTCGTTCTCTCATGACCTCAAGGTCAATGTTGGACGCTGAGCTATTGGTGTCTATGGTAGACTTTAGCATTACATCTTCAAGGCGTTCATCAGAAGCTTGAGAGGAGGGTTTGTGTTTAGGGTTTCTTAAGGTTCTTGGTTGCAGAGAGAATGGGTGAGAGAGATGAGTGTTTTCGAAAGCTTGGGGTATACTTTTTGCAATAGTAGGCTAGAATAGGTAATGAGTGTGCATTAAATATGATGATACGGTTAGGGAATGATTGAAACGACACATTTATAACTAACTTGAATGTGCATTTTGGGCTTTAATGACTCAAAACCCAAACAGATGCTTAAGTTACAAAAACATTTTCAAAAATCCACATGGTCTGGCTCATATTTTAAGCGCGAAACACGTGGCATGCACATGCCTCATAAGTATCACACCAGACGATGCGTCCTTAGTTCTACTAGTGAACAACAGATAGAGATAAAACATTAAGTCACCCAGACCATCCCAATCTTTTCTCTCAAAAGGATTAGTCTATCCTCAGTAAGGGGTTTTGTAAAAATATCAGCAATTTAATCGTCTGTCTTGACAAATTCCAAATTAATGGTCCCCTTCTGAACATGGTCTCTTATGAAATGATGTTTTATTTCTATATGCTTGGCTCTAGAGTGCATGGTTGAATTTTTCAAAAGAGATATAGTAGCAGTATTATCACAGAAGATAGAAATGTTACTCTCAAATATGTTGTAGTACTCAAGTTGATTCTTGATCCACAATATCTGAGTAACAACTTGCAGCTGAAATGTATTTTGCTTCTACTGTTGAAAGTGCTATTGTTCCTTGCTTCTTACTGAGCTATGACACCATGTTACCTCCTATCAAGTGGCAACCTCCACTAGTGCTTTTTCTTTCAATTTTATCTCCAGCATAGTCAACATCACAATAGCCTATCAACTTATACTCTTGCTGCCTTTTAAACTATAGACCAAGGTTAGAAGTACCAATTAAATATTTGAATATTCTTTTAACAGCAAACAAATGCACTTCCCTTGGGTCAGACTGAAATGTGGAGCAAAGGCAGACACTGAACATTATGTCTGGTCTGGATGCAATCAAGTAGAGTAGTGACCCAATCATTCCTTTGAACTGAGTGACATCTACTTTCCTTGAATCTTCATCAGCTCCAAGTGATGTTGTTGGATGCATTGGAGTCTTCATGATTTTGGCATCATCCATTTTGAACTTTTTCAGGAGTTCTTTCACATACTTGGTCTGGTGTATGAAGATTCCTTTGTTGGTCTGCTTGATCTGCAATCCTAGGAAGAATTTCAGTTCTCCCATCATGCTCATTTCGAACTCAATCTACATCAATTTTGAGAACTCTTCACAAAGTTTTTCAATAGTGGCACCAAAGATAATGTCATCTACATAGATTTGAACAATAATAAAATCAGAAGAGTAGTTTTTGTAGAACAATGTAATATCTATCTTTCCTCTTATAAAATTTTGTTCTATTAAAAATGAACTGAGTTTTTCATACCATGCTCTGGGAGCATGTTTAAGACCATACAATGCTTTATTTAATTTAAATACATGGTCTTGAAAGATAGTACTCTCAAACCTAGGGGTTGTTCTAGATAAGCTTCTTTTATTACACCATTAAGGAATGCACATTTACATCCATTTAATAAAGTTTCATATTTCTATGAACAGCAAATGAAAGTAAAATCCTAATTGCCACAAGTCTAGGTACTAGAGCGTATGCCTCCGTATAATCAATATCTTCCTATTGTGAGTAACCTTTGGCCACTAATCTAGCCTTGTTCCTCACAACCTTACCATTCTTATCTAGTTTGTTTTTGAAGACCCATTTAGCACCAACAGCTTCCTTGTTTTCTGGTAGCTTCACAAGTTTTCAAACATCATTCTTTTGAAATTGGTCTAGCTCTTCTTGCATTGCTTGGACCCAACTTTCATCTTGCATGGCATCATCAATGTGCTTGGGTTCTATCTCAGACAATAGAGCTGTTTGTTGGAAGGATGATCTTGTTTTTACTAGAGCTCGAACTTCTTCGATGATCTGAGAAGGAGGATGGTTCTTGATCATCATTCTATTACTTTTGTGCTTTGTGGTTCTCTGACTTCTTCATCATCATCTGAGATGGTTTGGTAGCGAGCAGACAATCTAGAAGTAGACGATGATGTGTCAAACGCAGAAGGTGGTGCATCAAATGATGGTCTAGTCTTTGTTATTGCATTTTCTAGTCTGATATCTATAAATGAGTCTTGTAACTCTAATAGTTTCCTATCAGGTTGAGTGTCATTAAATCTCACATGAATGGCTTCTTCAACATTTTTTGTTCTAGAGTTAAACACTCTATATGCCTTAGATGTTTCAGAGTATCCAAGTAAGATGCTTGTATCACACTTCGAATCAAACTTACCCAAATTGTCTTTTGTGTTAAGAATGAAACATTGACATCCAAAGGGATGGAAGTATGATATGTTGGGTTTCTTTCCTTTCCACAGTTCATATGAAGTCTTTTTAATAATAGGCCTAATATAAATTTTGTTTTGCAAATAACAGGAAGTTTTTACAGCTTCTGCCCAGAAGTGCTTAGGAGTCAAGTTATCATTCAACATGGTTCTGGCCATTTCTTGTAATGACCTATTCTTCCTCTCAACAGCACCATTTTGCTGTGGTGTTCTAAGTGTTGAGAAGTTGTGAAGAATTCCATTCTCTTCACTGAACCTCTGAAAACTTTCGTTTTCGAACTCTCCTCCATGCTCACTTCTGATAGAAGTTATACATACTTCTTTTTTCATTTTGAACACGTTTGCAAAATTTATAGAATTCCATAAAAGCCTCATCCTTGTGAGTGAAGAATATAACCCATGTCCATCTAGAATAGTCATCAACTATTACTAGTCCATAACTCTTTCCTCTAAGAGGGGTTGTCCTTGTTGGACCAAAGAGATCAATATGTAACAGTTCTAATGGTTTGGAAGTGGAAACATTGTTTTTACTTTTAAAAGATGTTTTCACCTGTTTCCCTTTCTGACATGCCTCACAAAGTAAGTTATCCTTATATGACATTGTTGGCAATCCTCTTACGAGACTATATCTTTGCAGTTTTGAGATTAATCTCAAACTTGCATGGCCAAGCTTCTTATGCCATAACTAATGACTTTCTTTGACAAACAGTAAACATGATACATTTTGATCCTTTATTTCACCAAGGTTGATCTTATAAAGATTGCCTTGTCTCTTTGTAGAGAAGAGATGTGAACCATTAGAGTCTTTGACTATGCATGATTCCTTGTTGAAGGAAACATCATATCCACTGTCACAAAATTGACTTATGCTCAGTAGATTATGATTTAGCCCTTCAACAAATAGCACATTCTCAATGGAGAGATTAGGAGGAATACCTATCTTACCAGTACCCCTGATTCTCCCTTTCTAATTACCTCTGAAAGTGATTGTACCACCATGCATTGGTGTCAGGTTTAGGAACATAGACCTTGCGCCCGTCATGTGATGTAAGCAACCACTGTCCAGGTACCATGATTGGTGTTTCTTTCCTGCCATCAAGGACATCTACAACAGGAATTATTTTGTTCTTAGGTACTCATATTCTTTTGGGTCCTTTGGTGTTAGTCTTGGAAGTAGATGATTTGCTCCTTGTAGGCAATTTCTTGCTTTTGGACTTTACATGTCCATTTTTAGAATGAGATCTTCTAGAAGAAGCTTTCTTTTTGGTTGCTTCTTTCTTTCTTGTGAATCCAAGGCCAAATTTGTCATTTGGATGTCTGTTGTATGAAAGAATTTTCTCTAAGTTTTCAGACCCACTAACAAATTTGCTTAGAGTATTCTTGAGATATGCAGTTTCTTTGCGTAATTGAGTAATTTCAGCTTCATCTTTACTCAAGGCTCTTACCTTGTTTAATTCATCAGTTTCCTTAATCAATTCATTCAATTGCCTTCTATGCTGTTCTTTTTCTATCTAGAGTTCACTTTTGCTCTTTATTAAGCATTGGTGATCAATGGTTAGTTTTTGAAAATCATTTGTTAGAGCATTACTAGCTATGACTAATGTAGAGCATTTGTCAAATAGCTCAGTGAAAAAAGACCCAAGTTCTTCATGCTCTTTTGAAAGTTTTCTTAATTTCTTTTTCATAGATAAATAGGCTTTTGAAAGAATAGATGAATTAGAGAGAAGTTCTTGATAAGCTTCTTGAAGAGAAATAAGATCATTGAGGTCTACCTCTTGTTCTTCATCATCTGAAGCCTCAGACGCAAACGCAATGTTGTTTGATGCATTCTTACCATTAGACGCAGACGATGTGGTGGTTGCGTCTGCCATCAGATAGAGATTAGCTTCCTCATCTGATGCTTCAGAATCTTCTTCATCAATTGAATCATCTAGATCTTCCCATGTGGACATTAATCCTTTCTTCTTCTTAGGAAATCTCCTCTTGACTTTTTCTTTTTCTTTGCTGAGCTTTGGACATTTTGACTTGAAGTGTCCAAGCTTCTTACATTCATAGCAGACAATAGGATTATTTTCTTTCTTCACATGGTCTGTTGAATATTTCTTGTTGTAGTTCTTCCATCTCGAGCCACCTTTCTTTCTCCACATCTTTTGGATCTTTCTTGAGATGAAGGAAAGCTCATCCTCATCTCCTGACTCTTCTTCGCTTGAAGAGGTGGACTCTACTTCTGACTCTTCTACCTTTAGAGCTTTGGTAGTCCATCCTTTGGGTGGTCTGGAAGACTGATTCTTTGATGAAGATGACTCTTTTAGTGTTGTTTGATTTGGCTTATGAGCTTTTAGAGCCAGAGACTTGCCCTTTTTTAACTTGGCATCTCCTTGCAGCTCTTACTCATGCAACATTAGAATACCCACGAGCTCTTCAAGAGGCATATAGTCTAAGTCTTTGGAAGCTCTAATAGCTGTGAGCTGAGGTCTCCATTGCTTGGGCAAGCTGCGAAGGATTTTGTCAACATGCTCGAATATTTGAAACTTTTACCAAGGTTTCGAAGCTCATTTAAAATGGTTTGGTATCTAGACAACATACTGGCTATGGTTTCATTTTCTTCCATAGCAAAGAGTTCATATTCTCTTGTAAGAACACTTACCTTGTTCCTTTTTACCTGTGAGGACCCTTCATAGGTTATTATGAATGTGTCCCATATGTCTTTGGCAGATTTGAACTAACTTATCTTTTTGTGCTCAGTTTCTGAGATGCATGCATGTATTGCATTTCTTGCTCTGGAGTTAAGGACGAATCTGTACTTCTTTGCCTCAGTCCATTGTTCTTTTAGAATCTCAACTTCATTATCATCAATTGGAATATAATCTCCATTTTCAACGACATCCAGCATGTCTATGTGACATGATTCAAAGTATGTCTCCATTCTTTGTCTCCAATATGTGAAGTTTTCTCCCTTGAAGATTGGAGGTTTGTGTAGACCCTTCTCCATCCTTATGTAGGATCTTTATCTCTGTATCTGTGAAGATAGTTATCAGAGACCGTGCTCTGATACCAATTGAAACACACTAGAAGGGGGGGGGGGGGGTGTTGAATAGTGGGTTTAAAACTTTTTCGTAAATACTATTAGTTCACAAGTTGCCTTCTTGGATATATGTTAGTTTAAATTAGCAAATATATTCTTGCAAGGCAAAGCTTAGAAAGTCTTTCCAAAAGAGCACAATGAGCAAGATAAATATATGTAATCACAAGATAGCAGATGAGAGCTTGTTTTTATACTAGTTCCCTCAACCTGAGCTACGTCTAGTTCTCCTTTAATAACTATTAAAGGGTTCCACTATAATCAACTGATTACAAAACAAGTATTCTTTACTGCCACTTCTGGCTACAACTATTCTCTATGCCATTGCTGGCTACAAGTATTCTAAACCACTGCTGGTTTCAAGTATGAATCTCCCCCTAAGATTATACATCCCAAGTATTCTTTTATCACTAAGCCACTCCTAGCTTTCTATACAATTATGTATAAGATTCAAATAACTCTCAAAGAGAGGATATAAACAAATATTGAATCTTTATGAGTTTGTAGATGATGGTGTTCTCTTTTTCTCTCAGCTCGTGTTTAAGACTTTTTCTCAAAGTTCTTTTGCTTGCTGTCTAGATTGATTTGAGTTATTCAGTTTCAGTTCATTCGTCATCTCGTTGCATGGAAGCATCCTTATATAGTGAACTTCATGAATTTGAACGTTGGAGAAGACTTCTTTCTGTTGTCTCACAGTAAAGTGTTGAAGTAGCTTTGACTATGCTTGATGTGACAAGAGAGATTTTTGTCTCTGTCACACTTAACTTTTACCATAAGGCATGCATTTCGATGCTGATTTGTCCTTTAGCTGTACCTACACACTTCACATAATTCGAGACATACAAGAAATATGAGGAATCAAAGAAAGTAATGTCAAAGAATATCTTGAAATACACAAAAACACACTAGAAGGGGAGTGGGGGGGGGGGGTGGGTGGGGGGGGGTTGAATAGTGGGTTTAAAACTTTTTAATAAATACTATTAGTTCACAAGTTGCCTTCTTGGATATATGTTAGTTTAAATCAGCAAATATATTCTTGCAAGGCAAAGCTTAGAAAGTTTTTCCTAAAGAGCATAGTGGGTAAGATAAATATATGTAATCACAAGACAGCAGATGAGAGCTTGTTTTTATATTGGTTCACTTAACCTGAGTTACGTCCAGTTCTCCTTTAACAACTGTTAAAGGGTTCCACTACAATCAACTAATTACAAAACAAGTCTTCTTCACTGCCACTTTTGGCTACAAGTATTCTATATGCCACTACTGGCTACAAGTATTCTAAACCACTTCTATTTACAAGTATGAATCTCCCCCTTGAGATTATACTTCCCAAGTATTCTTTTATCACTAAGCCACTCCTGGCTTTCCATACAAATATGTATAAGATTCAGATAACTCTCAAAGAGAGGATATAAACAAATGTTGAATCTATGTGAGCTTGTAGAGGATGGATATTATTTTTCTCTCAACTCGTGTTCAAGACCTTTTCTTAGAGTGCTTTCTCTTGCTGTCTAGATTGATTTGAGTTATTCTCTTCTAGTTCATTAGTCTTCTCGTTTCATGGAGGCATCCTTATAAAGCGAGCTTCATGAATTTGAATGTTAGAGAAGACTTCTTTCCGTTGTCTCACATAGTAAAGTGCTGAAGTAGCTTTGGCTGTGCTTGATGTGATAGGAGCAGGTTTCTGTCTCTATTACAATTGTCTTTTAGCTAAAAGTGTGCATCCCAATGCTGATTGGTTCTTTTGGTTGTACCTACACACTTCACATAATACGAGACATACAAGCAATACGAGGAATCAAAGAAAGTAATGTCAAAGAGAGTCTCCCTTTCTTTTTGTTGCAACAGTGCCTTTATTTAAGTAAAGAATTAATTATACAACACATATTCCTCAGCACATGACAGATTATGTTATGTTCCTGCACAAACAAAGTCTGGCTTAACAGGCATAGTCTGGTCTTGATTAAGTATGATCTATTTGTGCACAGACATCGTTTGGCTTAACAAACACATTCTGAATTAAAAGACATGGTCTGTTCTAGCCTTAGACATCGTCTAGCTCAGCTTCAGACATCGTTTGGCTTAGCATCAGACATCATCTGGCTTTGCATCAGACATCGTTTGGCCTTGCATCAAACATCGTCTGGCCTTGCATCAAACATCGTCTGGCTTGGCGACTTTGCATGATCCGTTAAAAGCTTATTTTAGTCTGTTTATAAGCAATTATAGTGCGTGACTTAATCATCATCAGTTATCAAACAGTTAGGACGAAAGAAGAGTTAGAGTGATTATACCATTGTCTGTTCTTACTTTATTTCCTGAAATCACTTAATCTGAAATCATTAATAGATCAAATATTATCACATTTGTTATCATCAAAACCTATCAAGGTATTAGGGGTTAGACATCATCAAATGTCTTGGTTCTAACATATCTCCCTTTCTATCTATTATAGCAGTGCCTTTATTAGTGTAAGGAATTAATTATAAAGCACATATTCCTCAGCACATATGACAGATTATGTTCTATTCATACACAAACAACGTCTAGCTTAACAGACATAGTTTGGTCTTGATTAAGTATGGTTTGTTCATGCACAGACAGCATCTAGCTTAACAAACACATTCTGGAATGAAGGACATGGTCTGGTCTAGCTTCCAACATTGTTTGGCTTAGCATCAGACATCGTATGGCCTGACAATGCATTGTTTGACCATGCTCCATACATGGTCTGGTCTAGTACATATGCATAGTCTGGTTCTAGACTATTGTATGGTCTGGTCTTAGACTTTGCATGAGTCCTTCCAAGACATTCATGGTCTTTTTTAGAGCTTTATTTTAGTCTTATTACAAGCATTTTTAGTGCGTGATTTAATCATTTATCAGTTATCAGACAGTTAAGATTAAAGTGAGAGTTAGAGTGATTATACCATTGTCTATTCTCACTTTATTTCCTGAAATCGCTTAATCTGAAATCATTAGTTGATCAAATATGATGTGGACATCAAAGCCCAAGTCCAATCCCATGACAACCACCAGACCCAGGCCCATGACCAAATGGAAGCCTAAGACCCAATACAAGGCATAGGAGGGCCCATGACAAGAGCAAGAGCTAAAAAGGTCCAAGAAGCTTTGGAACATATGGTGACTATTCTGAGGGCAGTTCAAACGTAGGGAGAGGCCCAACACTAGGAGGCCCACAAGGGAGAGTTGCTAGTCCTGTGTGTTGATTGCTTGGAATGAAGGCTCAATTACAAACTTAGTCATTTAATTAAAAAAATAATAATAATAAAGTGCTTGCAGCCAGTTTTGAGCCTTTGACCTCAAACTAAACTATGCCTCGTTTTAACCACTAAGACATATTAGCTATGCTTATAATGTTGGGATTTTATATTTCTCTTATTTTGTTGAGAACTAATTCGTATAAATCATTTGGAACTGAATGAAAATGCAGAATATGATTGTTTTGTCAAAGTGTGAGAATTGTCTCTGCTAGGGTTCTTCCTTGAACCAACTAATCTTATCAGGAATTCACTCAATTCTTGTGGCGATCCCCTAGGCTTATCAAACATCATTGTTTATGGTGCCTATTCTGATTTTCGTTCTTTCCCAATTTGTGTTACTTGTTTGTTTTCGCATTTTCCGAATTGTACATTCAACCCCATTTTTCTCAGGTTCATTCTGTACGTTTTACGTATCCATTTTTAGTGTTTCTTGATCCTAAATTGTAGTTTAGAACGTCATCTTTCTCCTCGATTTGGAATTGCTCAAATCCGAGTTCTGTAGACTGAGATACGATCGAAATTTAAAACTCATTTTTGGTGCGCGAATTCCATCCTAGAAGATCCAATTTGAACAAAGCATGTGATTTTCCCATCACTTGGCATCAGAGCTCAGTTTTAGGGTTGGAATTGAGTTACCTTTTCTCCATTCTCTTAATCAATTCTGATCACACCATTGGTAACCCTGAACCCCTAATTTTTGTTTGCTAAAATTTGGATTGTGCAATTTGGTTGTTTGCTATCTTCAATTTCTTGTTCTGTTCATACTCTGCTGCATATTTGTTCTTGGTGTTGATTTCTGTTGAGTGTTAAACATGAGCTTGTCTTGTGGGGAATGCTAGTCTAGTGACTCAGTTGCAGCAACTTAAAAGTTTGATTTCAAGGTTACAAATTTCATTATTGGAAGTAGTTTGTGTTAAAAAAAATTTTGCACAACTTGTGGCTGTTGTTTATTGAATTCAGTAGAAAAAAAATATAGAGCAAAAAAAAAAAAAACAAAGAGTACAGCAACTGTAGTCATTAAATTTCCTTGCACCCCACTTGTTTGATAAAATTCCAAAGTGTCAAGTGTCTTCTCTAAACCTTGTTTTCCATAGAATTTGTTCTTGTTTGTCGGTAGTGAAATTGTTCTTTGCTACTTCCCTTTTGTTGGTGTTCAAAATTCTATGTCAAGCCTTGTGATTGCTACCCTTGAAAGTGATTCTTGATAATAGATTGTTGATTCTTGTAAGAACCTTAAGTTAGAGAACGAGCGGAAAAAGGCTAGAGAGTACATACATTGGTTGAAAAGCCTAATTGTGTGAAACACTTGAGTGAAACACTTTGGTGAGGACTTCTTACTTCAGATTCTGTTCATGGCTGAGAGAGAGGGACCTCCATCCCTTATTAGAGATCATAAGGTGTTGTTAGATGCCTTAACTCAAAGGATGAACCAAGTTTTGAGGGAGCATACGGAGGGAATTTATGAGAGGCTTGAGAGTTTAGAAAATCAAAATCTGAATAGGGAGAATGACCAACATGGAGATAGGGGTAGACATGAGAGGCATGAAGGGAGAAGGAGAGAGGAAATGAGGAAGAACCAAGAGGAAACCGAGATGAGGGAGGAAGAGTTACCATTCCACCATTTAGGGTAAAAGTGATCCTGAAGCCTATATTGAGTGGGAGTTGAAGGTAGAACAAATTTTCTCTTGTCACCCTAATTGGAGAGAGGAAGATCAAGCTAGCTACCTTGGAATTCACTAACTATGCCTTAGTTTGGTGGGATCAATTCCAAAGGGAGAGAAGGAGGTATAGAGAGCCTATGTTGGAGACTTGGGAGGAGTTGAAAAGAGTATTGAGAAGGAGGTATGTTCCATCTCACTACCATAGAGAGCTTCTCAATAAGCTCCAAAGAATGACCCAAGGGAGTAAGAGTGTAGATGAGTTCTATAAAGACCTTGAAATAGCCCTAATTTGAGCCAATGTTGAGGAGGATAGGCAGGCAACCATGGCAAGGTTTCTTAGTAGGCTGAATGGAGATATAAGGGATGTAGTGGAGCTACAAAATTATGTGGAGATAGACGATATAATCCACCATGCTATGAAAGTGGAGCAGCAATTAAAGAGAAAAAGTGTGAGGAAGAGTTCATCTAATTTTAATAACTCTAGGTGGAAGGAGGGGTTTAAGAAAGAGGGAACTTCATCCAATAAGACCACAAGGGTTGCACCACAACCCACCCATAATCGAGGCAAAGAAGTGGCCAACAACTCTCGATCTAGAGATATAAAGTGCTTTAAGTGTTTGGGTAGAGGACATATAACTTCTGAGTGTCCTACTAAGAAAGTTATGATATTAAAAGATGATGGGGAAATCACAAGTGAGAGGTCTCATTCTGAACCATCAAGTGAAGAAGAGAGTCCGAAAGAGGAGGAGATTCTTGAAGGAGACTTGTTTATTGTGAGGAGGATGTTAGGAGGGATAGCCAAGGAGAGTGAGGAAAGCCAAAGAGAAAACATATTCCATACTAGGTGTCTTATCCAAGGGAGGTTGTGCTCTTTGATCATAGATGGAGGGAGTTGCACAAATGTGGCTAGTGCTAGGTTGGTGAAGAAGATGAACTTAGAGACTAAACCCCATCCTAGACCTTATAAGCTACAATGGCTTAGTGAGGAAGGTGAATTGAGGGTGGATAAGCAAGTGGAGATTTAGTTTTCTATTGGGAAGTATAAAGACAAAATTCTATGTGATGTGGTTCCTATGGAAGCTAGCCATATGCTTCTTGGGAGACCATGGCAGTTTGATCAGAAAGCTCACCATGATGGTCACAAAAATAAATATATTTTTTTATCATGAAAATCGCAAGGTTACCTTGGTTCCGTTATCTCCAAAAGAGGTTTGTGATGATCAGAGTATCATGAGAGAGAAAAGAAAAATGAAAAAGAGAGAAAAAAGAAAGAGAGAGACCCACAAGATAAAGAAAAAGAGAAAAGAGAAAAAAGAAAAAGTGGAGAAAAGAAAGTGAGAAAGAATGGATTATTTGTGAAAAGTGGAGAGGTGAGGAGAGCTTTAATGGCAAGGAAGTCTATGTATATACTTTATAATAAGGAGATTGATGCCCTTGATTCAGACCTTGAACTTCCTAGTGGAGTTAAATCTATTTTGCAGGAATTTCAGGATGTGTTTCCATAGGAGATACCACAAGGACTCCCACCATTAAGAGGCATTGAACACCAAATTGATTTGGTTCCAGGAGCTGTGTTGCCTAACAGGCCAGCATACAGGAGTAATCCTCAAGAAACCCAGGAGATTCAAAAGCAAGTCACTGATTTGATGACTAAAGGTTGGGTAGAGGAAAGCTTGAGCCCATGTGTTGTTCTTGTCATATTGGTGCCAAGAAGGATGAAAGCTGGAGGATGTGCTCAGATTGCAGAGCTGTCAACAACATCACCATTAAGTACAGGCATCCCATTCCCAGGTTAGATGATCTTCTTGATGAATTGTATGGATCATGTTACTTCTCTAAGATAGATTTGAAAAGTGGATATAATCATATTAAGATTAGAGAAGGTGATGAATGGAAAACAGCTTTTAAAACCAAGTATGGCTTATATGAGTGGAAGGTAATGCCATTTGGTTTGACAAATGCCCCTAGTACTTTCATGAGGTTAATGAATCATGTTTTGAGAGAGTTCTTAGGAAAATTTATGGTTGTGTACTTTGATGACATTCTTGTGTATAGCAAAAGTTTGAATGAGCATTTGCAACATTTGAAATTTGTTTTGCATGTGCTTCGAAAACAAAGGTTGTATGCTAATTTGGAAAAGTGCACATTTTGTAAAGATCATGTTGTGTTCTTAGGATTTGTGGTTAACTCTAGTGGAGTGCATGTAGATAAAGAGAAAATAAAAGCAATCCAAGAATGGCCAATTCCTAAGAATGTGAGTGAAGTGAGAAGTTTCCATGGCTTAGCTAGTTTCTATAGGAGGTTTGTGAAGGACTTTAGTACTATTGCTGCACCTCTTAATGAGCTAGTTAAGAAACATGCGGGATTTAAATGGGGAGAGAAACAAGAGAAAGCATTTTCTGTCCTGAAAGAGAAATTAACACATGCACCCATACTTGCTTTGCCTAACTTTGCTAATCCTTTGAACTTGAATGCGATGCATCTAGGGTGGGAATAGGAGCTGTCTTAATGCAAGAGGGGCACCCAATTGCTTATTTTAGTGAGAAACTAAATGGGTCTGCCCTTAACTACCCCACATATGACAAGGAGTTGTATGCATTAGTTAGAGCATTGCAAACATGGCAACATTATCTTCTGCCTAAAGAATTTGTAATTCACAGTGACCATGAATCTTTAAAGTATTTGAAAGGGCAGGGTAAGTTGAACAAGAGACATGCCAAGTGGGTGGAGTTCCTTGAGCAATTTCCGTATGTGATCAAGCACAAGAGAGGTAAGTCCAATGTGGTTGCTGATGCTTTGTCACGCAGGTATGCTTTACTATCTACTCTTGAAGCTAAGTTTCTTGGTTTTGAGTGCATTAAGGAATTATATGAACATGATGCTGATTTTTCACATATTTACCAAACATGTTCTCATACTGCATCTGATGGGTATTTTAAACATGATGGTTATTTGGTTAAGGATAAGAGACTTTGTGTGCTTAAGAGTTCAATTAGGGAAGTTATTGTTAAAGAGGCTCATGAAGGGGGGTTAATGGGGCACTTTGGAGTGCAAAAGACATATGATATCTTGCATGAGCATTTTTACTGGCCTCACATGAAATCTAATGTGCATTCATTGTGTGATAAGTGTCTTGTTTGCAAAAAGGCTAAATCTAAAGTCAAGCCACATGGTTTGTATACTCCATTACCTATTCTTGAGCATCCTTGGATTGATATTTCTATGGACTTTGTTTTAGGTTTGCCTTGGTCCAAGGGAGGAAAGGACTCAATTTTTGTGGTGGTTGATAGGTTTTCTAAGATGGCTCATTTTATACCCTGCAAGAAGGTGGATGATGCTTGCCATGTTGCTGATTTATTTTTCAAGGAAGTAGTAAGATTGCATGGGTTACCCTGGAGTATTGTAAGTGACCGTGACTCTAAATTTCTTAGCTATTTTTGGAGGACTTTGTGGGGGAAAATAGGTACTAAGCTGTTGTTTTCAACTACATGCCATCCTCAAACTGATGGGCAAACCGAGGTGGTCAATAGAACTCTTTCTACTCTTCCTAGGGTTGTTATTAAGAAAAATATTAAGACTTGGGAAGAGTGTTTACCACATGTTGAATTTGCTTATAATAGGGTTGTGCATAGTACTACTCAATTGTCACCTTTTGAAATTGTTTATGATTTTAATCCTTTAACTCCTTTAGATTTGTTGCCTTTACTTGACATTTCACAATTTAAAGATAAGTCTGGGCAGGTTAAAGCAGAATATGTCAAGAAGATGCATGAGAAAGTCAAGTCCCAGATTGAGAAGAAAATGGAAGGGTATGCAAAATATGCAAACAAAGGAAGGAAAAAGGTAACATTTGAACCAAGTGATTGGGTTTGGGTACATTTCAGGAAAGAGTGGTTTCCTTCCCAAAGGAAGTCCAAGCTCATGCCAAGAGGAGATGGTCCATTTCAAGTACTGGCCAGGATCAATGATAATGCCTACAGAATTGATTTTCCAAGAGAGTATGGGGTAAGTGCTACTTTTAATGTGGCTGATCTCACTCTTTTTGATGCAGGTGATGACTTCAGAGATTTGAGGGCAAATGCTTTTCAAGAAGGAGGGAATGATGTGGACATCAAAGCCCAAGCCCAATCCCATGACAACTACCAGACCCAGGCCCATGACCAGATGGAAGCCCAAGACCCAATACAAGGCATAGGAGGGCCCATGACAAGAGCAAGAGCTAAAAAGGCCCAAGAAGCTTTGGAACATATGGTGACTATTCTGAGGGCAGTTTAAACGCAAGGAGAGGCCCAACACTTGGAGGCCCAATAGGGAGAGTTGCTAGTCCTGTGTGTTGATTGCTTGGAATGAAGGCCCAATTACAGACTTAGTCATTTAATTAAAAAAAATAATAATAATAAAGTGCTTGGAACCAGTTTTGAGCCTTTGACCTAAAACTAAACTATGCCTCGTTTTAACCACTAAGACATATTAGTTATGCTTGTAATGTTGGGATTTTATATTTCTCCTATTTTGTTGAGAACTAATTTGTATAAATCATTTGGAACTGAATGAAAATGCAGAATATGATTGTTTTGTCAAAGTGTGAGAATTGTCTCTGCTAGGTTTCTTCCTTGAACCAACTGATCTTATCAGGAATTTACTCAATTCTTGTAGCAATCCCCTAGGCTTATCAAACATCATTGTTTGTGGCGCCTATTCTGATTTTCGTTCTTTCCCAATTTGTGTTACTTGTTTGTTTTTGCATTTTCCGAATTGTGCATTCAGCCACATTTTTCTCATGTTCGTTCTGTACGTTTTACGTATACATTTTTAGTGTTTCTTGATCCTAAATTGCAATTCAGAACGTCATCTTTCTCCTCGATTTGGAATCGATCAAATCCGAGTTCTGTAGATCGAGATACAATCGAAATTTAAAACTTGTTCTGGGTTGTTTTTGGTGCACGAATTCCATCCTAGAAGATCCAATTTGAACCAAGCATGTGATTTTCCCATCAAAATATTATCACATTTGTTATCATCAAAACCTATCAAGGTATTAGGGGTCAGACATCATCAAATGTCTTGGTTCTAACATTACTAGCACCATCATACCATTGACCACAAATATTGGAAACATCAAGACCATGCTTAGAGAGAACAATACATAATTCTCTTTTAAGAGTGGCGATTGTAGTATCCTTAACATGCACAATATCAAAAAATCGTTCTTTTATATGACCAATTTTATATACACACCTCAAAACAATAACCATTTGCTCTCTTTTTGATTCATCACATGCTTCATCAACAATTATGCAAAATTTAGAATCTCCAATTTCTTCACAAATGTGACTTCTCACTTTTCTAGAGAAAATATGCAAGATTTCTTTATGAATTTGATGAGAAGTATATTTTGAATTATATGGAGAATTTTCTAACACAACTTGTGTCACTTTGTCATTGTATGATGCTAGAATTTTAATCATTTCAAGAAAGTTACCTCTATTGCTTGATTCTGGTGTTTCATCATGTCCTCTAATAGCGCAAGCTTGAAATGTTAGCCAATAAATTCTATCAATGGAGGTCTTGAGGCGTAAGCAATTCTTGTAAACTTGTTTTGAACTTTGCTCATTTATAATGTTGTTGATGTGTTTAGATTGATTCAACAAGTCTTCACAAGCTTTCATTGCATTGTTATGTGGTGAGCAAGGATTATCTCCAACATGGTTGAGAAATGCACAACTCTTTCCGGCATTAACTTTTCTCCATGATTTAAATCCTTGTCTAGTAAATACATCTAACCCAGGATGACCACTTGACTTTGTACTAAATAGATAGCATGACAAACAATAAGCTCTTTCACTATTTGGGGAATACTCTAGCCAAGAAGGAAACATTTTAAACCGAGTAGATTGAAATCTCCTTATATGTTTCTCTAGAAAAATGACAACTTTGAAGTTGTATTTGATATGGACCCCAATTTAGATAAGCTTTTCTAACTTCATCTCTTTGATTCATCGGATATTCATATATTTGACAACGTTTTCTTGAGTCATGTTCCAAAGAATTAACTTCAAATTCATTAGTGGTAACTCTTTGAATCTTGGAAATGGGCTCCTTCGATTTAATAATGGGATCATTAACATCATGCATTTGAGTAGGTGAAGATGTTGAACTTTGGTTGTTTTCATTTCCAGTGGCTACTTCTCTTTTAAAAAATGAATCTATTCTTTCATGCTTCATTACTATACCTGCTAAAAATATTAGTTTTGAATTAATGTGAAATTTATTATATAGCTCAAAGTATAAAAATAATAATTAACTTCAAAAGAAGATAATTTTCAAAAAATAACATAGTTGGACAATAGATATTGAAGTTTAGCTTCAATGCAATAATACTAAAAAATGCTTCAATGAGACAATATATAATAATACACACTTATTAGTCATCACTCATGAAAATTGAACAAACTTGAACAATAAATATAGTATTAAAACTCAATGTCATACTTCTAAAATATAAAATACTACTAAAAAAATCATAGTACACAAAGAAAGAAAAAAAATGAACAAACCATCAACGGAGGAGTGCCAAAGTGTGAAATTGTAATTTGCGCTTTGAAATTGTTTGGACAAAAATGTTGATTGCTGAGTGTGAAACTGCAAAAGATTTTTTTTTTACGAACAAAATAGGGGAACTACAAAAGTGCAAGTGCTAAGGTGATGACTGCCAATTGCAGAAACAAAACTGCGAAAGACACATTGCTGCTACTGTGCTACTTTGCAAGGGTGCGTAAATGAAATGGAAGCACTATGTCACTATGTGACTATTCACTATGAAGAAATTCAAAATTGCATCTTGCTACGTGATGGCTAAGCTTTAAAAGCGGGACCATTTTGCGTTTATTAATATTTTATTTAGATTTTGATTGAAAATTTAAGTAAGTAAACAAGTATAGGAAAGTGGGCTTTTAAATTGGACTTACAGAGACAAAATGCTATTTGAATACCTTTCTTCTTCATGCTAAGTCTCACAATCTTTATGGTGTGACTCGACAAAATTTTCCTTTGAACTAGTGATTCAGTTGGGGTCATGTACTTTAAAAAAAAATAAAAGGCTTAAATACCATTTTGAGCTTGATCCTTCTTATCTTGGGGCACATACATTGCTTGCCAATATTTATGCCTCTGCTGGGAGGTGGTAGGATGTTGCAAAAGTCACAAATATAATGGAATGAAGAAGGAACCAGCATGTAGCTGGGTTGAGATTGAAAATTCTGTCCACTTGTTTGTGGCAAACGACATTGCTCATCCACAGAAAGATAAGATTCATAAAATGTGGGAGAAGCTTAATTAGAAAATTAAGGAGATAGACTATGTTCCTGACACTAGTCATGTGCTTTTGTTCATAGGCCAACAAGAGAAGGAATTAAATTTACAATATCATAGTGAGAAGCTGGATCTTGCATTTGCCCTTCTTAATACTCCTCCTGGATCCACTATACGCATTATTTAGAATATTAGGGTTTGCGATGATTGTCACTTAGCAATAAAGTATGTGTCATTGGTGGTGAAGAGGGAAATCATTGTGAGAGACACCAATCGATTTCATCATTTTCATGATGGCTTCTGCTCGTTTGGGGACTACTAGTAGTACCAATTATTATCAATATCATCTAATCATTGAGAGGTATCATGGGATAGTTTTTGTTTCAAATGTTATCTCCCAATTGATTTGCTTCTACTTTAATCGACTTTGCAAAATTCCCTTATTACGTGTTGTGACAGTCTCCATTTGCTTCAAGGTTGTGTCTAAAGGTTCAAGTAAATGTAAGTATTGATCGTGACTATGGTTATAATTCATTTGAAACACACACACACACATAAACACACATAGTCATTGAGAGATATCATGGGACAGTTATTGTTCCAAATATTATCTTCCAATCGCTTTGCTTCTACTTTATTGTTCCAAATGTAATTGTTTACTGTGCTCCAATAAGGAGTGCAACAGTCTCTCAATAAGAACAGTTTAATACTAATTGTATAAATTTTTTTGTTATTCCTCTTCCTAGTTGGAATTGAATCACGTCATATCAAAGGAAACAATCATTAAATGAGATTTCAATTTCAATTGGTACGTCAGGTACAAGTATAGTAGTTGAATCGGGATACAAAGTATGTATCAAAAAGCTTTCGAATCGAATCATGAATCATATCAAATTGTGAACCGTAAGGCCATCCACAACGGGTGGCTTCGAGTGTGCTTCACTCGTGTGATTTCAAATTTTTTAATATTAAAATAATATATTACTGTTTGATTTTTTTAATAATTTTTTTTGTTGAAGATATTACCGTTTAATTATAGCCGTTAAAATAATTTTATATAAATAGGATACATTTCAACATTTTTTTACACAACTAAAATTTCTCAAACTTCTCTCATTTTGACTCTAAAAAAATTCTCAACTTCTTTGATTATTTTTCATTCCATGGATCCAAATCAAAATCCATTCAATATGAATCCTTGGTTTAATTTTATGTCAAATTTTCGACCTCCCACAAATCCAAAATTTCAAAATTCTTCAGATTCATCTAACCCACAAAATAATGTTAATATGACAAATTATCAATATGCCACACTCCCATTTCATCCCTATCAATTCCCTATGTTTCAGTCACCACCAATTAATCTTGTCATGGATCAAGGGTCTTCAATGGGTACTAGTGCCGACCAATGCAATGAAAGAGGTGTTGACACACCATCCGAGTTCGCGTCAAAATCTGAAATTCCACCATTTTTCACTTAAGTCAATGAAGAACAAGGAGAAGAAGCACCCAAAACACAACAAAGATCATATTTTTCTAGCAAGGAAGATGAAATTCTCACTAACTCATGGTTAAATGTTTTAAAGAATGCAATTGTGGGAACCAACCAAAAAAAGGTAACTTTTTGGTCAAAAATTACAGAAAATTATAATAATTCTTGTGAGCAACATATGAAGCCAAAAGAAATGTCACAATTAAAATATCAATGGCAAAGGATCAATGGAAATTGTGCCAAATTTTCAGCATGCTACAAACAAGCTTGTGAAAGAAATAAGAGTGGTAGTTCTGAGTTTGACATCATGGGAGATGCACATCAAATTTATTTACAAGATAAAAATACAAGTTTCAAATTAGAAAGTGTATGGCATATAGTGAGGAAACAACCTAAATGGTTGGCACAATTTGAAGATTCTAGCAAGAGATCAAAGGGTTATGCTTCTAGAGCTTACACATCATCTTCTAACCCGGATACGCAGTCAGATTACGAGTCAACATCAGCTACAATGGAATGTCCAATTGGGACAAAAGCAGCAAAGAGGAAGGCACAATCAAAAGGTAAGGAAAAATCTCCTGATGTTGATCTCACGCATATGGAAGAGGTATTGAATACCAAAGCAAAAGCATTACATGACCTTGCACATTCTAAAGATGAACGCAGTAGATTGAGGGAGATAGAGATCCTCTACAAGGAAACTACTAGTATGACTAATGCTCAATTACAAATTCATGAAAGGTTGTGTAAGAAAATAATAGAAAAATATGGACTTTAGTTAATTATGTAATTGTTATTATGTATCTGTTTTTTACACTATGATCTAATGAGTTTTTGTGTGTGGTAATGTTTCTGTTGTTTGCCTTGAATACAAATTTGCAAGGTGTTAAAGTTTGATTTATCCTCATTGATACTTCAGGTGTTGCTTATTCTAAAAATGTTGTTCACATATTTTCCTATCACGGTGGGGATGTAATGGTGAACGGCAGTGGCTATGGAGAAAAAATGAGACAAAGAAGAAGGAGGAGAGCTATCACAACGAGTTTGTTATTGCTGATAAGTCAATGGTTTCTTTTTTTTCGATATATTATCTAAAATAAAATCTAAATATTTTAATTATATTTTTTATTAATAATTTTATTATATTTATAACAATAGATTTATTATTTTAAAATTTATATAAAAGTCCATCTTATTTTTAAGTTTTAAAAAATATACTTCGAAGGTAACGTACCTATCTATCAATGACAGTACCAAATCAGGCACCAGAAAGCCCTTCTTATATTTTTAATATTATATAATATTTTAAATAATAAAATTACACTTTTTCAAATAATTAAAAGTAATAAATTTACAAAAAAAAAAAAAAATAGGATCTAAAAATTATAAATTAATACAAATGACTAAATTATATATTTTATAAGCTTAATTGCACTTTTGGTTCCCAAATTTTTTTTCACGATTTTGATCCTTAAATTATTTTTTATCACTTTTTGGTCCCCAAAATTAATTTTTTAGTAATTTTGGTACCTCTGTTATTTTTTTTTTGTATTGACTACTAGTTTTATAGTTTTTGATGTTGACTATGTTAATGTGTGTTTGTTGATAAGTTAGGTGTGATAGTCGCAATGATGGTGGCAACGGTGTGGCGGCGACGGCGGTAGCAAGTGTGGTTGTAACGGCAGAAATGGTGTATTAATTAAGGTCTTATTCAAGGTGGTTGTCAGTTTTCAGTTTATGGTGTTGAAATGCAATTTCAAAACAAAACATGTTCAGCAAAAATGGATCTGAGTTGGTTTTTAACTCAATTTTGAAACAGTTTTACATTATTTTGTAAACAAGCACCAACAGTGCTAAAAAAAACTAACTTTTGGGGACAAAAAGTGATGAAAAAAAAATTTGGGGATCGAAATCACGAAAAATAAAATTTTGGGAACCAAAAGTGCAATTAAGCCTATTTTATAAGATAAAAATTAATCATAATTGGCAAAATAATTCATACTTATATGAAATATTTAAATATGTATTTTTTTTCTTCAAAATATTTTAATTAAATTAAAAAAGGATAATTTTAAAAAATATATAATTATGACATGTTCAAATTGATTCCCTACACCGATTTAATACAAGTTTTGGCCTAGTTCGATCAGTTCTTTATCGATTCTGAGATGCCCTGGTTTTTTAAGGCAATTCAAATAAATATGATTTTAGTTTGTCAAATAAGGTATTTTTTTTAGTCCTCATAATTAAAGTTTATTTTTTTAGTCCTTTAAATATGGTAATTCTTGTTTTTAATCCTTCTAGCAAAAATTGTTAAACAAAGTATATAGATTTTTCAATTTGTGACGATTTTTTACCATCACAAATTAACTTTGACGGTAAAAAACCGCTATAAATTACAAAGTTTATATACATTGTTTGACAATTTTGGAGAAATTACTAAAAATAACATTTATCATATTTGAATGATTAAAAAAAATTAATTTGAAGAACTAAAACAGAAAAACAATATATTTGAAAGGACTAGAAACATATTTAAACATTCAAAATATTTTGGTACCTCTTACCAAGGTTTCACTAAATGTGGGGAGTGATCATACATGTTGCTTCTTGTACCATCTTTCTATGACTCATACCCCAAATAAATAAATAATTTCAAATAGGTTAAATATATACATTTATATTTTGTTTTAGTTTACCCAATTTCTACTCAATTAAGCATCCAAGTTGTTGCTATAACAAATATCTACCCATTTCTATTCTTCACCACTTGCATTACAAGAAAGAAGCAGAACTCCCATTGAAGAGATTTTATGACATATATGTGCAATCCAAATTTCAACTCATACAAAATTTAAAAGGAAAACTATTAAACCTAACTAATATGGTCTAATGGTTCATAAAGGTGAGCCAACATATGGATTTGCTTAACACCTTGCACGAATCAAGCTAGAATGAGAGGGATCCACATGTTGTACAGGATTGTAAAGTTAACTATGACTTAAAGAAATTAATTAGTATTACCTATACCAATAAAATGTATTTATATTTTAGTAGTTCATCACTTAAGAATGCTACAATTAAGTGTGCTTGACTTGAAGCAATTATGAGATGGGTGACCTATTGAGAAGTTTTCCAGAAAATAAGTGAGTGATGACAAGGCACGCTTAAAAGTCTGTGTTGGTTTGTACGGAAAGTCAACAATTCTGAAAGCAATCAGGCTATAGTTGTTGATGTTTAGTAAAGTGATACCTATAGAGGGTTGTAATAGGTGGAGGGTTCTGAACAACAAGAAAGTTGAGTGAAGTATCACTATGTGAAATGTTGTAGAGTGTGAGCCATCGAGATGCCGACCCTCAAGGGCATTACAAATAGTATCAAAGCATACTCTCTCCCATTATGGTGTAGTTTAAGGGTGAACTAAGCAAAAACTATAGTGGGCATGTAACACCTTTGGCAAATCACACTAGCATGATAGGGATCTAGAGGTTATACAAGTATGAGAATGTACAGTTGGGGATGACTTAAGAAAGTTAATTAGTACTACCTATACCAACAAATTGCATCTACTATTTGGTGTTTCATCACTTATAAGAACTCCATAGTTGAATATGCTTGGCTTAGAGCAATTATGGGATTGGTGACCTCTTAGGAAGTTTTCCAAGCAGTGTGTGAGTCAGGACAAAGCACACTAAAAAGTCTTATATTGATTTGTGGAGACAATCAACGATCTTAAAAGTAGCCAAGACTAATTGTTGATCTCTTGGAAAAGGGCTATCTAAGGAGGGTTCTAACTAATGAGAAAGTTGGCTAAAGTGTCACCGTGTGAAGTGTCGTATAATGTGAGTCATTAAGAAGTTGGCCCTTAGGGGCATTACAATTACTATAGTAAATATTTACTCATTCCTATCCTCTACCACTTGCATTATAAGAAAGAAGTGAAACTACCATAGAAGAGATTTTATGACATATATGTGCAACCAAAATCTCAACTTAGACAAAATTCAAAGGGAAATCTACAAAATCTAACCAATATGGTCTAATGGTGCAAGATGGTAAGCCAAAATATTTTTTTTATCAACAAACAAAATGTATTATCATTAAATAGGTACTAGCAATACTAATAAGGGGACAAATACAATGTTGATAGTTACAATCATAGCTCCAACATACAAATTACAATGCATTTATGTCACTTATGTAACATAAATATAATTTTTTTTATCTGAAACGTAATCATGGTATCTCTCAAGAGAGACAAAAGACATCCCAACTATGTTGGCACCCCTTAAGCCACTCTATCATTAAGACTAAGCTAAATATTATTAAATAAGTAAAAAGAATACAAAGAAATGAGCGGACCAAACCAAACTCAAAGAATCATCAACAAAAGCGAAAGTTAGGCAACCCACAACAATTACGGGCATAGCTAACAGAAATAAAACAAGGTAAACTAGACCACCATGTAAACTCTACATGCTCATTCACACCAAAATTAGCTAGATTATCTGCACATTGATTACCCTCTCTAAAAATGTGTGAAGAGACTATATGCATATTGTTAGAGGAAGAGAAAGCACGGTTCCAACGAGCCCTGAGTTGCCAAGGAATAACCATCGGATGAGTAAAGGCCTTGATAGCAAACTAAGAATCACATTCAATCCAAAGCTGCGGCCAACCAAGTTGAGTTTCCTACTCAATTGCACAAAAAACCACAAAGATTTCAGCATAGAGAGAGGTTTGGATGCTAATATAAATAGAAAAGCCTCCCCAAAAGAGGCCAAAATGATCCCGAAATATTCTACCAACAACAGCATGACCAGGGTGACCACGAGCTACACCATCCATGTTACATTTGATGAACCCATCAAGTGGAGGATGCCAATCAACTTGGATGATTCGAGGCTGCGTAGGAGGATGGAGAGGAACCTCAAAATGGTGTAGACGAGAGATCTTCCTGGGGATTGGAAGCACGAGCTCGAGTGACACGACCTGAGAAGGCAGCCAAGGATGCAATCAAGGCCATCACATGATGAAGACGGAGTCTAGAGTTACGAAATCTGATACTATTGCGAGCCTGCCAAATCATCCAAAAAGTGTGAATAATCGCAGATTGTAGTAGGTCATGAACTTGGCCTTTACAATGCTTAAACGATTGCAAAATAGAGAGGTAACTTGAAGAGTTAATCTGAATTTGGAAGGAGGATTGTAGCCAATTCCATAACAAAAGAGTAAAGTGGCAGTGAAGGAAAATATGTTTCGAAGATTCCGCAGCTGCACCACAAAAACTGCACATAGATACAATAACACAACCTCGATGCTGCAAAACATCATCCGAGGGAATTTTATTATGTAACAGACACCACAGCACAAAGCTCCTAGAAGGGGGGACATTCTTAGTCCAAACCTGCTTGGTCCAAGACAAATGTGAAGCTACCGAAGTGAGGAAGTTGATAGCCTCTTTAAACAAGAGGGTTCCATTTTGAGAAGGCTTCCAAACAACTTGGTCAAGGTCAGGGTCCATGACACGAGGAGGGGGAGTAGAGGCCAGAACAAGTGATAGTTGCAGCATGTGGAGGAGAAGCTCCAAGGGGAGATGTCAAGAGTTATTCAGCACAAAATTATCAAGCGTAGCCGTCAAATGAATGCTAGAGCTACGGGGAATATTTAAAATATCCACCAAAGAGAAATTTGAGTACCAATTATCCATCCAAAAATTAATTCGACTACCATTATTAATAATCCATCATACATGCATAGCATAAGTATTCCAATGGTGTCTTACCAAAGACCAAATGGAAGATATTTTATAGGTAGTAATGACATGTCATTTCTCGTGAAGTGAGATCTCATCAAGACAACCCCTTGAGAGTCTGACCAGCGGAGGTGCCAACAAAGTTTCCAGAACTGCAACTTGATTAAGTTGCAAGAGAGATTTAACACCCAATCCCCCCCTTTAAAATAGGTTTACAGACAGTATGCCAGGCTACTGTAAATAGCTTACGAACGTCAATGTTCCTAGACCAAAGAAAATTACTCATCCAAGATTTCAGTTGTTTAAGAAGGTCAACAGGCCAAACATATATCTGAAAGCTATAGAGAACCATGCCCGAAATCACCAAGTTCAGAAGTTGAACACAACCCATAAAAGATAGTAAATTTCCTTTCCAAGAGGAGAGTTTAGATTTCATGTAATCGCAATGGGACTGAGATGTCTAGAACGGGGCTTACCCATAAAGATTGGCACTCCCAGATAAGTAAATGGCAGAGAACCAGAGCCAAAACCTAGCACATTCTTAATTACTGCATGCTGGGAGGGAGATAGAGCGCTAGTATAATAACGACATTTCGCCGAGTTGGTCCATTGACCCAAGGCTTCTCCATAGAGCTTGAACAACAACTGAAGATTCGAGAGACCCTGAGGGGCAGCATCACAAAAAACCATAACATCATCTACATAAAAAACATAAGAAGGAAGAGTGCAACCATTTGTCCCCATAAGAGGTTGCAAATAACCATTAACCATGAGTGAGAGATCCCACAACTCATAGCATCAGCCACCAAACAAAAGAGTAAAGGAAAGAGGGGATCTCCTTGCCTTACCCCCCGTTTACAGCCAATGTATCCGATTGATTCACCATTCACCAAGAAAGACAGTCTAGCTGAGTGCAAAATAATATGAATCCAATTACAGAAAGTGGAATTTAAACCAAATTGGCGGAGCACCTCTAAGAGAAAGGACCAATCAAGAGTATTAAAAGCTTTTTGAATGTCAAATTTGATAGCCATATTAGCATTAGGGCGGTTGGTATTGAGAACATTGATCGCTTCCGAAGTAGTAGTAATGAATTCAAGGATTTGGCGGCCAAGAATAAATCCCTTCTGTTTCAGAGAAATAATCTTGTCAGCAATGGATGTCAATCTATCAATAACCACCTTGGTTATAATTTTAAACTAAATATTTCCCATCGCGATGGGCCGAAAATTATCAAGACCGAGTTTGCTGCAAAGTAGACTGAGCAGTAGTTTCTTGTTGTAGCAACATCGAATCTGGACCCTGACAATCAATTTCACCTTGTATTGCAGCCAGATGATTGGAACACTGTTGAATCTTTAATTGAATATTACCAAAAACCTCTTTGTTCCACACCTTAAGAGCAACCTTGGTGTTTTTTAACTTTTGTTTTAGCACATACATGGGGCTTTAATCCCTTAACATAAATAGAATTTAACTCAATGATAAAACTAAATAAACAAAACCACCCCATTACAAAACAATGAACGTGCACCTCCAGTACCCATATAGTTATAAACCACCATTACTATCCAATAAACATGCTAAGGGATTAAAGCCCCACTGCATAAAAAAGACTTCAAATTGGTGTTTATCATTAACTTTCAACTAGGTCCATGCAATAAATAAAATTTGATGTATGATATTATCCACATCAAAGTTTCCTTCCCTGAAAAACAGCAATTTCTAGCGTTCTAGATACACCCAAATGGTAGCACACCAAATTACTTTCCACCACCCTACCTCGACCTTACTCAAATGAAAGCAATGATGTTGCAACATATGTGCCAAAGGTGAAATAGGTAATGGCAAGCTCAGATTCAACCATGAATATATTCTATTCCAAAGTGGATCTACTTTAGCACAAGAGAAAAACATGTGTGGAATTGATTACATTTCAACTTGGCAAAATGGACAGAAAACTTGTTTATCAAATAAATCAATAGTGCACAACAACATATTATTCTTTGTTGGTAGTTTACCAAGCAAAAACCTCCACAACAATAATGAGGCCTATGGTGAGATTTTAATGTTCCATAAATGAATAAACACATCATTCTCCAATGAATTAGATCTAATATGGTGTATCGTTTTATAAGCTGAACTCATTGAATATGTGCCCTCCTTCTCCAGTATCTAGTTTCATGTGTTCGACCTCCCAAAATTTGGCAAAGTCCTCCCTACTTCTGTCATCAGTCTATCCACCAAAGTGTTTTCCCATATAAAACGCTCCCTCCTCCAACCAATCTTCCATTCCCATGAATTATTATTCAAATCCCCAAGTTTCCCAAATTCTCATTTTGATGAAATAAAATTAGGAAAAGCCTAGGGAATGAAACATCTAAGCACTTATCACCACACCACTTATCACTCCAAATTTAAAGTCAATTTTACTGTCATAACCAACATTACATTTCACAAATTTATCAAACCATTTGTCTCCACTATCCCCACCATAAACCTTCCTCAAATCTCTCCACCAAATAGAATGATTCCTACAATTCTCATCCCCTACCAAACCCCTTCACCCCCATATTTAGAATCAATAACTTCCCTCCATAACATCCCTTCATCATGAAATATGCCCCACCTCTACTTTCCTAACAAAGCCTCATTGAAAATGGTAATATTATTAATGCCTAGACCACCATGTGCCTTGGGGCAACACAATTTCTCTCACTTAACCCAACAAATCTTCCTCTCCCCTACCATGCCCCCCACAAAAAAAATTTCTAAATTGATGTTAATTTCTTAACCACCCCACTTGGAATACAAAAGAAAAACAAAAAAAATAATAGTAAAGATGATTGTACCAAATTTACCAAGCAAACTCTACTAATAAGTGATAGCTACTGATGTTTCTAAGCTATCAATTTACTATTGAACTTTGCAATCGCTAGATCCCACATACCATGCTTTCTTGGATTTGCGCCAATTGAAATTTCCAAGTAAACAAATGGGAAATTTAGGACTCTACAATTTAAAAAAAATCAAAAAAAATTCTTACTATATTTTCATCCACTCTAATAACTCCAAACCTACTCTTTGCAAAGTTTACTTTTAAACTAGAAGTCCATTGAAAACATCTCAAAATAGCTTTATTAGTCAACACGTTAGAGAATGTGGCCTCACCAAAAAATAATGTGTCATCAGCATATTGAAGGAGATTGACATCAATTTTATTCTTGCCCATAAGGTAATCTTTAAACAACCCCTTATCAAGATTTGATCTAATCAAACCCAATAGACCCTCTGCCACAATGGTAAAAAGGAAAAGCACCATAAGGTCTCCTTGTCGAAGCCATCTGGTAGGTTGAAATTCCAAAGTTGAACTACCATTCACCAAAATGGAGATAATATTAGACATCAAACATCCCTTTATCCATTTCACCCTCATCTTCCCAAAGCTCAATCTCTTAAGCATATAAAACAAAAGTTCTTAAGACACTATGTCATAATCTTTTTCGTAGTCCACCTTAAAAATAAGGCAACCTTTTTTTCTCCCTTTTAACTTCATCCACCACCTCATTCACTACTAGCATCCCATGAAAAATATTTCTACTTGGGATAAAACCACTTTTTCTTTGATCGATGACCCCATCCAACACCAATTTCATTCTATTTGTAAGTATCTTAGTCACAATTTTGTACATACAACCCACTATTGGCCTAAAATCATTCAAACCAATAGGGTTGTCCACCTTTGGGATTAAGACCACAAATGAAGAGTTACTGCCTCAAGGAAACAACCTATTTTCGAGAAATTCATATATGAAAGCCAAGATGTCCCCTTTAGTATCTTCCAAAACCTTTTAATTAATAAGAAATTAACCCCATCAGGACCCGAACTTTTTGAGCTACCACAATCCCAAATTGCCAACCTAACCTCCTCTTCACCAAATAATCTTTCCACCATAATTTTATCCTCCTCCTTTATTTTCGCAAATGGAACCCCATCCAATGTTGGCCTCATCATGGCATCTTCCGAAAAGCGCCGTTGAAAAAAATCTTTTGTCTCCTCTTTTATCTTTACCAGATCTTCCACCCAGCAACCATCTATGGATAAGCCTTTGAAGGTCTCTAAATTTCTCCTTATTCCATACCTTTAACTTCCTCATAAGACTCTTAATTTTTTCTTTCAACAGATGCCTTCCTCCCATGATAATTCATAGAACTCCACACAATTTCAACAAACTTCTTGAATTTGTTATCTTCAAACCAACAATTGGGGAACCTAAATGGTTTAAGACCCCAATCAATAGCCACTTCTGTGACACCCTTTACCCCAAAAGCTAGGTTTTAAAATAAAGTACGGAAATAATCAAACATTATATGAGGGAATATAGACTTTCCATGAAATTTTCATGAGTAAAAGGTTCACATTCTCAAATCCTTGAAATAATCCACGCATATAAGTACATAATGTAAATTCAAAAAGTTTGTCATCCAAATGGTCACACAAGAGTACGACGTCTAACAAGAAGAACTAGATGTAAACAAGTAATCCCGCCTCGATGTCACAGCTATCAGAGCACAAGTCCCAAAAAAATATAAACTAAGCTAGATAGGCTAAGCCTCTCCTCCAACATCCTATTCGATGCCTAGACAATCCTCACCTACAATTGGAAATCAGCCAAAACACAAACAACAAGAATTGCACAAAGAAAAGGAGTGAGAATCATTCTTGCATCAAAAGTAAGATACAATATCAATAGGAAACAAGATTTGCATATTTTTAGAATACGTATACCCATGTAGATCACACAACAATAATACGATTCTTCATAGTATCACAATGCATATGTAATGCAATGCCTCTTAGACTCTATCTCATATGCCATGTGGTACCATATCTAGCTCGAGAGAATAATCTAGGAGTGCAGTCTACCCAGAAGTGTCACCGACGTCAATGCCTTCGACATAGACTACAACACCTAGAATGATCCACATGTGGCTTCAAGGCTACCCAACTTTACAAGTACACTCCAACTCATGGGATCAACATGAGCTCACAGAGTTTCCACGCCAAGTAACCCCTAAGGTCCAGGCTAAACCTATCATGACCCCTAAGGTCCAAGCTAAACCTGTCATGACCCTCACCTTCTTGGTTCATGACTATTCAACAACTCTCAAATGTTATGATGCATGTTCAAACATTCAAACAAACAATGGTTCCAATGAGCCTAACATCATGCACTAATGAGCCCATCATCGCCTCTCGCAAGCTAGGTCACTCACGATTAGAATACCACCTAGGTCCATCCTTCCCAACTCATAGGCTAGGTCACCTATCTCAATGGTATCCAACGATGCCTCATATCACATACTCAAACACTACATATTCACATATTAGTATTCATATACAACACCCTACAACATATAAATCATGCATTTAAAGTAAGCATCCGCATAAGAAATGACTATTACACATTTGCACATCAAAATATAAGTTTTAGACATTCTCTAGGAAAAAGTCAAAGTTAACCAAAGTCAAAAGAAGGTCAACGCTTGACCAGATAGTCAATGCCCAATAGCAAACGTAGTTTATCCCGAGTAGACACTGTTTGTCCCAAACAGACTGATACTTTGCAGAATGGCAAAAATGACTTTTCTACAGAATCTAAAGCCTCCCAAAGGATTCCTCATACTATAATCAATCTCCAAAAGCTCAAGAACATTATTTAACACTTATAAGACTCTTATATGGTAAAGACAATGCACTACGATCACAAATTCATATAACTTCATCAAAGAAACTCTCAAACATTCCCAAATCACCAAGAACACAAGAAAGGAATAACTCATTATAATATTGTAGTCACTCAATGGCAAAATCTAAGCATTCTAGGACATTCATAGTTCATCCAAAATAAAAGAAACATACAAGCCCAACAACTTTGGGGTTTTAGACAACCCTTCCACCCATGGCCAATGTCATTTCAATCAATAAGAATAGACCCACTCCCCTTACCTCAAGAGTAGAAAATGCAGCAAGAGAAGGAGATGACGCGATGATCCTCTTCCAAACCTCACAATACAACAACCATTCTTACTAGAGTTCTTTTAACTGCCGTTACGTTTCAGCCAAGAGAAAAAGTGTTTTTAAGTTTTGGAAGAGACTTTGATAGCTTTATGTACACCTTTGGACTATGAGTATAAGGCCTAATAAAAGAGTGTTTTAAAGAAAAAGGGGTTTTGCACTACCCACCTCAGCCCATTATTCAGCTATAACTACATGCTAGTTCTCTTTTATCATTTTTAAATGGAAAACCCACTTACTAGTAACTATAACCATATTCTCAAATTACCATTTATCTAGTTGGTTACAAACATGTTCACAATAATTATTTATAATGACATATAGTAAAGTAAAATAGAATAAAATAAATGGTGGGATGTTAAACATCCTTCAATAGAACCAGGCAATGGTCTAAAATGTTTCTCTTTAAAACATATTATGTACTCCCCTACCATACTTCAAGTCATTCTGGAGACATGAATGTTCTATCAATTCTACTTCTCACCCTACCATTTGGTTTGAACCATGTGAATCTCTTTCCCACCATTGTTATATCCACCAACTCCATATCATTTATGAATTTGTTGAACTCAACCATATATGTCTCTACCCAGACCTTGTCTTTCCCTCATCGACCTCACACAATTGAAGTCCCCAACTAAGAACCACCTACTTTGTTGGCTATTCTATTTTTTGAGCCATAATTCTGCCTAGAGAATTGATTGGTGAGTCAAAATATTGGTTTGATTTAGGTTGCTTTCTTAGAAAAACCCATGAGATATTTAACACCACAGTAGATTTTCAAGTCCATATAAGAAAAATGAATAAAGAGAATGATTGTACATTATAAACCCGCAATACCTCATTCCTTCCCCTTACTTTTTTTTTTTTTTTCAAATTGATAAAGTAAAATTGGATAAAGATTAATAATTTATCTTTGTCTTTGGTGAATATTAATAAGAGCTTGCATGGATTCAAATTGTTTATGACTAGAGCAAGGAACAAGCTTATACAAGAAGAATTGTACAAAGGGATCAATCAAGGAATGATCATGCAAGCCAAGGATGATGGATCACTAAGGGGGGGGTCAACTAGAGTGTTCTTGAAAAAATTAGTGCCTTTACATTAACTTAAGCGAGCTTTTTTTAGTTAGCTTAAGGGTTGTTCATTTTCAAGTTTCAAAATCTCATGGCTTCACTTAAGCAAGCTATTTTTAATTGGCTTAAGCAAGAGAGACATAACAATACAATGTGTTTATTTTGCGTGTTTTACAAATTCAAATGTAATAAGGCTTTTAATTGAGTTTAAATGTGTTTAATGAAGGTACAAACATAATAAACTTTGAATAGAACTTAATTAAAAATGTTATATATATTTCACTTTCATTAAATTATTAAAATTCTCTATCCAAAAAGGTAGAGTTAATTCTTTCATTAAACTATCTTTTTCTTTCATAGCCTCACCAACTCAAACCCTAGACAAATCAACTCATTCTAACTACAAATTCCCCATCTACATTACCACAATGCATTGCTAAGGAATCCATATTGAGAATACATTCTTCAAGTCTCAACTATTTATGGGCTTCAATTTTTTTTTACTAAACAATATAATGTCTAAATGGAAAATGACTATGGCAGAAAGAGTTACAGTAGCAACTAACTAACCAATAATTGAAAATTGTAACACAATTTTGTTAGAAACCCATAGTATTCAACACATCCAAGTTTGCACACACATATTTGATTTAATGTTTGAAATCAGCAAACTTTAGTTTAAAGTTAGTCAAACTTGATTTTGACATTCACCATCATGTTTGGCAATTATGTGTAAACGTGATTCAAGAGATAAACTTGAGTTTAAGTTGATGTTGTTGAAAGTAGCTTTTGCGTTAGATCCAAAATTTTGTACTAAATTTTACTTTAAACTTGATTTTATATTACAAATATCAAAATATAAATCACACCAATGCAAAATCAATTTTAACCAAACTAATTTTACAAAATCAATTTTGTGAACGTTCATTCAAACATGCATAAAATTGGTCCAAGATACTTGAGGTAAGCCCTAGGAGTAACAATTAACCAACAATAAGGTTTCTTCCTCACCATGAAAATGAGGGGGGCATGAAAAAGTGTGTGCCTAATTACACTTTTTGAACTTATAAACCCAATTTACATATCTCCAATTATGTGTATGATTAGTTTGAAATTAAAAATGTTATGCTCGTCAATGCAACTCAACCTAAAATTAAAAATTAGGATTCTAATCTTTGATAAAATTACTTTTGCTCTTTTTTTTTTTTTATATCCAAACATGCATTATATCAACTTAATTGCCTATTGACCATATTTTGAACTACACAACGATACATTTTCTTTTTTTCTCTGAATTATACCAATCCCGATTGTAATATCAAGTGATCTAACTCTAAGGTTAAAGCTCCTTAGCCAATTAGGTTAGAATTGCTACTCGCTTTGATTGTAATTAATTTGAAGTATTTGTGCTGACCCAATAGTTTTTTTTTTTTTTTTTGTTTCTTGGAGGGAGGAGGGGGATGATTAATTGGTGATGTTATGAAAATGCAATTTCATGATCATAGACTGAAAAGAAGTAGCACCAGTACCACATGTTGTTTTCACTCTTTCAATTTCTTTTTATTTATTTACTTTGCCTTCATTCCTTTCAATAACTAATGAATTAGAATCAATATAACAAGCACAATAAATAAATAAATATCCAAAAAATCAGAATGAAACTATATATCCTTGGAGCAAGAGAAGCACACAAAAATAATACATCCGTCTAATTAAAATATCTTTCTTCCTCCCAAGTGCTTGTTGTGACACGTCCTTGAAATAAATTATAAAATAAAATAAAAGCCCTAAAGCACTTAATTAATTCTAGGACGTGCCATTGCTCATAGTAGGTGCCTTAATGCATGATGTAAGTGAGAACCAATGCAACCAACATTAGGACATATGCTACTGCTTGGTCAATTGAGGCACCTGCAAATTGCAAAGAACAATTTAATTATTAGCAATGCATTAATTATTCTACCCAAGAACAAATTTGGATTATTCAATAATTATAAAGTGATCTTCATTTAAATATAAATTCCATTCCATGTCTAAGACTAGGAGTGAAACTTCATGCACCCCTCATATTTTGCTTCCTTTACTCCATTGCATTACGAAAAATTCAATTTGAAATGTAAAATTATATAATGAAATGGATTTTTTGTAATGCAATAGGGTGTAGGAAGTAATTTTCCGACCTGCGTATTAGCCAAATTGAAAAGTGTTAGGAATAAAATAAATCTCCTTGAAAAATAGACTTTATTATTTATACCAATGGAAGAGAGATACTTTGTGTCTCTTTATATTTTTTATTTTAAATAAAATAAATAAATGATAAAAGATAGTGGATAATTATAAAAAAAAGACAATTATTAGAAAAATAAAATTGTCCATAAAAATGTGGAGACAAAAGGTGGTTATCAAAAAAGTAACATCCCCTTTTTATATAATGTATAGATTAATCTTTATTGAAACAATTTATTATTCAATGTTATAAATATTAATGAGTCAATTCATCAAAATATTGACTAACATAAATGTTAATTACATATACGATAATTTAATAAATAATTTTTAATTTTCAAAATTTTGAAAGATCAACTTTCTAATGAAATAAGAATTAAGAAAATAAATTAATTTATAATAATTTCATTTAATTATTTTAATTAAATAATAAATAATTTCATCTTAAAATTGAGTAACTTGGTTGAATAGTATGCATAATTAGTTTTAACTCTTAATATAAAGTTCAACTCTTGTTTTTTAGAAATAACATCACAATTTTCAGGGTTAAAAATAAAAGGTTAAATAATTTTAAATCCTTACAATTTTTTATTTATTTTGATTTTGTCTTTAAAACCATTTCGATAACGTTTTCAACCAGAAAAAAAAATGTTATCGAAACTATAATAAGAACGAATAACAAAACAAACATAATTTATAAAGAATAAAAACAAAAAAAAGTATTCTGATGAAAAACAAAAACAAAAAATACATTGTGAAGACTAAGAAAGATATTTAAATCTAAAAAAAAATGATAAATCATAACTAAGCCAAACAAAGAATCAAGGAATTCTGGGGATAAAAACAAATGGGTACGCCATCTATGATCCGGAGAAATGGAACATGAGCATAAGATGAAGAAGTCGAATGAATTAACTATAAATTATGTTGTATTGAATTGTATGAGATATAAAATTGGCTTGCCGTTGAAAAATGAGACTCAGTGGACAAGGAACGAATGATAACATATTTTCTAACGAAACTAACCAATTAAGATTTGACAAAAAAAAAAAAAACAATGTAGTATGCTAAATTGATAAAAAGGAAAAGAGAAGGATAAATCGTGAATTTGAATGCCTTTTACCGACATTTTTAATACAAACTAACATTTTTTTATAAAAAAATAATGAATTACCGTCGCTTGTGGGAGCAGGAGCCGGAGCAGCGGTGGATTGCGAGCAAGCCACTGACATGAGGGCTGCGAGAATGAGACCAAGAAAAGCAACCACTCTTGAAACACCCATTTCTTCTCTCCTTCTTTCTCTCTCGCGTGATATTTCTAACGTCGACAGAGAAAGAAAGGAGAGAGAAATCCGATTCTTAACAAAACAGAGAGTGAAAACTATTTGCGGGGTGGTGAATACAAAGATCCATTTACTCCCTTTTATAATGCAATTCTGAGGAAATTTTGTCTGAGCCAGCAATGCTGTGATGTAGAATGAGAGGTTCGCCCGCACGTTAAGGTGGGCCCCACTAACCAATTTTAGCTTTTTCCAATCCTGTCTTTTTATTTAATTTTTACTGAATTTGTTTTTTCAATTTTGTAGAATTTGGATTGATGAGTTGGTGGTGGGTGTTTGGTGTTCTGTATCCTTGTAATATCTCACTGGTTTTAGGCTGTGTTTAGGAATCAGGACAGATAGATAGATTCATTAGATTGTATGTATATATGTCTAATTATTTTGCCCTGAATATTCGCCTCCACTCAATGGAATAAATGTCAATAATAGAAAGAATAGTTATCATTCAAAAATGTCTACAGGTAGAATAAATGAATTGATTTTTATTTTGATATACTTTATAAAGAAAAGCTTTATTTATATTATGACTATTTATCACACTTTTAATGATTTTACAAATTACATTAACATTCTTGAGGTTCTCACTAATTACACATATATCCTCTTTGTTTGAAATCATTTTTTTACACACCTTTCTTCCATTTAATTTTAAAAGTTGAATAGCATTAATAATCTAACTTTTTTTATTTATTTATTGAAATCCCAAATTATCCCTAAGCTAGACTCAATTGATTCAATTCATCCCCTCCTTCACTCTTTCCCTTCTAACCCAATAGTACACGCAGCCATAGAAAACAAAACTTAAGGTTCATTAAAATGCAAACCACACATTGCGATTGAACAAGGATGACACATGGGAACTCTAAGGAACATAGAGGTGGAGAACCAGGTGTTCCCTGTGGTTCTCCACGTTGTCCATTTGGAAATCGAAAAGTAATTGGAGCCAATACAAAATGTCCCACCACATGAACTCAAGCTTTAGGAGGTCGTCCACAGTGTTGAGTTACACAAATTTCAATGACAATGACTACATGTTGCTATCAGAGTCATTACGCACAATATCTGTTTTAATCTGTCATGAGTCTTAATCTGTTATAAGAATACAAGACTTTGAAGCGCATACGGCAACATGTAGAGTGAGGGGGCGAGAATCACTTAGGTGTCATTGCCAATGACTTTTGGGGATGGCAAGATGTATGACCGGTCCTCACATTGTATGAGCCCATGTCAAAAGAATAAATAGAGGTCTCATTTATATATAATTATTATAAATGTTAAATATGTTTTTGTATCTTAAATTTAGGTTGTTATTTTTCTCTCTTGCAATTTAATTTTTTAGCACATCAATTATAAAAAAAGATTACAATAAAAAAGTTCAAATTATGCATCTAAATCACCAAAAATCAATTAGGAGAAACTAAAAAGAGATTTTAAAAAAAAATTTGTTTATAGGATTTAAAAAAAACTTAAAAGACTAAAAAAAAAAGTAAAATTAAATTTAGGAGACCTAAAGCAACATTAGTCCAAATTTAAATGAGAAAAAATATATTTAAACCTAATATAAAATATAAACATATGTTCTATAAAAAAATAGAGTTATAATTTTATTAAAATGATATATCTTATTACATACAAATATTTTCTCAATTAAAAATTGATATAAATTAACATTTAGTTTTTTTAGCTTAAATTAAATTTTGTTTTTTTGTATTTGTAGAAATCAAAAATAGTAATAATGAATTCATAACACTCATGCATTCTGTCCAATCAATGAGTTAGACCTCATTAATAAATTTGGTTACTTTTAATACTTTGATTAGTTAAAATTAATAATTGAAAAAGAATTTTTGAAAAAGCCAAAATAATTAAATTATTACTAATTTTTTTTATCTTCATATATATATTTATTATTTTTTTTTTTTTGACCCTTTAATTATGGGACCAGTGCGATTGCACCTCCAAATCACCCTCAGGTCGGCCCTGCCAAGATGCCGAAGAGGCATGCTTGGGGAAGCTTTTGCTGAATTTTATCTCTTCCAATGGAGCACTATTTTTTACTGCCAATAAAATATGCGCCTAGAGTTTTGGGATTTGTGTAGGTACAGTATTTTTCATTGCCAATTTTGTAGGGGAGACAATGGAGACGTTCTAGAGAAAAAAAAAATTACTTAAAAATTATAATGTGCCGGTCACATGATCCCTGAACCAAACAACGTTTACACCATAAGAGGGCATTGGGAGTGTCACTTAAATAAGAAGAAAAAAGTTAGAAAATTTTCTATAGTGAAAAAAAAAAAAAGGAATGCATGTATAATTAATAAAAATCTCAAATGGATGTTGTGTAATTTACTTATGATTTTAATAATTTTTATGTATTCTTTTTATTTATTATGCATTTTTTTGTTATAATTTGTTCGGATTAGATTTGAGGTTCAGTCTTTTTTTTTAGGCTCAGGCTGTATAGTGGTCACCTTGGCTCAAATTAGATTAACCCAAGTCACAGGCATTGACCAAGGTCAACGCCGGATACAAGACTCTTAATATACACTTGTAGTCAGTAAATGGAGCAAAATCTCTTCATTAATTATACCAAGACAAAATATTATTGTTCGTGAGAGGTGTTGGACCACCTACCAATGTTTTTAAAATTGGACCCACGTATCATTGAAATGGTAATAGCACTGGTTCAAGATTCCGTCAATAATAAAAAAATAAATTCTCCAAAAAAAATAAAATGAAGTAACCAAATTGCAAAATTAAAAAAAAAGAAGAAGAAATGAACAGAAAGCACAATTAAGCCAAGAATATATATAATTAGTAATGAGTTAAGAAGTTTACTACAGCTGGCTAGATAATTTCGAAAAAGGTTTACTATTTTTTTAATCTCTAAACTTTATTTATGTTTTTTAATCCCTGAATTCTTTTTACTGATTTTAGTCCTTTATTTTATTTTATTTTATTTTATTTTTATTCTTTCTTTTAGTATCTTCACTATCTTAACAGGAACTAAAAGTAAGAATGGAAAAAGAAAAAGTTAAGTAACAGACCAATAAAAAAGTTCAAAGACTTAAAAACAGAAATCCTAAAAATATTTAAAAACTAAAAAGACAATAAACCCTCTCGAAAACTAATGGTGGCACATGCATATTCGTAGCCACCGTGTGTATATACTGAAGATAATAAGAGGAGTGCAGTAGCTATAATAAAAATTTTACACTATCAGGTAATAATAATCATTTACTTATATAATTTTTAAATTTAACGTTAAAAAAATTGGTTATACTCTCATTATACTACTCTTATTCTCTATTATGAAAATAACCACAAAACTCACCTAGAAAAAAAAAATTGCTAATGTTTTGTTCAAATAAATACACACCTTTTCCATATCTTACACATTGAAAAGGAGCCGGTTGCTGCTCTAGCCAGGGAAAAGGGGATCCCCTTTGTTCTTGTAAATCTAATATAGTTGCTTAGAGTAGTGAGTTGCTAGTGATCTGAACAGTTCAACTGCTCCTGGTCATTTTCTTGCAACTCTTTCACAGACTTCTTTAAACCACCATAAGGATCTCCATCAGTGAGGAAGTCGGCCAAAATGCTGCCCCTTTAATTGAAATTTCGACGCGAAAACGTAAGAGGCTTACAGAAACAGATGACCAAATAGCAATAAGTGCAAAAAGATGCAATCGAAGATATAAAGTGTGTTGGGCAGGCGTTTCAAATGCAAGTATCCCATGATTTTCATGTCAAAATGTTATGTTGATGCAGAAGCTAAATATTGTTGCGTCTGAAAATTCACGTCAATTTGGGTTGAGAATTGTTTCCAAACACACACGGTATGGACATGCAAATAAATTCATAAAATAGTAGAGTCCAGAGCGAAAATTAGTATATGCAAAGGAACACAACTAATGCAAGTGTCACAGTCAATACAACATGCTCTCAACGAGCTTAATTAGCAGAATGAGTCTTTTAAGATAGTCTTTAAGAAATCTCAGACTGAAAGATATTCCTTTTTTCCAAGTTGAAAACACATAATCGCCAAAAGTTTTACACAGTTCACAAAGAAATCTAGCAAATAAAGAACGGTCAAATACTGAGAAGCCATAACACATTTATTTAATAAACCAAAAAAGGGTGCCAATCATATGTAATGTAAGAATTTGAAGTTTCCTTTATGCACGCAAGAGTGTATTTATAGCTTAATGGAACTTAATGCCAAGCAATAAAGTTGTGCCTTGGTGACCGGTGGTCATGGGTTCAAATCCGAAAATAGCTTCTTTGCATGTGCAAGGGTAAGTGTACACAAATGACCCTTTCCCATACCTGCGCATAGTGAGGAGGATTTGGGCACTAGGATGCGTTAGTCTTTTAGAACTTAAAAGAGATAGTAATAAGAACTAACACAAACAGGAAATCTTGATGTTAATAATAATGATACCACAGGAGTAAACTCTGGTAATTAACATAAAGTTCAAGGCTTCAAGCAGAGTATTCACAGTCCATAATTAAGAAAGGTATCAGAAAGTGTTCATATAATATAAGCCTCTAAAATAATTATAAAGTATAACTATGAACTATCAGAAATATACTTATAGTAGAGGATGTAAATGTGGTGGGAGAATAACAGTTTGTCCATCACATATTTTTGAGTGTGTGAAATGCTCATGCAGTTAGAATAGACTGTCAAGATCCTCCACTAGTATTACCCTTTTAGGATATGGAATTACAATTATTCGAATAAAGCGGAAAGTCAGAGCTGATCTGAAAGTTTTGAGTGAAGGACTTGGAAGGCAAAAAGAAGTTAGTGGTGGAAAAGAGGGAGAGATAGAAGCGATTGTTGATTTGACGGAGGACATTAATGAGGCTGTTCAGATTGAGAACAGAGTTTTGCAATGTGAGAAGATAAGGGCAAAAAGTGAGGTTGAAGTCTGGAAAGACAAGTACAAGAAATTGGAATCTTGGGGCATACAGTTGAGGATTGGAAGGCGAAGTGATGAAGAAAATGGAAAGGAGTAAGAAAATAAGTTTTTAGTAAGTAATGAAGGAAATTTGCATCTTGATACAAGCTTGGCTTCTGGCAGAATCCGGAGAAGGTTGTGGCCCTGGGGAATGGAAAAATTGGAGATATGCAGTCAGCAGGTAATGACTTGGCTACCCAATGGAAGTATGGAACTATAGCTTTTGTTTGTTTATTTTAGTTTTAGGGGTTGTTTGGATAAACTTTTCTAAAAAGATTTATAGGAGAATATATAAAGAAAAATGAAATTAGCTTTTCCATAATCCCAACAGTTAATTTGTAAAAACTCTCTCATATAACTTCTTAAAAGATGTAAAACTTTTATAAATTGACTATTGGAGAAGTCAATTTTAATTTATGGAGAAGTTAATTTCATCTTTTCTTCATATTTTTTATCTCTTAAAGTCCTTCTAGAGAAGCTTATTCAAATAGGCCTTAATATTTTTTGGTGAAGAGATTTTGAATGACTTTAATCAATTGTTTTACATAACTGCTATCTTTAGCTAATGAATTTGGTGGATTTCCTAGCCTACTTATTTATTTAGTTTATGATTAAGTGATTATGCACTTTCATCTTTTAGATAAACAATCAAATCAATTCTCCTTTTGTTAGAATTAGCTGATTTTGTTTGTTGAGTTTTAATCGTTAGTGTGTTAGCTGATTATGCACTTTCATCCAGTATAATTCAATGTATAAAAATAAAAACTGCATTGATCTTGACGTCATTGGAGCCAACTGCTTTGGTAGCTATTTCTTTAACGCGTCTAGTACTCTAGTAAAAAAAATCAAAATTCAACAATGTGATGGGCTTTATTCCCAAAGTAAAATTTCTACGGTTTCTGAAAGTATCATTTTGTATACTGCGGGGCTTTGTTGCAGATACACCTTCTGATGGCATATTAAAATTGAGCCAAATGCAAATAGTGAAATTGCTTGTTCTCACAATGGTTGATACACTATGGATACAAAAATTGAGCCAAACCTGAAATAGAGAAATTACTTATACTCAGAATGGCTGACAAACTTTGGTTACCAAAATTGAGCCAAGTCCGAAATAGGGAAATTACTTTTGCTAAAAATAGTTGATAAACTTTGGACATCAAAATTGAGCGAAATCCAAAACATGGAAATTGCATCTTCTCATAATGGTTGATAAACTTTGGACACCAAAATTGAGCCATATCCAAAACAGGGAAATTCCTTCTGCTTAGAATTGTTGATAAACTTTGGACACCAAAATTGAGCCAAATCCGAATTAGGGGAATTGCTTCAACTTGGAATTGTTGATCAACTTTGCACATGAAAATTGAGCCAAATCTGAACCGGGGAATTTGCTTATGCTCAGAATGCCTGATAAACTTTGGATACCAAAATTGAGCCAAATCTGAAATAGGGAAATTGCTTCTGTTCTAAATGGTTGATAAACTTTGGACACCAAAATTAAGGCAATCCGAAACAAGGAAATTGCTTTAGCTCATAATGGGTCATAAAATTTGGACCCCAAAATGCGCCAAATTCGAAACAAGGAAATTTCTTCTAGTTGATAAAGTTCAAGCACCAACATTGAGTGAAATCCGACACAAGGAAATTGCTTCAGCTCAAAATGGTTGATAAACTATGGACACCAAAATTGAGCCAAATCTGAAACAGGGAAATTGCTTCAGCTCATAATGGTTGATAAACTTTGGACACCAAAATTAAGCCAAATCTGAAACAAGGAAATTACTTTTGCTCAGAATGGTTGATAAACTTTAAACACCAAAATTGAGACAAATCCGAAACAGGGAAATTGCTTCAGCTCTGAATGGTTGATAAACTTTGAACACCAACATTGAGCCAAATCCGAAACAGGGAAATTGCTTCTGCTCAGAATGGTTGCTAAACTTTGGTCACCAAAATTGAGCAAATTCTTCAACAGGGAAATTGCTTTGGCTTAGAATTGTTGATAAACTTTGGATGCCAAAATTGAGCCAAATCCGAAACAGGTGAATTGCTTTTACTCACAATGGTTGATACACTTTGAACACCAGAATTGAGCAAAAATCGACATAGTGAAATGTTAGAACTAAGACATTTGATGATGTCTAACCCCTAATACGTTGATAGGGTTTGATGATAACAAATCTGATAATATTTGATCAACTAATGATTTCAGATTAAGTGATTTCAGGAAATAAAGTGGGAATAGGCAATGGTATAATCACTCTAACTCTTACTTTAATCTTAACTATTTGATAACTGATAAATGATTAAATCACGCACTAAAATGCTTGTAATAAGACTAAAATAAAGCTCTCAATAAGACCATGAATGTCTTGGAAGGACTCATGAAAATTCTAAGACCAGACTATGCATATGTACTGGACCAGACCATGTATGGAGCACGGTCAGACAACGCATTGTCAAGCCAGACGATGTTTGATGCTAAGCCAGATGATGTCTGAGGCTAAGCCAAACAATGTCTAAAGCTAGACCAGATCATGTCCTTCATTCTAGAATGTGTCTATTAAGTCAGACGCTGTCCGTGCACAAACAGACCATACTTAATCAAGACCAGACTATGTCTGTTAAGCTAGACGTTGTCTATGCAGGAACAGAACATAATCTGTCATATGTGCTGAGGAATATGTGTTTTATAATTAATTCCTTACACTAATAAAGGCACTGCTGTAACAAAAAGAAAGGGAGATACTCTTTGACATTACTTTCTTTGATTCCTCATATTGCTTGTATGTCTTGAATTATGTGAAGTGTGTAGGTACAGCTAAAGGATAAATCAGCATCGAGATGCACGCCTTATGCTAAAAGCTAAGTGTGACAGAGACAAAAATATTCTCCTACCACATCAAGCGTAGTCAAAGCTACTTCAACACTCTACTATGAGACAACGGAAAGAAGTCTTCTCCAACGTTCAAATTCATGAAGCTCACTATATAAGGATGCTTCCATGCAATGAAAAGATGAATGAACTGGAACTGAATAACTCAAATCAATCTAGACAGCAAGCAAAAGCACTTTGAGAAAAAGTCTTAAACATGAGTTGAGAGAAAAAGAGAACACCATCATCTACAAGCTCATAAAGATTCAATATTGTTTATATCCTCTCTTTGAGAGTTATCTGAATCTTATACATAATTGTATAGAAAGCCAGGAGTGGCTTAGTGATAAAAGAATACTTGGGAAGTATAATCTCAAGGGGGAGATTCATACTTGAAACCAGAAGTGGTTTAGAATACTTGTAGCTAGCAGTGGCATAGAGAATACTTGTAGCTAGAGTGGTAGTGAAGAATACTTGTTTTGTAATCAGTTGATTATAGTGGAACCCTTTAATAGTTGTTAAAGGAAAACTGGATGTAGCTCAGGTTGAGTGAACCAGTATAAAAGCAAGCTCTCATCTACGTCTCGTGATTACATATATTTATCTTGCTCATTGTGCTCTTTTGGAAAGACTTTCTAAGCTTTGCCTTGCAAGGATATATTTGCTGATTTAAACTAACATATATCCAAGAAGGCAACTTGTGAACTAATAGTATTTACGAAAAAGTTTTAAACCCACTATTACGAAGGTATCGCGAATTCTTGACCATTTTGGTGTTAAGACTGATGATGTGGTCATTGACTTTGCACGACCTGAAGGTGAACTCTTAGCCAAGCATCTGAAGCAAATGGGTTTAGTTGAAACTGATTACGGTTGGGAACACAAGGAAGGTCATGTAGCAACTGAAGATAATGATCAACATGTCGCACCACCAGAAGCACAAGCTGAGCAACCTCCTCAAGCATCTACATTTGAGGTCTCGGTGTTGGACAAGCTAAATTAGATAATGCAGATACAACAAGAGCTTGCCAGACAACATGAAGAGTTCCCCAAACGAGAAAATGAACACTATCTGGAACTTTGTTACAATCTCAATGAAATTTCTGCTCGATTGGAAGCAATGCATCCTAACAACTCTGATGGCGATGAGGATTGACGTTGAAGATGTTTCATAATTTTTTTTAGCATTTCATCTCATATTTTCTTTTGCTGCATTTCTGAACATTTTATATTTGTTTATATTTTGTATTTCTGTTATTATTCTGAACACTATTTAAATTTGATCTATATATAACTCACTTATTTTCTCTTGGATTATCTGTTTCTATTCTTAACCTTTTGGTGATTTGAAAACCAAAAAGGGGGAGAAAGTATACTAATCTTTGTTTTCCTGTTTTATGCTAACCAAATTTCTATATCTAGCAAATATCTTAGACAGGTACACTTCAAAGACTTAAGCACTTTTTTTGGGTATTCAAAACCAAAAAGGAGGAGACTAAAGATTGACGCTTCTTCATTTAGATTTTTGGTATCTTCATACCTTAAGTCTTCTCCATTCTATTAGTCTAGTGTTTTATATTTTATGCCATAACATTTATGGATGATGGCATTATATTGTTTGTTATAGACTAAGCTATATTTTACATGCTAGATGTTTTATCCACTTTGTTTTCTTTATCTCTAAGCATCATTAGATGATTTGCTTCTTAGAAACGTATTCTGAGAATTGCAATCGATTACACACTGTCAGAATCAATTACCAGATGGCCAAATCTATTTTGAACCATTTCTAGTATCGAGTTAATCGATTACCAACAATTGCAATCTATTACAGTATTGTTTTCAGATTTTAGAAATTGCCCTATTTCAATTGCAATCGATTACAAGATTATCTCTGAAACTCAAAATTGGCTCTATCTCGTTTGCATTCGATTACATGTCTTCTACAATCGATTACAATAGATGACAACAAGTTTAAATCATATTCTAATACATGGGATAATCGATTACACCTTTATTGCAATCAATTATATCTGGTATAACGATCATTTTGAAAGATTCCCAAGACTCGATCTTTGTCTAACTAACTCCGAATCTTTTTCAAACATCCTATATATTTGAACCCATAGCATCTTGTGCAAAGAGACAATTAATGCACAATATCTTTTCTTTCATTTGTTAAATCCAAATCCTTTGATTTGATTCTCAGATTTGATATTGCTCTGAACTTTCTCTTTCTTTCTTCTACACATTAGCAAATCTTTTGAGTATTTGAAAACTCATCTTGCTCTTATTGCTATACCCTTTTGAGATTAAAACTCTGAGCCTATACAACTATATTCCTCTCTTGTTCATCTATGAATTGAGGTTATTCAACGCTTGTTCTTGACTGTTAAACATACTCAAATTGGAGTTCTTCAATTGATCCTTACATCAAGATTAATCAGCACATGAAGGTGTATTCGTTCTTGAATCTTTTTAATAGTCTTGTTTGATTTGCATTGTAGGAAATTCATTCCTAGATGCCGTGTTGAAATTTGAATTGTGTTTCTAATTTTGTTACTAGAATTGTGTTGTTCTAGTGTTTAAAAATTGGATGGTGAATGGTGTTTTCACATTTAGTTTTTAGGTTCCTGTTTCAGGTTGTGAAATCAGGATTTGCTGTGAATTGTGTGTGCATGGTGTATGTAATCAAATTCATAGTGGAACCCCTTGGTGAAAAGGAGAACTGGATGTAGATCGGTGGTTGATCGAACCAGTATAAAATCAACAGGCTCAATCTCTCTATCCTTTAATCTCTTTCAATTCAATTTTTGATCTTTATCAAGCTTATGTGTTCTAATGAAATTTGTCATAAACTGAGATTGTTTTTCTGGTTTATTCACTCAATATCATATCTTTGAAAAATGTTTTTATTAAAACCTTAAGAGTGGTGGTGAAAAGCTTTTATTGGGAAAAAAATTTGTCATTTTACGTTGTATCAATTCACCCCCCCCCCCCCCCCCCTCTTGATGTAACCGGCTGATCCTAACAATTAGTATCAAGAGCAGGTTCTTGTTTTTTAATCAAGGATTCATAATATGGATGGAAATTGATTACCATTTGCTGAGGATGGCTCAATCAATCGGCCTCCTCTTTTTTTGCATAGATAACTATCCGTTTTGGAAAGTCTGTATGAAAATTTTCATGGAGTCAATTTATTGAGGCGTCTAGCAAGCGGTAATCCACGGACCTACGCTTCCAGCCATTGTTATTGATGGAAAAACTATTACAAAACCAGCTGATGAATGGACTGAGTTAAAAACTAGAAAAGCTAACTATGATCCTATAGCCATGAACATATTACACTCAGCTTTGAATTTTGATGAGTTTTTTAGGATTTCAGCTTGCTCTACTGCTAAGGAAATCTAGGATACAATAGAAGTAACCCATGAAGGCAATCCGGAAGTGAGACGATCAAGAAAGAACACACTCATACAAGAATATGAGACATTTCGGATGCTGCATAATGAATCCATATCTAGCTTTCAAATGAGATTTAGTCACATAGTAAATCATCTCAAAGGCCTCAGAAAAACGTTTGAAGATGAGGAGATGAATATCAAAATCTTAAAGAACATGAACAGAACATGGCAGCCAAAGGTCACAGCAATTTCAGAAACGCGAGATATGGCCACCATGACAAGTGCTGAGCTGTTTGGAAAGTTGAGAGAACACGAAATGGATATGACCCAGATGAACGAAGAAGAGCACAAAGAAAAGAAATCGAAAGGCATAGCCTTGAAAGCTGAAAAACATCAGTCAGACCAAAGCGAAGATGATGATGATGAAAGCAATTCAGATTCAGAAAACTTAACTCTCGTTGTAAGGAAATTCAAAAAGTTTATGAAGAAGAAGAAGGATTTTAGAACCAACAAAAGCAAAGGATACCCTCCCAAGAAGCTTGTGAAGAAAGGTGAAATATCCTCAAACAATTACATATGCTTTGTGTTAGAACAAAGACATTTGATGATGTCTAACCCCTAATACCTTGATAGGTTTTGATGATAACAAATGTAATAATATTTGATCAACTAATGATTTCAGACTAAGTGATTTCAGGAAATCAAAGTAAGATCAGACAATGGTAAAATCACTCAACTCAAATCCTACGCTCTAACTGTATAAGAACTTATAATGGTTAAATTTAGCACTGAAATTGGCTTTAAACACATTTAAATAAGTTCTTAACTGTTTATGCTCTGATGCCCAGGCCAGTTGATGTCTGAAGCCAAGGCCAGACGATGTCTGATGCCAAGCACCAGATGATGTCTGAAGCCAAGGCCAGACGATGTTTGATGCTAAGCGCTAGACGATGTCTGATGTAAGGCTAGACGATGTCTAATACCAAGCACCAGACGATGGATAAGGCTAGAACAGACCATGTCTTTTAATTAAGAATGTGTTTGTTAAGCTAGACGATGTCTAAGGCTAGAACAAACCAATATAAAAATAAGCTATCATTTGCGTCTTGTGCTTACAAATATTTATCTTGCTCACTGTGCTCTTTTGAAAAGATTTTCTAAGCTTTGCCTTGCAAGGATATATTTGCTATTTTAAACTAACATATATCCAAGAGGGAAATTTGTGAACTAATAGTATTCGCAAAAAGTTTTAAATCCACTATTCAACCCCCCTTTCTAGTGTGTTCTTGTGTATTTCAATTAGTATCAGAGCTCGGTCTCTGATAACTATCTTCATAGATACAAAGCTAAAGATCCTACACAAGGATGGAGAAGGGTATACACAAACCTCCAATCTTCAAGGGTGAAAACTTCACATATTGGAGACAAAGAATGGAGACATACTTTGAATCATGTCATATAGACATGCTGGATGTCGTAGAAAATGGAAATTATATTCCAGTTGATGATAATGAAGCTGAGATCCCAAAAGAACAATGGAATGAGGCACAGAAGAATAGATTCGTCCTCAACTCCAGAGCAAGAAATGCAATACATGCATGCATATTAGAAATTGAGCATAGAAAGATAAGTTAGTTCAAATCTACCAAAGACATATGGGACACATTCATAATAACCTATGAAGGGGGTCCTCACAGGTAAAAAGGAACAAGGTAAGTGTTCTTACCAGAGAATATGAACTCTTTGCTATGGAAGAAGATGAAACCATAGCTAATATGTTGTCTAGATTCCAAATTATTTTAAATGAGCTTCGAAACCTTGGTAAAAGTTTTGAAAATTTTGAGCATGTTGACAAAATTCTTCGCAGCTTGCCCAAACAATGGAGACCTTAGGTCACAGCCATTAGAGCTTCCAAAAATCTAGATTATATGCCTCTCGAAGAGCTAGTGGGAATTCTAATGGCTGCATGAGCAAGAACTGTAAGGAGATGCCAAACTGAAAAAGGGCAAGTCTCTAGCTCTGAAAGCTCACAAGCCAAATCAGACAACACCTAAAGAGCAATCTTCATCAAAAAGTTAGTCCTCCAGACCATCCAAAAGACACACCACCAAGGCTCTAAAGGAAGAAGAGTCAAAAGTAGAGTCCACTTCCTTAAGTGAAGAAGAATTAGAAGATGATGATGAGCTACCCTTCATCTCAAGAAAAATCCACAAGATGTGGAAAAAGAAAGGTGGATCAAGATGGAAAAACTACAATAAGAAGTACTCAACAGACTGTGAGAAGAAAGAGACAAATCCCATCGTCTGCTACGAGTGTAAGAAGCCTGGAAACTTCAAGTCAAAATGTCCTGAGCTCAGCAAGGGAAAAGAAAAGCTCAACAGGAGATTTCCCAAGAAAAAGAAAGGATTGATGTCCACATGGGAAGATCTAGATGACTCAACAGATGAAGAAAATTCTGAAGCATCAGAGAAGAAGCTAACCTCTGTCTAATGGTAGACGCAACCTCCACATCGTCTACGTCTGATGATGAGAACACACCAGACAACACCCACTCTGCATCTGCGTATGAAGCTTCAGATGATGAAGAATAAGAGTTAGACCTTAATGATCTTATTTCTCTTGAAGAAGCTTATCAAGAACTTCTCTCTAATTCATATATTCTTTCAAAAGCCTATTTATCTATGAAAAAGAAATTAAGAAAAATTTCAAAAGAGCATGAAGAACTTGGATCTTCTTTCACTATGCTATCTAATAAATGTTCTACATTGGTCACAGCCAGTAATACTTTAACAAATGATTTTCAAAAACTAACCATTGATCACTGATCCGCTGTCGCGCACAGATAAAAAAAAACGAGTGATTTTGAAAATGTAGTTATGGTAACGACAACTCGAGTATCGTTCTCAAGGATTCTTGTATTATTATTAATCAATGCAGTAACGGTTAATGGGGGGTTTAGATTATGATTTCAAGAAAAAGGAATTAAAATAAATTGTGATTATCGAATAAGCTAAAGCGAATCAACCTACTGTATCAACTTCCGACTTATCATTGATCCCTATAAATTCCAATTCCCTAAACGGGTCTGATCCTATTCGACTATAACAACCACTGACAAGCGCAATAGAAATTATACGGCATATGATCTTGAATTCCGAATTAAGCAAACGGATTAAAAACTATTGCGAATTAAGCAAACGCAATCTAATCAAACGCGATAATGTAAAAGCTACGTTAACGCGAAATTGATTCAAGATCAAACAGCCAATCGAATTTAAGATTTATATCCTATAACAACAATCAAATTAAGCAAATAATTGAGATTATTGGAATAAATCAAAGGAAATAGATTGACATGGAATTTATAAAAGAACCTCAAAGTGGAATCCGATTGCAGTAGATTGATTCTTCGGAAATTAGTTCTCCATTACAATTGCTCAAAACTCTCCAAGAAATTTCGTGAATAGTGAGTGAGTGAATAGTGCTGCGTGAACAGTAAATCTATGCTCAGCAGCCGGCCCTAGCGTTTTAATAGAATAAGAGTTTCACTAACAATCCGAACTGGGTCGGAAAATACAAACTAGGCCCATAAAATTGACCCAAAACAAATTATTTCTTAACGTCTGCAACTTCGACGAATTATTCAATCCTGCTACAATCCGAATCAGCTTCTGACTCCAACATGAAAGTTGTAGCTCTTTCTCTTATCTTTCCAACGAATATTAGAACGCCTCAATCCGATTCCTGTAGCTCCAGTTATGAATTTTCCATTGAAAGCTGCTAATGCTGAAAATAAAATACGAAAATTAAATAAAGCTAGAAACAGACTTAAATATGAAAACATACTAAAATGGTGAAACTACTGAAATAAACTAAGGAAATGCCTAAGAATAACAGTAGAAGAATGTGCATGAAGATGCACTGATCAATCACCAATGCTTAATTAAAAGCAAAAATGAACTCTGGATAGAAAAGGAACAACATAGAAGGAAATTGAATGAATTGATTAAGGAAACTGATGAATTAAACAAGCTAAGAGCCTTGAGGAAAGATGAAGCTAAAATTGCTCAATTACGCAAAGAAGCTACATCTCTCAAGAGTACTCTAAGCAAATTTGTCAATGGGTTTGAAAATTTAAAGAAAATTCTTTCATACAACAGACATCCAAATGAGAAATCTGGCCTTGAATTCACAGGAAAGAAAGAAGCAACCAATAAGAAAGCTTCTTCTAATGGACCACACCTTGAGAATGGACATGTAAAGTCTAAAAGCAAGAAATTTCCTACAAGAAGCAAGTCATCTGCTTCTAAGATTAACACCAAAGGACCCAAAAGAATATGGGTACCTAAAAACAAAATAATTCTTGTTGCAGATGTCCTTGATGGTAGGAAAGAAACACCAATCATGGTACCTGGACAGTGGCTGCTCACATCACATGACGGGCACTGATCAGTGCATCTTTATGCACATTCTTCTACTATTATTCTTAGGCATTTCCTTAGTTTATTTCAGTAGTTTCACCATTTTAGTATGTTTTCATATTTAAGTCTGTTTCTAGCTTTATTTAATTTTCGTATTTTATTTTCAGCATTAGCAGCTTTCAATGGAAAATTCATAACTAGAGCTACAGGAATCTTATTGAGGCATTCTAATATTCGTTGGAAAGATAAGAGAAAGAGCTACAACTTTCATGTTGGAGTCAGAAGCTGATTCGGATTGTAGAAGGCTTGAATAATTCATCGAAGTTGCAGACGTTAAGAAATAATTTGTTTTGGGTCAATTTTATGGGCCTGGTTTGTATTTTCCGACCCGGTTCGGATTGTTAGTGAAACTCTTATTCTATTAAAACGCTAGGGCCGGCTGTTGCGCACATTATTCACTGTTCACGCAGCACTATTCACTCACTCACTATTCACAAAATTTCATGGAGAGTTTTGAGCAATTGTAATGGAGAACTAATTTCCGAAGAATCAATCTACTGCAATCGGATTCTACTTTGAGGTTCTTTTATAAATTCCATGTCAATCTGTTTCCTTTGATTTATTCCAATAATCTCAATTATTTGCTTAATTTGATTGTTGTTATAGGATATAAATCTTAAATTCGATTGGCTGTTTGATCTTGAATCAATTTCGCGTTAACGTAGCTTTTACATTATCGCGTTTGATTAGATTGCGTTTGCTTAATTCGCAATAGTTTTTAATCCGTTTGCTTAATTCGGAATTCAAGATCATATGCCGTATAATTTCTATTGCACTTGTCAGTGGTTGTTATAGTCGAATAGGATCAGACCCGTTTAGGGAATTGGAATTTATAGGGATCAATGATAAGTCGGAAGTCGATACAGTAGGTTGATTCGCCTTAGCTTATTCGATAATCACAATTTATTTTAATTCCTTTTTCTTGAAATCATAATCTAAACTCCCCATTAACCGTTACTGCATTGATTAATAATAATACAAGAATCCTTGAGAACGATACTCGAGTTGTCGTTACCATAACTACATTTTCAAAATCACTCGTTTTTTTTTATCTGTGCGCGACAGCGGATCAAAATTGGCGCCGTTGCCGGGGATTCTTGTCGTTATTAATCGATATTAGAGTCATAGGTTTAATTAATTTTTTTTTTTTTCTATTTTTAATTAATTTTTTACTGTTTTCATAGTGTCGAAAAAAATCCAAAAAAATTCTCAAAATTCTAATTTCACTTCATTAGATTAATTTTAGTGTTTTTATATTTTTTTTTTTGAATTTATTTTAATCATTGTCCTTCATTCTGTTTGTTTTTGCATTTTAGAGACATTGTTGGCATTTTGACAATTGTTGCTGCATTGTTGCATTAGTCCTAGCTACTAGGTCTTCTTTTTCTAATCTTTTTTATTGTGATCCTGAGATTGCTTTTGATATGGCTGACCAAAGAACATTAAGGCAGTTGGCTGCCCCTGATGTGAATTACAATGGTTTATGCATTGAGTATCCTGAAGCTATTGCACCTTTTGAATTAAAATCTGGTTTGATACACTTGTTGCCAAGGTTTAATGGTCTTGCAGGTGAGGATCCGCATAAGCATCTGAAAGAATTCCAGGTTGTGTGTTCTACACCTTTGAGGCCTGAAGGAATCACTGAAGATCATATCAAGCTGAGAGCCTTTCCGTTTTCACTACAGGGTGCCGCCAAGGATTGGTTATACGATCTTGAACCGAATTCTATCACAACTTGGAATGATTTGAAAAAAGTCTTCCTAGAGAGATACTTTCCTGCCTCCGTAGCTGCATCAATCGAAAGGATATATGTGGTATTAGACAAGGTAATGAGACATTGGCTAAGTATTGGGAAAGATTCAAACAGTTGGTATCCAGTTGTCCTCGGCATCGACATCGAAAGTTACTTTATCCAATACTTTTATGAAGGATTGCTACCTATGGATAGAAACATCCTTGATGCTGCTAGTGGTGGAGCACTTGTTGATAAGACTCCAGCAGATGCCAAAACCTTAATTCGAAACATGTCACTCAACTACCAACAGTTCACAACCAAAAATAATTCTGCAAAATCGAAACAAGAAGTGTGAACGAAATTCAGGTTTCCTCCAACAAAGCTTTAGAAACCAGAATTGACGAGCTCACCTCCTTAGTGAAACAGATTGGCGGTAGGTAGACCTCAACCAAAGCAACCTTGTGCGGTATTTGTACTTCTGCCGAACACCCGACCAACACATGTCCTATTTTGCAAGATGAGTCGATTCTGAGTTACCCCAAGCTTATGCAGCAGCCCTTTACTGAAACAATCGAAACAGGTACAACAACACTCTTGACTTGTCCACCAACAAATACCATCCCAATTGGAGGAACCATCCCAACCTTCGATATGGAAACCAAGAGCCCACACAAAGAACAACTAGTGTTACCCCTTCCGCAACCACGTAAACACTCCACCAGCTACCACTTCTATATCTTCCGGACCTTCATTAGAGGACCTGGTCAAGCAACTAGTCATTAACAATCTTCGATTTCAACAAAGAATAGAATCTAGCATTCAAACCTTGCAGACACGAGATAGGACAGACTTGCCACCTCAATGAATGCCATGCAAGCCCAAGGATCGAACCAACTTCCTGCCCAAACAGTTTGTGAATCCAAAAGGTCCTAATGCTAATGTGAGTGCAATTTCCTTGCGATCCGGAAAGGTTCTGAGAACCAGCCCCTGAAAAAAATAAAAAAAATTACCGAGGCAACATCTCAACCTTCTCCACCTTCTTCTCATTGTGGTAGAAACTGAAAAAAATAAAGAAAAAGAGTATGTTCCACCAATCCCCTTCCCACATAGAGTTTTGAAAAATAAAAGGATTGAGGAGGAAGACAAAGAGAGAGAGATCTTGGATGTTTTCAGAAAAGTTGCGGTAAACATTCCGCTTCTTGATGTAATTAAGCAGGTTCCAAAGTATGCAAAGTTTCTGAAGGATTTGTGTACAAATAAGAGGAGGATGAAGGGAAGTGAAAGAGTCAACTTGGGAAGAAATGTTTCTGCTTTTATTCAGCCCAAGCCTTCATGTGAAAAAGTTACCGCGAGCAAAATGTTTCAGCCCTCACTCAAGTCTTGCCGCAAAAGTGCAAGGACCCGGGAACTTTTGTTATTCCTTGTACCATCGGGGATAGTAAATTCGAGAATTGCATGCTTGATTTAGGAGCAGGCATTAATGTTATGCCTACTTCTTTTATAATAACCTTAGTCTTGGTCCTTTGCAGCATACAAGTTTAATCATTCAACCGGCGAACAGAGAGCAATGCCCGCCTGCGGGAGTAGTGGAAGATGTCCTTGTTCAAGTTAACGATTTGATTTTTCCTGCAGATTTCTACATTCTGGACATGGAAGGAGAAACTAAGTCAAGCAGAGCTCCCATCATTTTAGGCAGACCATTCATGAAAACGACAAAAACAAAAATTGATGTTGACGATGGAACCATGTCCATGGAATTTGGTGACATTGTCGCGAAATTTAACATTTTCGATGCCATGAAACATCCCTTGGAAGAGCATTCTGTTTTTCATATTGAATTGATCTCTGAGTTGGTTGATGACACTTGTTCTGAATTATTTTCACTTGATTTTCCATCTTTATTGGGTTTTGATGATGTTTTCTCATGTGCTGATTGTACTGACACTAACCTTTGTGTTGTATGTGCTGAGATTGATTCTGTCTTGCAGGGTAACATGTTTCCTACAGGTGAAGTTGTTGTCGATGAAGTTGTTTATGCCGCTGATGCGCTTGACATCCCGGCTGCCCCAAACATTCCATCCATTGAGCAACCCCCATCCTTAGAGTTGAAACAACTCCCTGAAAACCTAAAATATGCTTATTTGGAGAGTAATGAAAAACTCCCTGTTATAATTTCTTCTAACCTTGATTTTGATCAAGAAAATAAGCTTTTGCAGGTTTTGAAGAAGCACAAGAAGGCGATTGGGTGGACATTAGTTGACATCCTAGGTATTAGTCCTTCCATGTGTATGCACAGGATTTTGCTTGAGGATGGTGCGAAAACAATAAGGCAACCCCAAAGGAGGCTTAATCCTTTGATCCTCGATGTGGTGAAGAAAGAGGTAACCAAACTCCATATAGTAGGTACAACCATCACTCGTAAGAGTGAAATGCCTCAACAACCTATGCTTTTCTGTGAGGTATTTGATGTATGGGGAATCGACTTCATGGGTCCTTTTCTTGTATCATTTGATTTTCTCTACATTTTACTTGCTGTTGATTACGTTTCAAAGTGGGTAGAAGCTATCCCCACTAGGACTAATGATTCAAGAGTTGTTGTAGATTTTGTCAGGTCCAATATCTTTTGCAGGTTTGGAACACCTCGAGCCATCATAAGTGACCAAGGCACTCACTTCTGTAACCGCACCATGGAAGCTTTGCTCCGGAAGTATGGAGTTGTGCACAGAGTCTCTACTGCATATCACCCACAAACTAATGGGCAAGCTGAGATCTCAAACAGGGAGATCAAACAGGTTTTAGAGAAAATGGTGCAACCAATCAGGAAGGACTGGAGCCGCCGTCTAGAAGACGCACTTTGGGCTCAAAGAACAGCTTTCAAGACACCCATAGGGATGTCTCCTTATCGACTTGTTTTCGGTAAGACATGTCACCTTCCTGTAGAGATAGAACACCGTGCTTATTGGGCGGTGAAAAGTTGTAACTTGGAAATGCAACAAGCAGGTATTGAAAGAAAACTCCAATTACAACAGCTTGAAGAGTTTAGGCTAGAGGCTTATGAAAGCTCTAGGATTTATAAAGAGAAAACCAAACACTTCCATGATAAAATGATTTCTAGGAAGGAATTCTCTGTGGGCCAACAGTCTTCTTCTTGTTTAACTCCCGCCTTAAGCTTATGGCTGGGAAACTTCGATCCAAATGGATTGGCCCTTTTGTTGTTACTAATGTTTTCCCTTATGGTGCAGTAGAAATTAAAAGTGCAAGTCTTGACAAAGTTTTCAAGGTTAATGGGCAGCGCTGAAGCTATTCCATGAAAGTTCAGTGCCTAAAGATGCAACCATAGAAGAGCTTTCTTTGGAAGCGCCCAACTACATTGCAACTTGATCAGGGGGCACCCCTTTCCTTTCTCTCACTCTTACTTTATAATTGAGTTCTTTTCATTGAGGACAATGTATGTCTTAAGTGTGGGGGAGGGAACCATTTGTTTTTGTTTTTGTTTATTTTTGCTTAAAATAAAAAAATGGAAAATGCATGTTTTTTTCGTTGATTATCTTGCTACAATTGTGAGTATTCTCTCTGTTCTTTGTCGAAAGACTTGTGGTGTGATGTGACTGATTCTTTTTGCGCATTCTCAGTTTATATGTTTGACTAAATCCTAAATTGTACATCACTAGTGGAAGATCACTAACCCTTGTGAGATTTTGAGCCTAATAATGGATAACATCAAAATCCATCTCTTTCTTTCTTGTGTGATTTCACTCATGTTTGTTAGTTTCTAGAACTTGAATTGACTCTTGTTGAAGCTTTTTGTTTACTTGTGCACACTGAAATGATAAAGGCATCTTGTTTTGTTTTGTTTTGTTTTTTTTACCTAGTTAGCCAAAAAGCCAACCTTCATAATATCATCCCTTTGTTTGGAAGCCCCTTTGAGCCTATTATCCTTTTTTGTGTTTGAAACTCATTACAAGCCGAAAAGTGAAAAACAATGTTATCACCCTATTCAAAGGGTTGAAAGGGTCTTGTATAGAGTTGTGTGGGGTTGAACATTGTTGTTATGATGTTGGTTGGCAGAAAAAAATAGAAAAGGAAAACAAAAGAAAAAAAAAATAGAGAAGGATGTCAATGCTAGTCCTTCTGAAAAAAAAAAGGAAGAAAAAAAAAGAGAAGAATAAAAGGAAAAGGAGAAGAGAAATAAGTTGTGAGGTTGTTGTTCAATCGCCATTGAGATATTATTTAGTTCAACTCCCGCAATTCTTTCAATTTTCTTTTAACTCTTTGAATTTTAGCTTAGTACCCCTTTAGGATGTATCTCACCCTGACCTTGGCCAAGTTACAACCATAATAAAAGTCCTTTTGATCTTTGTGTGCAATGTATTTCAAATTGTGAATGTTAGAGTCTTTTCAAGCTATGGTAGTACTATCTCTCATGTTGTGCTTTGAGTGTAAACAGTAGAGTTGAGTGGAAACAGTTTATCTTGTGAGGATCTTGATGTTTTTGATGTACTTTTTGGTAATCTGTTTTTCATATTTACTTTAACTGTCACAAAATAGTTACTCACTAATGTCATATTCTTTAAGCTTAGAATTAGGAGTTTGCTTGCACTTTGTATCCTGATAACCTCTGAGTTTGCATGCTCTGTTTCATTTTTGTTTTGAAGTTTTTCTGTTTTGAATATTTAATTTTGCTCGGAGTGCAAAAGTTTAAGTGTGGGGGAATTTGATCAGTGCATCTTTATGCACATTCTTCTACTATTATTCTTAGGCATTTCCTTAGTTTATTTCAGTAGTTTCACCATTTTAGTATGTTTTCATATTTAAGTCTGTTTCTAGCTTTATTTAATTTTCGTATTTTATTTTCAGCATTAGCAGCTTTCAATGGAAAATTCATAACTAGAGCTACAGGAATCTTATTGAGGCATTCTAATATTCGTTGGAAAGATAAGAGAAAGAGCTACAACTTTCATGTTGGAGTCAGAAGCTGATTCGGATTGTAGAAGGCTTGAATAATTCGTCGAAGTTGCAGACGTTAAGAAATAATTTGTTTTGGGTCAATTTTATGGGCCTGGTTTGTATTTTCCGACCCGGTTCGGATTGTTAGTGAAACTCTTATTCTATTAAAACGCTAGGGCCGGCTGCTGCGCACATTATTCACTGTTCACGCAGCACTATTCACTCACTCACTATTCACAAAATTTCATGGAGAGTTTTGAGCAATTGTAATGGAGAACTAATTTCCGAAGAATCAATCTACTGCAATCGGATTCCACTTTGAGGTTCTTTTATAAATTCCATGTCAATCTGTTTCCTTTGATTTATTCCAATAATCTCAATTATTTGCTTAATTTGATTGTTGTTATAGGATATAAATCTTAAATTCGATTGGCTGTTTGATCTTGAATCAATTTCGCGTTAACGTAGCTTTTACATTATCGCGTTTGATTAGATTGCGTTTGCTTAATTCGCAATAGTTTTTAATCCGTTTGCTTAATTCGGAATTCAAGATCATATGCCGTATAATTTCTATTGCGCTTGTCAGTGGTTGTTATAGTCGAATAGGATCAGACCCGTTTAGGGAATTGGAATTTATAGGGATCAATGATAAGTCGGAAGTCGATACAGTAGGTTGATTCGCCTTAGCTTATTCGATAATCACAATTTATTTTAATTCCTTTTTCTTGAAATCATAATCTAAACTCCCCATTAACCGTTACTGCATTGATTAATAATAATACAAGAATCCTTGAGAACGATACTCGAGTTGTCGTTACCATAACTACATTTTCAAAATCACTCGTTTTTTTTTATCTGTGCGCGACAGCGGATCAGGCACAAAGTCTATGTTCCTAGATCTGACACCAATGCATGGTGGTACTAAAGGAAATCTTTATAAGATCAATCTTTGTGAACTGAAGGATCAAAATGTATCATGTTTATTGTCTGTCAAAGAAAGACATTGGTTATGGCATAAGAAGCTTGGCCATGCAAGCTTGAGACTAATCTCAAAATTGCAAAGATATAGCCTCGTAAGAGGATTGCCAACAATGTCATATAAGGATAACATACTTTGTGAGGCATGTCAGAAAGGGAAATAAGTGAAAACATCTTTTAAAAGTAAAAACACTATTTCATCTTCCAGGCCATTAGAACTGTTACATATTGATCTCTTTGGCCCAATAAGGACAACATCTCTTAGAGGGAAGAGATATGGACTAGTAATAGTTGATGACTATTCTAGATGGACATGGGTTATATTCCTCACTCACAAGGATGAGGCTTTTAAGGAATTCTGTAAATTCTGCAAACATGTTCAAAATGAAAAAGAAGTATGTATAACTTCTATCAAAAGTGACCATGGAGGAGAGTTTGAAAATGAAAGTTTTCAAAGGTTCAGTGAAGAGAATGGAATTATTCACAACTTCTCAACACCTAGAACACCACAACAAAATGGTGTTGTTGAAAGGAAGAATAGGTCATTACAAGAAATGGCCAGAACCATGTTGAATGATAACTTGACTCCTAGGCAATTCTGGGCAGAAGCTATAAATACTTCCTGTTATTTGCAAAACAAAATTTATATTAGGCCTATTATTAAAAAGACTCCATATGATCTGTGGAAAGGAAAGAAACCCAACATATCATACTTCCATCCCTTTGGATGTCAATGTTTCATTCTTAACACAAAAGACAATTTGGGTAAGTTTGATTTGAAGTGTGATACAGGCATCTTACTTGGATATTCTGAAACATTCAAGGCATATAGAGTGTTTAACTCTAGAACCAAAGTTGTTGAAGAAGCCATTCATGTAAGATTTAATGACACTCAACCTGATAGGAAACTATTAGAGTTAAAGGACTCATTTGCAGATATTAGACTAGAAGATGCGATAACAAAGACCAGACCATCGTCTTGACACAACATCGTGCTACCAGATCGTCTATTCCCTATCAAACCATCTCAGATGATGATGAAGAAGTTAGAGAACCACAAAGCAGCGACAAAATGATGATCAAGAACCATCCTCCTTCTCAGATCATTAGAGAAGTTCGAGCTCCAATAAAAACAAGATCATCCTTCCAACAAACAGCTCTAATGTCTGAGATAGAACCCAAGCACATTGATGATGCCATGGAAGATGAAAGCTGGGTCCAAGCAATGCAAGAGGAGCTGGATCAATTTCAAAAGAATGATGTCTGGAAACTTGTGAAGCTGCCAGACAACAAGGAAGCTGTTGGTGCTAAGTGGGTCTTCAGAAACAAACTAGATAAGAATGGTAAGGTTGTGAGGAACAAGGCTAGATTAGTGGCCAAAGGTTACTCACAACAGGAAGGTATTGATTATACGAAGACATACGCTCCAATAGCTAGACTTGAGGCAATTAGAATTTTGCTTTCATTTATTGCTCATAGAAATATGAGACTCTATCAAATGGATGTAAAATGTGCATTCCTCAATGGTGTAATCAAAGAGGAAGTTTATGTAGAACAACCCCCTGGGTTTGAGAGTACTATCTTTCCATACCATGTATTTAAACTAAACAAAGCATTGTATGGTCTTAAACAAGCTCCCAGAGCATGGTATGAAAAACTCAGTTCATTCTTAATAGAACACAATTTTACAAGAGGAAAGATAGATACTACATTGTTCCGCAAAAAATACTCTTATGATTTTATTATTGTTCAAATCTATGTAGATGATATTATCTTTGGTGCCACTAATGAAAAATTCTGTGAAGAGTTCTCAAAGTTGATGTAGACTGAGTTCGAAATGAGCATGATGGGAGAGCTGAAATTCTTCCTAGGATTGCAGATCAAGCCTACCAACAAAGGAATCTTCATGCACCAGACCAAGTATGTGAAAGAACTCCTGAAAAAGTTCAAAATGGATGATGCTAAAGTTATGAAGACTCCAATGCATCCAACAACATCACTTGGACTTGATGAAGATTCAAAGAAAGTAGATGTCACTCAATTCAAATGAATGATTGGGTCACTACTCTACTTGACTGTATCCAGACCAAATATAATGTTTAGTGTCTGCCTCTGCTCTAGATTTCAATCTGACCTAAGGGAAGTGCATCTATCTACTGTTAAAAGAATTTTTAGATATTGAATTGGAACTTCTAATCTTGGTCTTTGGTTTAAAAGACAGAAAGAGTATAAGTTGATAGACTATTGTTATGCTGACTATGCTGGAGACAAAATTGAAAGAAAAAGCACCAGTAGAGGTTGCCACTTCATAGGAGGCAACATGGTGTTATGGCTCAGCAAGAAGCAAGGAACAATAACACTATCAACAGCAGAAGCAGAATACATCTCAGCTGCAAGTTGCTACTCTCAGATATTGTGGATCAAGAATCAACTTGAAGACTACAACATATTTAAGAGTAACATTCCTGTCTTCTGTGATAATATTGCTGCTATATCTCTTTCTAAAAATCCTACCATGCACTCTAGAGCCAAGCATATAGAAATAAAACATCATTTCATAAGAGACCATGTTTAGAAGGGGACCATTAAAATGGAATTTGTCAAGACAGACAATCAGCTTGCTGATATTTTTACAAAACCCCTTACTGAAGACAGACTGATCTTTTTGAGAGAAAAGATTGGGATGGTCTGGGTGAATTAATGTTTATCATTGTCTGCTATTCACTAGTATAACTAAGGACACATCGTCTGGTGTGATACTTAAGTGAGGCATGTGCATGTCACGTGTTTCGCGCTCAAAATATGAGCCAGATCATGTGAATTTTTTTAAACCATTTTGTAACTTAAGCATTCGTTTGGTTCTGAGTCATAAAAGCCCAAAACGCACATTCAAGTCTATCATAAATGTGTCGTTTCAATCATTTCCTAACCGTACCATCGCATTTAATGCTTACTCATTACCTATTCTAGCCTACTGTTGCCAAACGTATTCCCCAAGCTTTCGAAACCTCTCATCTCTCTCACCCATTTTCTATGCAACCAGGAACCTCTAGAAACCCTAAACACAAACCCTCACCATGGCCAAACATAATCTGATCAAGGGTTCTTCCTCCTCTCAACTACCTGTCTCACCCTCAACCTCTCAAGCTTCTGATGAGCGTCCTACAAATGTAATGCCTGAGTCTACCACTGACACCAACAGTTCGACGTCCAACATTGACCCTGAGGTCACGAAAGAACGAAGACTCCTTGACATAGAGAACATCCTAATCATGCCATGAGGTTCCTACATTGGGAACATTCACGTGGAGTACTACATTGACATATCTTACCTTAAGGAACGTGGTCTTAACATCTCAAGGTACTTTGAGTTTGCTGGGATCAAGGGTTACTACAATGATCACCAGAAGATTGCCCCTGGACTCATTAGAGAGTTCTCGACAAATGCTACAATCAAAGGAAACGAGGTTGTTAGCAACGTCTTTGGGTGTGAAGTTATGGTCGCTCCCTCCTCCATTGCTCAAGCAATAGGGTGCGAACTACACTCAAACTACTTCATAGAGGCATGGGACAAAGACCTTGAAAAAGGTACAGTAGAAAGGTTCATTCTTGGACCCAACTACGAGGTGGCCAAGGACGTCAAGAAGTTGAACCCAGCCAACTTCCCACCTCTGACCAAGTTGATGCTGAACATTGTCAACAAGACCATCTTGCACAAGATAGGGTCAAGAGATCATGTATCAGCTCTACACAGGTTCATCCTCTACCACATCATTAGAGGGATTCCATTCAATCTTCCACACACGTCATTCTACAACCTAATTCAATGCCTATCAACCTCTGTGGCAACATACTATACAGCTCTGTTAAACAAGATCCTCTAGGATGCTCTTTGATACAATAGATTGTACATAGAAATCCCATCAAGAAATCTGGATGAGTTGGAGTATGTGCAGTAGAGGGCCCATTCGTTCAATAGAGGATACTGACCTCCTCGAGTTTGCTTAAGTTGAACATGGGATTTGAAATCACCAAGGGATCACCTGGAAGGTTCCTTGTATTATCTAATGATGAAAATGAAGGTCAGAAGAAGAAGAAGATTTAAAAAAAGAAGGGTGGAAAAGGAAAAAGCTTGGTGATTTATGATGAGGTTGTGTCCATCCAACTCTTAGCAAGTAAGATGAGGAGACTTGCTTTTGCAGATCAGTAGACAATCCGGACAACACGCAAGGCTGCAGCACAGTCTGCTGCAGAGCCACCAGCCAAGAAGGGAAAGCAGACAGTCCAACAAGCACCACCTAGACCACCCACTCTGAGGATCAAGTCTAGAGCCCAACAGAAGGGTAAGGGTGCTGCTAGAATCACTGGTGAACCTCAAGTGTCTCTGAAGGAGGTAGTAGACATTGGTTTGCAAGCTTTCAAAGTTGATGAGGGACTAGTCTTCAAGAGACCCAGAAGATCACTCAGTGCACAACAGACCACTGAGTTAGAGGGACTGACCATCAGACCACCCAGCACCACAGCCAGGAAGCTGACTGTGAAGAGAAAAATGGTGTTGGAAGAAGACACACCGAAACACGACAACCACCAATCCAGGTATTACTTTACCTACATTTACTCTTCCCACTCACCCTCGCTCTACATACAAACTTCCAAGGAAGAATATTCCTTAGATGATCCCAGTCTTAGCCCAAACTCAAGCCACAACAGACACACCGTCTGTTGAACCTCTATCGTTTGTGTCACCTACACAGACCATAGTAAACCAAACAGTTGCTGCACAGTCTAATGCCCAAGCACAAACTATGCAAGAGCCACTGTTTGAACCCATTGTTCAAACAGAAGATCAACCTACATTTGCGCTCACTGGACAGACGATCACCCAACAAACTGAACCCACTATTCATTCTAAGACACAGTCTGATCCCACAACTCAGACTGTTGTATCAACAACATCCCCACAAACTCCACCAGACACTACCATTCCTCCTTACCAATCTCCCTCTCCAGTGACAATCCTAGAGATGTTAGACGCAGTGGTTTCCTACCACCACACTGAGTTTGTAATCATCTCGTTTAGGTCAGATGAAAAGATAGTTGCTCTATCTCTTGAAGCATCTGTTGTTCCCTCATGGGACAACAGACCATTCAGTCTGGACGACAACACTCCTATGTCCAAATTTAGAGAAGACAATCCTCCTCCTCCTCCCTCTAGCTCCTGGCATCAGAAGATGATGCAACGCTTCTCCTTGTGCTATGTGGGAGAAAATGTCGAGTTTATAACGTATAGAGAAGAGACTTAGTTGGAGCTAGCTGTAGTATTGGTGTCCAAATTTTATCAATCATTCCGAGTAAAAGCAATTTCCCTGTTTCAGATTTGGATTAATTTCGGTGTCCAAAGTTTATCAACCATTATGAGAATAAGCAATTTTCTTGTTTTAGATTCGACTCAATTTTGGTGTCCAAAGTTTATCAACCATTATGAGTAGAAGCAATTTCCTTGTTTCATATTTGACTCAATTTTGGTGTCCAAATTTTATCAACCATTTTAAGAGGAAGAAATTTCCCTGTTTCGGATTTATCTCAATTTTGGTGTCTAAAGTTTGTCAACCATTATGAGCAGAAGTAATTTCCTTGTTACGTATTTGGCTCAATTTTGGTGTCCAATGTTTATCAACCAAAAGCAATTTCCTTGTTTTGAATTTGGCGTAATTCTGGTGTCCAAATTTAATCAACCATTTTGAGCAGAAGCAATTTCCCTATTTTGGATTTTGCTTAATTTTGGTGTCCAAACTTTATCAATCATTCAGAGCAGAAGAAATTTCCTTGTTTTGGATTTGGCTCAATTTTGATGTCCAGAATTTCTCAACAATTTTGGGGCAAAGCAATTTTCATGTCTCGGATCTGACTAAATTTTGGTGTCGAAAGTTTATCAAGCAATCTGAGTCGAAGCAAATTCCGTATTTCGTATGTGGCTCAATTTTGGTATCCAAAGTTTATCAACCACTCTGAGTAGAAGCAATTTCCCTGTTTGGATTTGGCTCAATTTTAATGTTTATCAACCAGAAGCAATATCCCTTTTTCGAAATTGGCGTAATTTTTGTGTCCAAATTTTATCAACCATTCGGAGCAAGAAGCAATTTCCTTGTTTCGAATTTGGATTAATTTTGGGGTCCAAAATTTATCAACCATTATGAGAAGAACCAATTTCCCTATTTCGGATTTGGCACAATTTTGGTGTCCAAAGCTTATCAACCATTCAGAGTAGAATCAGTTTCCCTGTTTTCGGATTTGGATCATTTTTGGTGTCCAAATTTAATCAACCATTTTGAAAAGAAGCAATTTCCCTATTTCAGATTTTGCTTAATTTTGGTGTCCAAACTTTATCAACCATTTAGTGTAGAAGAAATTTCACTATTTCGGATTTGGTTCAATTTTGGTATCCAGAGTTTATCAACAATTTTGGGCCCGAAGCAATTTTCATGTCTTGGATCCGACTCAATTTTGGTGTTGAAAGTTTATCAAGAAATTTGAGTCGAAGCAATTTCCGTATTTCGTATATCGCTCAATTTTGGTATCCAAAGTTTATCAACCACTTTGAGCAAAAGCAATTTTCCTGTTTTACATTTTGGCTCAATTTTGGTGTCCAAAGTTTGTCAACCGGAAGCAATTTCCTTGTTTCAAATTTGGCGCAATTTTACTAACCATTATGAGCAGAAGCAATTTCCCTGTGTGGGATTTTGCCCAATTTGGTGTCCACATTTTATCAACCATTTTAAGCAGAAGCAACTTCCTTGTTTCAGATTTGATTGAATTTTGGTGTCCAAATTTTATCAACCATTCTAAGAGGAAGAAATTTCCCTATTTCAGATTTATCTCAATTTTGGTGTCCAAAGTTTATCAACCATTTAGAGCAAAAGCAATTTCCTTGTTATGTATTTGGCACAATTTTCGTGTCCAATGTTTATCAACTAGCAACAATTTCTTTGTTTTTAATTTGGTGTAATGTTGGTGTCCAAATTTTATCAACCATTATCAGAATAAACAATTTTCCTGTTTTGGATTTGGCTTAATTATGGTGTGCAAAGTTTATTAACCATTTTGAGCAAAAGAAATTTCCTTGTTTCAGATTTGGCTCAATTGTGGTGTCCATAGTTTATCAACCAGAATCAATTTCCTTGTTTCGAATTGGTGCAATTTTCATGTCCAAATTTTATCAACCATTCTGAGCAAAAGGAATTTCCCTATCTCAGATTTGGATCAATTTTGGTGTCCAAAGTTTGTAAACCATTATGAGAAGAAGCAATTTCCCTACTTTGGATTTGGCTCAATTTGTGTGTCCAAATGTTATCAACCATTCTGAGCAGAATCGATTTCCCTATTTCAGATTTGACTAAATTTTGGTGTTCAATGTTTATCAACCATAAGCAATTTCCATATTTTGAAATTGGAGTACTGTTGGTGACCAAAGTTTATCAACCATTCTGAGCAAAAGCAATTACCCCTATTTTTCATTTGGCTCAATTTTGGTGTCCAAAATTTATCAACCATTACAAGCAGAAGCAATTACCCTGTTTCGAGTTCAACTCAATTTTGGTGTCCAATGTTTATCAACCATTCTCAGCAGAAGCAAATTCCCTATTTTGGATTTGGTTCAATTTTCGTGTGCAAAGATTATCAACCATTATGAGAATAAGCAATTTCCCTGTTTTGGATTTGGCGCAATGTTGGTGTCCAAAGTTGACCAACCTTTATGAGAAGAAGCAATTTCCTTGTTTTGAATTTGGCTCTATTTTGGTGTCGAATGTTTATCAACTATTCAGAGTAGAAGCAATTTACTTATTTCGGATATGGATCAATTTTTGTGTCGAATGTTTATCAACCATTCGGAGCAAAAGAAATTTTCCTATTTTGGATTTGGCTCAATTTTGGTGTCCAAATATTATCAACAATTTTGAGCAGAAGCAATTTCCCTTTTTCGGATATGGCTCAATTTTGTTGTAAATAGTTTATCAACCATTATGAGAAGTAGCAATTTCCCCTGTTTTGGATTTGGCTCAATTCTGGTGTCCAAAGTTTATCAACCATTCTAAGCAGAAGCAATTTCTATGTGTTGGATTTGGCTCAATTTTGGTGTCCAAAGTTTAACAACCAAAAGCCATTCCTCTATTACGAATTTGGTACAATTTTGGTCTTACAATTTTATCAACCATTTGAAGCAGAAGCAAATTCCCTATTTCGAATTCGACTCCATTCTCGTATCCAAAGTTTATCAACCATTATGAGAACAATCAATTTCCCCATTTCGCATTTCGCGTAATGTTTGTGTCCAAACTTTATCAACCATTATCAGCTAAAGAAATTTCGCTATTTTTGATTTGGCTCAATTTTCGTGTCCTAAGTTTATTGACCATTCAAAGCAGAAGCAATTTTCATGTGTTGAATTTGGCTGGATGTTGGTGTCTAGTTTATTCAGCATTCTATGCCGAACGAATTTCGTATTTCGTATTTGGCTCAATTTTGGTGTCCAAAGTTTGTCAATTGGAAGCAATTTTCCTATTTTGGATATGGCACAATTTTGGTGTCCAAATTTTATCAACCATAATGAGCATAAGCAATTTCCCTGTGTGGGATTTTGCTCTATTTTGGTGTCCAATGGTTATCAACCATTCAGAGTAGAAGCAATTTCGCTGTTTTGGATTGAGTTCAATTTTGGGGTCCAAAGTTTATCAACCATTCAGAGCAGAAGCAATTTCCCTGTTACGTATTTGGCTCATTTTTGGTGTCCAATGTTTATCAACCAGAAGCAATTTCCCTATTTCAAATTTGGCATAATGTTGGTGTCCAAATTTTATCAACCATTATTCAAATAAACAATTTCCTTGTTTCAGATTTGTCTCAATTTTGGTGTCAGATGTTTATTAACCATTCTGAGCATAAGAAAATTCCCTATTTCATATTTGGCTCAATTGTGGTGTCTATAGTTTATCAACCAAAATCAATTTCGTTGTTTCGAATATGGTGCAATTTTCATGTCTGAATTTTATCAACCATTCCAAGCAAAAGCAATTTCCCTATTTCGGATTCGACTCAATTTTAGTGTCCAAACTTTGTCAACCATTATGAGAAGAAACAATTTCCCTGTTTTGGATTTAGCTCAATTTTGGTGTCCAAAGTTTATCAACCATTTTGAGCAGAAGCAATTTCCCTATTTCAGATTTGGCTCAATTTTGGTGTCCATATTTTCTCAACAATTCTGAGCTGTAGAAATTTCCCTATTTCGTATTTGGCTCAATTTTGGTGTCCAAAGTTTGTCAAACATTAAAAAAAGAAGCAATTTCCCTGTTTTGGGTTGGCTCAATTTTGGTGTCCAAAGTTTATCAACCATTTAGAACAAAAGAAATTTCCTTGTTTCGGATTTAGGTCAATTTTGGTGTCCAGAGTTAATAAACCATTATGAGCTAAAATAATTTCCAATTTTGGATTTGGCTCAATTTTGGTATCGAAAGTTTAATAAGCATTCTGAACCGAAGAAATTTCTGTATTTCGTATTTCGCTCAATTTTCATGTCTAAAGTTTATCAACCATTCTGAGCATAAGTAATTTCCTTATCTTGGATTTGACTCAATTTTGGTGTCCAATGCTTATCAACCAGAAGCAATTTCCCTATTTCGAATTTGGTGTAATTTTGGTGTCCAAATTTTATCAACCATTCGGAGTAGAAGCAATTTCACTATGTTGGATTTGGATCAATTTTGGTGTCCAAAGTAAGTCAACCAGAAGCAATTTCCCTGTTTCAAATTTGGCGCAGTTTTGGTGTCTAAATTTTATCAACCATTTTGAGTAGAAGAAATTTCCCTATTTTGGACTTGGATCTGGATCGATTTTGGTGTCTAAAGATTGTCCACCATTCAAAGCAAAAGCAATTTCCTTGTTTCAAATTTGGCTCAATTTTGGTGTCCAAAGTTTGTCAACCGGAAGCAATTTCCTTGTTTTGAATTTGGCGCAATTTTGGTATCCAAATTTTATCAACCATTTTGAGTCGAAGAAATTTCCCTATTTTGGATTTGAATAAATTTTGGTGTCCAAAGTTTATCAACCATTATCACAAGAAGCAATTTCCTTGTTTCGGATTTGGCTCAATTTTGGTGTCTAAAGATTATCCACCATTCAGAGCAGAAGCAATTTCCCCGTGTTGGAATTGGCTGAATTTTGGTGTCCACATTTTGTCAACCATTTTGAGCATAAGCAATTTCCCTATTTTGGATTTGGCTCAATGTTGGAGTCCAAAGTTTATCAACCATTCAGAATAGAAGCAGTTTCCTTGTTTCAAATTTGGCTCAATTTTGGTGTCCATAGTTTGTCAACCATTCTGAGCCGAAGCAATTTCCCTATTTCGGATTTGGCTCAATTTTGTTGTCCAAAGTTTATCAACCAGAAGCAATTTCCCTAATACAAATTTGGTGCAATTTTGGTGTCCAAATTTTATCCACCATTCTAAGTAGAAGCAATTTCCCTATTTCGAATTTAGCTCAATTTTGGTGTCTAAGGTTTCTCAACCATTCTGAGCCGAAGAAATTTCACTGTTTTGTATTTGGTTCAATTTTGGTGTGCAAAGTTTATCAAACATTATGAGAAGAATCAATTTCCTTGTTTCGAATTTAGCGCAATTTTGGCATCCAAACTTTATCAACCATTTAGAGTAGAAGCAATTTCCCTGTTTCGGATTTGGTTCAATTTTGGTATCCAAAGTTTATCAACCAGAAGCAATTTCCCTGTTTCGAATTTGGCACAATTTTGGTGTCTAAATTTTATCAACCATTTTGAGTAGAAGAAATTTCCCTATTTTGGATTGGGATCTAGATCAATTTTGGTGTCTAAAGATTGTCAACCATCAAATCAACAACAATTTCCCTGTTTTGGATTTGGCTCAATTTTGGTGTCTAAAGTTTGTCAACCGGAAGCAATTTTCCTATTTCGAATTTGGCGCAATTTTGGTGTCCAAATTTTATCAACCATTTAGAGTAGAAGCAATTACCCTATTTTGGATTTGAATAAATTTTGGTGTGCAAAGTTTATCAACCATTATGACAAGAAGTAATTTCCCTATTTCAGATTTGTCTCAATTTTGATGTCCAAAGTTTATCAACCATTCTGAGAAGAAGCAATTTCCTTGTTTCATATTTGCCTCAATTTCTAGTCCAAAGTGTATCAACTACTCATAGCAGAAGCAATTTCCATGTTTCAGATTTGACTCAATTTTGGTGGCCAAAGTTTAAAACAACCAGAAGAAAAAATTTCCCTGTTTGAATTTGGTGCCACTTAGTGTCCAAATTTTATTAACCATTATTAGCCGAAGCAATTTCCCTGTTTCGGATTTGGCTCAATTTTGTTGTCCAAAGTTTATCAACCAAAAGCAATTTCCCTTATACAAATTTGGTTTCGAAATTTTATCCACCATTCTAAGAATAAGCAATTTCCCTATTTCCGATTCAGCTCAATTTTGGTGTCCAAACTTTATCAACCATTCTAAGTCGAAGAAATTTCCCTATTTCAGATTTGGCTCGATTTTGGTGTCCCTAGTTTATCAAGCAAAAGCAATTTAACTGTTATGAATTTAGTGCAATTTTGGTGTCCCAAAATTATCAACCATTCAGAGAAGAACCAATTTCCCTCTTTCGAATTTGGTTCAATTTTGTGGTCCAAAGTTTATCCACCATTCAGAGCAGAAGCAATTTCCCAGTGTGGGATTTGGTTCAATTTTGGTGTCCACATTTTATCAACCATTTTGAGCAGAAGCAATTTCCCTATTTCGGATTTGGCTCAATTTGGGAGTCCAAAGTTTATTAACCATTATGAGTAGAAGCAATTTCGCTGTTTCAGATTTGGCTAAATTTTGGTGTCCATAGTATTTTAACCATTCTAAGCCAAAGCAATTTCCCTATTTTGGATTTGGCTCAATTTTGTTGTCCAAAGTTTATCAACCAGAAGCAATTTCCCTAATACAAATTTGGTGCAAAATTGGTGTCCATTGTGAGAAGAAGCAATTTCCCTGTTTCAAATTTGGCTTAATTTCTAGTCCAAAGTTTATCAACTACTCAGAGGAGAAGCAATTTCCTTGTTTTAGATTCGGCTCAATTTTGTTGTCCAAAGTTTATCAACCATTCTGAGCAGAAGCAAATTCCCTGTTTTGGAATTGGCTAGATTTTCGTGTCCAAAGTTTATAAACCATTATGAGAAGAAGCAACTTCCCTATTTCGGATTCAGCTCAATTTTGGTGTCCAAAGTTTATCAACCTGAAGCAATTTCCTTGTTTCGAATTTGGCGTAGTTTTGGTGTCCAAATTTTATCAACCATTCTAAGCAAAAGCAATTTCCCTGTTTCAGATTTGGATTAATTTTGGTGTCCAAAGTTTATCAAGCATTAAGAGCCAAGGAAATTTACCTTTTCGGGATTTGACTCAATTTTGGTGTCCAAATTTTATCGACCATTCTGAGTAGAAGCAATTTTCTTGTTTCGGATTTGGCTCAATTTTCGTGTCCAAAGTCTAACAACCAAAAGCAATTCCCTTGTTATGAATTTGGAGCAATTTTGATGTCCAAATTTTATCAACCATGAAGATTGACGCTACTGCATTTAAACTTTATCAACCATTCAGTGTAGAAGAAATTTTGAAGATTGACTGGAAGCAATGTATCCTAGCAACTCTGATGGCGATGAAGATTGACGTTGAAGATGTTTCATAATTTTTTTTAGTATTTCATCTCATATTTTTTTTTGCTACATTTCTGAACATTTTATATTTGTTTATATTTTGTATTTCTGTTATTATTCTAAACACTGTTTAAATTTGATCTATATATAACTCGCTTATTTTCTCCTGGATTATCTGTTTCTATTCTTAACCTTTTGGTGATTTGAAAACCAAAAAGGGGGAGAAAGTATACTAATCTTTATTTTCCTGTTTTATGCTAACCAAATTTCTATATCTAGCAAATATCTTAGACAGGTACACTTCAAAGACTTAGGCGACTTAAGCACTTTTTTTGGATATTCAAAACCAAAAAGGGGGAGACTGAAGATTGACGCTTCTTCATTTAGATTTTTGGTATCTTCATACCTTAAGTCTTCTCCATTCTATTAGTCTAGTGTTTTCTATTTTATGCCATAACATTTATGGATGATGGCATTATATTGTTTGTTATAGACTAAGTTATATTTTACATGCTAGATGTTTTATCTGCTTTGTTTTCTTTATCTCTAAGCATCATTAGATGATTTGCTTCTTAGAAACGTATTCTGATAATTGCAATCGATTACACACTGTGGGAATCAATTACCAGATGGCCAAATCTATTTTGAACCATCTCTGGTATCGGGTTAATCAATTACCAACAATTGCAATTGATTACAATGTTGCTTTTAGATTTTAGAAATTGCCTTGTTTCAATTGCAATCCATTACCATCGAACTGCAATCAATTACAAGACTATCTCTAAAACTCAAAATTGGCTCTGTCTCGTTTGCAATTGATTACAATGGATGATAGCAAGTTTAAATCATATCCTGATACACGAGATAATTGATTACACCTTTATTGCAATCTATTATATTTGGTATAACAGTCATTTTGAAAGATTCCCAAGACTCGTTCTTTGTCTAACTAACTGATGTGTCATTATTTTCTCCTATTTCTTACCCCTTTCTATCATCATTTTAATTACTGATTAGCCTTAATTGTCAAATTAATTATGCAGTTTTATCATTTGGGCCTTTTTGATTAATTCTGTATTTTAATTTAATTTCAGGAGAATTATAAGCAATTGGGCTTGGATCTGGAATTGGGCTGAACCAGCTTGGGCTTGAAGAGAGGAGACTGTTTTAGTTTTATTTTTCGTCCAGTTTTATTTTATTTCATTTTATTGCTGTATTTTGTACTTGGGCCGCATCAGATTTTTATGGGCCCAAATAAGATTAGTAGCCTAGGGTTTTGTGAGCCTAAGTGACTTTTAGTGAGACAAGAATAAGTCCCAGTCGTCATTGAGAGGGGGCTGTGAGATTTTAGTTTCATTTTTCACTGTTGAGAAAGAGATACTGTTCACGTCCCCAGCATGCTACTGTTCATGTAGAGCAGAGTTTTTTTCATTTTTTTGTTTTCCAGCTTCGTTTTCAATTGCAATTTCATTTTCTGCTTTTGTTTCCATTTTCGTTCTTCATTGTTGGTTCATTTTCAGTTTCCATTTCCAGTTTCGTTTCTGTTCTGCATTTTGTTTCTTGTTTCGTTTTCAGTTTGCTGTTTACGTTTCCAGATTCTTTGTTTAATTTGAATGAAAGGTTAAATTTCCAGTGTTGTTTTCTCTTGAGGACTAAGCACTAGCTCTCTTTGAGGTTTTGTTATTAATGTTAATTTCGATAAGTTTTTCCCCTTCACCAATTATTCTCAGAATGGACCCGTGAGAGGCATTAATTGGTGTATGTGTTGCTTAATCATATAATGAAAACCTTGTATTAATTTTCACTTAGTAAATTAATTCCGGGTTGGATTAAGTGGCTGAATTGATTAGGGATAGATTCTCGTAACCTAGGATAAGAGGCTTGCTTTTGAATCAAGGGGAAACAACACGTTTTAGTTCTGTTATTTTTAATTCAAGTTGCTTGCTGTTTAAATTATTGAAACAAAGAAACCCCCCCATTTGTTACTGTTTTATTGTTGTTAAGTGTTATGAACGTTTGTTTGATCACTGCTCATTGGGAGACGACCTAGGATCACTTCCTAGTTACTGCATTTAATTGTTTTTATTTGGTTTGGGTACGGCCTTGACCACTAACTCCGAATCTTTTTCAAACATCCTATATATTTGAACCCATAACATCCTGTGCAAAGAGACACTTATTCACAATATCTTTTCTATCTTTCATTTGTTAAAATCCAAATCTTTTGATTTGATTCTCAGATTTGATATTTCTCTGAAGCTTTCTCTTTCTTTTTTCTACACAATTAGCTAATCTCTTTTGAGTTTCTGAAAACTCATCTTGCTCTTACTGCTATACCCTTTTTGAGATTAAACTCATTCAAGCTCCTGGCATCAGAAGATGATGCAACGATTCTCCCTATATTATGTGGGAGAGAATGCTGAGTCTGCAGCATATAGAGAAGAAACTCAGCTGGAGCCAACTGCAAAGGACTCAATTGTTACTGTTGTGAAGGAAGCACTGCTGAAGAAGCTTGCTCCCCAGCAGATCAATCAAGGGATAATTCCCTTCTAGAGGCCAATGTGCAACACTACTCTTCTGGATATTGCTGAAGATGATGCCAATTTAGCAAGAAGGCTATAATAGGAAAAGTATGCCTCTGCCATCCCTCTGATGCATCAGCTGGTGCATGAGATCGTACATTGGTATAATTGCATGAGAGAGGGATTGGATTACTTCATAGTGGAACCAGCCTTACCAGTTGAGTTATCAAAAGATGAGAAGAAGCAACTGGCAGTCACTGTCAGAACAATGCATCGTGATGCATTGCACTACCTGTCGAGACCAATAGTCTCTATTAGACCTCCTCAGCTAATCACACGAGGACTTTCTCCCATTCATCCAAACTTCCAGGCCACTTGTGCGAACTATAGGGCTCTATGCAATCTGAAGTTTCAAGGCATAGCCCCCAAACAGTTGTATCCGCCAAGCCTGCACATTTCTAAAGACACTAATTTATGTGTCGCTCCAAACCGTATAGTCACCAGGCTTCCAACTATCAACCCCAATAAGTTGAAGGGGAAGAAGGTTGCAAGTGCAGACAATCTTCCACAACACATACCAGACATTGAGCAACTGCCTCAATAGGAGCATGTTCTGCCACTAGAGAACATAGAAGCAGATGCTGGCATCTACTAGCAAAATGTGATGAGTAATATGCTCCACACCACAGGGTCATCCAATCTTTCAGATGAAGAGAAGTAGAAGATTGACACTTGCCTTCAATGCCTCCATTGCTGCCATTCTTACTCCTAGACCTGCGACTACTCAAGCTCCAACACCGCCATCAGAAGATCCTCCTGCAATAGAAGCACCATCAGAAATTGGAGAATCCTCAACCAAACACTCAACCCCTCCTTCCAAACCTTGACTGTGATGGCAATTTTCTACTCCATCCTCCACCTTTTTGTTTATGATAAAGGGGGAGAGAATTTTGGATGTATAAAATATTACCAAACAATGCTTTTGTTTCATTAATACAAATAGTAATTGGTTCACTAATTTTCTTTACTGTCTTTTATTATCCGCTTTAAATATTTCATGCCTTAATCTGTTATATGCATCTACATGATAGACTCAGGGGGAGTTCATCATGTTAATAACTAAGCATACTTAATTGTCATGAAATAATTCACACTCTGATATACATAGATGTCTGTGATTTATTGTCTATTAATCAAAATTATAACATGTGTTGTCATGATCAAAAAGGGGGAGATTGATAGAACCAAGTCCTTCATTCCAGAATGTGTCTATTATGCCAGATGTTGTTTGTGCACGAATAGACCATACTTAATCAAGACCAGACTATGTCTATTAAGCCAGACGCTGTCTGTGCAGGAACAAGATATAGTTTGTCATATGTACTGAGGAATATGCGCTTTATAATTAATTCTATACACAAATAAAGGCATTGTTGTAACAGAAAGAAAGGGAGATACTCTTTGACATTACTTTCTTTGATTCCTCGTATTGCTTGTATGTCTCGAATTATGTGAAGTGTGTAGGTACAGCTAAAAGAAAAATTAGCATCGAGATGCACGGCTTATGCTAAAAGCTAAGTGTGATAGAGACAGAAACCTGCTCTTGTCACATCAAGTACAGTCAAAGCTACTTCAACACTCTACTGTGAGACAACAGAAAGAAGTCTTCTCCAATGTTCAAATTTACGAAGCTCACTATATAAGGATGCTCTCATGCAACGAGAAGACTAATGAACTAGAACAGAATAACTCAAATCAACCTAGACAGCAAGAAAAATCACTTTGAGAAAAAGTCTTGAACATGAGCTAAGAGAAAAAGAGAATATCCATCCTCTACAAGCTCACATAGATTCAACATTTGTTTATATCCTCTCTTTGAGAGTTATCTGAATCTTATACATATTTGTATAGAAAGCCAGGAGTGGCTTACTGATAAAAGAATACTTGGGAAGTATAATCTCAGGGGGAGATTCATACTTGTAACCAGAAGTGGTTTAGAATACTTGTAGCCAATAATGGCATAGAGAATACCTGTAGCCAGAAGTGGCAGTGAATAATACTTGTTCCTGCATAAAGCACGTATTCCTTAGTACTTATGATAGTTTACGTTCTGTTCCTATATAGACAAAGTTTGACTTAACAAACATTATCTGGTCTTGATTAAGTATGGTCTGTTCATGCACAGACAGCGTCTGGCTTTAACAAACACATTCTTATTGAAAAGACATGGTCTGTTCTAGCCTTAGACATCGTTGGCTTAACAAACACATTCTTAATTAAAAGACATGGTTTGTTCTAACCTTAGACATCGTCAGGCGCTAGGCATCAGACATTGTCTAGCGCTTGGCATCAGACATCGTCTGGCCTTGGCTTCAGACATCGTCTGGCAGTTGGCATCAGACATTGTCTGGTGATCAGTGCATCTTCATGCACATTCTTCTACTGTTATTCTTAGGCATTTCCTTAGTTTATTTCATTAGTTTCACCATTTTAGTGTGTTTTCATATTTAAGTTTGTTTCTAGCTTTATTTAATTTTCGTATTTTATTTTCAGCATTAGCAGCTTTCAATGGAAAATTCATAACTGGAGCTACAGGAATTGGATTGAGGTGTTCTAATATTCGTTAGAAAGATAAGAGAAAGAGCTACAACTTTAATGTTGGAGTCAGAAGCTGATTCTGATTGTATAAGGCTTGAATAGTTCGTTGAAGTTGCAGACCTTAGGAAATAATTTGTTTTGGGCCAATTTTATGGACTTGGTTTGTATTTTCCGACCCGGTTCGGATTGTTAGTGAAACCCTTATTCTATTAAAACTCTAGGGCCGGCTTATGTTCACTTATTCACGGCTGTTCACTCATTCACTGTGGAGGAAATTATTTTGAAAGTTTTGAACAATCGCAATGGAGAACTAATTTTCGAAGAATCGATCTACTGTAATCGGATTCCACTTTGAGGTTCTTTTCTAAATTCCATATCAATCTGTTTCCTTTGGTTTATTCCAATAATATCAATTATTTGATTAATTTGATTGTTGTTATAGGATATAATTCTTAAATTCGATTGGTTATTTGATCTTGAATCAATTTCGCGTTAGCTTTTGCATTATCGCATTTGATCATATTGTGTTTGCTTAATTCGCAATAGTTTTTAATCCGTTTGCTTAATCCGAAATTTAGGAACATACGCCGTATAATTTCTATTGCGCTTGTCAGTGGTTATTATAGTTGAATAGGATCAGACCCGTTTAGGGAATTGGAATTTATAGGGATCAATGATAAGTCGGAAGTCGATATAGTAGGTTGATTCGCTTTAGCTTATTCGATAATCACAATTTATTTTAATCCCTTTTTCTTGAAATCGTAATCGAAACCCCCCCCCATTAATTGTTACTACATTGATTAATAATAATACAAGAATCCTTGAGAACGATACTCGAGTTGTCGTTACCGTAACTATATTTTCAAAATCACTCGTTTTGATCCGTGCGCGACAGCGGATCAAATTGGCGCCGTTGCCGGGGATTCTTGTCGTTATTAATCGATATTAGAGTCATAGGTTTAGTGTTCTCGCGTTTAGGCCCTAGTTTCCCCACGGTTTTGGCCAATTCGTGTTTAGAGTCGAAAAAATTGGTTTTTGGAAAAATTGTGTCCGATTGTAAATCTTTTTTCCCCTGCTGGGACTAGAAAAATCGTGCGATCAATAGTCCCCCTACTCTAGAAGAGTTATGGGATTCCGACCTCAAATCGCCAAATTCCTCTTTTTTTCTATTTTTAATTAATTTTTTACTGTTTTCATAGTGTCAAAAAAATCCAAAAAAATTCTCAAAATTCTAATTTCACTTCATTAGATTAATTTTGGTGTTTTTATATTTTTTTGAATTTATTTTAATCATTTTCCTTCATTCAGTTTGTTTTTGCATTTTAGGGACATTGTTGGCATTTTGAAAATTGTTGCTACATTAGTCTTGGCTACTAGGTCTTCTTGTTCTGATCTTTTTGATTTTGATCCTGAGGTAGAAAGAACTTTGCACACACGACGTAGAGCAGTCCAGGCTAGCAATAGTTCACCACCCGTAATTGATTCTGACACTGATTTCGATTACTTGCATAACTTGTTTGATTCAGATTCTGAAATTGTTTTTGATATGGTTGACCAAAGAACTTTAAGGCAGTTGGCTGCCCTTGATGTGAATTACAATGGTTTATGCATTGAGTATCCTGAAGCTGTTGCACCTTTTGAATTAAAATCTGGTTTGATACACTTGTTGCCAAAGTTTAATGGTCATGTAGGTGAGGATCCGCATAAGCATCTGAAAGAATTCCAGGTTGTGTATTCTACACCTTTGAGGCCTGAAGGAATCACTGAAGACCATATCAAGCTGAGAGCCTTTCCATTTTCACTACAGGGTGCTGCCAAGGATTGGTTATACGATCTTGAACCGAATTCTATCACAACTTGGAATGATTTGAAAAAAGTCTTCTTAGAGAGATACTTTCCTGCCTCCAGAGCTGCATCAATCAGAAAGGATATATGTGGTATTAGATAAGGTAATGAGACATTGGCTGAGTATTGGGAAAGATTCAAACAGTTAGTATCCAGTTGTCCGCATCATCGACATTAGTGAGCAGTTACTTATCCAATACTTTTATGAAGGATTGCTACCTATGGATAGAAGCATCCTTGATGCTGCTAGTGGTGGAGCACTTGTTGATAAGACTCCAGCAGATGCCAAAATTTTAATTCAGAACATGTCACTCAACTCCTAACAATTCACAACCAGAAATAATTCTGCGGTCCAAACAAAGAGTGTGAACAAAATTCAGGTTTCCTCCAACAAAGCTTTAGAAACCAGAATTGACGAGCTCACCTCCTTAGTGAAACAGTTGGCAGTAGGTAAACCTCAACCAGCAACCTTGTGTGGTATTTGTACTTCCGCCAAACACCCGACCGACACATGTCCTATTTTGCAAGATGAGTCGATTACCGAGTTACCCCAAGCTTATGCAGCAGCCCTTTACGAAAACAATCGAGAATGGGTACAACAACACTCCCGACTTGTCCACCAACAAATACCATCCCAATTGGAGGAACCATCCCAACCTTCGATATGGAAACTAGCAGCCCACACAGCAACAGCTAGTGTTACCCCTTCCGCAACCACAGAACACTCCACCAGCTACCACTTCTATACCTTCTAGACCTTCATTAGAGGACCTGGTCAAGCAACTAGCTGTTAACAATCTTCAGTTTCAACAAAGAACAGAATCTAGTATTCAAACCTTGCAGACATAGATTGGACAACTTACCACCTCAATGAATGCCATGCAAGCCCAAGGATTGAACCAACTTCCTGCCCAAATAGTTGTGAATCCAAAAGGTCCTAATGCTGATGTGAGTGCAATTTCCTTGCGATCCGGAGAGGTTACAAAACCAGCCCCCGAAAAAAATAAAAAAATTATTGAGGCAACATCTGAACCTTCTCCACCTTCTTCTGTTGTGGTAGAAACTGAAAAAAATAAAGAAAAAGAGTATGTTCCACCAGTCCCCTTCCCACATAGAGTTCTGAAAAATAAAAGGATTGAGGAGGGAGACAAAGAGAGAGAGAGATCTTAGATGTTTTTAGAAAAGTTGCGGTAAACATTCCGCTTCTTGATGTAATTAAGCAGGTTCCAAAGTATGCAAAGTTTCTGAAAGATTTGTGTACAAATAAGAGGAGGATGAAGGGAAGTGAAAGAGTCAACTTGGGAAGAAATATTTCTGCTTTTATTCAGCCCAAGCCTTCATGTGAAAAAGTTACCGGCGAGCAAAATGTTTCAGCCCTCACTTAGGTCTTGCCGCAAAAGTGCAAGGACCTGGGAACTTTTGCTATTCCTTGTACCATCGGGGATAGTAAATTCGAGAATTGCATGCTTGATTTAGGAGCAGGCATTAATGTTATGCCTACTTTTGTTTATAATAACCTTTGTCTTGGTCCTTTGCAGCATACAGGTCTAATCATTTAACTGGCAAATAGGAGCAATGCCCGCCCCGTGGGAGTAGTGAAAGATGTCCTTGTTCAAGTTAACAATTTGATTTTTCCTGCAGATTTCTACATTATGGACATGGAAGGAGAAACTAAGTCAAGCAGAGTTCCCATCATTTTAGGCAGACCGTTCATGAAAACGGCGAAAACAAAAATTGATGTTGACGATGGAACCATGTCCATGGAATTTGGTGACATTGTCACGAAATTTAACATTTTCGATGCCATGAAACATCCCTTGGAAGAGCATTCCGTTTTTCATATTGAATTGATCTCTGAATTGGTTGATGACACTTGTTCTGAATTATTTTCACTTGATTTTCCATCTTTATCGGGTTTTGATGATGTTTACTCATGTGCTGATTGTACTGACACTAACCTTTGTGTTGTATGTGTTGAGATTGATTCTGTCTTGCAGGGCAACATGTTTCCCCCGTCCTTAGAGTTGAAACAACTCCCTGAAAATCTGAAATATGCTAATTTGGAGAGTAATGAAAAACTCCCTGTTATAATTTCTTCTAACCTTGATTTCGATCAAGAAAATAAGCTTTTGCAGGTTTTGAAGAAGCACAAGAAGGCGATTAGGTGGACATTAGCTGACAACCTAGGTATTAGTCCTTCCATGTGTATGCACAGGATTTTGCTTGAGGATGGTGCGAAAACAGTAAGGCAGCCCCAAAGGAGGTTTAATCCTTTGATCCTCGATGTGGTGAAGAAAGAGGTAACCAAACTCTTGCAAGCAGGTATCATTTATCCTATCTCTGACAGTAAATGGGTAAGCCTAGTACAGGTTGTACCTAAGAAATCTGGACTCACCGTGGTGAAAAATGAAAAGAATGAACTTGTTCCCACTAGAATTCAGAACAGGTTGGAGAGTTTGTATTGATTACGGGAGGTTGAACCAAGCTACTAGAAAGGATCACTTTCCTTTACCGTTCATTGACCAAATGCTTGAACGGCTTGGTTGGTAAATCACATTACTGTTTTCTTGATGGTTTTTCAGGTTATTTTCAGATTCATATTGCACCTGAAGATCAAGAAAAGACCCCTTTTACTTTCCCATTCGGTACTTTTGCTTACAGGAGGATGCCTTTTGGTCTTTGCAATGCTCCTGACACTTTCCAGCGATGCATGATTAGCATTTTTGCTGATTTTATTGAAAATTGCATGGAAGTGTTTATGGATGATTTCACTGTTTATGGTTCTTCTTTTGATGCATGTTTGAACAGTTTGAATATGGTTTTAGAGAGATGCATCGAAACTGACCTTGTTTTGAATTATGAAAAATGCCATTTTATGGTTGAGCAGGGAATTGTTTTGGGTCACAATATTTCTGAAAAAGGAATTTCTGTTGACCCTGCTAAGATTGATGTGATTTCTACACTGTCTTACCCCTCTTGCATTCGCGAGATTTGTTCTTTTCTTGGTCATGTAGGTTTTTATAGGCGTTTCATTAAGGATTTCAGCAAGATAGCTCTTCCGCTATCGAACTTGTTGAAGAATGACGTCACTTTCAACTTCGATGACAAATGCAAACAAGCATTTGACTTCTTGAAGAAAGCGTTGACCTCCGCTCCCATCATCCAGCCCCCTAACTGGACCCTCCCCTTTGAGATTATGTGTGATGCTTCTAACTATGCTGTTGGAGCGGTCCTTGCACAAAGAGTTGACAAGGCTGCCCATGTTATTTATTATGCTTCTAGGACTTTAGATTCTGCACAGTCAAATTACACCACCACTAAAAAAGAACTTCTAGCTATTGTTTTTGCTCTTGATAAATTCAGATCATATTTGCTAGGTTCCAAGGTTGTTGTTTTTACTGACCATACGGCTTTAAAGTACTTGTTGAAGAAGCCGGAAGCAAAATCGAGATTGATTCGGTGGATGTTGTTGCTCCAAGAGTTTAATGTAGAGATTAAAGACAAAAGTGGAGCTGAGAACTTAGTGGTTGATCACTTGAGCAGGATAGAGAGGGATGAAGATCCTTTTCCGATTCAAGATGACTTTCCTGATGAGCAGCTTTTACTTTTGCATGGAGTTACTCCTTGGTTTGCTGATATTGTTAATTATCTTGTTGTTGGTGTTTTTCCTACAGGTGCATCCAAGGCACAAATTCACAAACTCAAGAGTGATGCCAAATATTATGTTTGGGATGATCCATATCTTTGGAAGTTTAGTAGTGATTAGGTGATTAGGAGATGTGTCCCCGACTATGACATTGAATCTATTTTACATTTTTCTCATGCATCTCAAGTAGGGGGACACTTTGGTCCGCAAAGGACTGCAAGAAAAGTCCTAGACTCAGGTTTCTACTGGCCCACTGTTTTTAAAGATGCTTATGAGACTTACCGCACTTGTAAAGAGTGCCAGATAGCAGGTACAGCCATCACTCGTAAGAGTGAAATGCCTCAGTAACCTATGCTTTTCTGTGAGGTATTTGGTGTATGGGGAATCGACTTCATGGGTCCTTTTCCTTTATCATTTGGTTTTCTCTACATTTTACTTGCTGTTGATTACGTTTCAAAGTGGGTAGAAGCTATCCCCACTAGGACTAATGATTCAAGAGTTGTTGTAGATTTTGTCAGGTCCAATATCTTTTGCAGGTTTGGAATACCTCGAGCCATCATAAGTGATCAATGCACTCACTTTTGTAACCGCACCATGGAAGCTTTGCTCCGGAAGTATGGAGTTGTGCACAGAGTCTCTACTGCATATCACCCACAAACTAATGGGCAAGCTGAGATCTCAAACAGGGAGATCAAACAAGTTTTAGAGAAAATGGTGCAACCAAACAGGAAGGACTGGAGCCACTGTCTAGAAGACGCACTTTGGGCTCAAAGAACAGCTTTCAAGACACCCATAGGGATGTCTCCTTATCGACTTGTTTTCGGTAAAGCATGTCACCTTCCTGTAGAGATAGAACACCGTGCTTATTGGGCGGTGAAAAGTTGTAACTTGGAAATGCAACAAGCAGGTATTGAAAGAAAACTCCAATTACAACAGCTTGAAGAGTTTAGGCTAGAGGCTTATGAAAGCTCTAGGATTTATAAAGAGAAAACCAAACACTTCCATGATAAAATGATTTCCAGGAAGGAATTCTCTGTGGGCCAACAGGTTTTACTGTTTAACTCTCGCCTTAAGCTTATGGCTGGGAAACTTCGATCCAAATGGATTGGCCCTTTTGTTGTTACTAATGTTTTCCCTTATGGTGCAGTAGAAATTAAAAGTGCAGGTACTGACAAAGGTTTCAAGGTTAATGGGCAGCGCCTGAAGCTATTCCATGAAAGTTCAGTGCCTGGAGATGCAACCATAGAAGAGCTTTCTTTGGAAACGCCCAACTACACTGCAACTTGATCAGGGGGCACCCTTTCCTTTCTCTCACTCTTACTTTATAATTGAGTTCTTTTCATTGAGGACAATGTATGTCTTAGGTGTGGGGGAGGGAACCATTTGTTTTTGTTTTTGTTTGTTTTTGCTTAAAAAAAAATGGAAAATGCATGTTTTTTTCCGTTGATTATCTTGCTACAATTGTGAGTATTCTCTCTGTTCTTTGTCGAAAGACTTGTGGTGTGATGTGACTAATTCTTTTTGCACATTCTTAGTTTGTATGTTTGACTAAACCCTAAATTGTACATCACTAGTGGAAGATCACTAACCCTTGTGAGATTTTGAGCCTAATAATGGATAACATCAAAAATCCATCTCTTTCTTTCTTGTGTGATTTCACTCATGTTTGTTAGTCTCTAGAACTTGAATTGACTCTTGTTGAAGTTTTTTGTTTACTTGTGCACACTGAAATGATAAAGGCATCTTGTTTTGTTTTTTTTTTTTTTTACCTAGTTAGCCAAAAAGCCAACCTTGATAATATCATCCCTTTGTTTGGAAGCCCCTTTGAGCCTATTATCCTTTTTTGTGTTTAAAACTCATTACAAGCCGAAAAGTGAAAAACAATGTTATCACCCTATTCAAAGGGTTGAAAGGGTCTTGTATAGAGTTGTGTGGGGTTGAACATTGTTGTTATGATGTTGGTTGGCAGAAAAGGAAAACAAAAGAAAAAAAATAAAAAAAAATAGAGAAGGATGTCAATGCTAGTCCTTCTGAAAAAAAGAAGAAGAAAGAGAAGAATAAAAGGAAAAGGAGAAGAGAAATAAGTTGTGAGGTTGTTGTTCAATCGCCATTGAGATATTATTTAGTTCAACTCCCGCAATTCTTTCAATTTTCTTTTAACTCTTTGAATTTTAGCTTAGTACCCCTTTAGGATGTATCTCACCCTGACCTTGGCCAAGTTACAACCATAATAAAAGTCCTTTTGATCTTTGTGTGCAATGTATTTCAAATTTTGAATGTTAGAGTCTTTTCAAGCTTATGGTAGTACTATCTCTCATGTTGTGCTTTGAGTGTAAACAGTAACCTAAATACTTGAGAGTTGAGTGGAAACAGTTTATCTTGTGAGGATCTTGATGCTTTTGATGTACTTTTTGGTAATCTGTTTTTCATATTTACTTTGACTGTCACAAAAGAGTTACTCACTAATGTCATATTCTTTAAGCTTAGAATTAGGAGTTTGCTTGCACTTTGTATCCTGATAACCTCTAAGTTTGCATGCTCTGTTTCGTTTTTGTTTTGAATTTTTAATTTTGCTCGGAGTGCAAAAGTTTAAGTGTGGGGGAATTTGATCAGTGCATCTTCATGCACATTCTTCTACTGTTATTCTTAGGCATTTCCTTAGTTTATTTCATTAGTTTCACCATTTTAGTGTGTTTTCATATTTAAGTTTGTTTCTAGCTTTATTTAATTTTCGTATTTTATTTTCAACATTAGCAGCTTTCATTGGAAAATTCATAACTAGAGCTACAGGAATTGGATTGAGGCGTTCTAATATTCTTTGGAAAGCTAAGAGAAAGAACTACAACTTTAATGTTGGAGTCAGAAGCTTATTCGGATTGTAGAAGGCTTGAATAATTCGTTGAAGTTGCAGACCTTAGGAAATAATTTGTTTTGGGCCAATTTTATGGGCTTGGTTTGATTAATAATAATACAAGAATCCTTGAGAACGATACTTGAGTTGTCATTACCGTAACTATATTTTCAAAATCACTCATTTTGATCCATGCGCGACAGCGGATCATCTGGCTTGGGCATTAGAGCATAAACAGTTAAGAACTTATTTAAATCTGTTTAAAGCCAATTTCAGTGCTAAATTTAACCATTATAAGTTCTCAAACAGTTAGAGTGTAGGATTTGAGTTGAGAGATTTTACCATTGTCTGTTCTTACTTTGATTTCCTGAAATCACTTAGTATGAAATCATTAGTTGATCAAATATTATTACATTTGTTATCATCAAAACCTATCAAGGTATTAGAGGTTAGACATCATCAAATGTCTTGGTTCTAACAAATTTCTTCTGATCAAAATGGCTGATAAACTTTGGACACCAAAATTGAGCCAAATTTGTAATAGGGAAATTGCTTCTCTTGAAAATGATTGATAAAATTTGGACACCAAAATTGTGCCAAATTCGGAAACAGAGAAATTGGTTCTGGTTTATAAGCTTTGGAAACCAAAATTAAGCCAAATCTGAAAAAGGGAAATTGCTTATGCTCAAAATGGTTGATAAATTGTGAACATCAACATTGAGCCAAATGCAAAATAGGGAAATTGCATATTCTCATAATGGTTGATAAACTTTGGAGACCAAAATTGATCTAAATCCAAAACCGGGAAATTGCTTTTGCTCAGCATGTTTGATAAAATTTTGTCACCAAATTCCGCCAAATTTGAAACAGGGAAATTGTTTCTGGTTGATAAACTTTGGATACCAAAGTTGAGCCAAATCCGAAATAGGGAAATTTCTTTTGCTAAGAATGGTTGATAAACTTTGGACACAAAAATGAAGCCAAATCCAAAACATGGAAGCTGCTTTTGCTCTAAATGGTTTTTGAACTTTGGACACCCAAATTTAACCAAGTCTGAAACAGGGAAATTACTTCTTCTCATAATGGTTGATAAACTTTGGACACCAACTTGTGCCAAACCGGAAACAAAGAAATTGCTTCTTCCCATAATGGTTAATAAATTTTGGATACGAAAATTGAGCCAAATCCAAAACAAGAAATTTGCTTAAGCTCAGAATGGTTGATAAACTTTGGACACCAAAATTGAGCCGAATTTGAAACAGGGAAATTGCTTCGGCTGAGAATGGTTGATAAACTAGGACACCAAAATTGAGCCATATCTAAAACAAGGAAATTGCTTCTGCTCAAAATGGTTGATAAACTTTGGACACCAAAATTGAGCCAAATCCAAAACAGGGAAATTGTTTCTTCATATAATGGTTGAAAAACGTTGGACACCAAAATTAATATAAATCCTAAACAGGGAAATTGCTTCTACTCAGAATGGTTGATAAAATTTGGACACCAAAATTACACCAAATTCGAAATAGGTAAAATTACACCAATATTTAGCCAAATCTGAAACATTGAAATTTCTTCTGCTCAAAATGCTAAATAAACTTAGGACACCAAAATTGAGCCAAATCTGAAATAAGGAAATTTCTTCTTCTCATAATGGTTGATAAACTTTGGACACTGAAATTGCACCAAACCAAAATTGCACAAAATGTGAACCAGGGAAATTGCTTCTGCTCAACATGGTTGATAAACTTTGGACACTAAAATTGAGCCAAATCCGAAACAGGGAAATTGCTTTTGCTCAAATGGTTGATAAAATTTGGACACCAAAATTACACCAAATTCAAAATAGGGAAATTGCTTCTGGTTGATAAAATTTGGACACCAATATTTAGCCAAACCCGAAACAGGGAAATTTCTTATGCTCAAAATGCTCGATTTAGGACACCAAAATTGTGCCAAATCCAAAACTAATAAATTGCTTCTTCTCATAATGGTTGATAAACTTTGGACACCAAAATTGAGCCAAATCCAAAACAGGGAATTTGCTTCTGCTCAAAATGGTTGATAAACTTGGGACACCAAAATTGCACCAAATTCGTATCAAGGAAATTGCTTCTGGTTGATAAATTTTGGACACCAAAATTGAGCCAAAGTCGAAACAGGGAAATTGCTTCTGCTCAGAATGGTTGATAAAATTTGGACACCGAAATTGAGCCAAATCTAAAACAAGGAAATTGCTTTTGCTCAAAATGGCTGATAAAATTTGTTTACTTGTGTAAGGGGCTTCATGCTTCATTGTAACTAGGCCTTAAACTATGTGTTTAATAGGTGATTAGTGGCTTAGTTAACTTCCTATGCCTAGCACTATAAATAGTTAAAAGCTCCTCATTTGTAAGGATCAACCATTTTGTAAATGAATAAGCTTTGGCTTAGTTTCAGAGATTAGTCTCTTCTTGCTTCTTCAGTGAAACCAAATTGATTCTTATCAAGGAAGCTATTCCTTTGTGGCAAATCCTCCTCCAGCTTATCGATTCTCACGAATCACGGCGTCAATTCTCGTTCATCTTCTTCATCTTCTTTTTTCCATTTTTCAGTTCTTGAATTTACGTCATTGGAGTTATTGAGTTTTGCTTCTGAAATGATCCCAATCAAGAATGCATGGCTTGGACAACATCATTTAGACACCAAAATTGAGTTAAATCCGAAACAGGGAAAATGCTTATGCTCTAAATGGTTGATAAACTTTGGGCACCAAAATTGAGCCAAATCTGAAAAAGGGAAATTGCTTCTTCTCATAATGATTGATAAACTTTGGGGCACCAAAATTGAGTCAAATACGAAACAAGGAAATTGCTTTGGTTAAGAATTCTTGATAAACATTAGAAACCAATATTAAGCCAAATCTAAAACAGGGAAATTGCTTCTTCTCTTAATGGTTGATAAACTTTGGACACCAAAATTGAGCCAAATCCGAAATAGGGAAATTTCTTTTGCTCTAAATGGTTGATAAACTTTGCACACCAAAACTTGAGTCAAATCTAAAATAGGGAAATTACTTCTGCTCTAAATGGTTGACAAACTTTGCACACCAAAATTGAGCCGAATCCCAAACAGGGAAATTGGTTTTGCTAAGAATGGTTGATAAAATTTGGACACCAAATTGTGCCAAATTCAAATAGGGAATTTCCTTCTAGTTGATATACATTGGCCACCAAAATTGAGCCCAATCCAAAACAGGGAAATTGCTTATGCTTAGAATGGTTGATAAACTTTGAACACCAAAATTGAGTAAAATCTGAAACAGGGAAATTACTTCTGCTCAAAGTAGTTGACAATGTTTGGACTACAAATTGAGCCAAATCTGAAATAGGGAAATTGCTTCTTCTCAGAATGGTTGATAAATTTTGGACACCAAAATTAAGCTGAATCCGAAACAGGGAAATGGCTTTTGCTAAGAATGGTTGATAAAATTTGGACACCAAATTAAGCCAAATTCAAACAGGGAAATTCCTCCTGGTTGATATACTTTGGGCCACCAAAATTGAGCCCAATCCAAAACAAGGAAATTGCTTCTGCTTAGAATGGTTGATAAACTTTGGGTGTCCAAATTTATCAACTATTATGAGAAGTAGTAATTTCCCTATTTTGGATTCATCTCAATTTTGGTAACCAAAGTTTATCAAACATTCTAAATAGAACAAATTTCTCTATTTCGGATTTGGCTCAATTTTGGTGTCCAAAGTCTATCAACCAAAAGCAATTTCCCTGTTTTGAATTTGGCGCAATTTTGGTGTCCAAATTTTATCAAGCATTTTTAGTAGAAGCAATTTCCCTATTTTGGATTTGGATGAATTTAGGTGTCCAAAGTTTATCAACCATTATGAGAAGAAGCAATTTTCCTATTTTGGATTTGGCTCAGTTTTGGTGTCCAATGGTTATCAACCACCCTGAGCTGAAGAATTTTTCCTTGTTTCAGATTTGACTCAATTTTGGTGTCAAAAGTTTATTAAGCAATCAAAAGTTTATTACCAGATAGCCTAATTAGTTTTAAAACCATCTCTAGTATCGGGTTAATCGATTACCAACCATTGCAATTGATTACAATGTTGATTTTAAATTTCAGATATTGCTCTGTATCCATTGAAATTGATTACCATCGAACTACAATCGATTACAAGACAATCTCTGAGATTCAGAAATTGCTCTGTCATTTGCAATCGATTACGAGATGATCTCTGATATTCAAAATTGGCTCTGTCTTATTTGCAATCGATTACATGTGTGTTGTAATCGATTACAATAGCTAACAACAAGTGTAAATCATATTATGATACACGGGATAATCGATTACACCTTGTTGCAATCAATTATATCTGGTATAACAGTCATTTTTAAAGATCTCCAACACTCATTCTTTGTCTAACTAACTCCGAATCTTTTTGACCCATGCCATATATTTGAATCCATATCATTCTGTGTAAAACAACCAATAGTCACAATATCTTTTCATTTTTTCTATTGTCAAAATCCAAATCTTTGATTTGATTTTGAGATTTGATATTGCTTTGAACATTCTCTTCCTTCTTCTACACATTCTCTAATCTCTTAAGTTTCAGAAAAACTCAATATTGCTTTTATTGCTATACCCAATTGAGATTGAACCTCTGAGCCTATACAGCTATATCCCTCTCTTGTTCTTTCATGAATTGAGGCGATTCAACATTTGTTCTTAATTGCTAAATTTGCTCATATTGGAGTTTCTTGAACTGATCTCATATCTACTATATCAGCACATCAAGGTGTTCTCGTTCTTTAATCTTTTTCATTGATCTTGTTTGATTAGCATTATGGGAATTTCGTTCCTAAATGCTGTGTTGAAATTAGATGGTTCCTATTTCAGGTTGTGAAATCAGGATTTGTTGTGAATTGTGTGTGCATGGTGTATGTAATCAAATTCATAGTGGAACCCCTTGGTGAAAGGGAGAACTGGATGTAGATTAGTGGTTGATCGAACCAGTATAAATCAACAGGCTCAATCTCTCTATCCCTTGATCTATTTCAATTTAGTATTTGATCTTTATCAAGATAATTTTTTCTAAATCATTTCTACCCTAAGCTGAGGTTTTTTTTTGGTTTATTCAATCAATATAACAATATACCAATTGATCCTAACACAATTTTCCTATTTCATATTTGGCTCAATTTTGGAGTCCAAAGTTTATCAACCATTAAGAGCAGAAGCAATTTCCCTGTTTCGGATTTGGCTCAATTTTGGTGTCCAAAGTTTATCAACCAAAAGCAATTTCCCTATTTCTAATTTAGCGCAATGTTGATGTCCAAATTTTATCAATCGTTATGAGCAGAAACAATTTTCTTGTTTTGGATTCAGCTCAATTTTGGTGTCCAAATTTTATCAACCATTTTGAGCAGAAGCAATTTCCATGTTTCGGATTTGGCTCAATTTTGGTGTCTAATGTTTATCAACCATTATGAGTAGAAAGCAATTTCCCTGTTTCGGATTTTGCTGAATTTTGATGTCCAAAGTTTAACAACTAGAAGCAATTTACCAGTTACGAATTTCGTGCAATTTTGGTGTCCAAATTTTATCAACCATTTGAGTAGAAGTAATTTCCCTGTTTTAGATTTGGCTCAATTTTTTAGTCCAAAAATTATCAACCATTCTAAGTAGAAGAAATTTCCCTATTTCGGATTTGACTCAATTTTGGTGTCCAAGGTTTATCAACCATTATGAGCAGAAGAAATTTCCTTGTTTCGAATTCGGCTCAATTTTGGTGTCCAAGGTGTATCAACCATTCTGAGCAGAAGAAAATTCCCTGTTTCGGATTTGGGCCAATTTTGGTGTGCAAAGTTTATCAAGCATTCAAACTAGAAGAAATTTCCCTATTTAGGATTTGGCTCAATTTTTGTGTCCAAAGTTTATCAACCATTATGAGAATAAGCAATTTCCCTTTTTAGATTTGGCTTAATTTTGGTGTCCAAAATTTATCAACCATTCTTAGTAGAAGCAATTTCCTGAAGATGAATGCCTCTCCATCTAGAATTTTTGTATTTTCATACCTTAAGTCTTTTCCGTTCGTTTATCTTAGTTTTCTTTTCTTAAGCCATAACAAGTATGGATGATGGCTTTATATTGTGTGTTTTTAGATTGAGTTAGACATATTTGCTAGGATGCTTGCAAATCTTTTGAAAACTTTTATTCTAGCATGAAAGGATGATTTGCAATCTTAGAAAACATATTTTGAGATTTGCAATCGATTACACAAACTTGGAATCGATTATCAGATGGTCAAACACTTTTTAGAATTATCTCTGGCATCGTATTAATCAATTACAATGCAAGTTTTCAATCTCCAAAATTACTCTGTTTCAATTGCAATTGATTCCCTAGATCTTACAATCAATTACAATTCAATTTCTGATTCTCAGAATTGGCTCGGTCTCAATTGCAATTGATTACCCTATTCCTTCAATCGATTACAATAGATGACAGCTAGTATAAATCATCTTTTGATACATGGGATAATTGATTACACTTGTGAACAATCGATTACATCTAGTATAATGGTCATTTTGAAAGATTTCCAAGAACTGATCTTTATCTAATAACTCTCGAATCTTTTTGACCCAATCTTTATCTTTATAACCTAAGTCATATCCAAATCTTTGATTTGATTTTCCAGAATAGATAAGATCTTTTTAATAACCTTTTGGTTCTACATTTTTTAGAATTAACTCAATTACAAAAAATTCATTCTTTTCTACACAACTATATCTTTTTCAGTTAATATCTTTGAGCCTACTACACAGCTAAATCATTTTTCTGTAGAAAAAGTTCTCTATCTTCTTCATCTACACATTTAGGTGTTTAAGATCTATTCTTTACCAGCTACATCTGCACACTTTGGTGTTTTCAAATTGACCTCTATATCAGCGAAATCTGCACATTCCAGGTGTTATCGTTCTTTAATTCTTTTCTTCTTGATTATGATTTTTGGCATTATAGGAAAGAGTTTCCAAAGTGTTGCAATGTGTTAGGAAAATGGTTTCCTAAACATGTGTTTCTAGAGGTAGTGCGTGAATGGTGAAGGTGTTTCACATTCTCGTTTAGGTTCCTATTTAGGTTGTGAACTAGGATTACTATGATTTGTGTGTGCATGGTGTTTGTAACTCAAAGTCATAGTAGAACTCCTCGGGGTGAGGAAGAATTGGATGTAGATCGGTTTATGATCGAACCAGTATAAATCTTCAGGCTATATTTTCCTGTACTTTATCAATTGGTTGAAATTATTCTAACAAGATTATGTTTTCATTGAGTTTTTCTTGTGTTATTATATCAACAACATATCTTTGAAAACTCTTTTATTAAAAACTTCAAGAGAGGTGGTGAAAACCTTTTATCTTTGAAAAAAGAATTTGAAATTTTGAAACATCAATTCACCCCCCCCCCCCCCCCCCCCCCCTCTTGATGTAATCAGCTGATCCTAACAATTGGTATTAGAGTGGGTTCTTGACATTTACTCAAGGATTCATAAAATGGTCAGAAAACGATTGTCATTTGCTAAGGGTTGCTCAATCAATCGTGAAATACACAAGAACACACTAGAAGGGGTGTTGAATAATGGTTTAAAACTTTTCGCAAATACTATTAGTTCACAAATTCCCCTCTTGGATATATGTTAGTTTAAAACAACAAATATATCCTTGCAAGGCTAAGCTTGGAAAATCTTTTCAAAAGAGCACAGTGAGCAAGATAAATATTTGTAGACACAAGACAGCAAATGATAGCTTGTTTTTATACTGGTTCACTCAACCTGAGCTACGTCCAGTTCTCCTTTAACAACTATTAAAGGGTTCCACTATAATCAACTGATTACAAAACAAGTATTCTTTACTACCACTTCTGGCTACAAGTATTCTCTATGCCACTACTGGCTACAAGTATTCTAAACCACTTCTGGTTATAAGTATGAATCTCCCCTTAAGATTATACTTCCCAAGTATTCTTTTATCACTAAGCCACTCCTAGCTTTCTATACAAAAATTGTATAAGATTCAGATAACTCTCAAGGAGAGGATATAATCAAATGTTGAATTTATGTGAGCTTGTAGAGGATGGGTGTTCTATTTCTCTCAACTCGTGTTCAAGACTTGCTCTTAGAATCATTTCTCTTGCTATCTAGATTTTTTCGTTATTCAGTTCACGTTCTTTCGTTTATCTCTTTCTTGCTCCTTTTTTTTTCGTTTCATAGAGGCTTCCTTATAAAGTGGGCTTCATGAATTTGAACGTTGGAGAAGACTTCTTTCCGTTTTCTCACACAGTAGAGTGTTGAAGTAGCTTTGACTGTGCTTTATCTGACGGGAGCAGGTTTCTGTCTCTATTATAGTTTGTCTTTTAGCTAAAAGTGTGCATCCCAATGCTGATTGGTTTTTTTGGCTGTACCTACACACTTTACATAGTACGAGACTTGCAAGTAATACAAGGAATCAAAGAAAGTAATGTCAAAGGGTATCTCCCTTTGTTTTAGTAGCAGCAGTGCCTTTATTTGAGTAAATAATTAATTATAAAGCACGTATTCCTTAGTATTTATGACAATTTATGTTTTGTTCCTGCATAGACAAAGTCTGGCTTAACAAACATAGTCTGGTCTTGATTAAGTATGGCCTGTTTGTGCATAGACAGTGTTTGGCTTTAACAAACACATTCTTATTGAAATGACATGGTCTGGCTTAACAAACACATTCTTAATTAAAAGACATGGTCTGTTCTAGCCTTAGACATCATCTAGCGCTTGGCATCAGACATCGTCTGGCCTGGGCTTCATAGCATAAACAATTAAGAACTTATTTAAATTTGTTTAAAGCCAATTTCAATGCTAAATTTAACCATTATAAGTTCTCAGACAGTTAGAGCGTAAGATTTGAGTTGAGAGATTTTACCATTGTCTGTTCTTACTTTGATTTCCTAAAATCACTTAGTCTGAAATCATTAGTTGATCAAATATTATTACATTTGTTATCATCAAAACCTATCAAGGTATTAGGGGTCAGACATCATCAAATGTCTTAGTTCTAACAAATCGGCCTCCTCTTTTTTGCGGAGAAAACTATCCATTTTGGAAAATCCATATGAAAATTTTCATGGAGTTGATTGATTGAAGTGTCTGGCAAGCAATCATTAATAGACCTACGCTTCTAACTATTGTTATTGATGAAAAAACCATTACGAAACCAGTTGATAAATGGACTAAGTTAAAAATTAGAAAAGCTAACTATGATCCTAGAGCCATGAATATATTACACTCAGCTTTGAATTTTGATGAGTTTTTCAAGATTTTGGCTTGCTCTACTACAAAGGAGATTTGGGATACAATAAAAGTAACCCATGAAGGCACTCTAGTGGTGAGACAATCAAGAAAGAACACTCTCATATAAGAATATGAGACACTCCAAATGTTGCCTGGTGAATCCATCTCCAACTTTCAAATGAGATTTACTCACATGGTGAATCATCTCAAATGCCTTGGAAAAACATTCGATGACAAGGAGATGAATGCCAACATCTTAAAGAACATGAATAGAACATGGCAGCCAAAGGTTACTGCAATTTCAGAGACGTGTGATATGGCTACCACGACCAACGCTGAGTTGTTTGGAAAATTAAGAGAACATGAGATGGACATGATCCGCATGGCGAAGGAAGAGCATATTGAAAAGAAGACAAAAAGCATCGCCTTGAAAGCTGAGAAATCATCTTCAAACCAAGATGATAATAATGATAATGATGAGGAGGAAGGAAGCAATTTAGATTTAGAAAATCTCGCCTTAACAATGAGAAAATTCAAAAAGTTCCTCAAAAAGAAGAATAAGTTCAAGAGCTCCAAAGACAAGAATCATCCTTCAAAGAAAGCCCTTAGAAAAAGAAAATCCTCCACAACTACCTACATATGCTTCGAATGCAGGAAACCAGGACACTTGAGAACTAATTGTCCAAACTTTAAAAAGAAGCATGGTGGTCACAAGAAGAAATTTAGAAGAAACTCTAAGAAGAAAAGAGCATACATAGCTTGGCAAGATAATGCATCTTCAACATCTTATGGAAGTTCAAAAAATGAGGAAGCCAACATTTGTTTGGTGGCTAATGAAGAATTTGAAAGCAATGTAAGCACTTCTAATCATGAATCTTCTTCAGATTGGGAAACTGAATCAAATTCTAAATGTGAAAATTACTCTGAACTGCATAATGCTTTCAATGAATTAGTTGAAGAGTCCCAAAGTCTGACCAAAGCAAATAGTCTTCTCAAAGGAAAAATTAAATGGCATGTAGACAAAATGGCTCAAATGCAAAAGGACCTTTTAGACATAAAATCTGAAAAAGAAAAACTTGAGCTTAAACACTCCTTTTGCAAAGCCAATGTTGCTTTTACTAGTCATTCAATATCATGTGAGTTTTGCAAAGATTTAAAACTGGAAAATGAATATATTTTGAAAACCTTGTCAAAGTTCACAGTTAGAAGAGATAATCTTGATGCTTTGCATAGTTTTCAAAAGAGAGCTCTTAACAAAAATGGGATTGGATTTACAAGTGGCCTTAATGAAAAACCTTTTAGAAATTTTGTGAAATCATCCTAAGTTTCATTTATTATTTGCAATTATTGCATGCACAAGGGACATACTTCAAATAATTTCATGATTAAGAAGAGTGATGTACCTAAGGGAAAGTATAAATGGATCCCAAAGGGTACTCTTGAGGGCACTAACAAGAAAGGACCCAAAACTGTTTGGGTACCAAAGAAAAGCATTTAAATTGTTTTGTAGGTATGCCTCAAGACCATGAAGTCTAAATGATATTTGCTCTTTTAGGAGAATGACCATACGAGGCAACCTCTACACTCTACAGGGACCTTCACATTACGGGGGAGTAATGTGGCTCACTCAAATGCTATAGATCTTATTCTATTTGTGCCTTTGGATTTATATCTTGATCTATCTACTTGAATGTTGTATGTGATTATTGATGATGAAAAATATTTTTTGAACTTAACTATCTATTTTTTTCTGCATAATTGTTAATCAGTCATGTATTTTAATCGATTACATCCTTGTTCTGCATTCAAATATTTTTCATGAAAAACATGGGTTAATCGATTACAAGGTAAGCCAATTGATTATCATGAGACATTTGAAGCCTTAAAATCCTCTTTGTCTCTAAAGCAGTCGACTACAGATAGCAGCAATCGATTACCACGCCACAGCTTGGGGATATTAAAAGGCAAACAAAAGTTCATTCCCTCCTAAATCAGAAAGCCTACTCTTAGAAAATTGCTTCGTCTTCCAAAACATACCCTGTTCCTCTTTGAAGATTGAAGACTTCACTTAGTTTTTGGTATTTTCATATTGCTTCATCTCATTTATCTTGCTTAGATTAGTCTATTTTCTTTTAAGCCAAAACATGAATGGATGTTGGCTTTGTATTGCTAGTTTTAGACTAAGTCTTATATGTTTATATGTTCTTTATAGGATTCTTGCTAAAACCTTTATGCAAAACTTATATCCAAGCATCTAAAGATGCTTTGTATTTTTGAAATCACATTCTAAGTTTTACAATCGACTACACTATCTGGGAATCGATTACCAAAGGGCCAATCTAATTTTGATTTACCTCTACCCTCAGGTTAATCAGTTACAAGATATGGCAATCGAAACAATGTAATTTTAAATTCTCAAAATTGGCTCTGTCCCAATTGCAATCAATTACCAAATTCTTGCAATCGATTACAATTGATGACAGTAAGAAAAAATCATCTTTTGATACACGAGATAATTGATTACTCCTTGTGTCAATCGATGACATCTGGTAGAACGGTCATTTTGAAAGAGTTCCAAATCTAATCATTGTCAAATCCTTTCCATATCTTTTGACCTAGCTCATATCTTTCTATTCCAAATGATATATCTGATTGAGTAACTATTTTCCCTCAAATCTTATCTTATACACTAATTCCTTTTCATATCCAAATCTTATATTTGATTTCCAAGATAAGATTTCATACACATTATAAAGAGAACCTCTTAGGTCTGCATTATGCATAAACTCAATCGCTAGAGAATTCATTCCTTTCCTTACATATTCTTTTGAGTTGAGTTCTATCGCACTTTTTACACAACTAAATCTCTTTATAGAAAAAGCTCTTTCTTCATCTATATCCGCACATTTAGGTGTTTGAGCATTGAGCCTTTTCCAACTATATTTGCACATTCTAGGTGCTTTTGTTCTTAAACCTTCTTTGTTTGGTTCTGGTGTTGGCACTTTAGGATAGGGTTTCCTAAGTGTGAGTGTTTTAGTATAGGGTTTCCTAAACACTTGATTCTAGGATAGGTTTTCCTAGAGGTTTGGCATTGTTGGATAGGGTTTCCTAAGTGCTAAAGTGTGTTAGGATAGGGTTTCCTAAACACTTAATTCTAGGATAGGGTTTCCTACAGGTAGTTCTTGAGTGGTGATGGTGTTTCACACTCTCGCATAGGTACTTGTTCGAATTGTGAACAAGGGTTGCTGTGATTTGTGTGTGCAAGGTGTTTGTAACTCAAGATCATAGTGGAACTTCTTGGTGTGAGGAAGAGTTGGATGTAGACTGGGTTGTGGTCAAACCAATATACATCATTGGGCTAAATTCTCTCTTCCTTCATCTCTTTATTACTATCTTGTGCTTTATTAATTGATTGAATTATTCTAACAAGATTGTTTTTCATTGAGTTCCTACATTGTTATTCTATCAACAACTAATTTGTGAAAAGTCTTTGTGAAAAATTTCAAAAGAGTGGGTGAAAACTCTTTAACTTTGAAAAATAAAATGAAAAATTTTAAATATCAATTCACCCCTCCCCCCCCCCTTGATTTAACCAGCTAACTCTAACACTCTTTTCAAATTAAATTTTTTTCCACCATTTTCTTGAAGTTTTTCACAAGAGTTTTTGAACAACTATGTTCTTCATAGGAATACAAAATAGAAAGCACAATATGAACGTTCTTGTTACAAATTGATTCACCCACAAATTTAAACAAGAATTTGAAATTAGGAGTAGCTACACTTTGTTTTCTATAAAACCATTATTTTTAATTCATAGTTTGTTTAGAAATCAAAATGGATTTGGGTGAACAACTTTGACTCCAATTAAATTTTTTATGGGTTTTGGCTTTATGTCCCCCCATTTGTAATTCACTTCTCTTTATTCAATCATCAATAACATGCAGCTGGGAGAGGCTTATGAACTAAGAAGGTGCCAACATAGTTGGGATGCTCTTATTCACTAGATTCTTGGACTGAAATTTCAGTAAAAAACAAAAAACAAGAAACTAAAATAAAGATTAGGGATTAGAAAAATTGAGTTGGCTTTTTATACTGGTTTGACCACAACTTGGTCTACATCCAGTTCTTCCTCAACCTGAGGAGTTCCACTATGATTTCTGCAGAGGTTACAAACACATGAACATGCAAAATCAAAGCAATCTACACTTGTTCACAACCCAAACAAGATTCTAAACATGAATGTGAAAACCTATCACAAATCATCAATAGACTAGGAAACCCTATCCTAGCAAACAAATTTCAATCAAAACAAATTAAAATAATCAAAGATTATAGAACAAATACACATGGGCGTGTAGATATAGCAGTAAAAGATCTGAACAAATAACACCTCGATCTTGCATGGTTAGGTGAAGAAAATGTAATCACTTTTTGAAGATGTCTTCTAGCTATGAAGGGTGTTAATGATTTCAACACAGAGTATGTGAAAGATAAAAAAATGAAATTGATCTCTATAGTGGTTGGAAACAAATATCCAAGTGTTGATTCTATTGAGAGCTATTTTCAGAAATGGATTCTCATCTATGGAATATCAAAGATTAGGTGAAAGATGAGAATTGGGGTTAATGCAGATAGGAACAAAAATAGCTTTTCTCTCTCTCTAAGAAAGTGAGATACAGAGGTTATATATGAGTCATGAAAGATGGGAGAAAGATACGATAACAAATTAGTTAGGATATTTGGCAGAATGACAGTTATAATAGATGTAATCAATTGCAATCATTGATAATTGATTGTCTCGTGTATTTGAAGTTGATTCTGAGTTGCTGTCACTGAATGTAATCGATTGCACAAAGCTGGTAATCGATTGCTTTCAAGACATAGCCAATTATGAGTTAAAACAAAGTCATTGTAATCAATTGTTGAAAGTTGGTAATCGATTAACCCAATGACAGTGAGCAATCTAATATAGATGTACTCAATTGCAATCGATTGACAATTCATGTAATCAATTATTCTGATGACAATGAGAAATATGATACATATGTACTCAATTGTAATCAATTACATGATCTTGTAATCGATTGTAATACTCAGAAATGCAAACTCATAAACAAATCATCTTGAGATGTAGAGATAAAAGTTTATCATAGATTTCAAGTAAAAACAAATAATCAAAGCACATATAGATTCAGTCTAAAACAAACAATGCACAGCCAACACCCATACATGTTTTGGCTTAAAAGAAAATAGACTAAACTAAGAAAAAGACAAGATAAAGAAGCATAAAAAATATTGAAAACAAAGTGAAGTCTTCAATCTTCAGTCTCCCCCATTTGGTTTTGAATGCCCAAAAATTATTTTCTCCAAGTCTTCTTAGTGTGCTTCATTATGTTTTCAATATTGAAAACATGTTCTCAAACATTTCCTTGATATCAAAATTGGTTAGTTTAATCAAGTAAAAATAGTAGTTTGAAATATTTGTTATATAGCAAGTATAGTAAAAATAGTAATATTTCTCCCTCTTTTTGGTTTTCAAATCACCAAAAGGTAAAGAATAAACACAGTTATAATAAGGAGAAAGGCGTTGCATTTAGGATAAGAAAAATATTGTTCAAACAACATAAAAGATGCAAAGTTATAAAATGCAGAAATATAAATGCCAATACATGAATGCTAAAACAAAGAGCTGAGATATCTTAGGCTTCAATCTTCATCAATGTTGTCAATTTCAAAAGGATGGATAGCATCAAGATGAGCGGATATTTCATTGAGGTTGTAACGTAGCTCCAAGTAATGCTCATTCTCAATCCTAGAGAATTCTTGTTGTTGCCTAGAAAGATCTTGCTAATTTTGCATAATTTGATTCAAATTGTCCATAATTGTTGCCTCGAATGTAGAAGGTTCAAGAGGCTGCTTAACTTGCTCATTGGACAGTCCTTCAAGCTGATCAACATCATCAGTAGCTACGTGCCCTTCCTTGTGTTCCCAGCCAGCATCTGTTAACACTAAAGCCATTTGTTGCAAGTGCATGCTTGATAGTTCAGCTTCTGGACGAGTGAAGTCACTCACCACATCATCAGTCTTGACATTGAAGTGATCAAGGATGTGAGAGACCAGAACAGGATTAGCTATCTTGAAGCCATGCCCCCCCTGGTTTTTTTCATTTCTTTAAATATATATAAATATATTTTTTTAGTAATTAATATCAAAATAATTATTTATTTAAATTAGATAATAATATTTAAATCTTATTTTATTCATAATAAATTTGATCATTTTGTCTTTATAGTTTCTTTTTAATTAAAGATAATAATATTCTATCTCTTTATATAAATATTCTTTTATCTTTTTATAGATTTTTTTATGATAATTACTATATTCATTTCTTTTTATAATAAAAAAATCAATGTTATTTAATTTTCTTTTCTCATTTGTTATTATTATTTTAAAGCTCATTATTACATTTACAAGATTTTTATCAAACTTTTTTCAATGATTTAAGAACTAAAAATATTTATTATGATAAAATGCTTTTTTTATCTTGCTAAAAATTTAACATGTTATTATTTATCTAAAATCCAAACTCTATTAGCGAATTTGCTTACCTACTGGGGCTAGTAGTATTTTTTATGAATTACTTTAATTATTTAGCATATTAAATAATTTACTAAGAGTAAGTAACATTTTTACTAAAATAAAAAATAAAATTTAACTCAAGAAAAGTAGATTCTCATCTTCTCTATGAATTTATTTTATTTTATTTTTGAAAAACCTAACTAAAAAGTAAAAACATCTCAAAAAACATTTTTTCCTAATAATTTAATTTTTAAAATCGATATCAAACATGAGTAATCAAAATTTTCAATTTAATATTCAAAGAAAACCAAAAATTATCCCTTGCCAAATACCCTTAAAATGTAAAATTATTAATAAAATAATACTAATTAAGAACTTGTTTTTTCTTAGGGAAATACTAATTAAGAATGACTACCACACTAAATTGAAAATTAATTCTTAAATCATGAAGCTGTTAATTTAATTTAATTAATTATTAAAAAATGAGTAGTTTAATTGATTTAATTACAGAGTCAAAAGTAAAAATTGAAAATAACCCTTTTGTCTTCTCCTAACTCATTTGAAACTAAATGAATATTCATGCTATGCTTCTCAACTCGCAAACCCTAACATGCAAAGTAGCGAGTGCAAGTTTCAAAATCAATTCATAAAATTTTGATTAAAAAAAAAAACAAGCATGGTGTTTGGTGGTGCAGGTCCTATAGGTGGTTTGCATTCGGAATTTTTGAAAACAACTCACTATTATTTTATTTTTATTAACTTTATTTTTCAAATTTATTAAAGAGGCACGAATTTTCTCTATTTCCCTAGTTTTTTTTATTTATTTTTGTTGAAATCTCAATCTAGGGAAACCTCAAGATCCACCAAAGACACCCCAACTATGTTGGCACCCCTTTTCCAGATCAATCACCAGACCCCAGTTGCATATTATTAGATAAGAAAAAGAAAACAAAAGAGTACAAAAGAGTGTTGGAGGGACTAGGCCAAAACCCAACCAGATTAGCAAAAGCAAAAGTTAGGAAGCCCACATAAATCTCGAGCATAACTAACAAAAAGAAAACTAGGGGGGCTAGACCACCAAGTAAAATCTACTCTAGAATCAATACCAAAATTGGCCAAGCTATCAGTGCATTGATTGCCTTCCCTAAAAACATGAGTAATCATTATGCTCATAGAAGCAGAGTCTTGACGCATCCGGTTCCACCTACCACGAAGAGGCCACAGGATGAGGGAGGGCGAGTGAAAAGCATTACCAAGAGTTGAGAGTCACACTCAATCCAAATATTAGACCAGCCTCTAGCGAGGGCTTGTTCAATAGCATAAAGGACCACAAAAAGCTTTGCATAAAAAGCATAATTAGAACCAATAAATTTAGCAAAGCCACCAATGAAATTACCAAGATGATCCCTAAATATAGCACCAGCCACAACTGCAGCGAGACCAAGATTACCATAAGCAGCGCCATACATATTGCATTTGTAGAATCCAATAGTAGGAGGATGCCAAATGACCTGTTTGATTATAGGAGCCTTGGCCATGAGGAGAGACCCCAAAAGAACTAAGGTGAGGAGTTAAAGCTGCGTTCTTCACAGTGCCCATGGATAGATGAGCAAAAGGGCAACAAAAGCGTGGATCATAAAGAAGGCCTGAGAGGGCTTGGTAAGAGAGTGGTGGAACTGGAGATTATTTCTAGCATGCCAAATCAACCAAACGAAGTGAATGATGGCTGAGTGTACAAGGTCATGAACCTGCCCCTTGCTATAAGAATTGATCACATGGAGAACCGAGAGAGGGGAGGAGAAGTCCAACTGGATTGAGAAGATGGATTGTAGCCAAGACCAGATTTTTTGACAAAATCACAATGAAGAAAAAGGTGGTCAAGGGATTTACCAGTTTTACTACAATTGCTACACATAGAAGCACCAATACAACCTCAGAGTTGTAACAAGTCATCATTCGGAAGCCTTTGATGAAGGATGCACCATAAAACAAAAACCCATGAGGGAGAAATAACAGGGGACCAAAGAAGGGATGCCCAAGGAGCTTGTAGAGCATTAGGACAAACAAAGGAATAGGCCTCTTTGAAAGTTAGCACACCCAGAGAGGAAGGTTGCCAAATGGGCTAATCTAGGTCAATACAGTTAGCTCTAGGTGGAAAGATATGAGAAAGAGCCATCTCCAACAATGGAATCCGAGATAACAAACTATGAGGGATGTGCCAAACACCATCAACCACAAAATCACTAACCAAGGCTTGTAGATGAATACTCTATTTATGAGGTAAATGTGGAAGTTCAACAATAGACTGAGTCATGGCAAAAATTGGAGGAACTTGAGTTGAGAATCCAACCCAAATGTGTTAGAACCAAGGCATTTGATGATGTCTAACCCCTAATACCTTGATAGGTTTTGATGATAACAAATGTGATAATATTTGATCAACTAATGATTTCTGATTAAGTGATTTTAGGAAATAAAGTAAGAACAAACAATGGTATAATCACTCTAACTCTTCTTTCGTCCTAACTTTCTAATAACTGATGATGATTAAGTCACGCACTATAATTGCTTATAAACAGACTAAAATAAGCTCTTAACGGATCATGCAAAGTCTCCAAGCTAAACGATATCTGATACAAGGCCAGACGATGTTTGAGGCCAGGCCAAACGATGTCTGATGCCAAGCCAAGACGATGTCTGATGCAAGGCCAAACGATGTTTGATACTAAGCCAAACAATGTCTGAAGCTGAGCTAGACAATGTCTAAGGCTAGAACAAACCATGTCTTTTAATTTAGAATGTGTTTGTTAAGTCAAATGCTGTCTGTGCACGAACATACCATGTCTCTTAATTCAAAATGTGTTTGCTAAGCCAGACGTTGTCTGTGCACGAACAGACCATGTCTCTTAATTTAGAATGTGTTTGTTAAGCCAGACGATGTCTGTGCACGAATAGACCATACTTAATCAAGACCAGACTATGTCTGTTAAGCCAGACTTTGTTTGTGCAGGAACAGGACATAATCTGTCATATGTGTTGAGGAATATGTGCTTTATAATTAATTCTATACTCAAATAAAGGCACTGCTGCAACAAAAAGAAAGGCAGACTCTCTTTGACGTTACCTTCTTTGATTCCTCGTATTGCTTGTATGTCTCGTATTATGTGAAGTGTGTAAGTACAGCTAAAAGAACCAATCAGCATTGGGATGCACACTTTTAGCTAAAAGACAACTGTAACAGAGACAAAAACCTGCTCCTATCACATCAAGCACAGTCAAAGCTACTTCAACACTCTACGTGTGAGACAATGGAAAGAGGTCTTCTCCAACGTTCAAATTCATGAAGCTCACTTTATAAGGATGCCTCCATGAAACGAGAAGACTAATGAACTAGAACAAAATAACAAAAATCAATCTAGACAGCAAGAGAAAGCACTCTAAGACAAGGTCTTCAACACGAGCTGAGAGATAAAGAATATCCATCCTCTACAAGCTCACGTAGATTCAACATTTGTTTATATCCTCTCCTTGAGAGTTATCTAAATCTTATACATATTTGTATAGAAAGCCAGGAGTGGCTCAATGATAAAAGAATACTTGGGAAGTATAATCTCAGGGGGAGATTCATACTTGTAACCAGAAGTGGTTTAGAATACTTGTAGCTAGGAGTGGCATAGAGAATACTTGTAGCCAGAAGTGGCAGTAAAGAATACTTGTTTTGTAATCAGTTGATTATAATGGAACCATTTAACAGTTGTTAAAGGAGAACTAGACATAGCTCAGGTTGAGTGAACCAGTATAAAAACAAGCTCTCATCTACTGTCTTGTGATTACAAATATTTATCTTGTTCACTGTGCTCTTTTGGAAAGACTTTCTAAGCTTTGCCTTGCAAGGATATATTTGTTGATTTAAACTAAGATATATCCAAGAAGGTAACTTGTGAACTAATAGTATTTACGAAAAAGTTTTAAACCCACTATTCAACCCCCCCCCCCTCCTTCTAGTGTGTTCTTGTGTATTTCAAAATGAAGTGAACATCTATGCCAAAATTGCTTGATCGAGGACCAAATGGAAGACAACTAGTAGGTAGTGATTAAATAGCAATTACGAGTAAATCTATCATGCATCAAAATAGCCCAAGGGGAGGCCAAGAACTTCAAACTCCAGCATAGCTTAAGGAGACCTGCACCATTCAAATGAATAAGAAATTTGACACCCATGCCACCCTACTGTATAGGGCGACACACATTGTGCCAAGCAATCGTGGCCAGCTTACGAGTGTCAATGTCCCCCAACCAAAGAAAATTCTGCATCCTCATTTGCGTTGTCTTGAGTAAAGAAATCAGCCAAGCATACACCTAGAAGCTATATAACAGCATGCTAGAAACAATAGAGTTAAGAAATTGAACTTTACCCATAAAAGATAACAATTTACCTTTCCAAGAGACAAGTTTTGCTTTTATTTTATCTGCAATTGGTTGCAAGTGCTTGGTACAAGGTTTAACCATAAAAATAGGAACCCTGAGGTATGTGAAAGGTAGCAAACCTGAGCCAAAGCCAAGACATGATTGAAAAACTGAGTGTTGAGCAGCAGAGTAGTGACCTGAGTAATATTTACATTTCTTAGGGTTGGTCCATTGTCCTAAAGCTGCCCTATGGAGATGAAAAAGCTACTACAAATTTTTTAGATTGGACCTGGTCCCTTTGCAAAAAATCATAACATCATCTGCATAGAGAACATGCGAAGGAAGAGAGATGTTCTTGATGCCAACCAAGGGAAGCAGTTGACCATGTTGAACCAAAGAAGATATACCCAACTGAGGACATCCTCTGCAATGTAGAAAAGTAGGGGAGATAAGGGATCACCCTACCGAACACCACTTTTACATTTAAGGTAGTCAACTGAAGTACCATTCATTAGAAAAGATAAACGGCTGAGTGACGAATAAGATGAATCTAGGAACAAAAAACATCATTAAAGCCAAATTGTTTGAGAACCAGCAGGAGGAATGACCAATCAAGAGACTTAGTATCCAGCATGTTAATAGCCTCAAAGGTGGTGGTGATGCATTCCAGTATTTGCTTATTAGGAATAAAGCCCTTTTGCAGAGGGGAGATAATATAGGCTACCACCACAGCCAGTCTATCCACCAAAAATTTAAAGATGATTTTGAATTGAAAGTTACCCATGGCAATGGGTCTAAAGCTGTCCAAACTATCAACACCAAGTTTCTTAAGGAGTAAAGCAACAATATTGGAATTCAACCCTGGTAAAAGCCAGCCCTGCTGGAAAAATTGAAGAGTAGAAGCAAATACATCTGGGACAATAATGTCCCAAAAAGCATGGTAGAAACTACTACCAAAACCATCAAGACTTGGGGAACTAGTATTGCTCATGGCAAAAACTGCAGATTTCACCTCTTCCAAAAGAGGAATCACTTTTAAGCATGAAATTATCATCAGGGGACACCAAGGCAGGTATAACAGATTGCACATGGTCATTGGGGAAACACCGATTGTCTAAAGCATAGATATCCTCGTAGTAATTAAGGACATGCTACTGGATGGCTTCTCGAGAGTGAAGTAGCTCATTACCATGTCTAAGGGCATTGAGACACTTGGTGGAGTGGTGATAAGATGCCATGCAATGGAAGAAAGAGGTGTTCCTATCTCCTTGAGTAACCCATTTGAGCCTGGATTTTTCTTTCCAAAAGATATCCTCCAGCTCAAAAGCTTGTTGCAATTCAGATTGAGCCTGAGCCTCTAAAGCAAGCAAGTGATAAATTTGCAGCTTTAACCTTGTCATGAATATTACCAAAGATCTCAACATTCCATTTCTTTAGCACTATCTTGACATTTTTCAATTTTTCTCTTAGAACAAACATTAGGCAGCCAAGAACAAGACAAACATTTCTGAGTGAAGTAATCGATTAACCCAATAGTCTGAGCAAAAGTATGTGTGCAGTTTGAAGCTGGTAATCAATTGGTAGCATCTATAATCAATTGGATTTATGATAGAGAGAATCTTGAGGCTTCAGATGTCTCATGGTAATTGATTAGCTTACCTTGCAATCAACTAACTCGTGTTTTTCACGAAAAAATTTTGAATGCAGAATAGGATGTAATTGATTGAAGTAAACATGTAATCAATTGGAATCCATAACAGAAAGAAAATTATGCAGAAAAATAGAGAGTTAAGTTTAAAAGGATTTTACACAAACAATCAACAATTAAGCAAGAATATTTCACACTCACACAAGGTTGGGTTGGTTGATGTATTTCCTATGGCTAGGTGAGTGAAGACTCACTTGTAATGCCAAGCTCATTCCTAAGAAAATAAATCCTCTCTCTAGGCAGAGGTTTGGTAAAGATATCGGCCAGTTGAAGGTTGGTTTCTACAAACTCTATACAACAATCACCCCTTTGTATATGGTCTCTAATGAAGTGATGCCTAATCTCAATGTGTTTGGTCCAGGAATGCATGACAAGATTCTTGGTGAGGTTAATGGCACTAGTGTTGTCACACATCAAAGGGGTGGTTTCTAGCTTTAGCCCAAAATCTAAGAGTTGTTGTTTAAGCCAAAGTGATTAAGCACATCACAGGCTTGAGCCAAAGGGATGTACTTAGCCTCAACTGTAGATAAGGCTACAAAGGCTTGTTTCTTGCTATGCCAAGACACAAGACTATTCCCAGAGAGATGACAAGTACCACTTGTGCTTTTTCTATCCATTTTACAGCCAGCAATGTCTGAATCGGAATAACCTATGAGTGTTGGTTGGACACCCTTGGGATACCACAAACCTACATCTACGATGCCTTTAAGGTACTTAAGGATACATTTTACGGCTGTGAGATGGGATTCCTTAAGGTTGGATTGGTACCTAAAGATTGGTGCCTCTTTATTTAGATTTTTGGTATCTTCATACCTTAAGTCTTCTCCGTTCTCTTAGTCTAGTGTTTTCTATTTTATGCCATAGCATGTATGGATGATGGCATTGTATTGTTTATTATAGACTAAGCTAGAAATTTTCATGCTAGATGTTTGATTTGCTTTGTTTTCTATTATCTCTAGCATCACTAGATGATTTGCTTACTTAGGAACTTATTCTGAGAATTGCAATCGATTACACACTGTGGGAATCAATTACCAAATGGCCCAAATCTGTTTTGAACCATCACTGGTATCGAGTTAATCGATTACCAACAATTGCAATCAATTACAATGTTGTTTTCAGATTTCAGAAATTGCCCTGTTTCAATTGCAATCGATTACCATTGAGCTGCAATCGATTACAAGTCAATCTCTAAAACTCAAAATTGGCTCTGTCTCACTTGCAATCGATTACATGTCTTCTACAATTGATTACAATAGATGACAAAAAGTTTAAATCATATTCTGATACACGGGATAATCAATTATACCTTAATTGCAATCGATTATATCTAGTATAACAGTCATTTTGAAAGATTTCCAAGATTCATTCTTTGTCTAACAAACTCCAAATCTTTTTAACCCATCCTATGTATTTGAACCCATAGGATCTCGTGTAGAGAGACCATTATTCACACATATCTTTTTTGTCTTTCACTTGTTAAGATCCAAATCTTTTGATTTGTTTTTCTCATATTTGATATTACTCTGAAAAGTTTTCACTTTACCTTCTGCACATCAGATAATCTTTTGAGTTTCTGAAAACTCATCTTGCTCATACTGCTATACACTTTTTGAGATTAAACCTCTAAGCCTATACAACTATATTCCTCTCTTGTTCTTTCATGAAATGAGGTTATTCAATGCTTGTTCTTGACTGCTAAACTTACTCAAATTGGAGTTCTTCAAATGATCCTTACATCAGATTAATTAGCACATAAAGGTGTTTTTGTTCTTGAATCCTTCTATTAATCTTGTTTGATTTGCATTGTAGGAAATTCGTTCCTAGATGCTGTGTTGAAATTAGAATTGTGTTTCTAATTTTGTTTCTAGAATTGTGTTGTTCTAGTGGTTAGAAATTGGATGGTGAATGGTGTTTTTCACATTTAGTTTTTAGGTTCCTGTTTAAGGTTGTGATTTAGGATTTGCTGTGAATTGTGTGTGCATGGTGTTTGTAATCAATTCATAGTGGAACCCCTTGGGGAAAGGGAGAATTGGATGTAGATCGGTGGTTGATCGAACCAATATAAAATCAACAGGCTCAATTTCTCTATCCTTTCATCTCTTCAATTCAGATTTTAATCTTTATCAAGTTTATTTGTTCTAATGAAATCTGTCATAAGCTAAGGTTGTTTTCTAGTTTATTCATTCAATATCATATTTCTGAAAATGTTTTTATTAAAACTTCAAGAGAGGTGGTGAAAAGCTTTTATTGGTTAAAAGAATTTGGCATTTTACATTGTATCAATTCACACCCCCCGCCTCATCTTGATGTAACCGGTTGATCCTAACAGTACCTAGCACACATGCAAACACTGCACATAATATTAGGGTGACTAGACGTTAGGTAGAGAAGGGACCCTATCATACCTCGATAGAGTGTTTGGTGAACACTTTTTCCTCTTTCATCAGCATCCAAATAGCAATTGGTTGCCATTGGAGTTGATGCTACTTTGCAATTGTCCATCTTAAATTTCTTGAGCAAGTATTTGCAATACTCGCTTTGGTGAAGAACGATGCCTTGAGTCATGTCTTTGACTTTGAGTCCAAGAAAATATTTCAATTCAGCCATCATGGACATTTCAAATTCTCCTTGCATACCTTCCACAAATTTCTTACAAATAGTTTCATTAATGGATCTGAATATAATATCATCAACATAAACTTGAACTAAAAGAATATCGGATTTAGTATGCTTTATAAAGAGAGTTTTGTCTACTTGACCTCTTACGAAGTTATCTTCAATTAAGAAATTACTTAACCCCTCATACCATTGTCTTGGTGCTTGTTTAAGGTCGTAGAGTGCTTTTTTGAGTCGGTAGACATGATTTGGACTAATGGGATCAATGAAGCCAAGAGGTTGTGATGCATACACCTCTTCTTCTATTAAGCCATTCAGAAAGGCGCTCTTCACGTCCATTTAGAAAAGCTGAAATTCCTTATGGCATGCAAAGGCGAGAAGGAGATGGACAACTTCTACTCTTGCCACTAGAGCATATGTCTCGTCATAGTTGATTCCTTCTTGTTGATTGTAGCCTTTAACTACAAGTTTGGCTTTGTTCCGAGTAATGATTCCTAAAGTATCGCTCTTGTTGCGGAACACCCATTTAGTACCAACTACATTCATATTCTCAGAATAGGGGACAAGTTCCCAAACTTGATTCCTTTTGAATTGGTTTAGCTCTTCATGCATTGCCATCATCCAAAACTAATCAAGGACACCTTCCTCAATGGTCTTGGGCTTAATTTGAGAGACGAATGTTGCTGCATTACAGATCAAGTTCATGGAGAATCTGGTTGAGACTCCTCTCTGAATATCTCCCAATATGTTGTTAAGTGAGAGATTTCTAGGTTGCTTCCACTCCTTTGGTAGTTCATGATTAGTTGGAGGGATAGTAGGTGCATTTGAGTCTTCAACAGAGGCAAATGGAGATGGCTCTTGTGTTTGAGGTTCAGTTAAATCATTATATATAGAACCTGCATATTCATCACAAAGCACATCTTCCTCCAACTTGGAGTTAGACTCATCAAATGCAATATGCACAAATTCTTCAACTACTAAAGTTCACTTGTTATAGACTCTATAAGATTTACTAGATAAAGAGTATCCTAAGAAGATAGCTTCATCAGGTTTTGCATCAAATTTTCCAAGAGACTCTTTCCCATTATTTAAAACAAAACATTTACAGTCAAATACATGTAAGTAGCTAACGTTTGGTTTTCTATCATTAAAGAGTTCGTATAGGGTTTTCTTTAAAATGGACCTTACCAAGACGCAGTTTAAAATATAACAGCATCTGCCCAAAAATATTTAGGAAGACTAACTTCATTTAAAATACTTCTAGCTAGTTCTTCAATAGAACGATTTTTCCTCTCAACCACACCATTTTGTTGTGGCGTCCTTAGGGCTGAAAAATTATGTTTGATGCCATGGTTTTCGCAAAAGTTAGAAATGGCTTCATTTTGAAATTATCCCCCATGATCACTTCTTAATGAAATTATAGAAAGGTTTTTCTCATTCTAAATTTGCTGGGCAAATTTAACAAAAGATTTGACAACTTCATTCTTATGCTTCAAAAAGAAAGTCCAAGAGAATCTAGAATAATAGTCAATTATAACAAGCGCATAGAGATTTCTGCCTATACTCATTGTCCTAAAGGGACCAAAGAGATCCATATGTAATAGCTCAAGAGGTGATCAGTGCATCTTCATGCACATTCTTCTACTGTTATTCTTAGGCATTTACTTAGTTTATTTCATTAGTTTCACCATTTTAGTGTGTTTTCATATTTAAGTTTGTTTCTAGCTTTATTTAATTTTCTTATTTTATTTTCAGCAATAGCAGCTTTCAATGGAAAATTCATAACTAGAGCTACAGGAATCAGATTGAGGCTTTCTAATATTCGTTGGAAAGATAAGAGAAAGAGCTACAACTTTCATGTTGGAGTCAGAAGCTGATTCGGATTTTATAAGGCTTAAATAATTCGTTGAAGTTGCAGGCCGTAGGAAATAATTTGTTTTGGGTCAATTTTATGGGCTTGGTTTGTATTTTCCGACCCGGTTCGGATTGTTAGTGAAACTCTTATTCTATTAAAACTCTAGGGCCGGCTGTTGTGCATATATTCACTGTTCACGCAGCACTGTTCACGAAATTATTTGGAGTTTTGAACAATGGTAATGGAGAACTAATTTCCAAAGGATCGATCTACTGTAATCGGATTCCACTTTGAGGTTCTTTTATAAATTCCATATCAATCTGTTTCCTTTGATTTTTTCCAATAATCTCAATTATTTGCTTAATTTGATTGTTGTTATAGGATATAAATATTAAATTCGATTGGTTATTTGATCTTGAATCAATTTCGCGTTAACGTAGCTTTTACATTATCGCATTTGATCAGATTGCGTTTGCTTAATTCGCAATAGTTTTTAATCCGTTTGCTTAATTCGGAATTCAGGATCATACGCCGTATAATTTCTATTGCGCTTGTCAGTGGTTATTATAGTCGAATAGGATTAGACCCGTTTAGGGAATTGGAATTTATAGGGATCAATGATAAGTCGGAAGTCGATACAGTAGGTTGATTCGCTTTAGCTTATTCGATAATCACAATTTTATTTTAATTCCTTTTTCTTGAAATCGTAATCTAAACCCCCCCATGAATCGTTACTGCATTGATTAATAATAATACAAGAATCCTTGAGAATGATACTCAAGTTGTCGTTACCGTAACTACATTTTCAAAATCACTCGTTATGATCCGTGCGCGACAGCGGATCACTTGAAAGTGGAAACAATGCTTTTAGATTTAAAAGATGTTTTGGTTTGCTTTGCTCTTTGACAAGCTTTATATAGATCTTCTTTTGAGTATTTTTGTTTTGGGAGGCCGATCACTAAGTCTTTTGAAATAAGCTTGTTGAGATGATTCATATGTATGTGTGCCATTCTTTTGTGCCAAAGTCATGAGGTATCAACCTTGCTTAAAAGGCAATTTACAAAAGAAATAAATTTTTCAAAATCAAGCACATATACATTCTGAATTATCTTGCCAACTAGTTTAGCATTTCCTTGCTTATCACTAATCAAGCACTTTGAATGATGAAAAGATACTTCATACCCTTTGTCACAAAGTTGACTAATGCTAAGAAAGTTGTGCTTCAACCCATCAACAAACAAGACCTTTTCAATTATAGTTGAGGAAGAATTACCTATGTTACCTTCACCCATGATTCTTCCTTTGTTTTTCAGTGAGAGTGACAAACTTCTCTTTGTCACTTGTCATATGCCTTGAGCAGCTGCTATCAAGATAGCATTGTGATTCCATGGCTTTAAGGAATACCTACAAAACAAATTAGGTGTTGGTCTTAGGTACCCAAAATTTCTTGGGTCCTTTCTTGTTAGTGCTGTCATGAATAACCTTGGGAATCCAGTCAAATTTTCCCTTTGGTACTCCATGTTTCTTAATAATGCAATTATTTGAAGTATGTCCCTTATGCATGCAATAATTGCAAATGACAAATGAAACTTGGGATGATTTCACAAAATTTCTAAAAGGTTTTTCATTAAGGCCACTTGTAAATCCAATCCTAGTTTTATTAAGAGCTCTCTTTTGCAATCTAAGAAAAGCATCAAGATTATCTCTTCCAATTGTGAACTTTGCTAAGGTTTTCAAAAGATATTCATTTTTCAGTATTAAATCTTTGCAAAGCTCACATGATATTGAATGACTAGTAGAAGCAACATTGGCTTTGTAAAAGGAATGTTCAAACTCAAGTTTTTCTTTTTTAGATTTTACTTCTAAAAGGTTCTTTTGCATTTGAGCCATTTTGTCTACATGTCATTTAATTTTCCCTTTGAGAAGACTATTTTCTTTGGCTAGACATTGGGACTCTTCAACTAAGTCATTGAAAGCATTATGCAGTTCATAGTAATTTTCACAATTAGAATTTGTTTCAATTTCCAAATATGAAGAAGATTCATGATTAGAAATGCTTACGTTGCTTTCTTTTTCTGATTCTTCATTAGCCATCAAACAAATGTTGGCTTCTTCACTTCCAGAGCTATCGAATGAAGTAGTGGATGCATTATCTTCCCAAGCGATGTATGCTTCCTTTTTCTTAGAGCTTCCTTTGAACTTCTTTCTTTCACCACTATGCTTCTTTTTTATATCTGGACAATCAGCTTTGATGTGTCCCGGTTTCCCGCATTCGAAGCATATGTAATTGTTTGAGGATGATTCTCCTTTCTTCACGAACTTCTTAGGAGGATATCCTTTGCCTTTGGTTCTTCTAAAATCTTTCTTTTTCTTCAAAAAATTTCTAAATTTTCTTACTATGAGAGTCAAATTTTCTAAATCTGAGTTGCTTTCATCATCATCATCTTCACTCTGTTATGAATGTTGTTTTTCAACTTTCAAGGCTATGCCTTTTGATTTCTTCTCCTTGTGCTCTTCTTCATTCATTCGGGTCATGTCCATCTCATGTTCTCTTAATTTTCCAAATAGCTCAACGTTGGTCATGGTAGCCATATCGTGTGTTTATGAAATTGCAGTAACCTTTGGCTACCACGTTCTATTCATGTTCTTTAAGATCTTGACATTCATCTCCTCATCTTCGAATGTTTTTCCAAGGCCTTTGAGATAATTTATAATGTGAGTAAATCTCATTTGAAAGCTGGAGATGGATTCACCAGGCAGCATCCAAAATGTCTCATATTCTTGTATGAGAGTGTTCTTTCTTGATCGTCTCACCTCCAGAGTGCCTTCATGGGTTACTTCTATTGTATCCCAAATTTCCTTTGCAGTAGAGCAAGCTGAAATCCTAAAAAACTCATCAATTGTAGAAGTAATCGATTATTCACAGGTGTAATCAATTATCCTGTGTATCAGGAGATGATTTTTACTAACTGTCATCCATTGTAATCGATTGCAGGAAAATAGTAATCAATTCCAACTAAGACAGAGCAAATTCTGAGTGTCAGAAATTGAAGTGTAATCGATTATAGAAAAGTGGTAATTGATTACAATTGAAACAGAGCAATTTCTGAGATTTGAAAACAGCATTATAATCGATTGGCACTTATGGTAATCGATTAATACAATGCCAAAGATGGTTCTGAAAAGAGTTTGGTCATCTGATAATCGATTCCAAGAATGTGTAATCAATTGCAAAATTCAAAATATGTTCTTAAGATAGCAAATCATCTTTTAATGCTAGAGATAGAAGATATAAAAAGATTGCAAACATCCTAGCATAAAATATCTAACTCGGTCTAAAACACACAATACAAAGCCATCATCCATACATGTTATGGTTTAAGAAAGTAAAACTGAGACACACAAACGGAAAAGACTTAAGGTATGAAAATACCAAAAATCTAGATGGAGAGGCATCAATCTTCATAAAGGAGACCTCTTTGGTCTACATTATGCATCAACTCAATTGCAGATAATTCATTCCTTTCTTTACAGCCATATCATTCTAAGTTGAAATCTTTGAGCTTTCTTTACAACTAAATCATCTTATAGAAAAATATTTATTTCTTCTATATCTGCACATTTAGGTGCTTAAGCTCTGTTCCTTTTCCAACTATATTTTCACATTCTAGGTGCTTTCAGATTGATCTTTATACTAGCAAAATCTGCACATTCTGGGTACTATTGTTCTTCAATTCTTTTCTTCTTGGTTCTAGTTTTTGGCATTGTAGGAAAGGGTTTCCTAAGTGCTGGAGTGTGTTAGGAAAGGGTTTCCTAAACACTTGTTTCTGGGAAGGGGATTCCTAGAGGTAGTGCTATGTGGTGAAGGTGTTTCATACTCTTACATAGGTACTTGTTCGGGTTGTGAACAAGGGTTGCTGTGATTTATGTGTGCATAGTGTTTGTAACTCAAGATCATAGTAGAACTCCTCGGTGTAAGGAAGACTAGGATATAGTCGAACCAATATAAACCGTTTGGCTAAATTTTCTCTTCCTTCATCTCTTTACTGTCTTGTGCTTTTAATTATTTGTTTAAATTGATCTAACAAAACTGTTTTCATTGAATTTCTAAATTTTTATTCTATCGACATCTTAATTGTGAAAACTCTTTGTGAAAAACGTCGAGTGGGAGAAAATTTCTTATCTTCAAAAAAGAAACCGAAAATTTTTAAATATCAATTCACCCCCTCTTGATTTAACCGGTTGATTCTAACACAAATGTCAAAAATTGAAACTAGAGGACCCAAATTGTGGATTTGAGAAAGTAGAGGGACCAAAAGTGCAATTAAACATGTTTTTTTAAGCTTAATTGCAGTATTGGTCCCCCTACTTTCCCAATCCACAATTTTAGTCCCCTTAATTTAAAATCTGCAATTTTGATTCCCTTACTTTCAAAATCAAGCAGTTTTGGTCCCTCTGTTAATTTAGAGGCGTTGACCATTATCTTTGACGTTGACTTTTTTTTATTGTAATTAATAATTATTTAAATAAAATTAATTAGTTAATTTTTTTACTAATGACATCATTACCATTTTTTTATTCCTAAGTTACCCTTTGGTTTAATTAGTTAATTTAAATAAAAAAGTTAGGTGAATTTTGGCAATTTGAACCCAAATCTCTTTAGTTTTTCAATATTAAAATAACCACTAAGCCAATGGTCTAATTGATAATAATTGTAAAAGATTTATATATATATAAACATAAATTTTATTTATGATCATATATTTATTTATTGTTTCTTGTGTTCTTAACAAGAATTTAATAATTTGAATAAAATTAAATAAAGGGATTGATTTATAAAATAAAAAGTGAAATATATATATAAAAAATTTTACAACTAATAATAGAAGATGTTAAAAAATAAAGGAAGAATAATTTAAATAACTTCGGAAGTCTCGACATCTTTCTATCATAGTTTTAAAATTTGAAGCGATGATTAAACCGTCAAGACATTGAGTCATTGGTATTGGGTCATTGTTCGAACCAGTAGGTCACTAATTAATCCACATGACTCGTCCTATATTGAAAAAAATTAAAAATACTTATTATATAAATTTTTAAACTTATAAAAGTTTATTTAATATTATTTAAAGTTATTTAATTTATTCTTCCTTTATTTTTTAACATCTATTATTAGTTGTAATTTTTTTTTTATATATTTCACTTTTTATTTTATAAATCACTCCCTTTATTTTACTTTTATTCAAAATACTAAATTCTTGTTGAGAACTCAAGAAACAATAAATAAATATATTATAATAAATAAAATTTATGTTATATATATATATATAGGGAGCGTTTCAAGTGAGAAACAGCTTTTAAATGAGAACAAACAATAATAACCCTGGATTAAAATTAAAAATAATAAATGCATCAGATTAAAACCTCAATTTTAAGTGCATCACCATGAGATCCTACTCCTCTCCCTCTCTCTCAGTTAGTTTTTTTTTTTCTGCATTTTTTTCAAGCAACAGTACAAGCACATAAGCAAAACAATAACCATCGCCACCATGAGATCTTATTCAAGAGTTGCCATGAGATCCTAATTTTAAGTGTATCACCATGAGATCCTATTTAAGAGTTGTCATCATTACTATAACTACCACTACCACAATCAACATGGTTATCATCGTCGTTCTTACCGCCGCCAAAACTATTGTCGTTGTCACTATCATGGTCATCATCCCCATTGTTGCCGCCATCACCATCGCTATCGGAGGTGGTGGTGGCAGCATCAACGGGGACAATGACCATGACAGTGGCAATGACAATGGCTCTAGCGGTGGCAACAACAGTGGTGATAACCATGTTAATGGTGGTGATGGCGGTGGTAACCATATTTGCAATTGTGAAAGGAAATTGAATAGAGATTCAATTGTGATTGTTTTGCCTTTGTGCTTCTGCTGTTGATTGAAAAAAAAACGCAGAGAAAAAGCATAATTGAGAGAAAGAGGATAGAATCTCATGGTGATTCAGTTAAAATTAAGGTTTTAGTTTGATGCATTTAATTATTATTAATTAGACCATTGACTTAGTGACTTAGTGGTTACTTTGACATTTTAAAACTATAAAGAGATGTGAGTCCAAATCCAATTAAGCCTTTTTTTTTTTTATCATGCACATAAAATTAAGGAATAACTTGAAGATGATGAGTTACACCTACAAATAATTAGAATTAATTGCAAAAACAACATATTTAACGGATGTTCAAGGATTACGTACGTAATATGTTTGTGTTGTTTTGTTGCTTTCAAATTATTATAGTTTTTACAATCAAATATATTAAGATTTTTATTTGAATTACATCATATGACAATTTAAACATTATTTTATGGAGTGGCAATTTTTAAACTTACATGGTCTAATAATGAAGAAGATAAAAGTGAGAAATTTGTGATATAATTTTTAATGTATATTAATATATAATTTATTATATTAGTAAATTCTGATAACTCAGATAAAATTTGATATACTATTAGTATTCATATAACAACATATATGATGTGTAAAATGAAAACGTATTATATAAATGACTATATAAAATAATATCTATTGAATAAAAAATTGATAACGTAAAAATAAAAATTGAAGAAATTTTTGTAATTAATCTTTTTCCTCTCTCTGAATGGGAGCTCTCTCCTGGTGAGAGTTTACCCTTCTGCTATCCCTGTACGAGCCCACTCCCTATCCCTATGACCGTTAGTTTCTACACCAAAACAAATTCCATCTACTGAACCACACCTGGATATACCAAATTTTGAATCCCTTGGTATTGAAGAGGATGATGTTGAACTAGAGATAAACTTCCAACCGTCCACTGATTAAAAAGACGACTTCTCCCTCTGCCTTATTGGAAGGTTCTTGTCTGACAAAAGCATTCGAGTACCTATTATGAAAGATAGAATGGCCAGCATCTGGAGACCATTGCAAGGTGTTACCATCTTTGAATTGGAAGTTGGGATTTTCCTATTTCGTTTCCATCACAGTCATGACTACCATTGGGTCTTGAATGGAGGGCCCTGGAGTTTTGACAAAAACTTGCTGATCCTAGGAGTTATAAAGGATGGAGAAGATCCTACCCAAGTGCCGTTCGTCTCTGTGCCCTACTGGATCCAAATCCATAGCCTACCTGTGGGATTCATGTCCATTACGGTAGCTGAAAACTAGGGAAATTATATTGGAGAGTTCCTCGAATATGATGAGAAAAACAACAACAGCTACTTACACTCCTATATGCGTGTCCGCGTCTTGCTGGATGTTCGGAAACCGCTCAGGAAATCAAAGAAGATACATAGACCTGTAGGAGAAGCAAAAGAGGTTTTCTTCAAGTATGAACGACTGGGCCCATACTGCTATCTATGTGGACTCCTTGGTCATGTGGATGACTTCTGTCCTAACCTCTTAACCATGACTGTCGACACTGGAGCCCGCGGCTGGGGACCTGACCTCAGAGTGGAACCAAGGTTCCAAAACAGTATAGGTGGCTCAAAATGGTTGCGTGACAGTGGATCAGACAGCCCTTGGAAGTCTCCGGCAGCAAGCTGCGGCTATCATGGAAGCACTAATTGCGGCAACCCATGAGCATTAAATGCTAATGATGAGGGGATCAATAACTGCTCCGATTTTATGGCAGACATTTTCAGAAAATCAACCCCCGCATTCAAGCATATCACAGCGGCTGGAAATGAAACCATAATTGACGCAATGAATGTCAAAATAAATACAGAGGATGATATGGTGATTGAGAAAAAAAGCGGCCCCTCAACATCCCAACTGTTACTGAAAGCCCGTCAGCAACTATTCTACACAACAACTCATGCCCTAAACCTATCCTAGTGCCATGTAACCCTACCAACCAACCCCACGACCCAAAACACGAACCCTTCATACCTAAACCCACCCACGCAAATCAAAACAACAACCTTTAGAACCCAAACACTCACCCCCAAAACCCTATTCACACCAACCCAACACCTACCAACATTAACCATGCGACTCTTGAGCCTTTTTTTACAGGTGGGCCTTGGCAACCAGGCCCGCCAGGGACAATGAGTATCCTCAGTTGGAACTGTCAGGACTTGGGCAGCCCACGCACAGTTCCCATCCTCCACTACCTCGTCCGGACGTACCATGCAGACATAATTTTTCTCTCTGAAATCGTCTCTCTCCCCCAACGGATAGATGACATCCGCACTCAGTTACACTTTGATTCTTGTTTTGCTGTCAACCCCGCCGGCAGGGGAGGGGGCTTGGCCTTGCTATGGAAAGCCCCTTTTGACTGCCAATCTCACCAAATTTCATCAACGTTCTTGTTCATCAACTAGGGTGCCCTGACTGGCGCTTGATAGGTTTTTATGGATACCTGGAAAGAGGCAAAAGAAAAGACTCCTGGGATCTTTTGCATACTCTGGCTAATGAAACATCTCACCCTTGGCTTATCATTGGAGACTTCAATAATCTTCTCTCAAATAATGAAAAAACTGGTCTCGTTGAGCATCCCTCGTGGCTCGTACGCGGTTTCCATGAATGTGTACTTGATTGCAACCTCCATGACCTCCCTACGGAGGGATATCAATACACGTGGGCACGACGAAGAGGTAAACATGATGCTATTGAAGAGAGGTTGGATAGAGGCTTAGTCACACTGGATTGGATTGACTTATTCCCAAACTCAAAACTGGAACGGAGTCGCCGCAAAATCTGACGACCCACCCATAGTGCTACGTCTTAATGCTGTCCAGAGATGTCATCCTAAGCGTAAATTTAGGTTTGAAAATTCCTGGTTACTTGAGCTTGATCTGGCTAGTGTAGTTCATAAAGGCTAGGAGAAGAACCCAGAAACTGACGTGCTGACAAAATTCCAAAACTGCTCAAAGGAAATGAATATTTGGGGGCACACGCTGCGCATGAAATATCGTACACAAATTGAAAATTGTCGAAAGGAGCTGGAAGACCTGCGACACTCTTCTACTGTAGTTGACGCTGTCAAATTCTCTAAGGTACAAAATAATCTTGCCACACTAATTGCACAAGAGGAAACCTACTAGCGACAGAGATAAAGGACGGTGACAGCAACTCTAAATTTTTCCATGCGTTGGCAAGTGCACGGAAGTCCAAGAACACCATCTCATCTCTTGCTTGTGAAGACGGGACAATTGTCTACGGAAAAAATGAAGTCACTGATGTAGCAATCTCATACTTTAATAAGTTGTTTTCTACTGGTACCAATTGTAATGCTTCTGAGCCAATCATCAATAATATTGCATCTTGCGTTTCTGCCTATGACAATGCCTTATTTCTCACTCCATTTACTATTGATGAATTCAAAGTGGCCCTTTTTGATATGAACTCCGACAAGTCTCCCAGACCTGACAGATTGAACGCGGCTTTTTACAAGCGGTTTCGGCACTTATGCGGAGAGGAAGTTTTTCATTCTAGAACAACTTGGCTTGAAAATGGCCATTCCCAAAAGAGATTAATGCCACCTCTACTGTCCTCATTCCAAAACAGAACAACCCAATGTCAATGAGTGATTACCGGCCTATAGCACTATGCAATGTCCTCAATAAAATCATCTCTAAAGTCCTTGCCAACTGTCTCAAGCCTATCTTGCCTCACTGTATCTCCCTTGAGAATCAACTTTTGTTGAGGGTCACTTTATCATGGAAATTTTCCTTTTGGCATCTAAGATTATTGGGGAAAAGAAAAGGGAAAATTAGGGAAGTAGCACTCAAAATTGACATCAGCAAAGTATTTGAAAAAGTAGAATGGCACTACCTCTTGAATGTCATGAGAAAGATGGGTTTCCATGAGAAATGGATTGGATGGATACACCTCTGTCTCAGTACTATTCACTATTTAGTGTCTTTAAATGGGGGGCATATTGCACCAGAGAGGGCTTAGATAGGGCAACCCACTATCGCCTTACCTCTTTATTTTATGCACAAAGGGACTTTCTTTTATCCTAAAATATTGAGAGGAGAGGAGAGATTCATGGAGTGAAGGTGTGTAGAGGGCCCCAATCCTCACACCTTTTATTTGTTGATGATTGTTTTCTTTTTTGAAGGGCAGATGACAAGGACCCTACAACCCTCAAAGCTATATTAGACATGTATGGTAATGCCTCAAGCCAATGCATAAATTATCAAAATTCAAAAATTATGTTTAGCACCAACACTACACTAGCATTTTGGCACAGTATCTCAACTACTCTTGGAGTCACTCAACAAATTGGTGCCGTCAAATATCTCGGTCTACCCTCTATCATTGGTCGACGAAAGTGTGCCACTTTTGGCTTTCTAAAGGACAAATTATGGAAATGCATCAACCATTGGTCCACAAAGTAGCTTTCAAAAGCTAGCAAAGAGATTATGTTGAAATCAGTAGCTTAATCAATCCCCACATACTGTATGAGTGCATTTATGCTCCCATCTACTCTGTAGGAAGAACTTGAGAAAATAATGAACTCCTTCTGGTGGGGCAACAACAATCAACATAACAAAGGAATTCATTGGGCCACCTGGGAAAAGATGACCATGAAAAAGGAATTTGGAGGTATGGGATTTTGAAATCTGCACGCCTTTAACCTTGCCATGCTAGGGAAGCAAGGTTGGAGACTATTGACCAACCATGATACTATACTCTATAAAGTGTTCAAAGCTAAATACTTTCCATTGGTGAAATTTTTGGAAGCTCATATTGGGCAAAATCCAAGTCTAGTCTGGTGTAGTATCCATGCTTCACAAGTAGTGGTAAGTCAAGGCATCAAATGGAAACTGGGGAACAGTCATACTATCAAGTTTTGGAACCAACCATGGCTATATACAAAGGATGAGAATTGTATTAATAATCCTCACACAACTGAGCTAAACGGCCTAAAAGTATTTGATTTCATTGACCAGGACACAAAAGATTGGAATGTGGAGCTATTCAATGAGTTAGTTGGTGTAGAAGTTAGTAGCATTGTACAAAAGCAACCCCTACGAAATATCATTGATGAAGACTGCACTGTATGGGGCTACAACAACAACGAAAATTACAGTGTTAGGAGTGCTTACCTTAATATTATGGATATTCTCATTGATACATCTCATCTTAGAGCCCCAGGGAACTGGAATCTCATATAGAAAATGCATGCGCCTCCAAAATTCAAACATTTATTGTGGAGAGTTCTTAAAGGGTGGCTACCGACACGGCAGAAACTCCTCCTTAAAGGAGTACCCTATCAAACTCATTGTACTTTTTGTTGTAATAGTGTAGAATCTGATTGGCATTTACTCTTTGACTACACAAAAGCAAGGCAAATCTGGATTGTAACCAGAGTTACTAGAACCAAATTGAAGCCAAATTGAACGTTGCGGAGAGCACCATGAAACTCATTTTCGAGACCTTGACAATGAAGGTAGAAGAAAGTTCACGGCTGCTCTTTGGACCATCTGGAAAACCAGGAACTAGATGGTATGGAATGAACTAGACATCCCTCCAACAACATCAACGGACCTCACTAATCAATTCCTAATAGAATGGTTTCAAGCAAGGCAGAAACAAAACCAAATGCACACTCAAGAACGTGTAAGCTAGCACAACATGTGATCTCCACCCCGTATAGGTTACCTTAAATGCAATGTGGACGCTGCAGTATTCATGGACACAAACTCTTTTAGTGCAAGCATTTGTATCAGAGATGAATCAGTAGCATTCATAAAAGCAAAAACAATGATTTAGAGGGGCATCCCAAACCCCCGCCGTGGTAGAATGTTGGACCCTACTACAAGCACTACTATGGATCTCAGAACTTGGCTACAACAATGTTATCATAGAATCAGATTGTAAGTTAGTAGTTGACAATTTCAATAATTCAGCAATTGGCATTATGACATTATATGACTTACTAGCTAAATGTAGAGACACACAATCACTTATTTCAAACTCTAGGGCGAGTTTTATCAAGAAACAAGTCAATCATGTTGTTCACTCACTTACGAGGGTATCAAGATCATTTGCTTGTATCCAAGTTTTTTATGTAATTCCCATATGTATTCAATTTTTTATTATAAAGGAAGTACCATAACTTTGGTTTCCTTCAAAAAAAAAAAAAATTGATAACGTGTTATACCTCTAAAATAATTAGATTAAGTCATAATTTATATATATTATTCCTGTACTACTTTAATTTTACCATCAATGAAATGCTTATGACCTATAGACTTATTTTTTTTCTACTATCAATATATCTAGATAATGATAAACATTTAATTATGTTAATATGCATTTTCTTAAAGTTATGATTCATTTTGGTTTGGTCATAATTCAATTTTTTTAATAATTTATTCATTTCAATATTTTATTCAAGCATCTATTTTTTTTATCCATGTTAAGGATAAATGTTATATATACAATACGATTATATTCCTCGAATAGATTTTGCCCGTACGATTATATAGCATATTTGGCAAAGATAATAAATAGCATACATTTAAGTAAATCTCAAACCCCTTTCACTCACCGATGCACCATTTAATAGAGTTGGGGCATACTTCCTAAATTTAAAAAGACAAACTACATTCAATACTTGACAGCTAATTATTTTAGTATTTTACATCCTAAAGTGGAACAAAACATCTACCAAAAATATCTATAATGGCTCAAAAAATGTGTGGCAGCACACGGAAAGAAACCACATATCGTTGGTAACACAACAATTAACAACTCCAAATTCTTGGTCCCCTTTATTTTGACATAACAACACCATCAACTCCAAATGCTGTATAATGTTTCACACAAATAAATACAGGTGAAAATAGCAAACACAACCATCACCTCTCCCCTGACAATGGATGTTACATACGGTGGTGGGAGAGCCATTTTCAAAATCACCTTGTTTTTTATATTTATCGTCGTAGCCTCTTCGCAAGATTCAAATCCGGTGTGGAGCGAGTTTCTTCATCCACAATTAAGAGTGGTGATAACCTCCAAAATACCAGGTGGGTTTGTGCGTGTTAAATGCATATCAAGCGAAAATGACATCAAGCGGGGGTATTTGGATTCCTCTAGCACAGAGCCATTCACATTTGATGTTCAACTCAAGTTTTTAACGACGATAAGATACAATTGCTTGTTGACTCAAGATGGGAAAGAAATTGGGCAGTTTTTAGGCTTTCGAAGTGGGCCATATTGCGAAAAAGGTTGTACTTGGGAGCTTTACCCACATTATGCCCTACGCATATCTTCTCGCCATAGTTTTGTAAATCAAACGTACAAGCCAATAGGTAGCCCTGATGACCATACGTATGATTATTCCTAGTTGTGTAATGTGTAATTTATCCAAGAGATGATCATTAGCTCCTACTATTTTATTCTCTTTAACTTAGAAAAAGATGATAAATTATGTTTAAACCCATATCCAAATTTTGATGCAATAGAGGTTTTTTTTTTTTTTTTAGGGGAGCAATAGAGGTTCTTACAGAGGATTTATTGATTTATTGGTGTTAATTACTTGAACAAGAATTAACAGTGTGGTTGGAGGCGCATTTTCAACGCAATTGATGATCATATTTTCACGTCAAACTAAAACACAAAAATTATAATATACAGTTTTCTGCTTTACTAGCTAGACGAATGTTCCGTTAGTCTTTTTTTTTTTTTTTTTTTTTCACAGAGGCAATGAAAGAAGATTTCAAGCTATGCAATATTTATCTATCTATCTAGCTACCACAAAATTCCCTAAAAAAAATCACAAGATACAACATGAACTTTAAAGATTAGACTGAGACTACAAAACTAACAAACAAGAACTGAACTCACGAAGAGAGAATTTCGAGAGAAGAGAAGGTTATTGTGTTCTATGTAAAACGTAAAAACAATCTGAAAAGAGCTCTAGAGCACATAAACAAAACATGGACAAATTAATAATAAGAATGCTAGTGATAAGTGCATCTTCATACACATTCTTCTACTATTATTCTTAGGCATTTCCTTAGTTTATTTTATTAGTTTCACCATTTTAGTGTGTTTTCATATTTAAGTTTGTTTCTAGCTTTATTTAATTTTCGTATTTTATTTTCAGCATTAGCAGCTTTCAATGGAAAATTCATAACTGGAGCTACAGGAATCAGATTGAGGCGTTCTAATATTCGTTGGAAAGATAAGAGAAAGAGATACAACTTTTATGTTGGAGTCAGAAGCTGATTCGGATTGTAGAAGGCTTGAATAATTTTTCAAAGTTGCAGACGTTAAGAAATAATTTGTTTTGGGTCAATTTTATGGGTCTGGTTTGTATTTTCCGACCCGGTTCGGATTGTTAGTGAAACTCTTATTCTATTAAAACGCTAAGGCCGGCTGCTGTGCATACATTTTTCACTCTTCACTCACTCATTATTCACGAAATTATTTGGAGAGTTTTGAGCAATTGTAATGGAGAACTAATTTTCGAAGAATCGATCTAGTGCAATCGGATTCCACTTTGAGGTTCTTTTATAAATTCCATGTCAATCTGTTTCCTTTGATTTATTCCAATAATCTCAATTATTTGCTTAATTTGATTGTTGTTATAGGATATAATTCTTAAATTCGATTGGTTATTTGATCTTGAATCAATTTCGCATTAACGTAGCTTTTGCATTATCGCGTTTGATCAGATTGCGTTTGCTTAATTCGCAATAGTTTTTAATCTGTTTGCTTAATTCGGAATTCAAGAACATATGCCGTATAATTTCTATTGCGCTTGTCAGTGGTTATTATAGTCGAATAGGATCAGACTCGTTTAGGGAATTGGAATTTATAGGGATCAATGATAAGTTGGAAGTCGATACAGTGAGGTCGATTCGCTTTAGCTTATTCGATAATCACAATTTATTTTAATCCTTTTTTCTTGAAATCGTAATCGAAACCCCCCATTAATCGTTACTGCATTGATTAATAATAATACAAGAATCCTTGAGAACGATACTCGAGTTGTCGTTACTGTAACTATATTTTCAAAATCACTCGTTTTTTATCCGTGCGCGACAACGGATCACTAGTAATAAAAATAATCAAAAAGTTCAATTAAAACACCTAAATTTAAAAATGGAAAACTGTTGTATTAACTTGGTGAGATAACTTTCAGTTAAAGAGATAAGTCAGTTAGTTTGTTAGACAGTTAGTTCAATTCTGTTATATCTGACAACAATTTGTATAACTCTGCATCTAATTCTGTAAAGTGTTAAAACTCTCAAGTTTGTTAGACAGTTAGTTCAATTTGGTGCCTCAAGTTTTATAAAGTGTTAAAACTCTCAACCATTTGGTGGTTGCTTCAATAATCAGAAAATTATTGTTTCTGGTTTGACTTTTTTCACTGCTGAAAAATGTTTTTTGTTCTTAGTATTCATGCTGCAAACATCATTCATCAATAGATAGTTTTTGTATCAAGTCTTTGAAGTCTTTCGATTTGTTGAGATCTAGAGAAGGTCCAATCTCTACAAAAACAAATTCCGTTTAAAAATTAATTAAAACTGTAAATAAAATTTCATAAATTTTTGTAATAGTTATCAGGTAAGCTTTGAATTTTAAATTTAAAATCATCTTAAAAAGAATTTAAATAACACTACAAGAAGTTTTGAAATTAGCTAAGACAAAATTAGTAGCTAATTTGTAACTAATTTCTAGTAAAAAGAATTAACTACAAATTAATTACAAAATTATTGCAATATAAATTGTATCATGAAACAAGTAGTTACTTAACTACAAAATAAAATCCTAGTAAATTTATACTAATTAATTATAATTCCCAGTTAAATTAAAGATTAATATATATATGAGAACTATTATTTAATATACATGAGAACTAATTATATATATATATATATATATTTTTATTTTTATTTTTTGTTTTTAGTCTTAGCTAGCTAATTTAATTTATAAATTACTTTTTCATTTATTCAAATATTTGTCACAATTTGACAATCCAAACAAAATAATCATAGACAAAATATTTTTTTACATTCCATTACCAAACCAAAGATGAATAGGATCAAAAGTTCAAGATTACAAAACACTACAAGAAAATTTAATATTTAATACTAATTTTTACTAGGAATAAAATTCATAAGTATTTTGTAGCTAATTAACTACATATTAGCTATTAAGTTTATTTTCCTTCTGTAAATTTTTTTTAAATTTTCCTACTTAATATTAAAAACTTTAATATTGTGCTTAAAATTGAATATTATTTATTAGTGTTCCTTACTCTTTGCAAACCCTCTTTGGCCACTTCACCATAGTAGTGCTTCCTTTGTGATATGACAATACTTTCACTACGATGCAATGTTATAATTTGTCGGATAAATCAAGAGGGGGTGAATTGGTTTTAATTTTTTTTTTATCTCTTTTTCAAAATTAAAAAGAATTCAACCACTCCCTTGAAGTTTTTCGCAAAGAGTTTTCACAAATATGTTGTTGATAGAATAAAAAAATAGAAACACAATGAAAACAATCTTCTTAAAACAAATTTACCAATAATAATAACAAGGCAATAATAAAGAGATGAAGGAGAAAGAGTAAAAGACAAGATTTATAATGGTTTGACCACAACCAATCTACATCTAGTTCTTCCTCATCCCGAGTAGTTCTACTATGACCTGAGTTACAAACACTATGCACACACAAATTACAACAACCTACTCTTGTTCACAACCCGAACAACCATCTATGCGAGAGTGTGAAACACTATCACCACTCAAGCACTACCTCTAAGAAACCCTATCCTAGAAAACAAGTATTTAGGAAACCTTATCCTAAAATACCAAAACCACAACCAAAGAATGAAAAGAGTTTAAGGAATGTAAGCACCTAGATTGTACAAATTTAGTTGAAAGAAAGGCTTGGATAGAAAGCACTTAAGTGTGCAAGTGTAGTTGGAAAAAGCTAAAAGCAAAAGCACCTTAATGGGCAAGTATAAATGAAGAATAACTTTTTCTATAAATAGAATTTTAGACAATTGATAGCACAATAGAATTTCAACTCTGAGAAGTATGAAAGTGAAGAATAGAATGATGCCCTTATCAAGTTAGATATGCATCTCAGATGGTGTAGTTGCTAGTGTCGTGTCAGTTTTGGATGCTTCCTTGGAGGCTTTGTTTGCAGTCAGCTCTTATGGCTGCAATCATGAGTGTAATTGGTTGGGTGCAGCTGTTGCGTTGGGTGCTGCACAAGATACCCTTTACTTGGTTCAATGCAACCCCTATTTTCTTAGTAACTATTTGTATAGCAATCAAAATCATATGCCAAATTACAAATTTGCTTAGGCTTGTATAGATTTCTCTCAAATGGGTTTTGGCATCATGTCCCCCCATTGTAGACAACTATTCCTCTATTTTTCTATTCTTATATTAATGCAATTTAGCTGAGGGTGGGTGTTTTGTTAGGGTGTGCCAACCCAATTGGGATGCCCTAACTTCTTATCATCCCTTGGACTTCATTTTAAGTAAAAAAAAAAAGAAGAATGAATTCTCTACAATTGAGTTGATGCAGAATGCAAACCTAATATGTTCTCTTTATAGTGTTTAGGAATTGTATAATCTTATCTTTGGAAACAAATATAAGACTTGGATATGGAAAGAATTTGGTGTATAAGATAAGATCTAAGGGAAAAAGGTTACACAAACAAATATAAGATCTGGGTTTTGAAAGATATAAGTTAGGTCAAAAGATATGAAAAAGATTTAACAAATATCTAATTGGATATCTTTAAAAGTGATTATTATACCAGATGTAATTGATTGGAATAGAGAGTAATCGATTATCACGTGTATTAGTGAAATACACAAGAATACACTAGGGGGGGTGGTTGAATAGTGGGTTCAAATAAAACTTTTCACAAAGATTATTAGTTCGTAAGTTGCCTTTACAGATATACGTAAGTTTAAACAAGCATATATATCTTTTCAAGGCAAAGCTTTTAGAAACCTTTTCGAAAGTGCACAACATGCAAGATGAACAAATGTAAACACAAGACAACAAAGGTAGAATGCTTGTTTTATAATGGTTCACTCAACTTGAGCTACGTCCAGTTCTCCTTTAACAACTGTTAAAGGGTTCCACTATAATCAATTGATTACAAAACAAGTATTCTTCACTACTACTCCTGGATAAAAGTATTCTCTATGCCACTACTAGCAACTAGTATTCTAAACCACTATTGGTTACAAGTATAAATCTCCCCCTAAGATTATACTTCCCAAGTATTCTTTGATCATTAAGCCACTCCTGGCTTTCTATTCAAATATGAATAAGATTCAAATACCTTTCAAAGAGAGGATATAAAAATAGATTTGAATTTGAATGAGCTACGTAGAATATGGAGTTTTTCTTTTCTCTCAGCTCTTGTTTCTCACTTGGTACTAGCTTTTTCTCATAATGCTTTTCTTGCTAGTGCTAGATTGTTCAAATTAGATTGGCTTGGAATCGTTAGTCTTCTCATTGCATAGAAGCATCTTTATATAGTAGAGCTTCTAGGATTTGAACGTTATAGAAGAAAGTTTTCCGTTGTCTCTCAATAGAGTGTTGAAGTTGCTTTAGCTAAGCTTGATTTGATAGGAGCAGGTTCCTATCTTGTCACAGCTTGCTTTTAGCTTTAGGTGTGCTTCTCAAAGTTGATAGGCCTTACCATTGTACCTACAAAACTTCACACATTTCGAGACATGCAAGTAGTCATACAAGGAATAGAAGAAAGTTGATCAGAGTATTTTCCTTTCTTTCTGTAATAGACAATGCGTTCTTAAAGTCAAGAGATGATTATGAAATGCATATTCCTCAACACGTGTATCAGATCATGATCTGGTCGAACACAGACATTGTCTGGCTTGACAAACATCATCTGGTCTAGCACAGACATGGTCTGGTACTAGTTCCATGCACAGTCTGGTCCAACACTTATTCATAGTCTGGTCTAAGACTTATATCATTTGGTCCAAGACTTCACACAGTCTGTCTTGAGATTATTGCATGGTCTGGTCTGAGACTTTGCGTAGTTTGTTTCAAGACTACTACATGGTTTGTTCCAGGACCTGTACCGTCTGTCTTAATGGCCTTCTCATGGTCTATTTCGATACTTAACTTAGTCCAATTAAAAGCACTTTGGATGCTTGATATATTGTTAAAGCATTACTAGACAATTAAAGTAATAGAGTGAGATGGAGAGATTATACCATTGTTTGTGATCATTTTGATTCCTTGAAATTACTCAATTTCAAATCATTAGTTGATCAAATATTATCACATTTGTTATCATCAAAACCCATCAAAGGATTAGGGGCCAAACATCATCCAATGTCTTGGTTCTAAGAATCTCCCCCTTTTTGATGATGACAACATATGTTATAATTTTGATTAACAGACAATAAATCATAGAGAATAATATATCAAAGTATAGATTATTTCATGTCAATTATTTATGTACAGTTATAAACATGATGAACTCCCCTTGAGTCTATCATGCATATGCAATGACAGTCCAAAGCATGAAATAATTAAAGCGGATAACAATAGACAATATATGAAAGTAAAGAAAATTAGTAAACCAATCACTACTTTATTAATAAACATTGTCTGGGTCAAAATTTTCTATACATCTCTTTCTCCTCCTTTGTCATCAACAAAAAGAATGGAGAGAAGAGTAGAAAATGCCATCACAGTCAAGGTTGAGAGGGAGGGGTTGACTGTTTAGAAGATGATTCTCCAGCTTTTGATGGAGCAGTTGATGCAGGAGGATCTTCTGGTGGCGATAGAGTTGGAGGTGGAGTAGTTGGTGGAGCGAGAAGAGTAGTTAGTGACATGCTAAAGGCGATAGTCACTTCCTTGATAAGGCTAGCTCGATGCTCTTCCAACTTGGCATCAATCTAGGCAGCAATTCTGGATTCCAACTTGGCTTCTAGCTTAGCTTCCAATGCAGTTTCAAGAGTAGCCAAGTCAATTTGAGGTTTTGACTGGACTGCAACATTTAGTGCCACAGCTACAATTGGGGTAATTGACTGAGATTGTGTAGACACCAAGTCTGTACACTCTTGGGTTGGATGTGATTCTACAGACTTTTCAGCCAAGTCTATAGCTTGCTCTGTGGCAAGTGCAGCAGCCTAAGTTGCCTCAGCTTCTTGCTTCATGGCTAACTCCTTGAGCCTATTTTCTTCATCTTCCTTAGCCTTTTTCTCTTTGGCAAAAGCATTGAGTCTCCTTTCCTCTTCTTGAGCTACAAGCATAGCTCTGAGTCTGGCAGCTTCTTCTAGTTTTCTTGCTTCTTCTACTGCTTCTTGAGCCACTACTATCAATGCTTGAGCAGCCTTGTATTCAGCAAAGTAATTAGCAAGCATCTGTTCAGCTTGATCTTTGTCTCCAGGTGTGTCTGGAGTCAACAATGTGGGAACAACCACAATGTTTGGCATGCGAATGAAGCTATTGGAGGAAGACGTGTCTTTACCAACTGTTTCAATCTTCTCCTTTTCTTAATGGGAAAGATTGGATGAACTTGTGGTGTGGAGCACGTTGTTCATCATAGTTTGCCAATGGATGCTAGCATCAGATTTTGTATGCTCTTCAGGCAGTGCATGCTCTGGTTGAGGGAGAGGCTCAATGTCAACGATGTTTTGTGGAAGATTGTCTGCTCTTATTATCTTCTTCCCCTTCATCTTGTTGGGGTTGATAGTTGGTAGCCTAGGTACTATATGGTCTGGAGCGACACGTATGTCAATTTCTTCTTGGATATGTAGGCTGGGAGGATACAACTGTCTGGGTAGTGAATTTTGAAATTTCGGCAGACACAAGGCTCAATATTTTGCACAATTGGCCTTGAAGGTTGGACAGTTGGGAGAAACGCCTCGTGTAATCAGCCGAGGGGGTCTGATAGAGACTCTTGGTCTCGAAAGTCTTCACAATGCATCACAATGTATGGTGCGGACTGTGGCAGCCAACTTCTATTTCTCTTCCATCCAGTCCCTCTCTCACATAGTTGTACTAGTGAGCTATCTCATGTACTAGTTTTCTCATGAGAGGGATGGCAGAGGCATACTCTTCCTCTTGCAATCTTCTGGCAAGGGTTGTATTGTGGGGGGGCCTCTGAAAGGAAACAATCCCTTGATCTATCTATAGAGGAGGGAGCTTGATCACTAGAGCTACCCTTGGTTGCTCAGTTGTCTGCTCTGCTGATGGCTTGATTTGAGTCTCTTTTCTGTATGCTACAGACTCAGCATTTTCTCCCACATAATACAAGGAGAATCTCTGCATCATCTTCTGATGCCATGAGCCAGTTAGAGGAGGTGTGTCTACTTTGAAGCAGGAGATTCTATTGGTGCCGTCAATGTCGAATGGTTTGTTGTTCCAAGATGGGGCAACAGATGCTTTAGGAGAACAAATGATGACCCGTACCTCTTTATTAGAACTATAAGAGATATGGACAGACTCAATGTAGTGATAGGAAACCACTACGTCTGTCGTCTCTGGGATGGTGACAGGTGAGGGGGATTGGTATGGCGGGATGGTAGTGTCTGGAGGAGTTTGTGGAGATATTGTTGTAGCAACAGTCTGAGTTGATGGTCCAGACTATACTTTGGACTGAATAGTGAAGATTGACGTCTCTCCATCTAGATTTTTGGTATTTTCATACCTTAAGTCTTTTCTGCTTGTTTGTCTCAGTTTTATTTTCTTAAGCCATAACATGTATAGATGATGACTTTGTATTGTGTGTTTTAGACTGAGTTAGACATATATGCTAGGATGTTTGCAAATCTTTTTATATCTTCTATCTCTAGCATCAAAAGATGATTTGCTATCTTAGAGAACATATTCTGAGCTTTGTAATCGATTACACAATCTTGGAATTGATTACCAGATGGCCAAACACTTTTCAGTACTATCTCTAGCATCGTATTAATCAATTACCATAAGTGCCAATCGATTACAATGGATGTTTTCAAATCTCAAAAATTTCTCTATTTCAAATGCAATCGATTACCATTCTTCTACAATTGATTACAATTCAATTTCTAACACTCAGAATTGGCTTTGTCTCAATTGCAATCGATTACCATTTTCTTGAAATCGATTACAATGGATGACAACTAGTATAAATCATCTTCTGATACATGGGATAATCAATTACACTTGTGAATAATCGATTACATATGGTATAACGGTCAATTTGAAAGATTTCTAAGAACTGATCTTTGTCTAACAACCCGTGAATCTTTTTGACCCAATCTTTATATTTTGAACCCAAGACATTTAGTGCAGAGAGAGACCTTATTCTTAACATCTTTTCTCATATTCCTCTACAAGTCACATCAAAATCTATGATTTGATTTTGCAGATTAGATAAAATTCTCAGAACAGCTTTTTGGTTCTACACTTTTAAGATTCTTTTAGTTACAGAAAACTCATTCTCTCTACACAGCTATATCTTTCTGAGTTCATATCTTTGAGCCTATACAACTAAATCTTTTTTTGTAGAGAAAGTTTCTTTCTTCTTCATCTACACATTGAGGTGTTTGAAATCTGTTCTTTACCTGCTACTTCTACACACATTGGTGTTTTCAATTGATATCTATATCAGCGAAATCTGCACATTCCAGGTGTTATCGTTCTTTAAATCTTTTCTTATTTGATTCTGATTTCTTGGCATTTTAGGAAAGGGTTTCCTAAGTGCTGTACTGTGTTAGGAAAAAAGGTTTTCCTAAACATTTGATTTTAGGAAAGGTGTTTCCTAGAGGTAGTGCGTGAATGGTGATGGTGTTTCACATTCTCGTTTAGGTTCCTAATCAAATTGTATCAGGATTTATGTGATTTGTGTGTGCATGGTGTTTGTAACTCAATTCATAGTGGAACTCCTCGGTGTGAGGAAGAACTAGATGTAGATCGTGGTATGTCGAACCAGTATAAATATTCAGGCTATATTCTCTTTCCTTTCATCTCTTTATTACAGTCTTGAACTTTATCATTGGTTGAAATCATTCTAACAAAAATCTATTTTCGTTGAGTTTCTATTATAATTTTCCTTCAACAACATATCTCTGAAAACTCTTTTGTTAAAACTTCAAGAGGGGTGGTGAAAACTTTTTATCAGTGAAAAAGAATTTGAAATTTTATGAAACATCAATTCACCCCCCTCCCCCCCTCTTAATGCAACCGACTAATCCTAACAATTGGTATCAAGAGCAGGTTCTTGTCTTTTAATCAAGGATTCAAAAATGGCTAGAAATCGATTGCCATTTGCTGAGGGCAGCTCAATCAATCAACCTCCTCTTTTCTACGGAGAAAACTATTCGTTTTGGAAAGTCTGTATGAAAAGTTTCATGGAGTTGATTGATCGAGGCGTTTGGCAAGCAATGATTAACGGACCTATGCTTACAATTGCTGTTATTGATGGAAAAACCATTACAAAACCAGCTGATGAATGGACTGAGTTAGAAATTAGAAAAGCTAACTAGGATCCTACAACCATGAATATATTACACTCAGCTTTGAATTCTAATGAGATTTTTAGGATTTTGGCTTGCTCTACTACAAAGGATATTTGGGATACAATAGAAGTAACCCATGAAGGCACTCCGGAGGTGAGACGATCAAGAAAGAACACTCTTATACAAGAATATGAGACATTCTGGATGTTGCTTGGTGAATCCATCTCCAGCTTTCGAATGAGATTTACTCACATAGTGAATCATCTCAAAGGCCTCAGAAAAACATTCGAAGATGAGGAGATGAACGTCAAGATCTTGAAGAACATGAATAGAACGTGGCAGCTAAAGGTTACTACAATTTCAAAAACACACGATATGGCTACCAGGACTAGTGCTGAGCTGTTGGGAAAATTAAGAGAACATGAAATGGACATGATCTGCATGGCAAAAGAATAGCATATTGAAAAGAAGACAAATAGTCTCGGGACAAACTATGTGAACTCATGGGACAGACAATACAAGTCTAGGACTAGACTAAGCATAAGTACTGGACCAGACCATGTATGGAACACGGTCAGACAACTCATAGTCAAGATAGACCATGATTGGGCTAGGCTAGACGATGTTTGAAGCTAGGCCAAACCATGTTTGTCATTCTATACCATGCTTAGTTAGACCAGACTGTGTCTGTTAAGCCAAACGTTGTCTGTGTTGGAACAAAACATGATCTGTTATACGTGCTAAGGAATATGTGCTTTATAATTAATTCTTTACACCAAAAGAGGCACTGTTGGTTACAAAAAGAAAGGGAGATACTCTTTGAACTTACTTTCTTCTATTCCTCGTATTACTTGCATGTCTCGAATTGTGGGAAGTGTGTAGGTACAGTCAAAAGGCTAATCAGCATTGAGATGCACACCTAAAGCTGAAAGCAAGCCGTGACAAAGACAAGAACCTACTTCTATCACATCAAACTCAGCTAAAGCAATTTCAACACTCCTCTGTGAGACAACGGAAACCTATCTTCTCCAATGTTCAAATCCATGAGGCTCACTATATAAAGATGCTTCCATGCAACGAGAAGACTAATGAACTGAAATGAAACTATCCAAAAGCAAATTGAACAACAAGTAAAGCACCTTGAGAAAAAGCTAAAGCCTAGTGTGAAACACGAGCTAAGAGAAAAGAGAATACACATCTTCTACAAGCTCATACAGATTCAACACTTGTTCATATCCTCTCTTTGAGAGTTATCTGAATCTTATACATATTTGTATAGAAAGCCAGGAGTGGCTAAGTGATCAAAGAATACTTGGGAAGTATAATCTCAAGGGGAGATTCGTACTTGTAACCAGTAATGGTTTAGAATACTAGTTGCCAGTAGTGGCATAGAGAATACTTGTAGCCAGAAGTGGCAGTGAAGAATACTTGTTTTGTAATCAATTGATTATAGTGGAACCTTGATGGAGATCCAACAACCCAACTCAAAGACACTTTATGTGACATTGGTGGTCCCATGACTAGGTCCAAGACTAAGGGTGAATCAAGCATTGCAAGGTCTAATAATGGAAATCAAGGAAAGCTTAGCTGCATGTGGATTAGAGACTATTCCAAAGTGGGTCACTTTTATAAAAGTTGATGAAGGTTTGAGCCCAACCTAAAAACAACATGAAAAGCCCAAATTCATGGAACTTTCACTAGCCGGAATTGAATTGATATTTAAAGCCCATTTTTCTAATTTTGATGTAATTTTCGTACTAAATATTGGGGAAATAAGTTCAAATGTCTTTTCAATTATCTAGGGTCAATTTTTAGTGTTTTTCAGCTTCTTAAGCCATTTTAATGGTTAGTGGGAAATAAATGCTTAGTGGGCAGCTTAGTTGAAAATAAATGCTTAGTGGGAATTTGGTATTAAGGACTGCCTATCATAGCCTACAAATAGGAGCCTTTTGTAAGCTTCCAAGGCAGAATTTTTAGGTTAATCAAATTGAGTATTTCACTATTGTGAGAGCTTCTGCTTTGTTCTTGGGTTAAGAACTTTATAGTGTTGGTTCTACCGGTAGGTCGTGGTTAGGGTCACACTTCATTTGATAACTTTGGTTCTATCGATAGGTCATAGTTAGGGTCAAGTTCCTTCTTTTCTATCTTTTACCTATTTTTAAGACGATCCATTAGTAGATTCATATCATTTGGCATTAGAGCTTCGGCTCTTGAATTCAGGTTTATTTATCCATTCTTTGTTCATGTTCCATTCCTTTTGAGTCTTTTCATCTTCTTTTGTTATCTTTCTTTGTGCTTCTTCGTTCTATCCTAACAAGGTAAAAAAAAAAGCACGCCCAAAAAAAAAACAAGGAGAGAAATCTGTGGAAAAAAAAAAAAGAGAAAAGGTTCTTGGGTAGTAATCAATATTTTGCTTTACTTCAAATTACTTACAGTATAATCAAAAGAAGATTTGAAAAAAAAAGGTTTCAATTCATCTTATATTCTCTTATTCACCAAATTTCAGTTCTAGTCTATATACACCTTTCTTGATCTTGTCTCATTAAAAAAGAAAATCCTCTTGAGTTCCTTCTTGTTTCTAATTCTATTATTCTTGTTCTCCAAAGTTATCATATCATCATTCTCTACTGTTTCTTGTTGTGTAGAATCATTCTTAAAGGTTCTTACTTAAGAGCTCACAAGGTGAAGTTGAGTGGTAAAAGACAAGAGTAGTGAGAGTATCAGAGGGAAAAAGCCAAATTGAGTGAAACACAAGTGATTAAAACATAATTTGAGTGAAAACACGTGAGATAGTATTTGTGTGAGGATATTATTTTTGTAACTCAATTTTTGCAGCACTTTAATCATGAGTGGAGGAGAAGGAGAAGGAGTAGGAGATGCTGAACTCAAGTTTTTCATGAAGGCTGTTCATGATCAATTCAGGGCTCTAAATACAAGATTGGATGATTTGCAATCTACCTCTAGGTCTAGGATCTCGCCTAGGCAAAATCATGAGGAGGAAGAAGAGGAGTACTCAAGAAATAGTGAAAGGAGAAGAAGAGATCATGAACCAAGAGTTGACAACTACTTGGGCAATATCAAGATGAACATCCCTACATTCCAAGGAAAGAATGATCCTGAATTGTACTTGGAGTGGGAGAGAAAGGCTGAACATGTTTTTGAATGTCATAATTACTTAGAGGAGAAAAAGGAAAAAATTAGTAGTTGTTGAATTTACTGATTATGCTAGCATATGGTGGGATCAATTTGTGATTAATAGGTGTAGAAATGGAGAAAGGCCTATCCATTCATGGGAAGAGATGAAGGCTGTCATGAGAAAGAGATTTGTACCAAGTCACTACCATAGGGACTTGCATAGAAAACTGCAAAGTTTAACTCAAGGTTTTGTGAGTGTGGAGGATTACTACAAGGCGATGGAGATAGCCATCCCAAATCCGAAACAAGGAAATTGCTTTTGCTTAGAATGATTCATAAACTTTAGACACCAAAATTGAGCCAAATCCCAAAGAGGGAAACTGCATTAGCTCTTACTGGTTGAGAAACTTTGGACACCAAATTGAGCCAAATACGAAACAGGGAAATTGCTTATTCTCTGAATGGTTGATAAACCTTGGACACCAAAATTGAGCCAAATCCTAAACAGGGAAATTGCTTCTCCTCTTAATGGTTGATAAACTTTGGACACCAAAATTGAGCCCCAAATTTGAAACAGGGAAATTGCTTCTTCTCACAATGGTTGGTACACTTTGGACACCAACATTGAGCGAAACCCAAAACAGGGAAATTGTTTCTGCTTAGAATGGTTGATGAACTTTGGACACCAAAATTGAGGCAAATCCAAAATAGTGAAATTGCTTCTCCTCTTAACTATTGATAAACTTTAGACACCAACATTGAGTGAAATCCGAAATAGGGAAATTGCTTCTTGTCACAATGGTTGATACACTTTGGACACCAACATTGAGCATAACCCGAAATAAGGAAATTGCTTATGCTCAGAATGGCTTATGAACTTTGGACACCAAAATTGAGCCAAATCCAACAACAGGGAAATTGCTTCTCCTTTTAATGGTTGATAAACTTTGGACACCAAAATTGAGCCAATTCCAAAACAGGGAAATTGCTTCTGCTCTGAATGGTTGGTAAACTCTGGACACAAAAGTTGTGCCAAATCCAAAAGAGGTAGATACCTTCTTCTCATAATGGTTGATAAACTTTGGACACCAAAATTATCCCAAATCTGAAACAAGGAAATTGCTTTTGCTTAGAACGGTTGATAAACTTTGGACACCAAAATTGAGCAAAATCCGAAACAAGGAAATTACTTTTGCTTAGAATGATTGATAAACTTTGGACACCGGAATTGTCCCAAATCTGAAACAAGGAAATTGCTTTTGCTTAGAATGGTTGATAAACTTTGGACACCAAAATTGAGCCAAATCCCAAACAGGGAATTTGCATAAGCTCTTAATGGTTGAGAAACTTTGGACACCAAAATTGAGCCAAATTCGAAATAGGGAAATTGCTTCTACTATAAATGGTTGACAAACTTTGGACACAAAAATTGAGCCAAATCTGACACAGGGAAATTGCTTCTACTCTGAATGGTTGCTAAAATTTGGACACCAAATTAGGTCAAATTCGAAATAGGGAAATTGCTTCTTGTCACAATGGTTGATACACTTTGGACACCAAAATTGAGCCAAATCCAAAACAGGGAAATTGCTTCTACATAGAATGGTGGATAAAGTTTGGACACCAAAATTGCACCACATTCGTAACAGGGAAATTGCTTTTGGTTGACAATCTTTGGACACCACAATTCAGCCAAATCCAAAATAGGGAAATTGCTTTTGCTCTGGATGGTTGATAAACTTTGGACACAAAAATTGAGCCAAATCTGAAATAGGGAAATTGCCTCTCATCTGAATGTTTGCTAAAATTTGGACACCAAAATTGAGCCAAATTCAAAACAGAGAAATTGCTTCTGCTCGAAATAGTTGATAAACTTTGGACACCAAAATTGATCCAAATCCGAAATAGGGAAATTGCATTTGCTTAGAATGGTTGATAAAATTTGAACACCAAAATTATGCCAAATTTGAAACAGGGAAATTTCATTTGGTTGATAAACATTGGACACCAAAATTGAGGAAAATCCAAAACAGGGAAATTGTTTCAGCTCAAATTGGTTGATAAAATTTGTACACCAAAATTGAGCCAAATCTGAAACAAGGAAAATTCTTTTGCTCATAATGGTTGATAAACTTTGGACACCAAAATTGAGCCAAATCTGAAATAGGGAAATTGCTTCTTCTCATAATGGTTGATAAACTTTAAACACCAAAATTGATCCAAATCCAAGAGAGGGATGCTTAGAATGGTTGATAAAATTTGGACACCAAAATTATGCCAAATTCGAAACAGGGAAATTTCTTTTGGTAGATAAACATTGGATACCAAAATCGATCCAAATATGAAACAGGGAAATTGCTTCAGCTAAGAATGGTTGATATATTTTGGACACCAAAATTGAGCCATATTCGAAACAACGAAATTGCTTCTACTCATAACGGTTGATAAACTTTGGACACCAAAATTGATCCAAATCCAAAATAGGGAAATTGCTTCTACATAGAATGGTTGATAGACTTTGGACACCAAAATTGAGCCAAATCTAAATACAGAAATTGCTTCTGCGAAGATTGGTTGATTAACTTGGGACCCAAAAATTGATCCAAATCCAAAAGAGGCAAATTGATTCTGCTCAGAATGGTTGATAAAATTTGGCACCAAAAATGCGCCAAAATCTAATTAGGGAAATTGCTTCCGGTTCATAGTCTTTGGAAATGAAAATTGAGCCAAATCTGAAATAGGGAATTTGCTATTGCTCATAATGGTTGATAATCCTAGGACACCAAAATTGAGTTGAATTCGAAAGAGGAAAATTGCGTCTGCTCAAAACAGTTGATAAAATTTGGACACCAAATTCTTAACAAGGAAATTGCTTCTAGTTGATAATCTTAGGACACTAAAATTGAGCCAAATCTAAAATAGGGAAATTGCTTCTACTCTGAATGGTTGATAAACTTTGGACACAAAACTTGAGCCAAATCCAAAACAGGGAAATTGCTTCCATTCAGAATGATTGGTAAAATTTGGACACCAAATTTAGCCAAATTCGAAATAGGGAAATTGCTTCTAGTTGATAATCTTTGGACACCAAAATTGAGCCAAATCCGAAACAGGAAAATTTCTTCTTGTCACAATGGTTGATACACTTTGGACATCAAAATTGAGCCAAATCCGAAACAGGGAAATTGCTTCTACTTAGAATGGTGGATAAAGTTTGGACATCAAATTTGTAACAGGGATTGCTTCTGGTTGATTAACTTTGGACACCAAAATTGAGCCAAATTCGAAAAAGGGAAATTGCTTCTAGTTGATAATCTTTGGACACCAAAATTGAGCCAAATTCGAAACAGGGAAATTGCTTCTCCTCTGAATGGTTGATAAACTTTGGACACAAAAATTGTGCTGAATTCAAACTAGGGAAATTGTTTCAGCTTAGAATGGTGATAAACTTTGGATACCAAAATTGCGCTGAATTCGAAACAGGGAAATTGGTTGTGCTCAGAATGGCTGATAAAATTTAGACACCAAAATTATGCCAAATTTGAAACAGGGAAATTTCTTCTGGTTGATAAAATTTGGACACCAAAATTGAGCCAAATCCAAAACAGGGAAATTGCTTTAGCTCTAAATGGTTGATAAACTTTGGACACAAAAATTGAGCCAATTCTGAAACAGGGAAATTGCTTCTGCTCTAGATGGTTGCTAAAATATGGACACCAAATTGAGCCAAATTTGAAATAGGGAAATTGCTTCTTGTCACAATGGTTTATAGACTTTGGACACCAAAAGTGAGCCAAATCCGAAATAGGGAAGTTGCTTTTGCTCTGAATGGTTGATAAACTTTGGACACAAAATTGAGCCAAATCCGAACAAGGAAATTACTTCAACTCAGAATGGTGGATAAAGTTTAGACACCAAAATTGAGCCAAATCCAAATAGGAAAATTGCTTCTATGTAGAATGGTTGATAAACTTTGGACACCAAAATTGAGCCAAATCCGAAACAGGGAAATTGCTTCTGCTCTGAATGGTTGATAAACTTTGGACACAAAAATTAAGCCAAATCTGAAACAGTGAAATTGCTTTTTCTTAGAATGGTGGATAAAATTTGGATACCAAAATTGCACCAAATTAGTAACAGGGAAATTGTTTTTGGTTGATAAACTTTAGACACCAAAATTGAGCCAAATCCAAAAAAAGGAAATTGCTTCTTCTCATAATGGTTGATAAACTTTGAACACCATAATTGATCCAAATCTGAAACAGCAAAATTGTTTCTGCTCAGAATGGTTGATAAAATTTGGACACCAAAATTGCGCCAAATTCGATATAGGGAAATTACTTCTGGTTGATAAATTTTGGACACCAAAATTGAGCCTAATCTGAAACAGGGAAATTTGTTCTGGTCAGAATGGTTGATATACTTTGGAGACCAGAATTGAGCCAAATCCGCAACAAGGAAATTGCTTCTGCTTTGAATGGTTGATAATAATAGAATGATGTATTTTTTGAATGTCTGTGGGAGAAAACCACACCTCAGCTCTATTTATATTGAGGAAACCCTTAATAAGAGATTCAGTAAAGTATTTCATAATCAATCAATTACTGGTTATTAGGAGATAAAGAGAAATAATAACTACTAAGATAATATATATTCTAACACCCCGCCCTCAAGCTGGAGCATATATGTCATATGAGCCAAGCTTGTTACAAATGTATTTAACCGTGGGACTTGTGAGGGACATAGTGAACATGTTTGCAAGTTGATCTTTAGAATTGACAAAATCAGTGGTAATTACTCTTGAGAGTACCTTCTCTCTCACAAAGTGACAGTCTATCTATGTGTTTGGTTCATTCATGGAACACTGGGTTCGATGCTATGTGAATGGAAGCTTCATTTGTTAGGATTAGCCGGTCACATCAAGGGGGGGTTGAATTGATATATCATAAAATTTCAAATTCTTTTTCACCAATGAAAACTTTTCACCACCTCTCTTGAAGTTTTAACAACACATTTTCAGAAATATGTTGTTGAATGAATAAACCAATACAAACTCAACGAAAAACAGATTTTGTTATTAGAATTAAACCAATGATAAATATCAATACTAAAATAAAAAGATGAAGGGATAGAAAATATTTCAGTTCACCCATCATGGACATTTCAAATTCTCCCTGCATACCTTGCACAAATTTCTTGCAAAGTGTTTCATTAGTGGATCTGAATATTTATCATCAACATAAAATTAAACTAAAAGAATATCGGATTTAGAATGCTTTATAAAGAGAGTTTTGTCTACTTTACCTCTTACAAAGTTGTCTTCAATAAAGAAATTACTCAGCCTCTCATACCATTGTCTTGGTGCTTGTCTGAGGCCGTAGAGTGCTTTCTTGAGTCAGTAGACATGATTTGGACTAATGGGGTCGGTGAAGCCAGGAGGTTGTGATACAAACACCTCTTCTTCATTTAAGCCATTCAGAAATGCGCTCTTCACATCCATTTGCAAAAGCTGGAATTCCTTATGGCATGCAAAGGCAAGAAGGAGATGGGCAGCTTCTAATCTTGCCACCAGAGCATATGTCTCGTTGTAGTTGATTCCTTCTTGCTGATTGTAACCTTTAGCTACAAGTTTGGCCTTGTTCCGAGTATTGTGCCTGAAGCGTTGCTTTTGTTGCGGAACACCCATTTAGTACCAATTATATTCATATTTTCAGAATAGGGGACAAGTTCTCACACTTGATTCCTTTTGAATTGATTCAGCTCTTCATGCATTGCCATCATCCAGAACTCATCAAGGATAACTTCCTCAATGGTCTTGGGCTCAATTTAAGAGACGAATACTGCTGTATTACAAATCAAGTCCATGGAGGATCTAGTTGGGACTCCTCTCTGAATATCTCCCAATATGTTGTCAAGTGAGAGATTTCTAGGCTGCTTCCACTCCTTTGGTAGCTCATGATCAGTTGGAGGGACAGCTGGTGCATTTGAGTCTTCAACAAAGGCAGATGGAGATGGCTCTTGTGTTTGAGGTTTAGTTAAATCACTATATATGGAACCTGCATAATCATCACAAAGCACATCTTCCTCCAACTTGGAGTCAGACTCATCAAACGCAATATGCACAAATTCTTCAACTACTAAAGTTCTCTTGTTATAAACTCTATAAGCTTTACTAGATAGAGTAGCCTAAGAAAATAGCTTCATTAGCTTTTGCATCAAATTTGCCAAGAAACTCGTTCCCATTGTTTAGAACAAAACATTTACAACCAAAATACACATAAGTGGCTAATGTTTGGTTTTCTATCATTAAAGAGTTCATATGGAGTTTTCTTTAAAATGGGCCTTATCAAGATGCGATTTAAAATGTAACTGATCAGTGCATCTTCATGCACATTCTTCTACTGTTATTCTTAGGCATTTCCTTAGTTTATTTCAGTAGTTTCACCATTTTAGTATGTTTTCATATTTAAGTCTGTTTCTAGCTTTATTTAATTTTCGTATTTTATTTTCAGCATTAGCAGCTTTCAATGGAAAATTCATAACTGGAGCTACAGGAATCAGATTGAGGCGTTCTCATATTCGTTGGAAAGATACGAGAAAGAGCTACAACTTTCATGTTGGAGTCAGAAGCTGATTCGGATTGTAGCAGGCTTGAATAATTCGTCGAAGTTGCAGACGTTAAGAAATAATTTGTTTTGGGTCAATTTTATGGGCCTGGTTTGTATTTTCCGACCCAGTTCGGATTGTTAGTGAAACTCTTATTCTATTAAAACGCTAGGGCCGGCTGCTGAGCATAAATTCACTGTTCACGCAGCACTATTCACTCACTCACTGATCAAGAAAATAAGCTTTTGCAGGTTTTGAAGAAGCACAAGAAGGCGATTGGGTGGACATTAGCTGACATCCCAGGTATTAGTCCTTCCATGTGTATGCACAGGATTTTGCTTGAGGATGGTGCGAAAACAATAAGGCAACCCCAAAGGAGGCTTAATCCTTTGATCCTCGATGTGGTGAAGAAAGAGGTAACCAAACTCCATATAGTAGGTACAGCCATCACTCGTAAGAGTGAAATGCCTCAACAACCTATGCTTTTCTCGTGAGGTATTTGATGTATGGGGAATTGACTTCATGGGTCCTTTTCCTGTATCATTTGGTTTTCTCTACATTTTACTTGCTGTTGATTACGTTTCAAAGTGGGTAGAAGCTATCCCCACTAGGACTAATGATTCAAAAGTTGTTGTAGATTTTGTCAGGTCCAATATCTTTTGCAGGTTTGGAACACCTCGAGCCATCATAAGTGACCAAGGCACTCACTTTTGTAACTGCACCATGGAAGCTTTGCTCCGGAAGTATGGAGTTGTGCACAGAGTCTCTACTGCATATCACCCACAAACTAATGGGCAAGCTGAGATCTCAAACAGGGAGATCAAACAGGTTTTAGAGAAAATGGTGCAACCAATCAGGAAGGACTGGAGCCGCCGTCTAGAAGATGCACTTTGGGCTCAAAGAACAGCTTTTAAGACACCCATAGGGATGTCTCCTTATCGACTTGTTTTTGGTAAGGCATGTCACCTTCCTGTAGAGATAGAACACCGTGCTTATTGGGCGGTGAAAAGTTGTAACTTGGAAATGCAACAAGCAGGTATTGAAAGAAAACTCCAATTACAACAGCTTGAAGAGTTTAGGCTAGAGGCTTATGAAAGCTCTAGGATTTATAAAGAGAAAACCAAACACTTCCATGATAAAATGATTTCTAGGAAGGAATTCTCTGTGGGCCAACAGGTCTTCTTGTTTAACTCCCGCCTTAAGCTTATGGTCGGGAAACTTCGATCCAAATGGATTGGCCCTTTTGTTGTTACTAATGTTTTCCCTTATGGTGCAGTAGAAATTAAAAGTGCAGGTACTGACAAAGTTTTCAAGGTTAATGGGCAGCACCTGAAGCTATTCCATGAAAGAGCAGTGCCTGAAGATGCAACCATAGAAGAGCTTTCTTTGGAAGCGCCCAACTACACTGCAACTTGATCAGGGGGCACCCCTTTCCTTTCTCTCACTCTTACTTTATAATTGAGTTCTTTTCATTGAGGACAATGTATGTCTTAAGTGTGGGGGAGGGAACCATTTGTTTTTGTTTTTTGTTTATTGTTGCTTAAAATAAAAAAATGGAAAATGCATGTTTTTTCGTTGATTATCTTGCTACAATTGTGAGTATTCTCTCTGTTCTTTGTCGAAAGACTTGTGGTGTGATGTGACTGATTCTTTTTGCGCATTCTTAGTTTATATGTTTGACTAAATCCTAAATTGTACATCACTAGTGGAAGATCACTAACCCTTGTGAGATTTTGAGCCTAATAATGGATAACATAAAAAAAAATCCATCTCTTTCTTTCTTGTGTGATTTCACTCATGTTTGTTAGTCTCTAGAACTTGAATTGACTCTTGTTGAAGCTTTTTGTTTACTTGTGCACACTGAAATGATAAAGGCATCTTGTTTTGTTTTGTTTTTGTTTTTTTTACCTAGTTAGCCAAAAAGCCAACCTTGATAATATCATCCCTTTGTTTGGAAGCCCCTTTGAGCCTATTATCCTTTTTTGTGTTTGAAACTCATTACAAGCCGAAAAGTGAAAAACAATGTTATCACCCTATTCAAGGGGTTGAAAGGGTCTTGTATAGAGTTGTGTGGGGTTGAACATTGTTGTTATGATTGTTGTTATGATGTTGGATGTTGGTTGGTAGAAAAAAAAAAAAAAAAAAAAAAAAAAAATAGAGAAGGATGTCAATGCTAGTCCTTCTGAAAAAAAAAAAAAAAAAAAAAGAAGAGAAGAATAAAAGGAAAAGGAGAAGAGAAATAAGTTGTGAGGTTGTTGTTCAATCGCCATTGAGATATTATTTAGTTCAACTCCCGCAATTCTCTCAATTTTCTTTTAACTCTTTGAATTTTAGCTTAGTACCCCTCTAGGATGTATCTCACCCTAACCTTGGCCAAGTTACAACCATAATAAAAGTCCTTTTGATCTTTGTGTGCAATGTATTTCAAATTGTGAATGTTAGAGTCTTTTCAAGCTTATGGTAGTACTATTTCTCATGTTGTGCTTTGAGTGTAAACAAGTAACCCAAACACTCGAGACTTGAGTGGAAATAGTTTATCTTGTGAGGATCTTGATGCTTTTGATGTACTTTTTGGTAATTTGTTTTTCATATTTACTTTGATTGTCACAAAAGAGTTACTCACTAATGTCATATTCCTTAAGCTTAGAATTAGGAGTTTGCTTGCACTTTGTATCTTGATAACCTCTCGAGTTTGCATGCTCTGTTTCATTTTTCTTTTGAAGTTTTTCTGTTTTGAATTTTTAATTTTACTCGGAGTGCAAAAGTTTAAGTGTGGGGGAATTTGATCAGTTCTTCTACTGTTATTCTTAGGCATTTCCTTAGTTTATTTCAGTAGTTTCACCATTTTAGTATGTTTTCATATTTAAGTCTGTTTCTAGCTTTATTTAATTTTCGTATTTTATTTTCAGCATTAGCAGCTTTCAATGGAAAATTCATAACTGGAGCTACAGGAATCGGATTGAGGCGTTCTCATATTCGTTGGAAAGATACGAGAAAGAGCTACAACTTTCATGTTGGAGTCAGAAGCTGATTCGGATTGTAGCAGGCTTGAATAATTCGTCGAAGTTGCAGACGTTAAGAAATAATTTGTTTTGGGTCAATTTTATGGGCCTGGTTTGTATTTTCCGACCCAGTTCAGATTGTTAGTGAAACTCTTATTCTATTAAAACGCTAGGGCCGGCTGCTGAGCATAAATTCACTGTTCACGCAGCACTATTCACTCACTCACTATTCACGAAATTTCCTGGAGAGTTTTGAGCAATTGTAATGGAGAACTAATTTCCGAAGAATCAATCTACTGCAATCGGATTCCACTTTGAGGTTCTTTTTATAAATTCCATGTCAATCTGTTTCCTTTGATTTATTCCAATAATCTCAATTATTTGCTTAATTTGATTGTTGTTATCGGATATAAATCTTAAATTCGATTGGTTGTTTGATCTTGAATCAATTTCGCGTTAACGTAGCTTTTACATTATCGCGTTTGATCAGATTGCGTTTGCTTAATTCGCAATAGTTTTTAATCCGTTTGCTTAATTCGGAATTCAAGATCATATGCCGTATAATTTCTATTGCGCTTGTCAGTGGTTATTATAGTCGAATAGGATCAGACCCGTTTAGGGGATTGGAATTTATAGGGATCAATGATAAGTCGGAAGTCGATACAATGAGGTTGATTTGCTTTAGCTTATTCGATAATCACAATTTATTTTAATTCCTTTTTCTTGAAATCATAATCTAAACCCCCCATTAACCGTTACTGCATTGATTAATAATAATACAAGAATCCTTGAGAACGATACTCGAGTTGTCGTTACCATAACTACATTTTCAAAATCACTCGTTTTTTTGATCCGTGCGCGACAATGGATCAAAATTGGCGCCTGCTTGCGGGGATTCTTGTTGTTATTAATCGCTATTAGAGTCATAGGTTTAATTAATTTTTTTATTTTTATTTTTTTAATTAATTTTTTTACTGTTTTCATAGTGTCGAAAAAAATCCAAAAAATTCTCAAAATTCTAATTTCACTTCATTAGATTAATTTTGGTGTTTTTATATTTTATTTTATTTTATTTTTTTGAATTTATTTTAATCATTTTCCTTCATTCTGTTTGTTTTTGCATTTTGACAATTGTTACTGCATTGTTGCATTAGTCCCGGCTACTAGGTCTTCTTGTTCGATCTTTTTGATTGTGATCCCGAGGTAGAAAGAACTTTGCACACACGACGTAGAAGCAGATCCAGGCTAGCAATAGTTCACCACCCGTAATTGATTCCGACACTGATTCCGATTACTTGCATAACTTTGTTGATTCAGATTCTGAAATTGTTTTTGATATGGCTGACCAAAGAACTTTAAGGCAGTTGGCTGCCCCGATGTGAATTACAATGGTCTATGCATTGAGTATCCTGAAGCTGTTGCACCTTTTGAATTAAAATCTGATTTGATACACTTGTTGCCAAAGTTTAATGGTCTTGCAGGTGAGGATCCGCATAAGCATCTAAAAGAATTCCAGGTTGTGTGTTCTACACCTTTGAGGCCTGAAGGAATCACTGAAGACCATATCAAGTTGAGAGCCTTTCCGTTTTCACTACAGGGTGCTGCCAAGGATTGGTTATACGATCTTGAACCGAATTCTATCACAACTTGGAATGATTTGAAAAAAGTCTTCCTAGAGAGATACTTTCCTGCCTCCAAGAGCTGCATCAATCAGAAAGGATATATGTGGTATTAGACAGGGTAATGAGACATTGGCTGAGTATTGGGAAAGATTCAAACAGTTGGTATCCAGTTGTCCTCAGCATCAGATTACCGAGCAGCTACTTATCCAGTACTTTTATGAAGGATTGCTACCTATGGATAGAAACATCCTTGATGCTGCTAGTGGTGGAGCACTTGTTGATAAGACTCCAGCAGATGCCAAAACCTTAATTCAGAACATGTCACTCAACTACCAACAATTCACAACCAGAAATAATTCTGCAGTCCAAACAAGGAGTGTGAACGAAATTCAGGTTTCCTCCAACAAAGCTTTAGAAACCAGAATTGATGAGCTCACCTCCTTAGTGAAACAGTTGGCAGTAGGTAGACCTCAACCAGCAACCTTGTGCGGTATTTGTACTTCCGCCGAACACCCGACCGACACATGTCCTATTTTGCAAGATGAGTCGATTACCGAGTTACCCCAAGCTTATGCAAAGCAGCCCTTTATGGAAACAATCGAACAGGTATAACAACACTCCCGACTTGTCCACCAACAAATACCATCCCAATTGGAGGAACCATCCCAACCTTCGATATGGAAACCAACAGCCCACAAAGAATAAAGCCCGGTGTTACCCCTTCCGCAACCACGTAACGCTCCACCAGCTATCACTTCGTATCTTCCGGACCTTCATTAGAGGACCTGGTCAAGCAACTAGCTGTTAACAATCTTCAGTTTCAACAAAGAACAGAATCTAGCATTCAAACCTTGCAGACACAGATTGGACAGCTTGCCACCTCAATGAATGCCATGCAAGCCCAAGGATCAAACCAACTTCCTGCCCAAACAGTTGTTAATCCAAAAGGTCCTAATGCTAATGTGAGTGCAATTTCCTTGCGATCCGGAAAGGTTACAGAACCAGCCCTTGAAAAAAATAAAAAAATTATTGAGGCAATATCTGAACCTTCTCCATCTGAACCTTCTCCACCTTCTTCTGTTGTGGTAGAAACTGAAAAAAATAAAGAAAAAGAGTATGTTCCACCAATCCCCTTCCCACATAGAGTTCTGAAAAATAAAAGGATTGAGGAGGAAGACAAAGAGAGAGAGATCTTGGATGTTTTCAGAAAAGTTGCGGTAAACATTTCGCTTCTTGATGTAATTAAGCAGGTTCCAAAGTATGCAAAGTTTCTGAAGGATTTGTGTACAAATAAGAGGAGGATGAAGGGAAGTGAAAGAGTCAACTTGGGAAGAAATGTTTCTGCTTTTATTCAGCCCAAGCCTTCATGCGAAAAAGTTACCAGCGAGCAAAATGTTTCAGCCCTCACTCAGGTCTTGCCGCAAAAGTGCAAGGACCCGGGAACTTTTGTTATTCCTTGTACCATCGGGGATAGTAAATTTGAGAATTGCATGCTTGATTTAGGAGCGGGCATTAATGTTATGCCTACTTCTGTTTATAATAACCTTTGTCTTGGTCCTTTGCAGCATACAGGTTTAATCATTCAACTGGCGAACAGGAGCAATGCCCGCCCTGCGGGAGTAGTGGAAGATGTCCTTGTTCAAGTTAACGATTTGATTTTTCCTGCAGATTTCTACATTCTGGACATGGAAGGAGAAACTAAGTCAAGCAGAGCTCCCATCATTTTAGGCAGACCATTCATGAAAACGGCAAAAACAAAAATTGATGTTGACGATGGAACCATGTCCATGGAATTTGGTGACATTGTCGCGAAATTTAACATTTTCGATGCCATGAAACATCCCTTGGAAAAGCATTCTGTTTTTCATATTGAATTGATCTCTGAATTGGTTGATGACACTTGTTCTGAATTATTTTCACTTGATTTTCCATCTTTATCGGGTTTTGATGATGTTTTCTCATGTGCTGATTGTACTGACACTAACCTTTGTGTTGTATGTGCTGAGATTGATTCTGTCTTGCAGGGTAACATGTTTCCTACAGGTGAAGTTGTTGTCAATGAAGTTGTTTATGCCGCTGATGCGCTTGACATCCCGGCTGCCCCAAACATTCCATCCATTGAGCAACCCCCGTCCTTAGAGTTGAAACAACTCCCCGAAACCCGAAATATGCTTATTTGGAGAGTAATGAAAAACTCCCTGTTATAATTTCTTCTAACCTTGATTTTGATCAAGAAAATAAGCTTTTGCAGGTTTTGAAGAAGCACAAGAAGGCGATTGGGTGGACATTAGCTGACATCCCAGGTATTAGTCCTTCCATGTGTATGCACAGGATTTTGCTTGAGGATGGTGCGAAAACAATAAGGCAACCCCAAAGGAGGCTTAATCCTTTGATCCTCGATGTGGTGAAGAAAGAGGTAACCAAACTCCATATAGTAGGTACAGCCATCACTCGTAAGAGTGAAATGCCTCAACAACCTATGCTTTTCTGTGAGGTATTTGATGTATGGGGAATTGACTTCATGGGTCCTTTTCCTGTATCATTTGGTTTTCTCTACATTTTACTTGCTGTTGATTACGTTTCAAAGTGGGTAGAAGCTATCCCCACTAGGACTAATGATTCAAAAGTTGTTGTAGATTTTGTCAGGTCCAATATCTTTTGCAGGTTTGGAACACCTCGAGCCATCATAAGTGACCAAGGCACTCACTTTTGTAACTGCACCATGGAAGCTTTGCTCCGGAAGTATGGAGTTGTGCACAGAGTCTCTACTGCATATCACCCACAAACTAATGGGCAAGCTGAGATCTCAAACAGGGAGATCAAACAGGTTTTAGAGAAAATGGTGCAACCAATCAGGAAGGACTGGAGCCGCCGTCTAGAAGATGCACTTTGGGCTCAAAGAACAGCTTTTAAGACACCCATAGGGATGTCTCCTTATCGACTTGTTTTTGGTAAGGCATGTCACCTTCCTGTAGAGATAGAACACCGTGCTTATTGGGCGGTGAAAAGTTGTAACTTGGAAATGCAACAAGCAGGTATTGAAAGAAAACTCCAATTACAACAGCTTGAAGAGTTTAGGCTAGAGGCTTATGAAAGCTCTAGGATTTATAAAGAGAAAACCAAACACTTCCATGATAAAATGATTTCTAGGAAGGAATTCTCTGTGGGCCAACAGGTCTTCTTGTTTAACTCCCGCCTTAAGCTTATGGCTCGGGAAACTTCGATCCAAATGGATTGGCCCTTTTGTTGTTACTAATGTTTTCCCTTATGGTGCAGTAGAAATTAAAAGTGCAGGTACTGACAAAGTTTTCAAGGTTAATGGGCAGCACTGAAGCTATTCCATGAAAGAGCAAAGTGCTCAAAGATGCAACCATAGAAGAGCTTTCTTTGGAAGCGCCCAACTACACTGCAACTTGATCAGGGGGCACCCCTTTCCTTTCTCTCACTCTTACTTTATAATTGAGTTCTTTTCATTGAGGACAATGTATGTCTTAAGTGTGGGGGAGGGAACCATTTGTTTTTGTTTTTTGTTTATTGTTGCTTAAAATAAAAAAATGGAAAATGCATGTTTTTTCGTTGATTATCTTGCTACAATTGTGAGTATTCTCTCTGTTCTTTGTCGAAAGACTTGTGGTGTGATGTGACTGATTCTTTTTGCGCATTCTTAGTTTATATGTTTGACTAAATCCTAAATTGTACATCACTAGTGGAAGATCACTAACCCTTGTGAGATTTTGAGCCTAATAATGGATAACATAAAAAAAAATCCATCTCTTTCTTTCTTGTGTGATTTCACTCATGTTTGTTAGTCTCTAGAACTTGAATTGACTCTTGTTGAAGCTTTTTGTTTACTTGTGCACACTGAAATGATAAAGGCATCTTGTTTTGTTTTGTTTTTGTTTTTTTTACCTAGTTAGCCAAAAAAGCCAACCTTGATAATATCATCCCTTTGTTTGGAAGCCCCTTTGAGCCTATTATCCTTTTTTGTGTTTGAAACTCATTACAAGCCGAAAAGTGAAAAACAATGTTATCACCCTATTCAAGGGGTTGAAAGGGTCTTGTATAGAGTTGTGTGGGGTTGAACATTGTTGTTATGATTGTTGTTATGATGTTGGATGTTGGTTGGTAGAAAAAAAAAAAAAAAAAAAAAAGAAAAAAAAAATAGAGAAGGATGTCAATGCTAGTCCTTCTGAAAAAAAAAAAAAAAAAAAAAAGAAGAAGAGAAGAATAAAAGGAAAAGGAGAAGAGAAATAAGTTGTGAGGTTGTTGTTCAATCGCCATTGAGATATTATTTAGTTCAACTCCCGCAATTCTCTCAATTTTCTTTTAACTCTTTGAATTTTAGCTTAGTACCCCTCTAGGATGTATCTCACCCTAACCTTGGCCAAGTTACAACCATAATAAAAGTCCTTTTGATCTTTGTGTGCAATGTATTTCAAATTGTGAATGTTAGAGTCTTTTCAAGCTTATGGTAGTACTATTTCTCATGTTGTGCTTTGAGTGTAAACAGTAACCCAAACACTCGAGACTTGAGTGGAAATAGTTTATCTTGTGAGGATCTTGATGCTTTTGATGTACTTTTTGGTAATTTGTTTTTCATATTTACTTTGATTGTCACAAAAGAGTTACTCACTAATGTCATATTCCTTAAGCTTAGAATTAGGAGTTTGCTTGCACTTTGTATCTTGATAACCTCCGAGTTTGCATGCTCTGTTTCATTTTTCTTTTGAAGTTTTTCTGTTTTGAATTTTTAATTTTACTCGGAGTGCAAAAGTTTAAGTGTGGGGGAATTTGATCAGTTCTTCTACTGTTATTCTTAGGCATTTCCTTAGTTTATTTCAGTAGTTTCACCATTTTAGTATGTTTTCATATTTAAGTCTGTTTCTAGCTTTATTTAATTTTCGTATTTTATTTTCAGCATTAGCAGCTTTCAATGGAAAATTCATAACTGGAGCTACAGGAATCGGATTGAGGCGTTCTCATATTCGTTGGAAAGATACGAGAAAGAGCTACAACTTTCATGTTGGAGTCAGAAGCTGATTCGGATTGTAGCAGGCTTGAATAATTCGTCGAAGTTGCAGACGTTAAGAAATAATTTGTTTTGGGTCAATTTTATGGGCCTGGTTTGTATTTTCCGACCCAGTTCGGATTGTTAGTGAAACTCTTATTCTATTAAAACGCTAGGGCCGGCTGCTGAGCATAAATTCACTGTTCACGCAGCACTATTCACTCACTCACTATTCACGAAATTTCCTGGAGAGTTTTGAGCAATTGTAATGGAGAACTAATTTCCGAAGAATCAATCTACTGCAATCGGATTCCACTTTGAGGTTCTTTTATAAATTCCATGTCAATCTGTTTCCTTTGATTTATTCCAATAATCTCAATTATTTGCTTAATTTGATTGTTGTTATCGGATATAAATCTTAAATTCGATTGGTTGTTTGATCTTGAATCAATTTCGCGTTAACGTAGCTTTTACATTATCGCGTTTGATCAGATTGCGTTTGCTTAATTCGCAATAGTTTTTAATCCGTTTGCTTAATTCGGAATTCAAGATCATATGCCGTATAATTTCTATTGCGCTTGTCAGTGGTTATTATAGTCGAATAGGATCAGACCCGTTTAGGGGATTGGAATTTATAGGGATCAATGATAAGTCGGAAGTCGATACAGTAGGTTGATTTGCTTTAGCTTATTCGATAATCACAATTTATTTTAATTCCTTTTTCTTGAAATCATAATCTAAACCCCCCATTAACCGTTACTGCATTGATTAATAATAATACAAGAATCCTTGAGAACGATACTCGAGTTGTCGTTACCATAACTACATTTTCAAAATCACTCGTTTTTTTGATCCGTGCGCGACAGCGGATCAAAATTGGCGCCGTTGCCGGGGATTCTTGTTGTTATTAATCGCTATTAGAGTCATAGGTTTAATTAATTTTTTTATTTTTTATTTTTTTAATTAATTTTTTTTACTGTTTTCATAGTGTCGAAAAAAATCCAAAAAATTCTCAAAATTCTAATTTCACTTCATTAGATTAATTTTGGTGTTTTTATATTTTATTTTATTTTATTTTTTTGAATTTATTTTAATCATTTTCCTTCATTCTGTTTGTTTTTGCATTTTGACAATTGTTACTGCATTGTTGCATTAGTCCTGGCTACTAGGTCTTCTTGTTCTGATCTTTTTGATTGTGATCCTGAGGTAGAAAGAACTTTGCACACACGACGTAGAGCAGTCCAGGCTAGCAATAGTTCACCACCCGTAATTGATTCTGACACTGATTCCGATTACTTGCATAACTTTGTTGATTCAGATTCTGAAATTGTTTTTGATATGGCTGACCAAAGAACTTTAAGGCAGTTGGCTGCCCCTGATGTGAATTACAATGGTCTATGCATTGAGTATCCTGAAGCTGTTGCACCTTTTGAATTAAAATCTGATTTGATACACTTGTTGCCAAAGTTTAATGGTCTTGCAGGTGAGGATCCGCATAAGCATCTAAAAGAATTCCAGGTTGTGTGTTCTACACCTTTGAGGCCTGAAGGAATCACTGAAGACCATATCAAGTTGAGAGCCTTTCCGTTTTCACTACAGGGGTGCTGCCAAGGATTGGTTATACGATCTTGAACCGAATTCTATCACAACTTGGAATGATTTGAAAAAAGTCTTCCTAGAGAGATACTTTCCTGCCTCCAGAGCTGCATCAATCAGAAAGGATATATGTGGTATTAGACAGGGTAATGAGACATTGGCTGAGTATTGGGAAAGATTCAAACAGTTGGTATCCAGTTGTCCTCAGCATCAGATTACCGAGCAGCTACTTATCCAGTACTTTTATGAAGGATTGCTACCTATGGATAGAAACATCCTTGATGCTGCTAGTGGTGGAGCACTTGTTGATAAGACTCCAGCAGATGCCAAAACCTTAATTCAGAACATGTCACTCAACTACCAACAATTCACAACCAGAAATAATTCTGCAGTCCAAACAAGGAGTGTGAACGAAATTCAGGTTTCCTCCAACAAAGCTTTAGAAACCAGAATTGATGAGCTCACCTCCTTAGTGAAACAGTTGGCAGTAGGTAGACCTCAACCAGCAACCTTGTGCGGTATTTGTACTTCCGCCGAACACCCGACCGACACATGTCCTATTTTGCAAGATGAGTCGATTACCGAGTTACCCCAAGCTTATGCAGCAGCCCTTTATGGAAACAATCAGAACAGGTATAACAACACTCCTGACTTGTCCACCAACAAATACCATCCCAATTGGAGGAACCATCCCAACCTTCGATATGGAAACCAACAGCCCACACAGCAACAGCCAGTGTTACCCCTTCCGCAACCACAGAACGCTCCACCAGCTATCACTTCTGTATCTTCTGGACCTTCATTAGAGGACCTGGTCAAGCAACTAGCTGTTAACAATCTTCAGTTTCAACAAAGAACAGAATCTAGCATTCAAACCTTGCAGACACAGATTGGACAGCTTGCCACCTCAATGAATGCCATGCAAGCCCAAGGATCAAACCAACTTCCTGCCCAAACAGTTGTTAATCCAAAAGGTCCTAATGCTAATGTGAGTGCAATTTCCTTGCGATCCGGAAAGGTTACAGAACCAGCCCTTGAAAAAAATAAAAAAATTATTGAGGCAATATCTGAACCTTCTCCATCTGAACCTTCTCCACCTTCTTCTGTTGTGGTAGAAACTGAAAAAAATAAAGAAAAAGAGTATGTTCCACCAATCCCCTTCCCACATAGAGTTCTGAAAAATAAAAGGATTGAGGAGGAAGACAAAGAGAGAGAGATCTTGGATGTTTTCAGAAAAGTTGCGGTAAACATTTCGCTTCTTGATGTAATTAAGCAGGTTCCAAAGTATGCAAAGTTTCTGAAGGATTTGTGTACAAATAAGAGGAGGATGAAGGGAAGTGAAAGAGTCAACTTGGGAAGAAATGTTTCTGCTTTTATTCAGCCCAAGCCTTCATGCGAAAAAGTTACCAAATGAGCAAAATGTTTCAGCCCTCACTCGGGTCTTGCCGCAAAAAGTGCAAGGACCCGGGAACTTTTGTTATTCCTTGTACCATCGGGGATAGTAAATTTGAGAATTGCATGCTTGATTTAGGAGCGGGCATTAATGTTATGCCTACTTCTTTTATAATAACCTTTGTCTTGGTCCTTTGCAGCATACAGGTGTTTAATCATTCAATTGGCGAACAGGAGCAATGCCGCCTCAAGGGAGTAGTGGAAGATGTCCTTGTTCAAGTTAACGATTTGATTTTTCCTGCAGATTTCTACATTCTGGACATGGAAGGAGAAACTAAGTCAAGCAGAGCTCCCATCATTTTAGGCAGACCATTCATGAAAACGGCAAAAACAAAAATTGATGTTGACGATGGAACCATGTCCATGGAATTTGGTGACATTGTCGCGAAATTTAACATTTTCGATGCCATGAAACATCCCTTGGAAAAGCATTCTGTTTTTCATATTGAATTGATCTCTGAATTGGTTGATGACACTTGTTCTGAATTATTTTCACTTGATTTTCCATCTTTATCGGGTTTTGATGATGTTTTCTCATGTGCTGATTGTACTGACACTAACCTTTGTGTTGTATGTGCTGAGATTGATTCTGTCTTGCAGGGTAACATGTTTCCTACAGGTGAAGTTGTTGTCAATGAAGTTGTTTATGCCGCTGATGCGCTTGACATCCCGGCTGCCCCAAACATTCCATCCATTGAGCAACCCCCGTCCTTAGAGTTGAAACAACTCCCTGAAAACCTGAAATATGCTTATTTGGAGAGTAATGAAAAACTCCCTGTTATAATTTCTTCTAACCTTGATTTTGATCAAGAAAATAAGCTTTTGCAGGTTTTGAAGAAGCACAAGAAGGCGATTGGGTGGACATTAGTTGACATCCCAGGTATTAGTCCTTCCATGTGTATGCACAGGATTTTGCTTGAGGATGGTGCGAAAACAATAAGGCAACCCCAAAGGAGGCTTAATCCTTTGATCCTCGATGTGGTGAAGAAAGAGGTAACCAAACTCCATATAGTAGGTACAGCCATCACTCGTAAGAGTGAAATGCCTCAACAACCTATGCTTTTCTGTGAGGTATTTGATGTATGGGGAATTGACTTCATGGGTCCTTTTCCTGTATCATTTGGTTTTCTCTACATTTTACTTGCTGTTGATTACGTTTCAAAGTGGGTAGAAGCTATCCCCACTAGGACTAATGATTCAAAAGTTGTTGTAGATTTTGTCGTGTCCAATATCTTTTGCAGGTTTGGAACACCTCGAGCCATCATAAGTGACCAAGGCACTCACTTTTGTAACTGCACCATGGAAGCTTTGCTCCGGAAGTATGGAGTTGTGCACAGAGTCTCTACTGCATATCACCCACAAACTAATGGGCAAGCTGAGATCTCAAACAGGGAGATCAAACAGGTTTTAGAGAAAATGGTGCAACCAATCAGGAAGGACTGGAGCCGCCGTCTAGAAGATGCACTTTGGGCTCAAAGAACAGCTTTTAAGACACCCATAGGGATGTCTCCTTATCGACTTGTTTTTGGTAAGGCATGTCACCTTCCTGTAGAGATAGAACACCGTGCTTATTGGGCGGTGAAAAGTTGTAACTTGGAAATGCAACAAGCAGGTATTGAAAGAAAACTCCAATTACAACAGCTTGAAGAGTTTAGGCTAGAGGCTTATGAAAGCTCTAGGATTTATAAAGAGAAAACCAAACACTTCCATGATAAAATGATTTCTAGGAAGGAATTCTCTGTGGGCCAACAGGTCTTACTGTTTAACTCCCGCCTTAAGCTTATGGCTGGGAAACTTCGATCCAAATGGATTGGCCCTTTTGTTGTTACTAATGTTTTCCCTTATGGTGCAGTAGAAATTAAAAGTGCAGGTACTGACAAAGTTTTCAAGGTTAATGGGCAGCACCTGAAGCTATTCCATGAAAGAGCAAAGCTCGAAGATGCAACCATAGAAGAGCTTTCTTTGGAAGCGCCCAACTACACTGCAACTTGATCGGGGGCACCCCTTTCCTTTCTCTCACTCTTACTTTATAATTGAGTTCTTTTCATTGAGGACAATGTATGTCTTAAGTGTGGGGGGAGGGAACCATTTGTTTTTGTTTTTTGTTTATTGTTGCTTAAAATAAAAAAATGGAAAATGCATGTTTTTTTCGTTGATTATCTTGCTACAATTGTGAGTATTCTCTCTGTTCTTTGTCGAAAGACTTGTGGTGTGATGTGACTGATTCTTTTTGCGCATTCTTAGTTTATATGTTTGACTAAATCCTAAATTGTACATCACTAGTGGAAGATCACTAACCCTTGTGAGATTTTGAGCCTAATAATGGATAACATAAAAAAAACCATCCTCTTTCTTTCTTGTGTGATTTCACTCATGTTTGTTAGTCTCTAGAACTTGAATTGACTCTTGTTGAAGCTTTTTGTTTACTTGTGCACACTGAAATGATAAAGGCATCTTGTTTTGTTTTGTTTTTGTTTTTTTTACCTAGTTAGCCAAAAAAGCCAACCTTGATAATATCATCCCTTTGTTTGGAAGCCCCTTTGAGCCTATTATCCTTTTTTTGTGTTTGAAACTCATTACAAGCCGAAAAGTGAAAAACAATGTTATCACCCTATTCAAGGGGTTGAAAGGGTCTTGTATAGAGTTGTGTGGGGTTGAACATTGTTGTTATGATTGTTGTTATGATGTTGGATGTTGGTTGGTAGAAAAAAAAAAAAAAAAAAAAAAGAAAAAAAAAATAGAGAAGGATGTCAATGCTAGTCCTTCTGAAAAAAAAAAAAAAAAAAAAAAGAAGAAGAGAAGAATAAAAGGAAAAGGAGAAGAGAAATAAGTTGTGAGGTTGTTGTTCAATCGCCATTGAGATATTATTTAGTTCAACTCCCGCAATTCTCTCAATTTTCTTTTAACTCTTTGAATTTTAGCTTAGTACCCCTCTAGGATGTATCTCACCCTAACCTTGGCCAAGTTACAACCATAATAAAAGTCCTTTTGATCTTTGTGTGCAATGTATTTCAAATTGTGAATGTTAGAGTCTTTTCAAGCTTATGGTAGTACTATTTCTCATGTTGTGCTTTGAGTGTAAACAGTAACCCAAACACTCGAGACTTGAGTGGAAATAGTTTATCTTGTGAGGATCTTGATGCTTTTGATGTACTTTTTGGTAATTTGTTTTTCATATTTACTTTGATTGTCACAAAAGAGTTACTCACTAATGTCATATTCCTTAAGCTTAGAATTAGGAGTTTGCTTGCACTTTGTATCTTGATAACCTCTGAGTTTGCATGCTCTGTTTCATTTTTCTTTTGAAGTTTTTCTGTTTTGAATTTTTAATTTTACTCGGAGTGCAAAAGTTTAAGTGTGGGGGAATTTGATCAGTTCTTCTACTGTTATTCTTAGGCATTTCCTTAGTTTATTTCAGTAGTTTCACCATTTTAGTATGTTTTCATATTTAAGTCTGTTTCTAGCTTTATTTAATTTTCGTATTTTATTTTCAGCATTAGCAGCTTTCAATGGAAAATTCATAACTGGAGCTACAGGAATCGGATTGAGGCGTTCTCATATTCGTTGGAAAGATACGAGAAAGAGCTACAACTTTCATGTTGGAGTCAGAAGCTGATTCGGATTGTAGCAGGCTTGAATAATTCGTCGAAGTTGCAGACGTTAAGAAATAATTTGTTTTGGGTCAATTTTATGGGCCTGGTTTGTATTTTCCGACCCAGTTCGGATTGTTAGTGAAACTCTTATTCTATTAAAACGCTAGGGCCGGCTGCTGAGCATAAATTCACTGTTCACGCAGCACTATTCACTCACTCACTATTCACGAAATTTCCTGGAGAGTTTTGAGCAATTGTAATGGAGAACTAATTTCCGAAGAATCAATCTACTGCAATCGGATTCCACTTTGAGGTTCTTTTATAAATTCCATGTCAATCTGTTTCCTTTGATTTATTCCAATAATCTCAATTATTTGCTTAATTTGATTGTTGTTATCGGATATAAATCTTAAATTCGATTGGTTGTTTGATCTTGAATCAATTTCGCGTTAACGTAGCTTTTACATTATCGCGTTTGATCAGATTGCGTTTGCTTAATTCGCAATAGTTTTTAATCCGTTTGCTTAATTCGGAATTCAAGATCATATGCCGTATAATTTCTATTGCGCTTGTCAGTGGTTATTATAGTCGAATAGGATCAGACCCGTTTAGGGGATTGGAATTTATAGGGATCAATGATAAGTCGGAAGTCGATACAGTAGGTTGATTTGCTTTAGCTTATTCGATAATCACAATTTATTTTAATTCCTTTTTCTTGAAATCATAATCTAAACCCCCCATTAACCGTTACTGCATTGATTAATAATAATACAAGAATCCTTGAGAACGATACTCGAGTTGTCGTTACCATAACTACATTTTCAAAATCACTCGTTTTTTTGATCCGTGCGCGACAGCGGATCAGTAACAAGCGGCAGACACAACATCTACCCAAAAATATTTAGGAAGACTAGCTTCATTTAAAATAGTTCTAGCTAGTTCTTTAAGAGAACGAATTTTCCTCTCAACCACACCATTTTGCTGTGGCGTCCTTGGGGCAGGAAAATTATGTTCGATACCATGGTTTTTGCAAAAGTCAGAAAAGGCTTCATTTTGAAATTCTCTCCCATGATCACTTCTTAATGAAATTATAGAAAAGGTTTTTTTCATTCTGAATTTTCTTGGCAAATTTAACAAAAGATTTGATAGCTTCATTCTTATGCTTCAAAAAGAAAGTCCAAGAGAATCTAGAGTAATCGTCGACTATAACAAGCGCATAGAGATTTTTGCCTATACTCATTGTCCTAGAAGGACCAAAGAGACCCATATGTAATAGCTCAAGAGGTTTGAAAGTGGAAACAATGTTTTTAGATTTAAAAGATGTTTTGGTTTGCTTTCCTCTTTGACAAGCTTTACATAGACCCTCTTTTGAGTATTTTTGTTTTGGGAGGCCAATCACTAAGTCTTTTGAAATAAGCTTGTTAAGATGATTCACATGTATGTGTGCCATTCTTTTGTGCCAAAGTCAAGAGGTGTCAACCTTGCTTAAAAGGCAATTTTCTAAATATATTTTTCAAAATCAAGCACATATACATTATGAATTCTCTTGCCAACCAGTTTAGCATTGCCTTGCTTATCACTAATCAAGCACTTTGAGTGATCAAAAGATACTTCATACCCTTTGTCACAAAGCTGACTAATGCTAAGAGGTTGTGCTTCAACCCATAAATAAACAAGACTTTTCAATTATAATTGAGGAAGAATTACCTATGTTACCTTCACCCATGATTCTTCCTTTATTGTTGTCTCCATAGGTGACCCATGTTAGAACCAAGAAATTTGATGATGTCTGACCCTAATACTTTCATAAGTTTTTATGATAACAAATGTGCTCTACAAGCTCACAAAGATTCAACACTTGTTTTATATCCTCTCTTTGAGAGTTATCTGAATCTTATACATATTTGTATAGAAAGCTAGGAGTGGCTTAGTGATAAAAGAATACTTGGGAAGTATAATCTCAGGGGGAGATTCATACTTGTAACTAGAAATGGTTTAGAATACTTGTAGCTAGTAGTGGCATAGAGAATACTTGTATCCAGAAGTGGCAGTGAAGAATACTTGTTTTGTAATCAGTTGATTATAGTGGAACCCTTTAACAATTGTTAAAGGAGAACTGGACGTAGCTCATGTTGAGTGAACCAGTATAAAAACAAGCTCTCATTTGCTGTCTTGTGATTACATATATTTATCTTGCCTATTGTGCTCTTTTGGAAAGGTTTTCAAAGCTTTGCTTTACAAGGGTATATTTGTTGATTTAAACTTACATATATCCAAGGAGGAAACTTGTGAACTAATAGTATTTACAAAAAAATTTTTTAACCCACTATTCAACCCCCCCCCCCTTTCTAGTGTGTTCTTATGTATTTCAACCCATCCATCTTGTTTTTTAGTGATGAGAGTGACAAACTTCTTTTTGTCACCTATCATATGCCTTGAGCAGTCGCTATCAAGATACCATTGTGATTCCATGGCTTTAAGGCATACCTGCAAAACAGATTAGGTGCTGGTTTTAGGTACCCAAATTTTCTTGGGTCCTTTCTTGTTAATTCTATGATGAGTAACCTTGGGAATCCACTCAAATTTTCCCTTAGGTACTCCATGTTTCTTAATAATGCAATTATTTGAAGTATGTCCCTTGTGCATGCAATAATTGCAAATAACAAATGAAACATGGGATGATATCACAAAATTTCTAAAAGGTTTTTCATTTAAGCCACTTGTAAATCCAATCCCAGTTCTGTTAAGAGCTCTCTTTTGCAATCTTAACAAAGCATCAAGATTATCTCTTCCGGCTGTGGACTTTGTTAAAGTTTTCAAAAGATATTGAAATACACAAGAACACACTAGAAGGGGGGGGGTTGAATAATGGGTTAGGAAACTTTTTCATAAACACTATTAGTTCACAAGTTGCCTTCTTGGATATATGTAAGTTTAAACCAGAAAATATACCCTTGCAAAGAAAAGCTTTTGAAAACCTTTCCAAAAGAGCATAGTAGGCAAGATGAATATATGTAATCACAAGACAACAAATGAAAGCTTGCTTTTATACTGGTTCACTCAACCTAAGCTACGTCCAGTTCTCCTTTAACAACTATTAAAGGGTTCCACTATAATCAACTAATTATAAAACAAGTATTCTTCACTGCCACTTCTGGCTACAAGTATTTGAAGATTGACACCTCGCCTATTCATTTAGATTTTTGGTATCTTCATACCTTAAGTCTCTTAGTCTAGTATTTTCTTTTTATGCCATAACATGTATGGATGATGGCATTGTATTGTGTGTTATAGACTAAGCCTTATCTTTCTTGCTTGATGTTTTGATTTGCCTTGTTTTCTATTATCTCTAGCATTACTAGATGATTTACTTCTTAGGAACTAATTCTGAGTTATTGCAATCAATTACAAGTTGTAGGAATCGATTACCAGATGGCCTAATCAGTTTTGAAACCATCTCTAGTATTGGGTTAATCGATTACCAACCATTGCAATCGATTACAATGCTAATTTCAGATATCAGATATTGCTCTGTATCCATTGCAATCAATTACCATAAAACTACAATCGATTACAAGAAAATCTCTAAGATTTAGAAATTGTTCTGTTTCATTTGCAATCGATTACCATCTTGTGGCAATTGATTAGCAGATGATCTCTGATATTCAAAATTGGCTCTGTCCTATTTGCAATCCATTACAAGTTTACTACAATCGATTACAACAGCTGACAGCAAGTGTAAATCATATTCTGATACACGGGATAATCGATTACACCTTGATTGCAATCGATTATATCTAGTATAACGGTCATTTTTAAAGATCTCCAAGACTCATTCTTTGTCTAACTAACTCCGAATCTTTTTGACCCATGCCATATATTTGAATCCATATGATTCTGTGTAGAACAACCAACAAACAATCACAATATCTTTTCATTCCTTCAATTGTTAAAATCCAAATCTTTGATTTGATTTTCAAATTTGATATTGCTTTGAACATTCTCTTCTTTCTTCTGCACATTCTCTAATCTCTAGAGTTTCAGAAAAACTCAATATTTCTTTTACTGTTATACCCATTTGAGATTAAACCTTTGAGCTTATACAGCTATATCCCTCTTTTGTTCTTTCATGAATTGAGGTGATTCAACATTAGTTCTTGACTGCTAAATTTACTCATATTGGAGTTTCTTGATCTGATCTCATATCTACTATATCAACACATCAAGGTGTTTTCGTTCTTTAATCTTTTTCATTGATCTTGTTTGATTAGCATTGTGAGAATTTCGTTCTAAATGCTGTGTTGAAATTAGATGGTATTTCTAATTTTGTTTCTAGAATTGTTTTGTTCTAGAGTTTAGAAATTGGATGGTGAATGGTGTTTTCACATTCAATCTTCTAGGTTCCTATTTCAAGTTGTGAAATCAAGATTTGCTATGAATTGTGTGTGCATGGTGTATGTAATCAAATTCATAGTGGAACCCCTTGGTGAAAGGGAGAACTGGATGTAGATCGGTGGTTGATCGAACTAGTATAAATGAATAGGCTCTATCTCTCTATCCCTTGATCTATTTCAATTTAGCATTTGATCTTTATTAGGATAATTTGTTCTAAATCATTTCTATCTTAAGCTGAGGTTATTTTTTTGGTTTATTCAATCAATATAACATTCTCTAAAAACGCTTTTATTAAAACCTCAAGAGCGATGGTGAAAAATATTTTTGTGGAAAAGAATCTGTCACTTTACGATAAATCAATTCACCCCCCCCCCCCCCCCTGACTATGCTTGATGTGACTGGAGGAGGTTCTTGTATTTGTCACAGTTAGCTTTTAGCTTAAGGTGTGCATCTCAATGCTGATTAGTCTTTTGGCTGTACCTACACACTTCACACCAATCGAGACATGCAAGCCATACGAGTAATAGAAGAAAGTAAGTTCAAAGAGTATCTCCCTTTCTTTCTGTAACAAACAATGCCTTTATTTGTGTAAAGAATTAATTATAAAGCATATATTCCTCAGCACGTAAAATATATCATGTTCTGTTCTTGCACAGACAACGTCTGGCTTTAACAAACACAGTTTGGTCTGACTAAGCATGGTCTGGAATGACAGACATCATTTGGCCTGTCTTAATCATGGTCTGTCTTGACTATGCGTTGTCTTATCGTGTTCCATACATGGTTTGGTCCAGTACATATGCATAGTCTGGTCCTAGACTTGTGTTGTCTGTCCCAAGACTTCACATAGTCTATTCGAGACTGTTGTGTGGTCTGGTCTTAGACTTTACATGAGTCTTTCCAAGACTTAGCATGGTTTGTTCCAAGACTGTACCGTCTGACCCTATGAACTTTGCATGGTTTGTTCCAAAGCTTATTTTAGTCTAATTAAAACAATTATGGTGCTTGATAAATTGTTACGAGTTATTAGACAGTTAAGATAGAGAGTGAGATGTATAGTTTATACCATTTTCTGTTGATCAAATTTGATTCCTTGAAATTACTTAATTTCAAATCATTAGTTGATCAAATATTATTACATTTGTTATCATTTAGTTTTAGATCTTTGCAAAGCTCACATTGTATTGAATGACTAGTAGAAGCAACATTGGCTTTGCAAAAGGAATGTTCAAACTCAACTATTTCCTTTTCAAATTTTACATCTAAAAGATCCTTTTGCATTTGAGCCATTTTGTCTACATGCCATTTAATTTTGCCTCTAAGAAAACTATTTGCTTTGGCTAGACATTGGGACTCTTCAACTAATTCATTGAAAGCATTATGCAGTTCATGATAATTTTCGCAATCAAAATCTGTTTTAGTTTCCCAATGTGAAGAATATTCATGATTAGGAATACTTACATTGCTTTCTTTTTTCAATTCCTCATTAGCCATCAAACAAATGTTGGCTTCTTCACTTTTAGAATTGTCAGATGAAGTAGTGGATGCATTATCTTCCCAAGCTATGTATGCTCCCTTTTTCTTTGATCCTTTGAACTTCTTTTTTTCTCCACTAGGCTTCTTTTTTATATTAGGACAATCAACTTTGATGTGTCCCGGTTTCCCGCATTCGAAGCATATGTAGTTGTTTGAGGATGATTCTCCTTTCTTCACGAACTTCTTTGGAGGATATCCTTTGCCTTTGGTGGTTCTGAAATCTTTCTTTTTCTTCAGAAATTTTTTGAATTTTCTTACTATGATAGTCAAATTTTCTAAATCTGAGTTGCTTTCATTGTCATCATCTTCACTCTAATCTGAATGTTGTTTTTCAGCTTTCAAGGCTATGTCTTTTGATTTCTTTTCCTTGTGCTCTTCTTCATTCATTCGGGTCATGTCCATCTCATATTCTCTCAGCTTTCCAAATAGCTCAGCACTGGTCATAGTAGCCATATTGCGTGTTTCTGAATGTCTAAGGCATATTTTCACTGGGAAAAGGCAAGACCAGATGAGGATTGGGCAACTTTAATGCCTAGGAAGTACCTGAGTGGACCAAAATCTTTAGTCTAAAACTGAGTGTGGAGGTGATACTTGAGGTGGATAATTCTAGCTGAGTCATCGCTAGTGATAACGATGTCATCAACATATACAACGAGATAGACACACAAGCTAGACGGAGAATGGAGGGAAAATACTGCATGGTCAGCTTCACAACAAATCATACCAAACTCAAGCAAAGCTGAGCAAAAACGACCAAACCAAGCATAGGGGGATTGCTTCAAACCATAAAACCGGGTGTGAGCCAAGCGACAAAGCTTATAGACAAGGTGTGAGCCACCAGAAATAGTAAAATCGGGTGGCTGATCCATGTACACCTCTTCTTGCAACTCACCATGCAAGAAGGCATTTTTGATGTCCAATTGGTGAAGAGGGCAGTGTCAGATGGTGGCCATAGCAAGAAAAAGATGAACAAAGGTGATTTTGGCCACGGGAGAAAAAGTGTCGCTATAATCTAGACCAAACATTTGAGTATAGCCCTTAGCCACCAAACGAGCTTTATAGCGATCAATTGTGCCATTTGGTGTGATCTTCACTGTATAAACCCAACGACACCCAATAATGGATTTGTTGGGAGGCAAGGGAACAAGTTCCCATGTGTTGCTAGCATCCAACGCAACCATTTCTTATAGCATCGCCTGTTGCTAATTGTGGTCAGCCATGGCTTCACTTGTAAACTTAGGAATAGACACAGAATCCAAAGAAGAGATAAAAGAGTAATAGGAGGGAGATAAATGGTCATAATGAAGAGTAAAGGCATATAAAGGATTAGTATTACAAGTAGATCGAATACCTTTGCGAAGCATAATAGGAATTTCAGGTGCATGAGACGATGGTGGAGGGACGTTTGGAGTAGGAGATGATGCTAGAGGATCCGGTGGCATTGCCAATGGTGCCTGTGTCCATCGGTGGTATGTGAGTAATGGAGGTGGAGTGGGAGCAACAAGTGGTGCTAGAACAAGAGGTGGGACCTCTAGAGAAACATTTTCAATGGTGGAGGAAAAGAAAGGAGTGATCTCAAAGAATGTAACATCAGTAGAGACAAGATATCACTGAAGTTGAGGAGAGAAACATTTATAACCCTTTTGAAGGTGGGAGTATCCCAGAAAAATACATTTTAGGGACTTGCTAGAGAGTTTATTTTTACCTAGAGTGAGATCATGGACAAAACATGTACTCCCAAAGACACGAAGAGGAACATGATGAAGATTCTGTTTAGGATATAAGATGGAGTAAGGAATCTGATTTTTGAGAACCAATGAAGGCATGTGATTAATCAAATGATAGGAAGTAAGGAGAGCATCGCCCCAAAAATGAAGTGGAACATTATAGTGAAGAAGAAGTGTGCGAGCGGTTTCCACCAAGTGGCGGTTTTTGCGTTCAGCAACACCATTTTGTTGTGGTGTGTGGGCACAAGATGTTTGATGAAGAATCCCTTGGGAGTTTAAAAAGGACTGAAACTGAGATGACATATATTCTTTTGCATTATCAGTTCGTAAAACTTTAATTGAGGAGCCAAACTGATTTTGAATCTCAGCAAAAAAAACTTTGAAAAATAGAAAAAACATCCGAACAATTCTTCATTAGAAACACCCAAGTACAACGAGAAAAATCATCAATAAATGTGACAAAATAAAAATATCCTAATGTGGAACAAACTCGACTAGGACCCCAAATATCAAAGTGAATTAAAGCAAAAGGTGACGCAGCACACTTATTGACGCAAAGACTATAACTAGTATGACTATGTTTTCCTAGTTGACACGACTCACACTGAAAAGACAAAACTTTAGAAAGACTAGGAACTAAAAGACGTAATTTTTCCAGACTCGGGTGCCCAAGGGGTTGATGTGTGAAAGCTAGAGAGACAGAGGAGACACAAGGAATCGGAGGCGTAAGCTGATATAATCCTCTAGACTCATGTCCTACTCCAATTGTCCGCCCATTGCGTCGATCTTGTACAAGAACGAAATTATTTACAAACAAGAGACAAAAATCGAGAGTGCAGGTGAGTTTACTTGTAGAGATTAAATTAAAAGGACAACAGGGAACAAATAAGACAGAGTGTAAAGAAAGTTGAGGAAGGGGATGGGTTTGTTCGATGCCTCGGACTTTTATCTAAGAGCCATCTATGAGAGTAACAAAGGGCAAGGAGTTTGAAAAGGTTAGGGAAGAGAAAAGGGATTGGTTACTAGCCATGTGATTAGAGGCGCCAAATTCAAAACAGGGAAATTGCTTCTACTCTGAATGGATAATAAACTTTGGACACCAAAATTGAGCCATATTCGATACAAGGAAATTTCTTCTACTCTGGATGGTTGATAAACTCTGGACACCGAAATTGTGCCAAATCCAAAACAAGAAAATTGCTTTGGCTCAGAATGGTTGATAAACTTCGGACACCAAAATTGAGCCAAATCTGGAACAAGGAAGTTGCTTCTACTCATAATGGTTGCTAAACTTTGGACACCAAAATTGAGCCAAATCTGAAACAGGGAAATTGCTTCTGCTCTAAATGCTTGATAAAATTCGGACACCAAAATTAAGCCAAATCTGAAATAGAAAAATAGCTTCTTCTCATCATGTTTGATAAACTTTGGACACCAAAATTGATCCAAATTTGAAACAGGGAAATTGCTTCTACTTAGAATGGTTGATAAAATATGGACAAGAAAATTGCAGCAAATTTGAAAAAGGGAAATTGCTTCTGCCCTGAATGGTGGATAAACTTTGGACACTAAAATTGAGCCATATCCAAAACAAGGAAATTACTTTTGGTTAATAAACATTGGACACCAAAATTAAGCCAAATCCAAAACAGGGAAATTGCTTCTGCTTTGAATGGTTGATAAACTTTGGACACCAATATAGAGCCAAATACAAAATAGTGAAATTGCTTTGGCTCAGAATGCTTGATAAAATTTGAATGTCAAAATTGAGCCAAATCCAAAATAGGGAAATCTCTTCTCCTCAGAATGGTTAATAAACATTGGACACCAATTTTGTGCCAAATCCGAAAAAGGGAAATTGCTTCTGCTTTGAATGGTTGATGAACTTTAGACACTGAAATTGAGCCATATATGAAATAGGGAAATTGCTTTGGCTCATAATGCTTGATAAACTTTGGACACCAAAATAGAGCCAAATCCCAAATAGGGAAATTACTTCTGCTCAAAATGGTTGATAAGCTTTGGACACCAGAATTGAGCCAAATCCATAACAGGAAAATTGCTTCTTTTTATAATGTTTGATAACTTTGGACACCGAAATTGATCCAAATTTGAAACAAGGAAATTGCTTCTGCTCAAAATGGTTGATAAAATATTGAGAACAAAATTGGGCCAAATTAGAAACAGGGAAATTTCTTCTGCTCTGAATGGTTGATAAACTTTGGACACCATAATTGAGTCATTTCTAAAACAAGGAAATTTTTTCTTCTACTCTGAGCCAAATCCAAATAGGGAAATTGCTTCTACGAAGAATGGTTGATTAATTTAGCACCCCAAAATTGATCCAAATCCGAAACAGGCAAATTGATTCTGCTCATAATGGTTAATAAAATTTGGACACCAAAAATGAACCAAAATCGAAACAAGGAAATTGCTTCCAGTTCATAATCTTTGGAAACCAAAATTGAGCCAAATCTGAAACAAGGAATTTGCTTTTGCTCGTAATGGTTGATAAACTTTAGACACCAAAATTGAGCCAAATCCGAAATAGAGAAATTGCTTCTACTTAGAATGGTTGATAAACTTTGGACACCAAAATTGAGCCAAATATGAAACAAGGAAATTGCTTCTACTCAAAATGTTTGATAAACATTGGACACCAAAGTTGAGTCGAATCCAAAATAGGGAAATTGCTTCTGCTCAGAATGATTGATAATATTTGAACACCAAAGTCACACCAAATTCGTAATTGTGAAATTACTTCTACTTTGAATGGTTGATAAATTTTGGACACCAAAATTGAGCCAAATTCGAAACAGGGAAATTGCTTCTGCTTAGAATGATTGATAATATTTGCACACCAAAATCGTACCAAATTCATAATAGTGAAATTGCTTTTGCTCTAAATGGTTGATAAATTTTGGATACCAAAATTGAGCCATATCCGAAACAGGAAATTTGCTTCAACTCAAAATGCTTGATAAAATTGGGACACCAAAATGGAGACAAATCCCAAACAGGGAAATTGCTTCTGCTCTGAATGGCTAATAAACTTTGGACACCAAAATTGATCCAAATCCCAAATAAGGAAATTGCTTTTGCTCAAAATGGTTGATTATCTTTGGACACCGACATTGCGCCAAATCCAAAATAGGTAAATTGCTTCTTATCATAATGATTGATAAACTTTGGACAGAAAAATTTAGCCAAATACGAAATAGGGAATTTGCTTCTACTAAGAATGGTTGATAAACCTTGGACACCAAAATTGAGCCAAATCCGCAACAGTGAAATTGCTTTTGCTTAGAATGGTTGATAATCTATGGACACCAAAAGTGCACCAAATCCAAAACAAGTAAATTTCTTCTTCTCATAATGGTTGATAAAATTTGGTCACAAAAATTGAGACAAATCCGAAAATAAGGAAATTGCTTCTGCTCAGAATAGTTGATAAACATTGGACACCAAAATTGAGCCAAATTCGAAACAGGGAAATTGTTTTTGCTCTAAATGGTTGATAAACTTTGGATACCAAAATTGAGCCCAATTGAAACAGGGAAATTCCTTTTACTCATAATGGTTGATAAAATTTGGACACCAAATTGCGCCAAATTCGAAATAGGGAAATTTCTTCTGGTTGATAAACTTTGGACACCAAAGTTGAGCCAAATCCGAAACAGAGAAATTGCTTCTGCTCATAATGGATGATAAATTTTGGACACAAAAATTGAGCGAAAGACCAAACTGGGAAATTTCTTTTGCTTTGAATGGTTGATAAACATAGGCCACCAAAATTGTGCCAAATTTGAAACAGGGAAATTGCTTCTAGATGATAAACTTTGGACACCAAAATCAAGTCAAATTCGAAATAGGGAAATTTCTCCTAGTCAGAATGGTTGATAGACTTTGGAGAGCAAAATTGAGCCAAATCCAAAAAGGAAATTGCTTCTGGTCTGAATGGTTGATAAACTTTGGACACCAATATTGCGCCAAATACGAAATAGGGAAATTGTTTCTTCTCATAATGGTTGATAAAATTTGGACACAAAATTGAGCCAAATTCGAAATAGGGAAATTTCTTTGGCTCAGAATGCTTGACTGATCTATCTTTGTTTGATGTAGGTGATGAACTTGATTCAAGGATTAAAGAGAGAGGGAATGATAGAGATCCAGGAACCCAACTCTAAGACACTTTATGTGACATTGGTGGTCCCATGACTAGGTCCAAGGCTAAAAGGGTGAATCAAGCATTGCAAAGTCTAATAATGGAAATCAAGGAAAGAGCAGCTGCATGTGGATTAGAGACTATGCCAAAGTGGGTCACTTTAATAGAATTTGATGAAGATTTGAGCCCAACTTGAAAACAACATGAAAAGACCAAATTCATGGAACTTTCACTAGCCGAAGTTGAATTGATATTTAAAGCCCATTTTTCTAATTTTGATGTAATTTTCATACTAAATATTGGGGAAATAAGTTCAAATATCTTAATTATCTAAGGTCAGTTTTTAGTGTTTTTCAGCTTCCTAAGCCATTTTAATGGTTAGTGGGAACTAAATGTTTAGTGGGTAGCTTAGTGGGCAACTTAGTGGGAATTTGGTATTAAGGGATTCCTAACATAGTCTATAAATAGGAGCATTTTGTAAGCTTCCAAGGCAGAATTTTCAGATTAATCAATGATGTGTCATTATTTTCTCCTATTTCTTACCCCTTTCTGTCATCATTTTAATTACTGATTAGCCTTAATTGTCAAATTAATTATGCAGTTTTATCATTTGGGCCGTTTTGACTAATTCTGTATTTTAATTTGATTTTAGGAGAATTATAAGCAATTGGGCTTGGATCTGGAATTGGGCTGAACCATTTTGGGCTTGAAGAGAGGAGACTGTTTTAGTTTTATTTGTCATCCAGTTTTATTTTATTTCATTTTATTGCTGTATTTTGTAATTGGGCCGCATCAAATTTTTATGGGCCCAAATCAGATTAGTAGCCTAGGGTTTTATGTAAATGACTTTTGAGTGAGACAGAAGGGTTTTAAGCCCCAGCCGTCACAGAAAAGGGGAGTGAGGTTTAGTTTTCATTTTTCACTATTCAAAGAAGGGTTTCACGTCCCCAGCATGCGACTGTTCATGTAGAGCAACGTTTTTGTTCATTCTCTGCTTCTGTTTCCATTTTCGCTCTTCATTGTTGGTTCATTTTCAGTTTCCATTCCCAGTTTCGTTTTTGCCTTCTATCCTTGTTTTCGTTTCTGTTTTGCATTTTGCCATTTACGTTTCCAGTTGCTGTTAATTTGAATGGAAGGTTAAATTTTCAGTGTTGTTTTCTCTTGAGGACTAAGCACTAGCTCTCTTTGAGGTTTTGTTATTAATGTTAATGTCTGATCAATTTTTCCCCTTCACCAATTATTCTGTGATGGACCTGTGAGAGGAATTAATTGGTGTATGTGTTGCTTAATCACATAATGAAAACCTTGTATTAATTTTCGCTTAGTAATTTAATTCCGGGTTGGATTAAGTGGCTGAATTGATTAGGGATAGATTTTCGTAACCTAGGATAAGAGGCTTGCTTTTGAATCAAGGGGAAACAACACGTTTTAGTTCTGTTACTTTTTTTTATTCAAGTTGCTTACTGTTTAAATTATTAAAGCAAAGAAACCCCCCCATTTGCTACTGTTTTATTGTTGTTAAGTGTTATGAACGTTTGTTTAATCATTGCTCACTGGGAAACGACCTAGGATCACTTCCTAGTACTGCATTTAATTGTTTTTATTTGGTTTGGGTACGGCCTCGACCAATCAAATTGAGTGTTTCTCTACTGTGAGAGCTTCCCCTTTGTTTTGGGTTAAGAACTTTATAGTGTTGGTTCTACCGGCAGGTTGCGGTTAGGGTCAAGTTCCTTCTTTTCTATCTTTTACTTGTTTTCAAGACGATCCGTTAGTAGATTCATATCATCTAGGCAAACTTCAAAGAATTTTGTCAATATGCTCTAAGTTTTCAAAACTTTTACCAAGGTTTTGAAGCACATTTAAAATAGTCTGGAATTTAGACATCATACTAACAATGGTTTCATTTTATTCCATAGTGAAGAGTTCATATTCTTTGGTAAGAACACCAGAACACACTAGAAGGGGGGGTTGAATAGTGGGTTAGAAAACTTTTTGCAAAGAGTATGAGTTCGCAAGATGCCTTTAGAGATATACGAAGGTTTGAACAAGCAAATATATCCCTTCAAGGAAAAGCTTTTGGAAACCTTTCGAAAGTGCATAGCTGATGTGTCATTATTTTCTCCTATTTCTTACCCCTTCCTGTCATCATTTTAATTACTGATTAGCCTTAATTGTCAAATTAATTATGCAGTTTTATCATTTGGGCCATTTTGACTAATTTTGTATTTTAATTTGATTTCAGGAGAATTATAAGCAATTGGGCTTGGATCTGGAATTGGGCTGAACCATTTTGGGCTTGAAGAGAGGAGACTGTTTTAGTTTTATTTGTCGTCCAGTTTTATTTTATTTCATTTTATTGCTGTATTTTGTAATTGGGCCGCATCAGATTTTTATGGGCCCAAATCAGATTAGTAGCCTAGGGTTTTGTGTAAGTGACTTTTGAGTGAGACAAAATTTAAGCCCCAACCGTCACAGAAAAGGGGGCTGTTAGGTTTAGTTTCATTTTCACTATTCAGAAAAGGGTTTTCACGTCCCCAACATGCTACTGTTCATGTAGAGCAGCGTTTTTGTTCATTTTCTGCTTCTGTTTCCATTTTTGTTCTTCATTGTTGGTTCGTTTTCAGTTTCCATTTCCAGTTTTGTTTTTGTCTTCTATTCTTGTTTTCGTTTCTGTTTTGCATTTTGCTATTTACGTTTCCAGTTGCTGTTTAATTTGAATGGAAGGTTAAATTTCCAGTGTTGTTTTCTCTTGAGGACTAAGCACTAGCTCTCTTTGAGGTTTTGTTATTAATGTTAATTTCTGATCAGTTTTTCCCCTTCACCAATTATTCTGTAATGGACCTGTGAGAGGAATTAATTGGTGTATGTGTTGCTTAATCACATAATGAAAACCTTGTATTAATTTTCGCTTAGTAAATTAATTCCGGGTTGGATTAAGTGGCTGAATTGATTAGGGATAGATTCTCGTAACCTAGGATAAGAGGCTTGCTTTTGAATCAAGGGGAAACAACACGTTTTAGGTCTGTTATTTTTAATTCAAGTTGCTTGCTGTTTAAATTATTAAAGCAAAGAAACCCCCCCCCCCCCCCCATTTGCTACTGTTTTATTGTTGTTAAGTGTTATGAACGTTTGTTTGATCATTGCTCACTGGGAGACGACCTAGGATCACTTCCTAGTACTGCATTTAATTGTTTTTATTTGGTTTGAGTACGGCCTCGATCAATAGCGAGCTAGATGAACAGATGTAAACACCAGTTAGCAAAAGTAGAATGTTTGTTTTATACTAGTTCACTCAAACTAAGCTACGCCCAGTTCTCCTTTAACAATTGTTAAAGGGTTCTACTATAATCAACTGATTAGAAAACAAGTATTCTTCATTGCCACTCCTGGCTACAAATATTCTCTATGCCACTACTGGCAACTAGTATTCTAAATACTACTGGTTACAAGTATAAATCTTCCACTGAGATTATACTTCCCAAGTATTCTTTAATCACTAAGCTACTCCTGGCTTTCTATTCAAATATGAATAAGATTCAAATAACTCTCAATGAGAGGATGTGGATATGTGTAGAATCTCTATGAGCTTGTAGAAGATGAGGTTTCTCTTTTCTTTCAGCTCTTGTTTCACACTTGATACTAGCTTTTTCTCAAAGTGTTTTTCTTGCTTGTGCTTAGATTGTTCATATTAGATTGGCTTGGAATCGTTAGTCTTCTCGTTGCATGGAAGCATCTTTATATAGTAGAGCTTCATCAATTTGAACGTTGGAGAAGAGAGGTTTCCATTGTCTCACAAAAGAGTGTTGAAGTTACTTTATTTGAGCTTGATTTGATATGAGCAGGTTCTTGTCTTGTCACAGCTTGCTTTTAGCTTTAGGTGTGCTTCTCAAAGCCGATTAGCCTTTTAGTTGTACCACAAACTTCACACATTTTGAGGCATGCAAGCAATCATACGAGGAATAGAAGAAGGTTATTCAAAGAGTACCTTCCTTTCTTTCTATAGAAGACAGTGCGTTCTTAAAGTCAAGAGATGATTATTAAACACATATTCCTCAGCACGTGTATCAAATCATGTTTTGTTTCAACATAGACATGCTCTAGCTTGACACACAGTCTGGGTCAGCACAGACATGGTTTGGCTTGATAGACATAGTTCGGTCCAAGTATGCATGGTTTGGTCCAACCATCACATAGTCTGACCTTAGTTCCATGCATGGTTTGGTCTAGCACTTATGCGTAGTTTGGCCTAAGACTTATATCGTCTGGTCCAAGACTTCACATAGTTTATCCAAGACTATTGCATGGTTTGGTCCAAGACTTTGCGTAGTCTGTTCCAAGACTTTTGCATGGTCTGTTCCAAGACCTATACCGTCTATTCTAATTAACTTCACATGGTCTGTTCTGATGTTTTGACTTAGTCCAATTAAAATCACTTTGGATGCTTGATATATAGTTAAGGCATTATCAGAAAGTTAAAGTGATAGAGTGAGATGGAGAGATTATACTAATGTTTGTGATCATTTTGAATCCCTGAACTTACTCAATTTCTAATCATTAGTTGATCAAATATTATCACCATTGTTATCATCAAAACCCATCAAAGGATTAAGGGCCAGACATCATCAAATGTCTTGGTTCTAACAAATAGTATACAAAATCCTTTTCGAAAGAGCACAGCATGCAAGATGAACAAATGTAAGCACAAGACAGCAAAGGTAGAATGCTTGTTTTATACTGGTTCACTCAAACTGAGCTACGTCCAATTCTCCTTTAACAACTGTTAAAAGGTTCCACTATAATCAACTTATTATAGAACAAGTATTCTTCACTACCACTCCTGGCTACATGTATTCTTTATGCCACTACTAGCAACTAGTATTCTAAACCACTACTAGTTACAAGTATATATCTCCCCCTGAGATTATACTTCCAAAGTATTCTTTATTCACTAAGCTACTCTTGGCTTTCTATTAAAAAAAAAAGATTCAAGTAACTCTCAGAGAGGATATGAATATGATTTGAATCTTTATGAGCTTTGTAGGAGATGAAGTATCTTTTTCTCTCAGCTCTTGTTTCTAACTTGGTGTTAGCTTTTCTCAGAATGCTTTTTGAACTTGTGTTTGCTTGCTTTTCTTTTCATATAATGGCTCTTGATTTTTTCGTTAGTCTTCTCGTTGCATGGAAGCATCTATTTATAGTAGAGCTTCATGGATTTGAACGTTGGAGAAGAAAGGTTTTCGTTGTCTCATAGTAGAGTGCTGAAGTTGCTTTAGCTTGAGCATGATTTGATAGGAGCAGGTTCCTATCTTGTCACAACTTACTTTAGTTGTAGGTGTGCTTCTCAAAGCTAATTAGCCTTTTTGCTGTACCTACAAGACTTCACACTTTATGAGACATGCAAGCAGTCCTACAAGGAATAAAAGAAAGATGTTCAGAGAGTATCTTCCTTTCTTTCTGTATCAAACAGTGCGTTCTTAAAGTCAATAGGTGATAATTTAACGCATAGCCCCTTAACGCGTAAAATAGCTCATGGTCTAGTCCAACTATAACATAGTCTAGTCCAAGATTCACGCATGGTGTGGTCCAACACTTATGCATGGTTTGGTCCAAGACTTCTATCGTCTAGTCCGAGACTTCGCATAGTCTATTCTATGACTATTGCATGGTCTGGTCCTAGACTTTGTGTAGTTTGTTCTAAGACTACTGCATGGTCTATTCCAAGACATGCATCATTTGTTCTAAGGGCATTTACATGGTCTGTTGGAAGAACTTTGGATGCTTGATATATTGTTAAATTGTTATCAAACAGTTAAAGTAATAGAGTGAGATGGGGAGATTATGCAATTGTCTATGATCATTTTGATTCCCTGAAATTACTCAATTTCAAATCATTAGTTGATCAAATATTATCACATTTGTTATCATCAAAACCACTCAAAAGATTAGGGGCCGGACATCATCCAATGTCTTGGTTCGAACAATCTCCCCCTTTTTTTATGATGACAACACATGTTATAATTTTGATTAATAGTCAATAAATCAAAAAGAATAATATATCAGAGTACAAATTATTTCATGTTAAGATTATGTGCAGTTATGAACATGAGAAACTCCCCCTGGGTCTATCATGCATGTACAAATGACAGTTCATACAAGAAATAATCAAAGTAGATAAACATATTAGTATAAGGAAAAATTAGTGAACCTATCACTGCATTTTATTCAATTAAGCATATATTGAGTCAAAATTCTATACAAATTTCTCCCCCTTTGTCATTAACAAAAAGAGTGGAGAAAAAGATAGAAAATGCCATCACAGTCAAGGTGGTGGAGATTGGGTTGACTGTTTGGAAAAGGATTCTCCAGCTTCTGATGGAGCAATTGATGTAGGAGGATCTTTTGTTGGAAGTGGTGGTGCAAATGGTGGTGGAGCGTTTGGTGAGGGTGGAGCAGTAGACTTTGGAGCAAAGAGAGATATGAGAGATTGGTTAACAACAAGAGTTACCTCTCGATGATGCTCTCGCGCTGCTGGTCCATCTTGGCTTCTATCTTGGCAGCAAGTCAAGCTTCCAATACATTTTCAAAAGCAGCCAAATCAAGTTGATTGTCTAATTGGGATGTTGCATTAATTGGAGTAGCATCAATTTGAGCACTTGAGCCGGATTCAGTGGACACCGAGTCCAAACACTCTGGGGCTGGTTGTGATTCTGTAGACTTTTAGCCAAGTCTATGAAGATTGATGATTCTTCATTTAGATTTTTGGTATCTTCATACCTTAAGTCTTCTCCAGTCTCTTAGTCTAGTATTTTCTATTTTATGCCATAATATGTATGGATGATGGCATTGTATTGTTTGTTATAGACTAAGCTAGATATTTTTCATGCTTGTTGTTTGATCTACTCTGTTTTCTATTATCTCTAGCATCACTAGATGATTTGCTTTCTTAGGAACTAATTCTGAGAAATTGCAATCGATTACACATTGTGGGAATCGATTACCAGATGGCCAAATATGTTTTGAACCATCTCTAGTATCGGGTTAATCGATTACAATGCTATTTTCATATTTCAGATATTGCCCTGTTTCAATTGCAATCGATTACCATCGATCAATAATCGATTACAAGACAATCTCTGAAGTTCAAGATTTGCTTTGTTTCAATTGCAATTGATTACCTTTGATTAGCAATCGATTACAAGACCATCTATGAAACTCAGAATTGGCTTTGTCTCGTTTGCAATCAATTACAAGTGGGCTGCAATCGATTACAATAGATGACAGCAAGTTTAAATTGAAGATTGATGCCTCACCTCTTCTTTTAGATTTTTGGTATCCTCATAACTTAAGTCTTCTCCGTTCTCTTAGTCTAGTATTTTCTTTTTATGCCATAACATGTATGGATGATGGCATTGTATTGTTTGTTATAGACTAAGCCATATTATTTTTTCTTGATGTTTTGATTTGCCCTATCTTTTCATTCCTTCAATTGTCAAAATCCAAATCTTTGATTTGATTTTTAGATTTGATATTGCTTTGATCACTCTCTTCTTTCTTCTGCACATTCTCCAATCTCTTGAGTTTTAGAAAACTCAATATTGCTTTTACTACTATACCCATTTGAGATTGAACCTCTAAGCCTATACAACTATATCCCTCTCTTGTTCCTTCATGAACTGAGGTGATTCAACATTAGTTCTTGACTGCTAAATCTGCTCATATTGGAGTTTCTTGATTTGATCTCATATCTGCTATATCACATTCAATCTTCTAGGTTACTGTTTCAGGTTGTGAAATCAGGATTTGTTGTGAATTGTGTGTGCATGGTGTATGTAATCAAATTTATAGTGGAACCCCTTGGTGAAAGGGAGAACTTGATGTAGATTGGTGGTTGATCGAACCAGTATAAATCAACAGGCTCAATCCCTCTATCCCTTGATCTATTTCAATTTAGTATTTGATCTTTATCAAGATAATTTGTTCTAAATCATTTCTATCATAAGCTGAGGTTGTTTTTCTGGTTTATTCAATCAATATAACATTCTCTAAAAATGCTTTTATTAAAACCTCAAGAGCAATGGTGAAAAATCTTTTTGAGGAAAAGAATCTATCACTTTACGTTAAATCAATTCACCCTCCCACCTCTTGATTGATTACCCAGCTGATCTTAACATAAATCATCCTTTGATACACAGGATAATCGATTACACCTTGATTGCAATCGATTATATCTGGTATAACAGTCATTTTGAAAGATTTTGAAGATTCATTCTTTGTCTAACTAACTCCGAATCTTTTTTGACCCATCCTATATATTTGAACCCATAACATTTTGTGCAGAGAGACCAATAGACACAATATCTCTTCATTCTTTCATTTTGTCAAAATGCAAATCCTTTGATTTGATTCTCAGATTTGATATTGCTCTAAAATTTTCTCTTTGTTTTTTGCACATCACTTAATCTCTTGAGTTTCAAAAAAACTCATTTTTGCTTTTACTACTATACCCATTTGAGATTAAACCTCTAAGCCTATACAACTATATTCCTCTCTTGTTCTTTTATGAACTGAGGTGATTCATTACTTCTTCTTGACTACTATACACACTTAAACTGGAGTTTTTTCAAACTGATCTTACATCAAGATATATCAACACTCAAAGGTGTTTTTGTTCTTGAATCTTTTTATTAATCTTGTTCGATTTGCATTGTAGGAATTTCGTTCCTAGATGTTGTGTTGGAATTAGAATTGTGTTTCTAATTTTGTTTCTAGAATTGTGTTGTTCTAGTGTTTAGAAATTGAATGGTGAATGGTGTTTTTCACATTCAATTTTCTAGGTTCCTATTTCAGGTTGTGAAATCAGGATTTGTTGTGAATTTTGTGTGCATGGTATATGTAATCAAATTCATAGTGGAACCCCTTGGTGAAAGGGAGAACTGGATGTAGATTGGTGGTTGATCGAACCAGTATAGATCAACAGGTTCAATCTCTCTATCCTTAATCTTTGTCAATTTAGTTTTTGATCTTTATCAAGTTTATTTATTCTAATCAATTTTATCATAAGCTGAGGTTGTTTTTCTGGTTTATTGAATCAATATCACATTCTCTGAAAAACGTTTTTATTAAAACCTTAAGAGTGGTGGTGAAAAGCTTTTATTGGGAAAAAGAATCTGTCATTTTACGTTGAATCAATTCACCCCCCCACCTCTTGATTGTAACCGGCTGATCCTAACAGTCTGCAGCTTTGCACTGTGGCAAGTGCAGCAGCTTGAGCTACCTCAGCCTCTTGCTTCGGGGCCACTTCCCTGAGCCTTTTCTCTTCAGCCTCCTTAGCCTCCTTCTCCTTGGCTAGAGCTTTAAGTCTCTTCTCTTCTTCTTAAGCAACAAGCATTTCTCTGAGTCTAACAGCTTCTTCAAGTTGGCGGGTTATTTCAGCTGCTTCTATTAGTGCTCGAGCAACTTTGTATTCAACATAATAATCAGCCAACATTTGCTAAGCTTGGGCTTCATCTCCAAGTGTGTGTGGAGTCAGTAGAGTGGGTACCACCACTTTGTCTAACACATGAATGAAGCTACTGGAGGATGAAGTGCCTTCACCAATAGTGTCAATCTTCTCTTTTTAGCATGAGAGAGATTTGAGGAATCTATTGTGTGAAACATGTTGTACATCATGTTTTGCCACTAGATGCCAGCATCAGACCCATCATTTTTTGTAAGAAGAGCATGGTCTGGTTGAGGAATAGGCTCTATCTCTGAATAGTCCTTGGAAGACTGTCTGCTCCTATGATCTGCTTCCCCTTCAGCTTGTTGTGAAGATTGAAGTCTTTATCTTTTCTTCTATCTTGGTTTTTGGTATCTTTCATGCCTCCTATCTTTCTTGCTTTCTTAGTTTAGTTTTTTTCTTTCAAGCCAAAACATGTATGGATGTTGGCTTTGTATTGATTGTTTTAGACTTAGGCTATATGTGCTTGGATCATTTGTTGATTGATTGAAATCATTGATAAACTCTTATCTCTGTTTCTTAAGTTGATTTTGTTATGAGTTTACATTTTTGAGTATTGCAATCGATTACAAGATCATGTAGTTGATTACAAATGAGTACATCTGTAATAGATAGCTCATTGTCATTAAGATAATCGATTACATGAAGTAGCAATAGATTACAATAGAGTATACCTGCATCAAGTTACTCAAAAATCATCGGGTTAATCAATTACCAACTGATGGCAATTGATTACTAGCAAATGATTTTGCTAAAAAAAAATTGGCTCTGTCTTGAAGGCAATCGATTACCATATGTATGCAATTGATTACATTAAGTGACAACAACTTAGAGTCATCTTTAGAATCATGGGACAATCGATTATCAAATATTGAAATCGATTACAACTGTTATAGCTATCATTCTGTTAGATGTCTTAATTGTTTTTTGTTATCTTATCTTGCATCTAGCATACTTGACTAAAAGGAGATAACTTTTCAAGTTTTTATTAGAGAGAGAAAGAAGTAGAGAACCATTTTTTCGTTTCTATTTTGGTTTAGCAAAATTCTCATCCATTATGAATTTTTGTTATCTTGTTGATGAGGATTCATTTTCTGAAAATGGTTCTACTTTTGAAATACATCTAAACACTTTGATTTGAACCCAATTAGTGATATTGATTCGTTCTTTATCTTTCATAATTTATGGGTTGGGTTAAATCGTTCAAAAACACCATGGATAGTTGAAAGATACCTTCATATCGTTTGTATTTTATATTCAATTGTTCATTCTTGTATTGGTGTTGATTTGTTCAAACTGCATACTACAATATCTGCACTTTAAGGTGTTTTTATTTCATAATCTTTTTCTTCTTTATGATTGTATGATTAAAATTTGTTTCCTAGGATAGGTTTTCCTAGTGGTATTGTTGATGATTTGTGATAGGTTTTCACATTCATGCTTAGGAACCTTGTTTGGGTTGTGAACAAGTGTTGATTACTGTGATTTCTATGTGCAAGGTGTTTGTAACTCAGAATCATAGTGGAACTCCTCAGGTTTAGAGGAAGAACTAGATGTAGACTAGGTTGAGATTGAACTAGTATAAAAATCGGATCAAGTTTTCTCATCCTTAAACTCTGTTTTAGATTCTTTGTTATATTCAATTTTGAAATCTATTTTTAACAAGAACATTCATTTGATGTTTTTAGTTTTGAATTAATATCAATAACATTAGCTGTTGAAAAACTCTTGTGAAAATTTTACTGAAAAAGGGTGAAAAGGTTTCATTAAAAAAAGGGGAAACAAAAGTTTTTGTAAATCAATTCACACCCCCCCCCCCCCCCCCCCCCCTCTTGATTAACTGACTTTTCCAACAATTGGCATCAGAGCGGGTTCTTCACATTTACTCAAGGATTCGTGAAATGACCGGAAACCGATTGCCATTTGCTGAGGACGGTTCAATCAATCGGCCTCCTCTTTTCTATGGAGATAACTATCCATTTTGGAAAGTTCGTTTTAAAATTTTCATGGAGTTAATTGATCAAGGCATCTGGTAGGCAGTCCTTAATGGACCTACGCTACCAAATGTTGTTATTGATGGTAAAACAATTTCGAAACTGAAGATTGAGGCCTCACCTTTCCATTTAGATTTTTGGTATCTTCATACCTTAAGTCTTTTCCATTCTATTAGTCTAGTATTTTCTTTTTATGCCATAACATGTATGGATGATGGCATTGTATTGTGTGTTATAGACTAAGCCTTATCTTTCTTGCTTGATGTTTTGATTTGCCTTGTTTTCTATTATCTCTAGCATTACTAGATGATTTACTTCTTAGGAACTAATTCTGAGTTATTGCAATCGATTACAAGTTGTAGGAATCGATTACCAGATGGCCTAATCAGTTTTGAAACCATCTCTAGTATTGGGTTAATCGATTACCAACCATTGCAATCGATTACAATGCTAATTTCAGATATCAGATATTGCTCTGTATCCATTGCAATCGATTACCATCGAACTACAATCCATTACAAGAAAATCTCTAAGATTTAGAAGGTGTTTTGTTTCATTTGCAATCGATTACCATCTTGTGGCAATTGATTAACAGATGATCTCTGATATTTAGAATTGGCTCTGTCCTATTTGCAATCCATTACAAGTCTATTACAATCGATTACAAAAGCTGACAGCAAGTGTAAATCATATTCTGATACATGGGATAATCGATTACACCTTATTGCAATCGATTATATCTGGTATAACGGTCATTTTTAAAGATCTCCAAGACTCGTTCTTTGTCTAACTAACTCCGAATCTTTTTGACCCATGCTATATATTTGAATCCATATCTTTTTGTGCAAAACAAACAAACAAATAGTTATAATATCTTTTCATTCCTTCAATTGTCAAAATCCAAATCTTTGATTTGATTTTCAAATTTGATATTGCTTTGATCACTCTCTTCTTTCTTCTGCACATTCTCTAATCTCTTGAGTTTTAGAAAACTCAATATTGCTTTTACTGCTATACCCATTTGAGATTGAACCTCTGAGCCTATACAACTATATCCCTCTCTTGTTCCTTCATGAACTGAGGTAATTCAACATTAGTTCTTGACTGTTAAATCTGCTCATATTGGAGTTTCTTGATCTGATCTCATATCTGCTATATCAGCATATCAAGGTGTTTTCGTTCTTTAATCTTTTTCATTGATCTTGTTTGATTAGCATTGAGAATTTCATTCCTAAATGTTGTGTTGAAATTAGATGGTATTTCTAATTTTGTTTCTAGAATTGTGTTGTTCTAGAGTTTAGAAATTGGATGGTGAATGGTGTTTTCACATTCAATCTTCTAGGTTCCTGCTTCAGGTTGTGAAATTAGGATTTCTTGTGAATTGTGTATGCATGGTGTATGTAATGAAATTCATAGTGGAACCCCTTGGTGAAAGGGAAAACTGGATGTAGATCGGTGGTTGATTGAACCAGTATAAATCAATAGGCTCTATCTCTCTATCCCTTTATCTATTTCAATTTAGCATTTGATCTTTATCAAGATAATTTGTTCTAAATCATTTCTATCTTAAGCTGAGGTTGTTTTTCTGGTTTATTCAATCAATATAACATTATCTGAAAACACTTTTATTAAAACCTTAAGAGCGGTGATGAAAAATCTTTTTGAGGAAAAGAATTTGTCACTTTATGTTAAATCAATTCACTCCCCCCCCTCTTGATTGATTACTCGGCTAATCCTAACAGAAACCAGCTGATGAATGGACTGAGTTAGAAATTATAAGAGCTAACTATGATCCTAAAATACACAAGAACACACTAGAAGGGGGGGGGGGGAGTTGAATAGTGGGTTGAATAGTGGGTTATAAAACTTTTTCGCAAACACTATTAGTTCACAAGTTGCCTTCTTAGATATATGTATGTTTAAACTAGCAAATATATCCTTGCAAGGCAAAGCTTTGAAAACCTTTTCAAAAGAGCACAGTAAGCAAAATGAATAAATGTAATCATAAGACAACAAATAGAAGCTTGTGTTTATATTGGTTCACTCAACCTGAGCTACGTCCAGTTCTCCTTTTACAATTGTTAAAGGGTTCCACTATAATCAACTAATTACAAAACAAGTATTCTTCACTACCACTTTTGGCTACAAGTATTCTCTATGCCATTACTGGCAATTAGTATTCTAAACCATTAGTGGTTACAACTGAGATTATACTTTCCAAGTATTCTTTGATCACTAAGCCACTCTTGGCTTTCTATACAAATATGTATAAGATTCAAATAACTCTCAAAGAGAGGATATGAACAAGTGTTGAATCTATATGAGCTTGTAGAGGATGGGTATGCTCTTTTCTCACAGCTGGTGTTTCACACAGGGCTTTAGCTTTTTCTCAAGGTGCTTTGTTTGTTGTTCAGATTACTTTGAATGGTTTTGTTTCAATTCATTAGTCTTCTCATTGCATGGAAGCATCTTTATATAGTGAGCTTCATGGATTTGAACGTTGGAGAAGATAAGTTTTCACTGTCTCATAGAAAAGTGTTGAAGTTGCTTTAGCTAAGCTTGATGTGATAGGAGTAGGTTCCTATCTTTGTCATAGCTTGCTTTTATCTTTAAGTGTGCATCTCAATGTTGATTAGCCTTTTGGCTGTACCTACACACTTCACACAATTCGAGACATGCAAACAATACAAGGAATAGAAGAAAGTAAGTTCAGAGAATATCTCCCTTTCTTTCCGTAACCAATAGTGTCTCTTTTAGTGTAAAGAATTTATTATGAAGCACATATCCCTCAGCACATGTTAACAGATCATGTTCTGTTCTCTATTCCACAGTCGTGTCTTCGTCACGCCTCACCTAGGTTCTCCCCTTCACAGCTTCATGTAGACTTTCGCTCTTCCCCTTTCTCCATGGCAATTCGCTCGAATGTCTTGCCATGGGGTTTCTCTAGTTCTGTTCCTGCATAGCCTCTTGGGTTGAGGACACATGAGAAACAAAAGGGTTCCCTTCCATGGAGCTGTCTTGGGCAGCCTTCGATTGAAAAGGTTACCCCTGCCCCTGCGATTCCACCTTCTCAGCAAAGGAAATCCTTCATGGATGTTGTAAGAAATACTTGCACAATCCCTCTTAGTTAACTTCCTTCACCCTGTTACAAAGGTGAGGCTATATCAATCAAAATCTCGGAGGACGAATATCTTGCGGGTCTAGCTAGTTGTAAGCACAACCTTCATGGCTGTGTCATCCTCTCCAAAGGCTCTACTCCTCCAAGAACACATGAAATTTGTTCAAAGTTATCCAAATTGTGGCAACTATCTGGTAATTGGAGCATGACCTCCCTAGGAAAAGGATTCTTTGAGTTCTCTTTCTAGAACATGGAGGATATGTGTCATGTTCTTGCAAGTGGCTCTTGTAATCTTAGTCTTGGTATTCTACAACTTTTTTCTTGGACAGCTAACTTCAATCCTGGTATGGTTAAACAAACTAATATTCATTGTTGGGTTCATATTCATGGTCTCCCACAAGAATATTGGCAACCTCTGATTTTGTTTTCGATAGTTCGAGCAATTGGGGTTCTTTTTTCGCTTGATGCATCAACTGCCAACAAATCATTTGGCCATTTTGCATGTTTTAGTTGATATTGATTTAAAAGCCCCTCTCTTTTACCAAGCTTTGGTTGAACGGGAGGGTTTTGCATTTATTGTTGACATAATCTATGAGAGATTGCCAGAATTTTGTGACCATTGTTAGGTTATTGGTCACTCAATTGATAATTGCAAAAACTTGAAGCAAAAAAATGTAGATATGGTAAAGGAAAAGAAACAGTCTATTCCTAAAACTAATCAAAATCTGAATGATGCAGGTCCTGACAACCCTCACTCGGCCAAGGAGATCCTTGACCCTAAATAAGAACACTCCCTTCATAATGATGATAGGATGCATAATCATCAAGAGGATAATAACCACCACTCTCAGCCAAATCAACAGGAAGATAAGAATCGGTTGAATCAAGATGACCAGCAACATGATGAAAACCAATACTCTCATAATTTTCATAATCAACCTGATCCTCAGTAGCAAGATGATAGTCTTGTGACTAATCCTCAGAACTCTAACTTTGGAAGGCAGCATGGTTCTTCTAGCACTTCTAGCTCTCAGGTTCCTGGTACCCCTCCTAGGCAGTTCTATGGTCAGATAATGTTAGACATGCTGCATCTTAACGAATACTGGGCAAACAAGGAGGTAGAGGATATTGCAAACCCTGTTGATGATGAATTAAACGCTAGATTTACTCCAATTGTGTCTAAAGCAACAAAGAAAAAACAGAAATAGGCAATAGCTAATAGAAAAAAGTATAACACCTGCGGGTGTAAATTTGGTGACCCTCAATAATTGTGTTATTCTGGAACATCAGGGGTATTGGTAAACCTATTTCCAGACTTATTCTAAAAAAAAAAAATTCATTTACATAAACCTGATTTACTGATTTTGGTTAAAACTTTGATTCATTTAAATTCTTTACCTCTTAGATATCTTGGTAAGCTAAATTTGGCATTGACTACAATCAATCCTAAGCCTTTACCTTCTCTTTGGTGCCTCAGTAATCCAGATATTCAGTTTAATCTAATCTCTTATTTTTGAGCGATTAGATTGAACCATTTGTAACTCTTCATTGCTTAGTTCCTAGGATAGTATCACTTGCAGTACCCTATCTAGACTTAAGATTGACCATCACCCTCTACTGTTAAATCTCTACAAAAATCAAATTCACAAAGCTGGAAACTTTCATTTTCTATCTTTGTGGGCATTGCATCCAGATTGCTCTAGAGTAGTAAAAGTTGCCTGGTCCTCTACTGTTCATGGCTGCCCTATGCTTAAACTGAAATTAAAACTTCAAGCAGTTAAATCATCTCTAAAGTCTTGGAATTGGGATGTGTTTGGTAGAATCCATAATCAAATTCAGCAAGCTATCAAGAATTTAGATCACATACAACAACAATTTGATGTTGCAGCCCCCTCAGATGATTTGCATCAATTGGAAGCTGCTGCTCAGATTTCTCTATAGAAAGTCCTCTTTCTTGAGGAAGCCCATTGGCTGGAAAAATCAAAAATTAAATGGGCCTCTCTTGGTGACAAAAACACAACATATTTTCATAAATTTGCCTCTTATAGGAAGACATCAAGACAAATTTCATCTTTAATGCACAATGGAGTATTGTTGCACATTGATTTTGACATTAACAATCACATTATTAATTTCTATTCAGAGCTTTATGCAGCCATTGAACCTAAAAGTTATAATCTATTTATGATTGCTTCCGTGATTCCACCGTTGGTTACTCAGGAGGACAACATGTCCCTTACTCAAGTGCTTAACATTGCTGAGGTTAAGGGTGCTGTTTTCTCAATGCATGGTGCTAGTGCCCCTGGTCCGAATGGCTTTGGGAGCTGTTTTTATCAGACTTATTGGGAATTAATTGGTAAGGACGTTTATGAGGCTACTGATCCGTTGTCGCGCACGGATCAAAACGAGTGATTTTGAAAATATAGTTACGGTAACGACAACTTGAGTATCGTTCTCAAGGATTCTTGTATTATTATTAATCAATGTAGTAACTATTAATGGGGGGTTTCGAATACGATTTTAAGAAAAAGGGATTAAAATAAATTGTGATTATCGAATAAGCTAAAGCGAATCAACCTACTGTATCGACTTCCGACTTATCATTGATCCCTATAAATTCGAATTCCCTAAACAGGTCTGATCCTATTTGACTATAATAACCACTGACAAGCGCAATAGAAATTATACGGTGTATGTTCCTGAATTTCGGATTAAGCAAACGAATTAAAAACTATTGCGAATTAAGCAAACGTAATCTGATCAAACGCGATAATGCAAAAGCTACATTAACGCGAAATTGATTCAAGATCAAATAACCAATCGAATTTAAGAATTATATCCTATAACAACAATCAAATTAAGAAAATAATTGAGATTATTGGAATAAATCAAAGGAAACAGATTGATATGGAATTGATAAAAGAACCTCAAAGTGGAATCCGATTACAGTAGATCGATTCTTCGGAAATTAGTTCTCCATTACGATTGTTCAAAACTTTCAAAATAATTTCGTGAATAGTGAATGAGTGAACAGTGCGCGGCCCTATAGTTTTAATAGAATAAAGGTTTCACTAACAATCCGAATCGGGTCGGAAAATACAAACCAAGCCCATAAAATTGACCCAAAACAAATTATTTCCTAAGGTCTACAACTTCAAAGAATTATTCAAGCCTTCTACAATCCGAATCAGCTTCTGACTCCAACATGAAAGTTGTAGCTCTTTCTCTTAGCTTTCCAACGAATATTAGAACGCCTCAATCCGATTCCTGTAGCTCCAGTTATGAATTTTCCATTGAAAGTTGCTAATGCTGAAAATAAAATACGAAAATTAAATAAAGTTAGAAACAAACTTAAATATGAAAACACACTAAAATGGTGAAACTAATGAAATAAACTAAGGAAATGCCTAAGAATAACAGTAGAAGAATGTGCATGAAGATGCACTGATCAGCTACCTAACAATTCTTCACACAATCCTACTTGACCTAAATTCCAACAATGTTGTTTTGATTCCTAAGTCCTCCTCTGCCAGCAAAATTGAGGAGTATAGACCTATTGCGATGTGCAACTTTCAGTTCAAGATTATCACCAAAATCATTGCTGATAGGTTAGCTTTAATAACTCAAAAGATAATCTCCCTTCAGTAGAAGGGTTTTATCCCAGAAAGACTGATCACAGATTGCATTGTCACTACTTTGGAGGCTGTGAATTTGTTGCATAAGCATCCCTAAAACTTAGTTATCAAACTGGATGTCATGAAGGCTTTTGATACTCTCAATTGGTCATTCCTACTACAGGTGTTGCACTGCTTCGGTTTCAGTTCTCTCTTTTGTAAGTGGATTCACTTAATTCTACAATCAGCACGGCTTTCCTTCCTCGGTAAAGGTGCTACTATTGGCTATTTTGCTTGCACTAGAGGAGTACGACAAGGGGATCCCCTTTCTCCTCTCCTTTTTTGTTTTGCAAAAGAAGTACTCAGTAGAGGACTGTCCTATCTAGTGGAAAAACAGTTCCTACTACCTATTTCAGTCCGCTGGAATTTTCCTTTCCCCTCACACGTTTTTTATGCAAATGATCTAATCATTTTTTGTCAAAGCACCATTAACAATATTAACAATCTGAACACTTTGCTATAGCAATATGGCTCAGCCTCTGGCCAATGGATTAGACATACAAAATGTCACTTTTATTTTGCTGTCACTTCTAACTCTAGGTTGCATCAGCTGCAATCATAGTTGGCTTTTGCTCCTGGTTATCTACCTTTTACTTACTTGGGTGTCCCAATCTTTATTGGAAAGCTAAAGAGTTTGTACCTCCGTCCCATTGCAAATAAAATCAAGGCTAAGCTGACATCTTGGGTTGGAAAATTCCTATCTTTCATGGGCAAAACTCAGCTAGTAAAATCAGTTATCTCCGACATGTTGTTTTATAGTTTTTAGGTCTATGCTTAGCCTATTAACTTGTTGAAAAATGTGGAAACTTGGATTAGGAACTTTATTTGGACTAGAGATATAAATAACAAAAATATCTCTACGGTAGCTTGGCACAAAGTATGCTCACCATTTTCTAAAGGTGGTCTTGGCATTCACTGTATTACAAAATTAAACCAAGCATCTATGTTGAAGCTGCTTTGGCAAATGCAGTTCTCTAATGCTGACTAGGCTTTGCTTATGAGGGCCAGATTTCTCAAGAATGGCCAGTGTATAACTACTTACAAAATGTCTTCAGTTTGGGTATCAATTAGAAAGCATTGGAATTCTGTCCTAAACAACATAAGTTGGATCATTAATAATGGTCATACAACTAATTTATGGCTTGATAATTGGTGTTTAGACAACTCTTTGGCAGATATTCTTAGGTTGCCATTATCTTGTAGAAGAAAGCTACATGCTATTGTCTCACAGTTGGTTAATGACCAACAATGGCACATTCCTCATGAATTAGAGCTTCCGATTGGATTCCAGCTCTGCAGGCTGCCCTTAACAAATTTCCTCCTCCTAATAATTCTAAGTCAGACATACCAGTCTAGATCCCCTCTGAACAGGGCACAATCTCTCGTAAAGAAGCATATCATATCTGAGCTGCTTCTACTCCCATCTCTAGAAGCTTTGTTTTATGGAGAGGTATTCAAGAGAGACTCCCTACTGATGAAGTTCTTAAGAAGAAAGGGAAGATTATTGTTTCAATGTGCAGCTTGTGTAATTGTTAGGCTGATACACTTTGTTCTAGGCATTTGGAATTGGCTGCAAAGTGTAGCTCCTGTTGTTATTGATAGGTCCTCCATGTCAAGCATTATTCTCTCTGCTACCAAAGCACATAGCAAGTTAGCTAGGGACGTTTTACATGCAGCAATAACCAATTCTGTTTGGATCATTTGGCGTTCCAAGAATGGTTGCAGATTCTGGAATCAACAAACCTCCATTAGAAATGCCATTTTGCAGATCCAAGCTCACACTTCTATGGTAGGACTAATTTCCAAGAGTCCTGGTTTGAATATCATGGTTGAGTTCTCATTTCTTTAGACTTTTCAGATCAAGACATGACCTGGTCCAGCACAATCATTCAACCAGTGCTTTGGCTTCCTCCATTTCCAAATTACATTAAATGTAATGCTGATGGAGCAGCTTTTGGTCAGCTTGGGCATTCAACAATTGGGGGCATATTCCGAGACTGTTTTGGCTGCTACAAAGGAGGATTTACCATGTACCTAGGTCTACAAAATTCTACTTAAGCAAAATTTATGGCTTTTATCTTAGCAGTAGAGATGGCGCACAGCCATGGTTTGCACAACTTGTGGCTAGAATGTGATTCACAGCTTGTAGTGGATGCTTTTACAAACCTGAGCCTAGTGCCTTGGAAATTAAAGAGGAAACGGCAGCTAGCTTTAAGCCTTGACATAAGGGTTACTACATCTCATATCCATAGAGAAGGAAATGGTTGTGCAGATTTGTTGGCGAAACATGGAGCTCATAATAGGCTAGATTTCTTTTGGTTTAGCTCACTTCCTAGATTCATTCTTAGAGAATTTATGTTAAACCAATGTATGCAACCAAAATATAGATTTAATTAGTACACACACGCACTTCCTAGTTGATAGGCTTACTTTGTAGCACTTTCTAGTGTTATTTCTCATTTTAACTCTCATATGGGTAAGGCTCGTTCCTCCCATTTGCTTGTATTTCTTTTTTAATTTTTGTTAATAATATTTATAGCTGTCTTGGTTTATGATAGGGAGCTATGGGTGTGCCAACCTAGTTGGGATGCCCTTGGTCCTTCTCTTGAGACCTTGATGGATTGAGATTTCAGTAAAAAAAAAAAAACATAATTTTTTAGCCCCTAGGATGCCACAGCAAAATGGTGTGGTTGAGAGGAAAAATCGATCTCTTGAAGAACTAGCAAGAACTATTTGAAATGAAGCTAGTCTTCCTAAATATTTTTGGGCAGATGCTGTGTCTACCACTTGTTACATTTTAAACCGTGTCTTGATTTTAAAGAAAACCCCATACGAACTCTTTAATGATAGAAAACCAAACGAGAACTTTAGTAATTGAAGAATCTATGCATATTGCTTTTGACGAGTCTAACTCCAAGTTGGAGGAAGATGTGCTTTGTGATGATTATGTAGGTTCCATATATAATGACTTAACTAAACCTCAAACACAAGTGCCAACCTCCATCTACCTATGTTGAAGACTCAAATGCACCGACTGTCCCTTCAACTGATCATGAACTACCAAAGGGGTGGAAATAACCTAGAAAACTCTCCCTTGACAATATATTGGGAGATATTCAGAGAGGAGTTTCAACCAGATCCTCCATGAACTTAATCTGTAATGTAGCAGCATTTGTTTCTCATGTTTGGCCCAAGACCATTAAGGAAGCTATCCTTGATGAGTTCTACATGATTGTAATGCATGAAGAGCTCAACTAATTCAAAAGGAATCAAGTTTGGGAACTCGTCCCTTATTCTGAGAACATGAATGTAATCGGTACTAAATGGGTGTTTTGCAACAAGAGCGATACTTCAAGCATCATTACTCATAACAAAGCCAGACTTGTAGCTAAAGGCTACAATCAGCAAGAAGGAATCGACTATGATGAGACATATGCTCCAGTGGCAAGATTAGAAGTTGTCCATCTCCTTCTAGCCTATGCATGCCATAAGGAATATCAGCTTTTCTAAATGGCCTCATAGAAGAAGAGGTGTATGTATCACAACCTCCTAGCTTTACTGATCCCATTAGTCCAAATCATTTCTACCGACTCAAGAAAGCCCTTTATGGCCTTAAACAAGCATTGAGACAATGGTATGAGAGGCTGAGTAATTTCTTAATTGAAGATAACTTCGTAAGAGGTCAAGTAGACAAAACTCTTTTCATAAAGCATACTAAATCCGATATTCTCTTAGTTCAAGTTTATGTTGATGATATCATATTCGAATTCACTAATCAAACCCTTTGTAAGAAATTTGTGGAAGTTATGCAGGGGGAATTTGAAATGTCCATGATAGGTGAATTGAAATATTTTCTTGGACTTTAAGTCAAAGACATGACTTAAGGAATAGCTACATTCCCTCACATGTTTACTATGCTGATGATGTGATGGTCTTTAGTAAAGGGAATAGATCAAATCTGATCGATTTACAACAATTGCTTGATAAATATGGTGAAACTTCTAGCCAATGGATTAGCCTAGCGAAATGCAAATATTATGTTGGTCGCTGCCCTCTAGCTTAGCATCACATGCTCAATAGCTGCCTTGGGTTTGGCCCAGGCTCTCTGCCATTCACCTATCTTGGGGTCCCCATTTTTTTAGGTAAACCACATACTAGAAACTTGTAGCCAATTGCGGATAAGATTAAAGCAAAGCTCGTATCTTCGAAAGGTCAAATCCTTTCATATATGGGAAGGGTGCAACTTCTTAACTTGGTTATCTTGGGTATGTTGCTTTACAGTTTCCAAGTGTATGCTTGGCCTATATCCCTACTTAAGACCATTGAGACGTGGATTCCTAACTTTCTCTGGTCTAGGGACATATCCATTAGAAAAATTGCTACGGTGGCTTGGGAATGTGTTTGTAGGCTGTTGAAGGAAGGAGGTCTGGGGCTTAGATCAATAATCAAGCTTAATGAGGCAGCTCTCTTAAATCTTTGTTGGAATCTAAAGATATGAAACTCCTCATGGGCTAGATTGATGAAAGGCAGATTCATTGTTAGAACCAAGACATTTGATGATGTCTGACCCCTAATACCTTGATAAGTTTTGATGATAACAAATGTGATAATATTTGATCAACTATTGATTCCAGACTAAGTGATTTCAGGAAATCAAAGTGAGAAAAGACAATAGTAAAATCACTCAAACTCTCACTTACATCCTAACTATCTGATAACTCGTAATGATTAATTAAGCACTATAATTGCTTCTAATCAAACTAAAATAAGCCCTGGAACAGACCATGCATAGTTCATAAGATCAGATGGTATAGTTTTGGAAAGACTCATGCAAAGTCTAAGACCAGACCATACAACAGTCTCGGACAGACTATGTGAAGTCTTGGGACAAACAACACAAGTCTTGGACTAGACTATGCATACTCGACCAGACCATGTATGGAACATGGTCAGACAATGCATAGTTAAGCTAGATGATGTGTGAAGCTAAGCCAGACGATGGATGAAGCTAGGCCAGACTATGTCTTTCATTCCAAACCATGCTTAGTCAGACCAAACTATGTCTATTAAGCCAAACGTTGTTTGTGTAGGAACAAAATATAGTCTGTCATATGTGTTGAGGAATATGTGTTTTATAATTAATTCTTTACACAAATAAAGGCACTACTGTTACAAAAAGAAAGGGAGATACTCTTTAATCTTACTTTCTTCTATTCCCCGTATTGCTTGCATGTCTCGAATTATGTGAAGTGTGTAGGTACAACCAAAAGACCAATCAACATTGGGATGCACACCTTAAACTAAAAGCCAATTGTGACAGAGAGAAAAACCTACTCTTGTCACATTAAGCATAGTGAGACGACATAAACAAACCTTTTGTGAGACGACAGAAACAAACCTTCTCCAATGTTCAAATCCATGAGGCTCATTATATAAGGATGCTTCCATGCAACGAGAAGACTAATGAACAAAAACGAAATCATTTAAATCAATTTGTACAGCAAGTAGAGCACTTTAAGAAAAAGCCAAAAACACGAGCTGAGAGAAAAGAGAATACCCATCCTCTACAAGCTCATATAGATTCAACACTTGTTCATATCATCTCTTTGAGAGTTTTCTGAATCTTATACATATTTGTATAGAAAGTCAAGAGTGGCTTAGTGATTAAAGAATACCTAGGAAGTATAATCTCAAGGGAAGGTTCATACCTGTAACCAGAAGTGGTTTAGAATACTTGTAGCCAGCAGTGACATAGAGAATACTTGTAGCCATAAGTGGTAGTGAAGAATACTTGTTTTGTAATCAGTTGATTATAGTGGAACCCCTTAACAGTTGTTAAAGGAGAACTGGACGTAGCTCGGGTTCAGTGAACTAGTATAAAAACAAGCTCTCATTTGCTGTCTTGTGATTACATATATTCATCTTGCTTGATGTGCTCTTTTGGACAGGTTTTCAAAACTTTTCTTTGCAAGGATATATTTGTAGGTTTAAACTTACATATATCCAAGAAATCAATTTGTGAACTAATAGTGTTTACCAAAAAAGTTTTCTAACCCACTATTCAAAACCCCTTCTAGTGTGTTCTTGTGTATTTCATTCATTAGAAATGGGCATTTACTCATTGCCTATTGGTTTTCCTCTATATGGTCCTCTATTAAGTATTGGCACACTTGTTCTCTCCACTTGGGTTGGGTCATCAACTTGGGTAATAATATTAACTTTTGGCTTAACCCCTGGTGCTTTGATCTCTCCATTAGAGATTTGTTACAACTTCCCAAATGATATAGTATACATCTTCAGGCTAAAGTTAGTGACTTTGTGGTAAATGGTGCTTGGCACATTCCAGATGCTTTATTGCTACGCCATGAGAAAACAAACACTATCTGGAACTTCGTTACAATCTTGGTGGTGAAATTGAACGCCTCAACATTGTCATTCATCTTATGGAACCATCTCATTGATCCCTAGGGTCATCACCCATCAAGCTAGTGACGTTAAAGAAGCGCTTACTGGGAGGCAACCCAAGTTCTTACCCTTCTCCCTTTATTTTATTTTAAACATCTTTAATACTTTGAAAATTTCCAAGTGTGGGCGCTTCGCTTCATCTAGCGCTAAGCGTGATGCTCCTTTAAATTTGTTGTCAATGGATAGCTTGCTTAGCATGGTTTCTGGCTAAGCGCGCTTATGCCACTGACTTACTTCATTTTCAAAAATTTGGGTAGCTCGCTTAGCATGATTTCGCCACTGACTTGCTTCAATATTGAAAATTTGAGGAATTCACTAAGTGCGGTTTCCCACTTAGCAACTTTATGCCTTTGACTTGGAAGTTTTTCAAAGTTTTGAGGAATTCGCTAAGCCTGATTTCGGGCTAAGCGAATTTTATTCCCTGACTTCTTATATTCACTAAGCACGATTTATGGCTTAGCATGAGTTGTAGAATGCTACACCTCTCGCTTAGCCTGCAATATCGCTTAGCATGATATATATAAAAAAAAATTAGGGCAGTTGATCAGGCTAGCCACGCTAAGCCTGAATTCTTACTTAGCGCGGTCTGCGTTACTACACTTAATAGTTTGGTAACTGCTCTCACTCATTAAACCTTTTAATTCCTCTCCCTCTTAACCTTAGCATTCTTCTCCTATTTCTTTCTTCCCCCTCCCCCTAGCCGTCACACACAAAAACTGCTCCATTTTCTCTTCTCTCAAGTTTTTCCAAGTATGTATGCCTCCTCGCTCTAAGTTCATGTACCAACCCAAAGCAGCCCCCTTTAGACTTGCTTGAAAGAAAAGAATAAGAAGCTTATCATCATAAGTGCACGAGGCCATCTTCCTACAGTACATTGTGAGATGATTCTTCGAGCAAGTGTCTCCTTTATACTTATCAAACTCAGAGACCTTGAACTTATGAGGGATCACGACATCCGAGACTAAACATAAGTCAATGGCATTGAAGGCATAATAATCAAATCCTTCAATGGCTCTCATTCTTTCTTCCAAAATCTACAACTTTTCTTTGGATTGGGTATCTTTGGATTGTTTAGGCTGGATGAAAATGGCTGGTGTCGAATTGGTGGTTTGGTGATTTGGTAGGCCTTCGAGTGGATTAGCACAAGGTACATAGGTGAAGGGTTGTGGCAAGGTTTGCGGATCATTAGTTCCAAGGCTTGAATCTTGGTTTAGTGTTTGGTTTGGAGCGTTTGAGGTGGAGGTGTGGGGATTGATTTCAGGATTAATGGTCATGGGTGGCATGTAACCTTGAGGTAGGACATATGAAGGGTTTGTAACAGAAGCATGCTGATTAGCCTCGAGGGTATTGGCGGCCAATGGTGGTGTGTAGCCAATAGGGTTGGCTTGCAGCATAAATCTTGGAGGATGTGAGGGATTACCTTGAGATTCTTCCACAGAATTCCCATTTGCACTCTACGATTCCTTCCATGATCTTTGTCTTGGCACGTGTCCTGCAAGGGTGTTGCAGGGATGCTTTATTTGCTTCAATATTTGTCTTTCTTATTTCTTGTGCTATAAAATTGTTTTATGATTAACATGACTGAAGTTAGGATGCAACTACCTTATATTTAAGAATGCAAGGTTTTTAGAAAAATTATAAGTGACATAACTCGCATTTCAACATCATTTTCTTGACCATTCCTTAAGGCATCACGTCTCAAGTACCAAGTCTCACAAAACATAGGATCAAGAGCTGTGTGAGTATTCCCGATTAGACTTTTCCTCTAGAACGTCACGTTCTAAGTACTAAGTCTAAGAGCAAAGAGGGTAGTATGACAAAACCATGATAATTTATAGTTGAGGTCTTTCAAACTCTTTACGTCAAGTATTTTAACCTTCAGCTACAAAGTCTTCCTTAAGTCTGATCCCATGTTTCTTAAAAAATGTTCAAACGAGTTTCATGCACTTACGACTCCTTCCAACCTTAAAATTAATGCCATGATTTTTTTTTGACGTGTTAAATGTTTCCTATCATGCCACAATTTCTCTATTCTTCTTATTATTTTATTTTTTTAAAAGACAGGGTGGAATGTATGATGTTTATTATGAGATGAGATGATGGATAATTTTAAACACAAATAATACAAAAATAAAGCAAAATTGCATCGTTTCTACATACACGTTATGCTATTTGCAATTTCAAGATAAGGTATTGCTCATGTTGTGTCCTATGAAGGTATTCTTAATTGTTGGAGCATTACATTTGTATAACGTGTGATCCTCATTAACAAGTAGTTCTATGATTCTAAAATGGGTTCCTAGAGCTAGGGACCATATCTCGGAATATTGATCACAACAATAGGTAAACTATCAAAAGTGATAATATCCTTAAAATAGTTGAACTCTAGGTGAGGCCTTCATGATAACCAAGCAGGATGTACATCATGAAGGATACCACTACTTAACCTCTTACTTATCATAAGATGCACTCAGGCCCGGGTATAGGACCTCACTCATAAGTGTGTGGAGATTGTGTAAGTGAAGTGTGTGAAGGGAGAAATTCTTAAACTACCCAATTTGCAAAAACAAACAACTTACACATAATATAGCAAAGGTTATCTATCCTATGGTAAACACAGTTACAAACATTAAATAACCAACATATAATAAAACATCTCAAAATTATATATAAAAAACATGACAAAAAAAAAAAGAAAATTAAACAAGCAAGGTGAGATAAAATATACTAAAAATTAAAAATATTTGCTTAATTAATTATGATAGGCTTAACTATCTAAAAATCCCCAGTGGAGTCACCATCTGTCACAACTAGGGTCACGGCGAGATGACGAAAAATATTGATGGATAGAATCAGAGGATTCACCACCAATGTTTATTATGGAAAACATCGAAAAAACCTTTTTTAGAAAAAAAAATGGCCTTGTTAGAACCAAGACATTTGATGATGTCTAACCCCTAATACCTTGATAAGTTTTGATGATAAAAAATGTGATAATATTTTATCAACTAATGATTTCAGACTAAGTAATTTTAGGAAATAAAGTGAGAATAGACAATGGTATAATCACTCTAACTCTCACTTTCGTCTTAACTATCTGATAACTGATAATTATTAAATCACGCTCTATAATTGCTTGTAAACAGACTAAAATAAGCTTTTAACGAATCATGTAAAGTCTATAGACCAAACCATACAAACGGTCTCAAACAGACTATGTGAAGTCTTGGGACAGACAACACAAGTCTTGTACCAGATTATGCATATACACTAGACCAGACCATGTATGGAACTCGTCAAACAACGCATAATTCGCAAGCTAGACAATGTTTGATGCTAGGCTAGACGATGTTTGAAGCCAAGCCAGACGATGTCTAAGGCTAGAACAGACCATGTTCTTCATTCCAAATCATAGTAAGTCAAACCAGACTATGTCTGTTAAGCTAGACGTTGTCTGTGCAGGAACAGAATGAAGTCTGTCATATGTGCTGAGGAATACGTGCCTTATAATTAATTCTCTACACAAATAAAGGCATTGCTGTAACAGAAAGAAAGGAAGATACTCTTTGACATTACTTTCTTCAATTCCTCATATTGCTTGTATGTCTTGAATTATGTGAAGTGTGTAGGTACAACTAAAAGATAAATTAGCACTGAGATGCACACCTTATGCTAAAAGCTAAGTGTGACAGAGACAAAAACCTACTCCCTGTTACATCAAGCATAGTCAAAGCTACTTCAACACTTTACTGTGAGACATAGAAGAAGTCTTCTCCAACGTTCAAATTCATGAAGCTCACTATATAAGAATGCTTCCATGCAACGAGAAGACTAGTGAACAATAACGGAATAATTCAAATCAATCTAGACAGCAGCAAAAGCACTTTGAGAAATAGCCTTGAACACAAGCTGAGAGAAAAAGAGAACACCATCTTCTACAAGCTCATAAAAATTCAACACTGGGATGCACACCTTACGCTAAAAGCCAACTGTGACAGAAACACAACCTACTCCTATCACATCAAGCACAGTCAAAGCTACCTCAACACTCTTCTATGAGACAACGAAAACAAGCCTTCTCCAATGTTCAAATCCATGAAGCTCACTATATAAGGAAGCTTCCATGCAATGAGAAGAAAAATGACCAATAACGAACTCATTCAAAGCAATCTGTACAGCAAGCAAAGCACTTTGAGAAAAACCCAGTGAGAGACACAAGCTGAGAGAAAAAGAGAATACCCATCCTCTACAAGCTCACATAGATTCAACACTTGTTCTTATCCTCTCTTTGAGAGTTATTTGAATCTTATACATATTTGTATAGAAAGCCAGGAGTGGCTTAATGATAAAAGAATACTTGGAAAATATAATCTCAGGGGGAGATTAATACTGATAACCAGAAGTGGTTTAGAATACTTGTAGCCAGTAGTGGCATAGAGAATACTTGTAGCCAGAAGTGGTAGTGAAGAATACTTGTTTTGTAATCAGTTGATTATTGTGGAATGATCTGCTATCGTGCACGGTGATGTGTCATTATTTTCTCCTATTTCTTACCCCTTTCTATCATCATTTTAATTACTGATTAGCCTTAATTGTCAAATTAATTATGCAGTTTTATCATTTGGGCCTTTTTGACTAATTCTGTATTTTAATTTAATTTCAGGAGAATTATAAGCAATTGGGCTTGGATCTGGAATTGGGCTGAACTAGCTTGGGCTTGAAGAGAGGAGACTATTTTAGTTTTATTTGTCGTCCAGTTTTATTTTATTTCATTTTATTGTTGTATTTTGTACTTGGGTCGCATCAAATTTTTATGGGCCCAAATCAGATTAGTAGCCTAGGGTTTTGTGAGCCTAAGTGACTTTTAGTGAGACAAGAATAAGTCCCAGCCGTCATTGAGAGGGGGCTGGGGGGTTTTAGTTTCATTTTTCACTTTTGAGAAAGATATACTGTTCATGTCCCCAACATGCTACTGTTCATGTAGAGCAGAGTTTTTTTCATTTTTCTGTTTTCCAACTTCGTTTTCAATTGCAATTTCATTTTCTGCTTCTGTTTCCATTTTCACTCTTCATTGTTGGTTCGTTTTCAGTTTCCATTTCCAGTTTCGTTTCTGTTCTGCATTTTGTTTCGTGTTTCGTTTTCAGTTTGCTGTTTACGTTTCCAATTGCTGTTTAATTTGAATGGAAGGTTAAATTTCCAGTGTTGTTTTCTCTTGAGGACTAAGCACTAGCTCTCTTTGAGGTTTTGTTATTAATGCTAATTTCTGATCAGTTTTTCCCCTTCACCAATTATTCTGTAATGGACCTGTGAGAGGCATTAATTGGTGTATGTGTTGCTTAATCACATAATGAAAACCTTGTATTAATTTTCACTTAGTAAATTAATTCCGGGTTAGATTAAGTGGCTGAATTGATTAGGGATAGATTCTCGTAACCTAGGATAAGAGGCTTGCTTTTGAATCAAGGGGAAACAACACGTTTTAGTTCTGTTATTTTTAATTCAAGTTGCTTGCTGTTTAAATTATTGAAACAAAGAAACCCCCCCATTTGTTATTGTTTTATTGTTGTTAAGTGTTATGAACGTTTGTTTGATCACTGCTCACTGGGAGACGACCTAGGATCACTTCCTAGTTACTGCATTGAATTGTTTTTATTTGGTTTGGGTACGGCCTCGACCACACGGATCAAAAACGAGTGATTTTGAAAATGTAGTTACAGTAACGACAACTCGAGTATCGTTCTCAAGGATTCTTGTATTATTATTAATCAATGCAGTAACAATTAATGGGGGGTTTAGATTACGATTTCAAGAAAAAGGAATTAAAATAAATTGTGATTATCGAATAAGCTAAAGCGAATCAACCTACTGTATCGACTTCCAACTTATCATTGATCCCTATAAATTCCAATTCCCTAAACGGGTCTGATCCTATTCGACTATAATAACCACTGACAAGCGCAATAGAAATTATAAGGCATATGTTCCTGAATTCCGAATTAAGCAAACGGATTAAAAACTATTGCGAATTAAGCAAACGCAATCTGATCAAACGCGATAATGCAAAAGCTACGTTAACGCGAAATTGATTCAAGATCAAATAACCAATCGAATTTAAGAATTATATCCTATAACAACAATAAAATTAAGCAAATAATTGAGATTATTGGAATAAATCAAAGGAAACAGATTGACATGGAATTTATAAAAGAACCTCAAAGTGGAATCCGATTGCAGTAGATCGATTCTTCGGAAATTAGTTCTCCATTACAATTACTCAAAACTCTCCAAATAATTTTGTGAATAATGAGTGAGTGAAGAGTGAATGAGTACAAAATGAATATGTGCACAGCAGCCGGCCCTAGCATTTTAATAGAATAAGAGTTTCACTAACAATCTAAACCGGGTCGGAAAATACAAACCAAACCCATAAAATTGACTCAAAACAAATTATTTCCTAACGTCTGCAACTTCGACGAATTATTCAAGCCTTCTAACATCCGAATCAGCTTCTGACTCCAACATGAAAGTTGTAGCTCTTTCTCTTATCTTTCCAACGAATATTATAACGCCTCAATCCGATTCCTGTAGCTCCAGTTATGAATTTTCCATTGAAAGCTGCTAATGCTGAAAATAAAATACGAAAATTAAATAAAGCTAGAAACAAACTTAAATATGAAAACACACTAAAATGGTAAAACTAATAAAATAAACTAAGGAAATGCCTAAGAATAACAGTAGAAGAATGTGCATGAAGATGCACTGATCATGGAACCCTTTAACAATTGTTAAAGGAGAATTGGATGTAGCTCAGGTTGAGTGAACTAGTATAAAAACATGCTCTCATTTGCTGTCTTGTGATTACATATATTTAGCTTACCTACTATGCTCTTTTGGAAAGGCTTTCAAAGCTTTGCCTTGCAAGGATATATTTGCTGATTTAAACTAACATAGATCCAAGAAGGCAACTTGTGAACTAATAGTATTTACGAAAAAAATTTAACCCACTATTCAACCCCCACCCCTTCTAGTGTGTTCTTGTGTATTTCATGATTATCCATCATATGATCAAAGCAACAAAGCCTATGAAATCCACCTCTAGTGTTCCCTATGGGATGCTATTGACCAAGGTGTTTAGATTTTTTGGAATCCATCTTAGCGAGGAGCCTTTTGTTGAAGAAGTTTTTGTTTGGGGAGAAAGAAATGTCACTACACTTAAGTTACAACCTCAACCTAAGGTCAACACCAAGTGCATCTGTTCTGTGGAGGGAGTTCAGAACCAAGATAATGCATCAGCACCACCTACTTAGGAGCAATCCCCCACTATTGTTGATCTTATCCAAAAAGGAAAGAAGATTAAGAATATTGCAAAAAAAAAGCAAGTCTTCATCTGAAAGATTTGCTTTTGAAGATCAAGTTGACCTTGGAGTAGAAGATCTACCTAAAGCAGATCATGAAGAACAAGTTATTTTGGAACCACCTTCAGTAAGGACTGAGAATCAGAATCACCTGAGAAGGAAACAACCTTAGACAAAACTAATATATTGAATATTTTTTAGGATGAGTCACCTACATGGAATGCATATGTGAATTCCAAGATGCAACTTGAACCAGAAATTCAAACTGAAGCACTAGGAGCTGAGTTTGAGAAAGCAACTTCTGAGGGTCAGAATGTTGCTACAAATGATCAGAATGAATTAGTTTAGCTTGATGTTATAGTTGCCATTGTGTTGAGCCAAATGAAGGAATCCAATCAAGCTAGAAAGGAAACAACTGTTGAAAAACCTTATTCATTCTTCAACACTAAGAATATGCAAAGGTTTTTTAGCTCTCCAATTGGAGAAGGGTTAGTGAAGAAAAATCATGGGATTTCAGGTTTGATGGGTGAACCCTCGACTGTTTCCATTCCTTTTCCTCTACTTCATCCTTGGCCAACACCTACGCCTCCACCATCTCCTACTGTTGATCCTTCTCCTCAATTCCATTCAGAAACACCGCTTGTGTTCATACCTATTCCAACAATTGATATTCCATCTAGCTCCAAATCAGTTGACAACAGACTTTCCTCTCTTAAGAAGCAAGTAAAGAAAATAAGGGTTGATCAAAAATGGATTTTTCTAATTATGTTTTTGCTTGGAAATTTATCCTAAATCAATCACACCTTTGATTTGATTCATGTTTTATCCTAAATCAATCACACCTTTGATTTATCCTAAATCAATCACACCTTTGATTCAAAAGCATATGCACCTTCCCAAGGGGAGTTGTTCACTCTCAAAGGTATGCAATCATTGACTCTAAATCTAAAAGTTTTGTCATATCACCTACTCATGCACCATGTATTTATTTTAACATCTATTGTAATAACCATACAAAACACTTCACAATATGAAAACCATGCATTTAAAGTAAGCATTTGCATAAGGAAATGACTATCAAACATATGCATATCAAAGTATATGTTCTAGACATTTTTAGGAAAAATATCAAAGTTGACCGGAGTCAACGAATGGTCAACTCTCGTTAGACGACTCTCGCATCAGACCACACTCACATTAGACAACACTCACACCAAAATGACACTCACATTAGATGACAATGTCCACCATTGGACGAAAAATATGAAGAATGTCGAAAATGACTTTTCTATAGATTCTATAGCCTCCCATGGAACCCCTTATACTAAAGACAAGCTCCAAAAGCTTAAGGACAATTCCTAACACTCATAAGGCTCTCCCAAGACCCAAAGCAACAATTTACAAACACAAATGCATACCATTCCATCATAACTCTCAAGATCCTTATATCATCAACTTAAAAGAGGGAAAAACTTAATATAAACACAAAATAACAGAACTCAAGCACATTAGAGCATTCACCACCCATCCCAATGTAAGAATCGTAGAAGCCTAACAATTTTTGGGGGGGTTTTGGGCAAACCCCTGTACCCATGGAAAATGCCATCCCATTCAAGAAGAAGAGACCCACTCCCCCTTACCTAAAGAGCAAAAAATCCAGCAAGGGAAGGGGATGACACGGTGATTCTCTTCCAAACCTCACAAACGCAACAGTCATTCTTACTAGAGCTCTTCCACCGTCCTCCAATTTCAACCAAGAGAAAAGTGAAAGAAGAGAAGTGTTTTTAGGTTTTGGAGGAGGCTTTGACAACTTTATGTACTCCTTTGGGTTGTGAGCATAAGACTCAATAAAAGAGTGTTTCAAAGAAAAAAGGATTGTGCACTAACCAACTCAGCTCATTATTCAACTATAACTACACACTAATTCTCTTTGACCATTTTTAAATGAAAAAAACCAACTTCTTAATAACTATTACCATATTCCCAAATTACCATTTATTTAGTTAATTACAAACATGTTCACAATAATTATTTATAATGATATATAATAAAATAAAATAAAATAATGGTGGGGTGTTTGTTCGGATTTTGGCAACAATACCAAATCCCTCAAGTAATAAAGTGATAAGTGTGTGTATCGTCTCCACAGGGACTTGTGTGATAGTTGGGTAAACAATAGTAATTTAAATAGACTACGGAGATTGGGAATGCAGTAACTAACTTAAAAGATAAATGCAGAAAATTAAAGATTAAATAAAAGAAAATTGGATAATAAGTTATTCAAACCCGTAGTGCGCGTAGAAAACGGTATTCAAATCAATGAGGGAGATCGTCGAGGTTTAATTTCACCAAACCATCCTAACATGCAATCACTAATTTCCTATTCAAATAGACTATGTTATCGTCAACTCACTAATTTATTCAAGCCTTAATCCCTTAAGTGAAAGAACCTAAGTCCCTTAATCCCTTAAGTGAAAGAACCTAAGTCCCTTAATCCACTATCAATCCCTTGAATTAGTGTAACTAAGATACTTGCATTAGGAATAAGAGTTTTAATGATACCTAATCTTTTTTACCCTATCCCTAGGTATAAAAACTATTAGGTGATCTCTACAATTCGCAATTCAAAAGAATTTCCCAATTACAATTGAATATTTAGCATCATGTAATTGGATTGTCAAGCCAAAAACAAGCATTAAAAATAGAAAGGAAACAATAACAAATATCTAATTGAATAGTGAAAAGGTAATTACATGGAAGTAGGTTCAATTACATTAAACCACAATGAAGGAAGATTTAGCTACTCATAGCCATGGGGGAAGAAGCTTTGGATGAAGAGATGGAGGAATTCCCAAGCATGAGCCGTCACGCAATGCCTTGGAGCTCTCTATCTCTTTCCCTCTCTAATGTGTCTATTGCTCTCTAATGCTGCTAATTTAGAAAAGCTAAAACCTATTTATAGGCTATGGGCTAATAAAATTTTAAGCCCAATACAAAAGATAATTCAAATTTAAAATTATAAAATATCCTTGCAGGTCCGCTTGTGCATAACAGATGAACAGCTGTGCAACTTCACGAAATTCCTAATTAGCAAGGTAGTGGCTTTGCACAGGTGTGCGAAATGGATGCACAACTGTGGGATAACTTTAGCAACTCTACAACTCTGCGAAATTGATCCTTAATGCATCCAATCAACCTTAATGCCTCCACTACTTCATCCAAGCTTCAACAAAATTCCTACAACCATGCATAAAAACCCAAGATCAAGTGCAAAAATAGTAAAAATTGAAAAACTCTTAACAACCTAAGCTTTTATTTAAAACTTAACTAAAACGAACACAAACAAAGTTCAAAAGTATAAGAAGCATCACATAATTGTCCATAAATGACTACCAAAAGTAGGAAAATAGGACAATTATCAACACTTCAAACTTAGAACTTTACTCGTCCTCGAGCAACAAGATAAGCAAAAACCAAATCAAATTCCTAAGACATACTAAGACACAATGACATGGCCTGCAACAAAATTTTGACTCAATATCATAGAGCATGCTATCAAAACAATTTCCAATTCGGTCAAGGCAAGATGTGGTGCTCACAACATATATAACTCTATCACACAATACAAGGTAAGTGTATCTCTCAAGCATAAATTGAAATTACTCATATTAACTTTGCTTTTCATCTCTCAACAAATCACACTATCAAACATGCCAACAAGGATCACTAAGGACTTTCTTCGCTTATAACATGGTTGGGCTACAACAAAATATTGGGTTTTTCGGGATTCAAAGCATCTAAGAATTTGAGAGCAAAAAGAGAAATAGTCCCCAACTTTAATCTCAATCATAATTATCAACAATTTGGACCCCAAGTTCATTCAACAACCATGGCCACTTTTCCAACTTCAATGAAGTCTCACAATAGATTTATTTTCTATTCTTTTTTTTTTTAGACAGCTTTAACATTGCGAGACAAAGGTATGCAAGCCACACATTTTACTTATTCCCTTAGGGTACCCTTCTTTTTATCATTTTTGAGTGTCTAGTAAGACACTCCAAACTTAATGTCAGACCCTAATTCTCAATTTGCTCTCCTATTCTTAGGAAGGGAGGACATTTGTTTTTCTTTTAAGGCTAAGGGTTCATACATCAAGAAAAATTTTCACTATATGGATCAAAGAGGGTGCAAGTGATATTTATAAACAAGGGACATGCTTTTTGGCTTAGTGGCTTAAATAACAAACATGGCCTTGATCCTTTCCAAGCTAGCATGCAAAACAATGGACTCAAGAGATTCAAGCAAAATCATATGTGCAAAATCAATAGTGTCACTCAGCATATAACATTAATTTCAATTTCTCACCAAGCTAGGTCTTACCGAGGAATCAAAGGTATTCATGCAAAATTGTCACACAAATTAACCACAATTAGAATGGCACAATAAAATTTGGAGCGCAACCACAATCATTCAATGAACCAAAACTTTTTATTCATGCTTCAATGAAACAAATCAGAAATTCATAGCAAGCCTAGACACAAAACAACCAAACAGGACTTAACAATTCTAAAATAGACCAAAATAAGGGAATGGAAAAGAAAGGGACAACTAACCTTGGAAGGACCATGAATGGTCCTCCCCACTTCCTTCACATTTGGGCCCATTCTCACCCCTTTTGGCCAAAATTGTGTTGGTCCCCAGCTCTCATTGGCCAAATAACATGGGCCAAGATATGTATCACCGGGGAGGAGGTTGGCTTGAGGAAGAGCTAGGAAAATGGTGATGGTAAAGGAAAAAGTTAAGGTGTTTGGGTATGGTGGTATTGTTATGGGTGGTGGCGGCGCGGCCAAAGAGGATGCGCGGATGTGCAGATGGCACGGACGGAGGTCATGGTGGCATGGCTGGTGACATGGCTTGCTGGGTTCACACGGATGCTACTTGGTTAGGTCAAAGGTCCTGCCTCGCTTGCACGATGCAAGGCTCATCGGAGAGGGCTCATGATGGTCGCGATCGGAGTGGATCTCGCGGTGGAGGAATAGATCTGACGAAGGGGGCTCACGAGGAATGCATGAATAGGAGGGGCATGGCTGGAGAGCGCGCGGTTACTAATGATGCAAAGCTCACACGATGAGGACACGATGGTGGCTCGGTGGATGTTCGTCGAAGAGCGACACAACTGTAGGTGGTGGTGGCCGGCGGCGTGTGATTCTGGGTGATGCATGATAGTGGTGATGGGTGATGGAGGTGGTGGTCTTGTGTTTGGCTATGGAGGGTATGGTGTTTTGGAGGGGGATGGGAAAGAAGATGAGTGACGGCTGAGCAAAGAGAGGTTTAGGAGAATTAGGGTTTAGGCTTTGTAGGAAAGTGCAGAGGGTGCAATAGGTATTTCAATTGTGATTGCCAATTTTTGAATTCCAAGTCAGAGAGCGTGCAATGGGAATGCACAGTTGTGCAACAATTTTCGTGAAATTCAATTCCAAGTCCGAGAGCATGCACAAGTGTGCAATCTAGATGCACAGTTGAGCAAATGTTTTTTTTTTTTTTTTGCTCTTCATGTATCTTCATTCTGTGCATAGAACCCTGAAAAATCATGAAAGAGAACTACAAAAATGTAAAGTAGAACAAGAATAAATAAATAAAAATAAAGACAAAATAAATTTACTAGAAAACTGGGTTGCCTCCCAGTAAGCGTTTCTTTAACATCATTAGCTTAACGAGTGAGTGACCTCAAGGGTCACTAATATGAATGCTTATGGTCAACCCCAACCTTTTGAAGGGTTCATAGAGTCGAAAACATTAAATGTCACCTCTTCACTCTTCACCTTAAGCTTGAATTCTCCACTCCCCACATCAATAATAACATTGGCAGTCTTCATGAAAGGTCGTCCCAAGATTATGGGAACTTGTGAATTCTCTGCCATGTCCATTACAACAAAATCAACAAGAAATGTGAATTTGTCAACTTTCACCAACATGTTTTCCACCACCCCATGAGGGTATTTAAGGGAATGATCAGCAAGTTGCAATGTCATGCGAGTTGTCTTTACTTCCACATCTCCTACTTTTTGCAACATAGATAGGGGCATCAAGTTGATGCTTGCCCCTAAATCAAGTAATGTCTTGTTAGTGGAAAGGTTACCAATAGTGACTGGAACATTGAAGCTTCCAGGATCAATATGCTTTATGCCCGCTTCCAACTCAATGTTATCTTACTTAATGAACTTCTTTTTCTTCCTCAAGAGCTCCTTCATGAATTTAACATCTGTAAGCATGCTCCAAGGCTTCCAAGAATGGAATGTTAGTATGAAGCCTCTTGAAGATATCAAGGAAATGAGCAAATTGTCACTCCTTATCCTTCTTAGTTGGATTCTTCAAGTAAGGAAGCTTAATAGCGATGGGGGTTTTAGTTTTCAGCTTCTCCTCTTCTTTACTCAAATCTCTAGCTTTCTTCAATTTGACTTCCTCTATCACTACCTCATCTTCACCCTCACTCTCTCTTTCTTTATTTTCATTTTTTGTATTTTTTTTTGGTTTTTTTTGTATTTTTCTCCTCACTATCCTCAAATCTCACCACCTTCTCAACTTTCTTTTTCTTCTCACTCACATTCACAGTATGAAACTCTTTATCACTCTTTGTAAAGATTGCACTATAGTTACGCTTGGGATTGACTTGAATGTTGGCTGAGAAAACAATCTTCGTTTGTTCCTTCAATTCCACCATCTGTTTAGCTAATTACCCCATCTGAGTCTCCAAATTTTTGAGTGAGGCGTCTGTTCTCTTTTGGCTAGATATGGAGACTTGCATAAATTCAACAAGTGTGTCTTCTAGCTTAGTTGTGCAGTCATAGAGATTAAGCTTTTGTTGGAGAGGCCTATCATAGGGTCCTGAGTCACCTAGGTTGGGATTAACATGAAGTCCACTACGGTTAGAATTGTTACCATAGTAATTTCGCCTCTCATTACCATAATTGTTCTGCCTCCCTAAGTAACTTGCCTCTTCCTCATGGTTGGTAGAAGCATATTGGCATTGCTCCGTGTGATCTCCCCCACAAATGACGTAGTCCAACACCTTTTGATGTGGTTGAGAAGAGGCCTTCAATATCTGTTGCGGAAGAGTATTTACTTGCACCTTAAGTGCCTCTAACTGAGCCAGGATTGCATCCTAACAATTCACTTCTAATACTCCTCTTCTTGCAGGTAGAACTCTCTCATGTTGAGCTTCAAAGTCACTAGAAGCTATGTTATCAATCAACTCAATAGCTTCTTCTAGTGTCTTGTTCTTGATAACTCCTCCGCCAGCTGCAGCATCTAACATGACCTTCGTTTGCTTCTTTAAGCCTCCAAGGAAGATATATAACTGATCGACATCTCCAATTTCATGATTGGGGCAATTCATCAAGAGAGTCTTGAACCTCTCCCAAGATTCATACAATGGCTCATTGTTTCCCTGAAGCAAACTTAATATATCCGTTCTAGCTTGGTTCCTTTTTGCCTCTAAAAAGAAGCGAGCTAGGAATTTACTCTCTACTTCTCCCCATGTGGTGAGAGTGTGAGATCGAAAGGATTGCAGCCATGTACTCGCTTTTCCTATGAGAGAAAAATGAAATACTCTCATGTAAAGGTTTTCTTCTTCATTTTAGGGGATCGCTACTGTGGTGCATAGGTCATAGAACATGGCCAAGTGGTTGTATGGATCTTCATCGACTAACCCAGCAAATGCATGTTGACCAAGAAGATTGATCAAAGCCGACTTTGCCTCTTGTGCACGGTTGTTGCCTCTTGGTCTTGCAATGCTTTCAAATTTGATTGGGTCATTGGCATTGGCATTGTTCGCTAGAGTTCTTCATGGTGGTGGTGGTGGATTTTCCATGTCTTCTTCTTTTGGACCAAAGTTGCTTTCCAAAGATGCATAGGAAGGTGAGTGTTCTTCAAAAAAGGAGGAATGGTCATCTTCTAGTGTCAACTGTTGCTTTGCTAGTCTGTTTTGACCACTAAGTTTCCTAACAGTCTTCTCAATTCAGGGTCGTAGTGAAGATTTTCTGAGTTAATTCTACTCCTTGTGCTAACGATATTTGACATGCACAAAATCACAAGCAACTAGAGCAACTAGAAAGGTGATTAGAACTAGATTAGAAGAAAATAAAAAATAAAATAAATAAAAATAAAAATAATATGCGAAAAAGAAAGAAAAGAAAAAAAAGATAAAATAAAATAAAAGAAGATAAGATAAAATAAAATAAAATAAGATGAAGTAAAATCAAATCAAATCAAATAAGATAGAATAAAAAAAAAAAATGTTTAAAGTCCACAAAAATACTAAAAATTTACCCAATTAACTAAACACAAGTCCCTAGCAACGACGCCAGAAACTTGTTGGGATTTTGGCAAGAATACCAAGTCGCTCAAGTAACAAAGTGATAAATGTGTGTATCGTCTCCATAGGGACTTGTGTGATAGTTGGGTAAACAATAGTAATTTAAATAGACTACGGAGATTGGGAATGCAGTAACTAACTTAAAAGATAAATGCAGAAAATTAAAGATTAAATAAAAGAAAATTGGATAATAAGTTATTCAAACTCGTAGTGCGCGTAGAAAACGGTATTCAAATCAATGAGGGAGATTGTCGAGGTTTAATTTCACCAAACCATCCTAACATGCAATCACTAATTTCCTATTCAAATAGACTATGTTATCGTCAACTCACTAATTTATTCAAGCCTTAATCCCTTAAGTGAAAGAACCTAAGTCCCTTAATCCACTATCAATCCCTTGAATTAGTGTAACTAAGATACTTGCATTAGGAATAAGAGTTTTAATGATACCTAATCTTTTTTACCCTATCCCTAGGTATAAAAACTATTAGGTGATCCCTACAATTCGCAATTCAAAAGAATTTCCCAATTACAATTGAATATTTAGCATCATGTAATTGGGTTGTGAAGCTAAAACCAAGCATTAAAAATAGAAAGGAAACAATAACAAATATCTAATTGAATAGTAAAAAGGTAATTACATGGAAGTAGGTTCGATTACATTAAACCCCAACAAAGGATAGATTTAGCTACTCATAGCCATGGGGGAAGAAGCTTTGAATGAAGAGATGGAGGAATTCCCAAGCATGAGCCGTCACACGATGCCTTGGAGCTCTCTATCTCTTTCCCTTTCTAATGTGTCTATCGCTCTCTACGCTACTAATTTAGAAAAGCTAAAACCTATTTATAGGCTATGGGCTAATAAAAGTTTAAGCCCAATACAAAAGATAACTCAAATTTAAAATTATAAAATATTCTTGCAAGTCCACTTGCACAATTGCGCATAACAGATGCACAGTTGTTCAACTTCACGAAATTCCCAATTAGCAAGGCAGTGGCTTTGCACAGCTATGCAAAATGGATGCACAACTGTGGGATAACTTCAGCAACTCTACAGCTTTGCAAAATTGGTCTTTAATGCGTCCAATCAACCTTAATGCCTCCATTGCTTCATCCGAGCTTCAACAAAATTCCTACAATCATGCATAAAAACCCAATATCAAGTGCAAAAATAGTAAAAATTGAAAAACTCTTAACAACCTAAGCTTTTATTTAAAACTTAACTAAAACGAACACAAACAAGGTTCAAAAGTATAAGAAGCATCACATAATTGTCCATAAATGACTACCAAAAGTAGGAAAATATGACAATTATAAGTGTTACAATTAATGACTAGTATCAGGATCAACACGGTCATATTGATAGTTACCACGATTGTGGTGATCATAAGGTCAAGAAACTTCGGTTTAGTATGGTCGTGGTGCTAGTTGTGCTGTAGGGTGACCACATAAGTGTTGAAAGTCAACACGGCTGTGTTGAAGAATGATCATCTACTCCTTTCAAAAACCTCATTTTGACCTCCTTTTAGCTTTTTTTCCTAATTCTCAAATTCTTGTACACTTAAAACACAAAAACCACAGGGATTTGTCCGTATTGACTATTAGTAAGGTTATCAATTCCTAAACACTAGTTTAGTTTAGAAGTGATTTGTGTTGCAGAACATAAGTGACAACAGAAAATAAGCTAAACACTAATAGATAACACTACAAACAACTAATAAAACAAAAAATTTGATTCAAGACAAGGATCGAGCAGTTGGAATGCGTGGATGTGAAACGGTGATGATGGATATGTTGAGGATTTGGTTCAATCAGTTTTCTTCCATGTAAACATACAAAATATTTTCTCTATTCAAAGCAATATTTTCAGATTACCTTTGATCTAGAAGTGCTCAAAACGTGATGTCTCATCAAATCAAGCCTAAACTGCTCAACCCCACTTCCGATGTCTTGGTAAGTTCAGTTGAGTGGGTTGGTGAAGCTTGGAGATCTTTACGAAGCTAATAGAGACTATCCTATGTCTAGATATACACTACAATCCATTCTCAATTCTAAGTTCGAAAGCATATGTCTATGACATCCAAACCCCGCAACATGCATATATAACAAGCCAATCATATAACATATAATAAAAATAGATAAAGGATGGAGTTTACCCTATGTTTAGTGATATACTCCTTCCTAATCTCAGTTCCAAGCTCTAAAGCACATGTCCATGACAATCAAACTCTACAACATGCATATATATTGGACCAAATCATATAACAAGCGATAAAATAGAGTAATGGATTTTAAACTGAATATTCAATGGATAGATATGAAGGAAAGTGTTTACATGTTAGCACCCAGTTCCAAGTCCTCAACACAGATGGACTAGCCTCTCATTGTCAGAAGAAGCATACAAAATGGGTTACAAATGGAAGAAGAAGAAGAGAAAATGGAAGAAGCAGCTCTAAACAGTGACCTAAGCTCTCAAAACATTCTGAATGATTTAAAATTACAAAGTGGAGCTTATATACTATAAGTGAACGCTCGCTTAGCATGCATGTATGCTCAACACAATATCACAATTCTACAAATCTTCATCTCAAATACAGGGCTCTTGCTTAGCACAACTAAGCGCTTAGTGAATCTTCAAGTCGAGATAACAATTCGCTTAGTGCAATCTTGTGCTCAGCACTTGATAAATCACCTAAAGTTGGTCACAATTCTTCCCTTGTTGTTGAACATAGGCTTGCAAACATGAATTTGAGTATATTACTTACAAAATAGTTTCCTGTGGTTAGAATTAGAAAAACTATACAAATCTAGATTAAATGAATTCAAACTAAGCTAAAAATCCTGAGAACATTGGATAGTCGCTACAAAATATGATGTAATATTTACGTATGTAAAGCGATTGTCAAAGGGCTAGCTTCCAAGATGGTTTTTATAGAACCATCTTCGAATGTCCCTAGTACTTATGCTCACTCTCTTCTTCGTGTGCTATATTCTCCTTAGTCCTCACTCTCTTTGTGAGCATTTTCTCTCCTCACACCATTGTTGCTTCCTCCTTTTGTGTGCGCCATCATTCTCACTGCTCATGCACATCCTCTAGCTCCCATCCTTCTTTGGCACCAATATGACAGGAACAACACATGGGCTCAAGCTTTCCTCTACCTACCCTGTATACATCAAATCAATGACTTGATTTTGAATCTCCTAGGTTCTTGAGGATTACTCATGTATGTTGGCTTGTTAGGCAACACAGCTCCTGGAACTAGATCAATTTGGTGTTCAATGCCTCTTAATGGTGGGAATCCTTGTGATATCTCCTTTGGAAACACATCCTAAAATTCCTGCAAAATAAATTTAACTCCACTAGGAAGTTCAAGGTTTGAATCATGTGTAGTAATCTTCTTATTATAAAGTATATACATAGAATTCCTTGCCATTAAAGCTCTCCTCACCTCTCCACTTTAACTCCACTGGGTAGTGAGATGGAACATACCTCCTTCTCAACACTCTTTTTAACTCCTCCCAATTCTCCATTATAGACTCTCCATACCTCTTTATCTCCTTTTGGAATTGATCCCACCAAACTAGGGCATAGTTAGTTAATTCCAAGGTAGCTTGCTTGACCTTCCTCTCTTCAGTTAGGGTGTGACAAGAGAAAATTTGTTCTACCTTCAACTCCCACTCAATATAGGCTTCAAGATCACTTTTACCCCTAAATGGTGGAATGGTAACTCTTACTCCCTCATCTTGGTTTCCTCTTGGTTCTTCCTCATTTCCTCTCCTTCTTCTCCCTTCATGCCTCTCATGTCTCCCCCTATCTCCATGTTGGTCATTCTCCTTATTCGAATTTTGGTTTTATAAAATTTCAAGCCTCTCATAAATTCCCTTCGTATGCACCCTTAAAACTTGGTTCATCCTTTGAGTTAAGGCATCTAACAACACCCTATGATCTCTAGTAGGGGATGGAGGTCCCTCTCTTTCGGCCATGGATAGAATTTGAGGTACAGAAGACCTCACCAAAGTGTTTCACACAATTAGGCTTTTAAGCAAATGTACTCTTTAGCCTTTTTTCACTCGTTTTCTAACTTAAGGTTCTTACAAGAATCAACAATCTATGATCAAGAATCACTTTCAAGGGTAGCAGTCACAAGACTTGAAACATAATTTTAACACCAGCAAAAGGGAAGTAGCAAAGAACAATTTCACTACCAACAAACAAGCATGAATTATGTGGAAAACAAGGTTAGAGAAGACAATTGATACTTAGGAAATTTATCGAACAAGTGGGGTGCAAGGAATTTAATGATCACAACCCCTCTACTTTGTTTCTTTTTTTTTTTTTTAACTTCTTTTGTTACTGAATTTGAATAAAAAACAGCCACAACTTGTGCAATTTTTTTTTAACTCAAAATTCTTCTAATAATGAAATTTGTAATCTTGGAATGAAACTTTTAAGTCGCAGCAACTAAGAATGACACTAGACTAACATTCCCCATAAAACAAGCTCATGTTTAACACTCAACAACGATGAACACCAAGAACACATATGCAGAAAAGTATGAACAGAACAAGAAATTGAAGAAAGCAAACAACCAAAGATTAGGAGAACAAATTAGGACAAACACAAACATTGGAATAGAATTGCACATTCCAAATTTAGCAAACATAATTTAGGGGTTTAGGATTACCAACAGTGTGACCAAAATTGATGAAGAGAATGGAGAAAAGTTAACTCAATTCCAACCCTAGAACTGAGCTCTAATGCCAAATAATGGGAAAATCACTTGCTCGGTTCAATTTGGATCTTCTAGGTTGGAATTCGTGCACAAAAGAGAACCCATAATGTGTTTTTAATTCCGAACATATCTCGATCTACAGAACTCGGATTAGATCGATTCCATAGTCAGAAGAAAACTGATGCTCTAAAATGCAATTTAGGGTCAAGAAACACCAAAACGGATGAGAAAATCGGGTTGAAGACATAATTCGACAATGCGAAAAGAACAAGGAAATAGGAAATGTGAAAGAAAGAATATCAATTAGGCGCCACAAACAATGATGTTTGATAAGCCTAGAGAATCGCCACAAGAATTGAGTAAATTCTTAATAAGATCAATTGGTCCAAGGAAGAACCCTAGTAGAGACAATTCTCACGCTTATGATAAACCAACAACGTTTTGCCATTTCCTTCATTTCCAAATGATTTACACAAATTAGTCCTCAATCACTTGGAGGCAAAATAAAAGAAATGTAAAATCCAATCACTAAAAGCATAACTAATATGCCTTAGTGGTTAAGTGAGACATAGTTAAGTTAGAGGTCAAGGACTCAAAACCGGCTACAAGCACTTTAAGGTCATGGGCCTAGGCCTAGGCCTGGTGGTTGTCATGGGCTGGGGCTGGGCTTTAATTTTCGCATAAAAAATTGAGCCATATCTGAAAAAGGAAAATTGCTTTGGCTCAGAATGCTTGTTAAACTTTGGAAATCAAAATTAAGCCAAATCCAAAACAAGGAAATTGCTTCTACTCAAAATGGTTGATAAAGTTTGGACACTAAAATTGACCCAAATCCGAAACAAGGAAATTGCTACTTCTCATAATGGTTGACAAACTTTGAACACAAAAATTGATCCAAATCCGAAACAGGGAAATTGCTTTTAGTTGATAAATTTTGGACACCAAAATTGTGCGAAATGCAAACCAGGGAAATTTCTTCTACCTAGAATGGTTGATAAACTTTGGACACCAACATTGAGCCAAATATGAAACAAGGGAATTGCTTCAGCTCAGAATGATAGATAAACATTGGACACCAAAATTCAGCTTAATCCAAAACAAGGAAATTGCTTATGCTCAGAATGGTTGATAAATTTGGACACCGAAATTACACCAAATTCCTAATAGGGTAATTACTTCTGGTTACTAAACATTAGAAACAAAAATTGAGCTAAATCCGAAATAGGGAAATTGCCTCTTCTCGAAATGGTTAATAAACTTTGGACACCAAAATTGATCCAAATCCGAAACAGGGAAATTCCTTCTACTCTGAATGGTTGATAAACTTTGGACACCAAAATTGAGTCAAATCCGAAACAAGGAAATTGCTTCTTCTCATTATCGTTGATAAACTTTGGACCCCAAAATTGAGCCAAATCTAAAACAAGGAAATTGCTTTAGCTTAAAATAGTTGATAAAGTTTGGACACCAAAATTGAGCTTAATCCAAAACAGGGAAATTGCTTTTGCTCATAATGGTTTATAAATGTGGACACCAAAATTGCACCAAATTCGTAATAGGGAAATTGCTTCTGGTTAATAATCTTTGGAAACAAAAATTGAGCTAAATTTGAAACAGGGAAGTTGTCTCTGCTCGGAATGCTTAATAAACTTTAGACACTAAAGTTAAGCCAAATCCGACACAGGGAAATTCCTTCTACTCTGAATGGTTGATAAACTCTGGACACCAAAATTGAGACAAATCCAAAATAGGGAAATTTCATCTTCTCATCATCGTTGATAAACTTTGCACACCAAAATTGTGCCAAATGCGAAACATGGAAATTGCTTCGGCTCGAAATGCTTCATAAACTTTGGACACCAAAATAGAGCCAAATCCAGAATATTGAAATTGCTTTGACTCAAAATGCTTGATAAACTTTAGTTCAAATTGAGCCAAATATGAAATAGGGAAATTGCTTCTGCTTAGATTCATTGATAAACTTTGGACACCAATATTGAGCCAAATCCAAAACAAGAAAATTGCTTCATCTTAGAATGGTTGATAAACTTTGGACACCAAAATTGAGCCAAATTCAAAATAGGGAAATTCATTTTGCTCTCAATGGTTGATAAACTTTGCACACCAAAATTGAGCCAAATATGAAACACGGAAGTTGCTTCGGCTCAAAATGCTTGATAAACTTTGGACACAAAAATTGAATCAAATCAAAAATAGGGAAATTGCTTCTATTCTAAATGGTTGATAAACAATGGACACAAAATTTGAGCAAAATCTGAAATAGGGAAATTGTTTCTTCTCAAAATCGTTGATCAACTTTGGACACCAAAATTGACCCAAATCTAAAACAGGGAAATTTCTCCTGGTAAGAATGGTTGATAAACTTTGGAGACCAAAATTGAACCAAATCCAAAAAAGGAAATTTCTTTTGCTCTGAATGGTTGATAAACTTTAGACACCAAATTTGTGTCAAATACGAAACAGGGAAATTGTTTCTTCTCATAATGGTTGATAAAATTTGGAAACCAAAATTCAGCCAAATCTGAATAAGGTAAATTGCTTCTTCTCATTATGGTTGATAAACTTTGGACACCAAAATTCAACCAAATCTGAATAAGGTAAATTGCTTCTTCTCATTATGGTTGATAAACTTTGGACACCAAAATTCAACCAAATCTGAATAAGGTAAATTGCTTCTTCTCATTATGGTTGATAAACTTTGGACACTAGAATTGAGCCAAATATGTAACAAGGAAATCGCTTTGGTTCAAAATGGTTGATAAAATTTGGACACCAACATTGAGTCAAATCCGAAATAGGGAAATTGCTTCAACTCTGAATGGTTGATAAACATTAGACACCAAGATTGAGCCAAATCCCATACAAGAAAATTGCTTCTGCTCTGAATGGTTGATAAACTTTGGACACCAAAATTGAGCCAAATTCGAAACAACAAAATTGCTTCTGCTCTGAATAGATGATAAACTTTGGACTCCAAATTGAGCCAAATCTAAAAGATGAAAATTGCTTTTGCTCAAAATGCTTGATAAACATTGGACACCAAAATAGAGCGAAATCCCAAACAAGGAAATTGCTTTTGCTATAAGAGGTTGATAAACTTGGACACCAAAATTGAGCCAAATCCAAAAAAGGGAAATTGCTTCTTCTCATCATCGTTGATAAACTTTGCACACCAAAATTGAGCCAAATGTGAAACACAGAAATTGCTTCGACTTAGAATGCTTGATAAACTTTGGACACCAAAGTTGAGCCAAATCCAAAATAGGGAAATTGCCTCTGCTCTGAATGGTTGATAAACTTTGGACATCAAAATTGAGCCAAATTTGAAATAGGGAAATTGCTTATTATCATAATCGTTGATAAACTTTCGACACCAAAATTGAGCCAAATCCGAAATAGGGAAATTGCTTCTTCTCATAATCATTGATAAACTTTCGACACCAAAATTGAGCCAAATCCGAAACAAGGAAATTGCTTATGCTCAGAATGGTTGATAAACTTTGAATAGCAAAATTGAGTCAACTCCAAAACTGGGAATTCTTTCAGTAACAGGAATTCGATGAGCCAGAATAAGGTATAGAAGAAGTAGCCCTCACTAATGAAGTTCATTGTCATTTCATAGTTCCAAGTTAAGTCTCTTAAGAGATTAGTTCTGCAACAGCACTATATGGTGTAGGCAAGGGGCTGCGATGGAGTAAATAGGCTCAAGTAGGCTCAAAATCATCAGTGAGAGCGAGAGTCAAGAAACTTCTTAGCATGAGTGGAATAATCTCCAAAAAACATACATTAGACAAAAAAGAATATAAGTTGAGAATAGACTGTCCATGTTGCTCTTTCATGGCATGCAGGTTAAGCATAAGCTCATACTGACGAACAAGGTCTGCAATAGTCTACCAGGCCCCGCCACAATTAAAACGAATCCTAGGAAGGCTCTCCTACTCCATTTACCACACAGTTAGCGGTTCACTTGGAAGTACTCGCTCTGAAATCCTTGAACAAGGTGATCTGCCTAGCTTTCTCAATAACTGAATACTTTTGTCTGTAAATACTACATATTTTATTCCATTCATAAATCTATTTTCTTGCTTTTGCTCTGAATGGTTGATAAACTTTGGACACCAAAATTGAGTCACATCTGAAACAGAGACATTTCTTCTTCTCTTAATCGTTGATAAACTTTGGACACCAAAATTGAGCCAAATACGAAACAGGGAAATTGCTTGAGCTAAAAATGCTTGATAAACTTTTGAAACCAACATCAAACCAAATCCGAAATAGGAAAATTGCTTTTGCTCAAAATGGTTGATAAAAAGTGGACATGAAAATTGAACCAAAACTGAAACAAGCAAATTGCTTTTGCTCTGAATGGTTGATAAACATTGGACACTAGAATTGTGCCAAATCCGAAACAGGGAAATTTCTTCTTCTCATAAATGTTGATAAACTTTGGACACGAAAATTGAGCCAAATCCGAAACAGGGAATTTGCTTTTGCTCAGAATGGTTGATAAACTTTGGATAGCAAAATTGAACCAAATCCAAAACAGCGAAATTGTTGTTGCCTAAAATGGTTGATAAAATTTGTACACGAAAATTGCACCAAATTCGTAACAGGAAAATTGCTTCTTGTTATTAAACTTTGGAAACCAAAATTGAGCCAAATCCGAAACAAGGAAATGGCTTCTGCTTAGAATACTTGATAAACTTTGGAAATCAACATCGAACCAAATCTAAAACAAGGAAATTGCTTCTACTTGGAATGGTTGATAAACATTGGACACCAAAATTTAGCCAAATCCAAAACAAGGAAATTGCTTTTTCTAATAATGGTTGATAAACTTTGGACACTAAAATTAATCCAAATTTGAAATAGGGAAATTGCATCTGTAGAGAATGGTTGATAAAATTTGGACACCAATATTACGTCAAATTCAAAACAGGGAAATTGCTTCGGGTAGATAAACTTTGGACACCAAAATTGAGTCAAATCTGAAATATGGAAATTTCTTTTGTTCAAAATGGTTGATAAACTTTGGACCCCAAAATTAAGCGGAATTCGACACAGGAAAGTTGCTTCTTCTCATAATGGTTGATAAACTTTAGACACCAAAATTGTGCCAAATCTAACATAGAGAAATTCCTTCTTTTCAGAATGGTTGATAAACTTTGCACACCAAAATTTAGCCAAATCCGAAATAGCGAATTTGCTTCTGCTCAGAATAGTTGATAAACTTTGGACACCAAAATTTTGATCCAAATCCGAAACAAGGAAATTGTTTTTGCTCTGAATGGTTGATAAACTTTGGACACCAAAATTGCGCAAAATTTGAAACAAGGAATTTGCTTCTTCTCATAATGATTGATAAACTTTGGACACCAAAATTGAGCCAAATGCGAAGTAAGGAAATTGTTTCTTCTCACATTGGTTGATACACTTTGGACACCAAAATTGAGCCAAATCCGAAACAAGGAAATCGGTTCTACTTTGAATGGTTGATAAACTTTGGATACCAAAATTGAACCAAGTCTATTGCTTCTTTGCAAAATGGTTCATAAACTTTGGACACCAAAATTGAGCTAAATCCCAAACAAGGAAATTGCTTTAGCTCTGAATGGTTGATAAAATATGGACACCAATACTGCGCCAAATTTGAAACAGGGAAATTGCTTCGACTTAGAATGTTTGAAAAACCTTGGCATGAAAATTGAGCCAAATCTGAAACAGGGAAATTGCTTCTGTTTAGTATCGTTGATAAACTTTGGACACCAAAATTGAGCAAAATCCGAAAAAGGGAAGTTGCGTTTACTCTTAATGGTTGATAAACTTTGGACACCAAAATTGATCCAAATCCGAATTAGGGAAATTGCTACTACCCAGAAAGGTTGATAAAATTTGGACACCAAAATTGCGCCAAATTCGAAATAGTGAAATTCCTTCATCTCAGAATGATTGATAATCTTTGCACACCAAAATTGAGCCAAATCCGAAATAGGGAAATTTCTTCTCCTTAAAATGGTTGATAAAATTTACACACTAAAATTGCACCAAATTTGCAACAAGAAAATTGCTTCTAGTTGTTAAACTTTCGACACCAAAATTGAGGCGAATCCAAAACAGGGAAATTGCCTCTTCTCATAATTGTTGATAAACTTTGGACAACAAAATTGATCCTAATCCGAAACACGGAAATTGCTACTACCTAGAATGGTTGATAAAATTTGGACATCAAAATTGCACCAAATTCGAAACAAGGAAATTACTTCTTCTCATATTGGTTGATAAACTTTGGACATGGAAATCGAGCAAAATCGGAAACAGGGAATTTGCTTCTACTCAGAATGGTTGATAAACTTTGGACACCAAAATTGAGACGAATCTGAAACAAGGAAATTGCTTCTTTTTAGATTTGTGGATAAACCTTGCACACCAAAATTGCACCAAATTCATAACAGGGATTCCATCTAGTTGTTAAACTTTGGACACCAGAATTGAGCCAAATTCAAAACAGCAAAATTGCTTCTGCACAAAATGGTTGATAAACTTTGAACACCAAAACTGAGCCAAATGCAAAATAGGGAAATTTCTTCTTCTCATAATGGTTGATAAAATTTGGACAGAAAAATTGAGCCGAATCCAAAACAGGGAAATTTCTTTGTCTCATAATGGTTGATAAACTCTGGACACCAAAATTCATCCAAATCCGAAACAGGGAAATTGCTTCTCCTCAAAATGGTTGATAAAATTTGGAAATTGCTTCTGCTCCATTAAATTTGGACACCAAATCCAAAATAGGAAAATTGCTTATGCTTAGAATGGTTAACATGTTAAAACCAAGACATTTGATGATGTTTGATCCCTAATACCTTGATAGGTTTTAATGATAACAAATGTAATAATATTTGATCAACTAATGATTTTAGACTAAGTGATTTCAGGAAATCAAAGTAAGAACAGACAATGGTAATATCTCTCAACTCAAATCCTACACTCTAACTGTCTAAGAACTTATATTGGTTATATTTAGCACTAAAAATGGCTATAAACAGATTTAAATAAGTTCTTAACTATTTATACTATGTATGCAGGCTAGACGATGTCTGATGCCCAAGCCAGACGATGTTTGAAGCCAAGGCCAGACGATGTCTCAAGCCAAGCGCCAGATGATGTTTGATGCCCAAGGCCAGACGATGTCTCAAGCCAAGCGCCAGATGATGTCTAAAGCCAAGGCCAAATGATGTCTGAAGCCAAGGTCAAACGATGTCTGATGCAAGGCCAGACGATGTCTAAAGCTAGAACATACCATGTCTTTTTAATTAAAAATGTGTTTGTTAAGCCAAACAATGTCTAAGGCTAGACCAGTGATCTGCTGTCGCGCACGGATAAAAAAAAACGAGTGATTTTGAAAATGTAGTTACGGTAACGACAACTCGAGTATCGTTCTCAAGGATTCTTGTATTATTATTAATCAATGCAGTAACGGTTAATGGGGGGTTTAGATTATGATTTCAAGAAAAAGGAATTAAAATAAATTGTGATTATCGAATAAGCTAAAGCGAATCAACCTACTGTATCGACTTCTGACTTATCATTGATCCCTATAAATTCCAATTCCCTAAACGGGTCTGATCCTATTCGACTATAATAACCACTGACAAGCGCAATAGAAATTATACGGCATATGATCTTGAATTCCGAATTAAGCAAACGGATTAAAAACTATTGCGAATTAAGCAAACGCAATCTGATCAAACGCGATAATGTAAAAGCTACGTTAACGCGAAATTGATTTAAGATCAAACAACCAATCGAATTTAAGATTTATATCCCATAACAACAATCAAATTAAGCAAATAATTGAGATTATTGGAATAAATCAAAGGAAACAGATTGACATGGAATTTATAAAAGAACCTCAAAGCGGAATCCGATTGCAGTAGATCGATTCTTCGAAAATTAGTTCTCCATTACAATTGCTCAAAACTCTCCAAAAAATTTCGTGAATAGTGAGTGAGTGAATAGTGCTGCGTGAACAGTGAATCTTCTGCACAGCAGCCGGCCCTAGCGTTTTAATAGAATAAGAGTTTCACTAACAATCCGAACCGGGTCGGAAAATACAAACCAGGCCCATAAAATTGACCCAAAACAAATTATTTGTTAACGTTTGCAACTTCGACGAATTATTCAAGCCTTCTACAATCCGAATCAGCTTCTGACTCCAACATGAAAGTTGTAGCTCTTTCTCTTATCTTTCCAACGAATATTAGAACGCCTCAATCCGATTCCTGTAGCTCCAGTTATTAATTTTCCATTGAAAGCTGCTAATGCTGAAAATAAAATACGAAAATTAAATAAAGCTAGAAACAAACTTAAATATGAAAACACACTAAAATGGTGAAACTAATGAAATAAACTAAGGAAATGCCTAAGAATAACAGTAGAAGAATGTGCATGAAGATGCACTGATCAACCAGACCATGTCTTTTCATTAAGAATGTGTTTGTTAAAGCCAAACATTGTCTGAGCACAAATAGACCATACTTAATCAAGACCAGACTATGTTTGTTAAGCCAGACTTTGTCTATGCAGGAACAGAACATAAACTGTCATAAGTACTTAGGAATACATGACTGAAGAAAGACTGATCTTTTTGAGAGAAAAGATTGGGATGGTCTAGGTGAATTAATGTTTTATCACTGTCTGCTATTCACTAGTAGAACTAAGGACACATCGTCTAGTGTGATACTTAAGTGAGGCATGTGCATGTCACGTATTTCGCGCTCAAAGTATGAGTTAGACCATGTGAATTTTTTAAAAAACCGTTTTATAAATTAAGCATTCATTTGAGTCTAAGCCATAAAAGCCCAAAACGCACATTCAAGTCTGTCATAAACGTGTCGTTTCAATCATTCCCTAATCGTACTATCATATTTAATGCTCACTCATTACCTATTCTAGCCTACTATTGCCAAACATATTTCCCAAGCTTTCGAAACCTCTCATTTCTCTCACCCATTCTCTCTGCAACCAAGAACCTCAAGAAACCCTAAACACAAACCCTCACCATGGCCAAATGTAATCTGATCAAGGGCTCTTCCTCCTCCCAACTACCAACCTCACAATCAACCTTTCAAGCTTCTGATGAGCGTCCTGCAAACGTAATGCCGGAGTCCACTACGGACACCAACAGTTCGGCATCCAACATTGACCTCGAGGTCGCGAAAGAATGAAGACTCCTTGACGTAGAGAACATTATAATCAAGCCACGAGGTTCCTACACTGGGAACATTCACGTGGAGTACTACATTGACATACCTTACCTTGAGGAACGTGGTCTTAACATCTCAAGGTACTTCGAGTTCGCTAGGATCAGGGGTTACTTCAATGATCGCCAGAAGATCGCCCCTAGACTTATTAGAGAGTTCTAGACAAATGCTACAATCAAAGGAAATGAGGTTGTTAGCAACGTCTTTGGGTATGAAGTTACGGTCTTTCCCTCCTCCATTACTCAAGCAATAGGGTGCGAACTGCACTCAAACTACTTCACAGAGGCATGGAACAAGGACCTTGAGAAAGGTACAGTAGAAAGGTTCATTCTTGGAGCCAACTACAAGGTGGCCAAGGATGTCAAGAAGTTGCACCCAGCCAACTTCCCACCTCTGACCAAGTTGATGCTGAACATTGTCAACAAGACCACCTTGCACAAGATAGGGTCAAGAGATCATGTATCAGCTCTACACAGGTTCATCCTCTACCACATCATCAGAGGGATTCCATTCAATCTTCCACACACGCTATTCTACAACCTGATTAGCCACATTCAATGCCTATCAACCTCTGTGGCAACATACTACACAGTTCTAATAAACAAGATCCTCTAGGATACTAGTTGCTACAACAGACTGTACACAAAAATCCAATCAAGAAATCTGGATGAGCTGGAGTATGTGAGAGTGGAAGGCCCATTCGTCCAACAGAGGATATTGACCTCCTCAAGTCTGCTTAAGTTGAACATGGGATTTGAAATAACCAAGGGATCACCTGCAAGGTTCCCTGTACTAACTGATGATGATGAAATTGAAGGTCAAAAGAAGAAGGGTGGAAAAGGAAAAAGCCTGGTGATTTATGATGAGGCTGCATCCATCCAACCCTTAGCAAGTAAGATGAGGAGACTTGCTGTTGCGGACCAACAGACAATCCAAACAACACGCAAGGCTGCAGCACAGTCTGCTGCAGAGCCACCAACTAAGAGAGGAAAGCAAACAGTCAAACAAGCACCACCTAGACCACCTACTTTGAGGGTCAAGTCTAGAGCCCAACAGAAGGGTAAGGGTGCTGCCAAAATGACTGTTGAACCTCAAGTGTCTCTGAAGGAGGTAGTAGACATTGGTTTGCAAGCTGTAAAAGTTGTTGAGGCTGAAGAAGAAGACTCATACGAGGGACTAGTCTTCAAGAGACCTAGAAGATCACTCAGTGCACAACAGACCACTAAGTCAGAGGGTTTAACCATCATACCACCCAGCACCACAGCCAGGAAGCTGACTGTGAAGAGAAAATTGATGTTGGAAGAAGACACACCTGGACAGACAACCACCTCAACCACCAATCCAGGTATCAATTTACCTACATTCACTCTACCCACTCACCCTCGCTCTACATACAAACTTCCAAGGAAGAATATTCCTCAAACGATCCCAGTCTTAGCCCAAACACAAGCCACAACAGACACATGTCTATTGAACCGCTATTGTCTGTGTCACCTATGGTCGAGGCCGTACCCAAACCAAATAAAAACAATTAAATGCAGTAACTAGGAAGTGATCCTAGGTCGTCTCCCAGTGAGCAGTGATCAAACAAACGTTCATAACACTTAACAACAATAAAACAGTAACAAATGGGGGGGGGGGTTTCTTTGTTTTAATAATTTAAACAGCAAGCAACTTGAATTAAAAATAACAGAACTAAAACGTGTTGTTTCCCCTTGATTCAAAAGCAAGCCTCTTATCCTAGGTTACGAGAATCTATCCCTAATCAATTCAGCCACTTAATCCAACCCGGAATTAATTTACTAAGCGAAAATTAATACAAGGTTTTCATTATGTGATTAAGCAACACATACACCAATTAATTCCTCTCACTGGTCCATTACAGAATAATTGGTGAAGGGGAAAAACTGATCAGAAATTAACATTAATAACAAAACCTCAAAGAGAGCTAGTGCTTAGTCCTCAAGAGAAAACAACACTGGAAATTTAACCCTCCATTCAAATTAAACAGCAACTGGAAACGTAAATAGCAAACTGAAAACGAAACAGGGGACAAAATGCAGAACAAAAACGAAACTGGAAATGGAAACTGAAAACGAACCAACAATGAAGAACGAAAATGGAAACAGAAGCAGAAAAATGAAATTGCAATTGAAACCGAAGCTGGAAAAACGGAAAATGAAGAAAACTCTGCTCTACATGAACAGAAGCATGCTGGGGACATGAACCCCTTTTTCTCCACAGTCGAAAAATGAAACTAAACCCTAACCGCCCCCCTCTCCATGACGGCTGGGCCTTAAATTTGTCTCACTAAAAGTCACTTACACAAAACCCAAGGCTACTAATCTGATTTGGGCCCATAAAAATCTGATGCGGCCCAATTACAAAATACAACAATAAAATAAACTGGACAACAAATAAAACTAAAACAGTCTCCTCTCTTCTAGCCCAAGCTGGTTCAGCCCAATTCTAGATCCAAGCCCAATTGCTTATAATTCTCTTGAAATCAAATTAAAATACAGAATTAGTCAAAAAGGCCCAAATGATAAAACTGCATAATTAATTTGACAATTAAGGCTAATCAGTAATTAAAATGATGACAGAAAGGGGTAAGAAATAGGAGAAAATAATGACACATCAACCTACACAAACCATAGTAAACCAAACAGTTGTTGCATAGTCTGATGCCCAAGCACAAACTATGCAAGGGCCACTATTTGAACCCACTATTCAGATAGAAGATCAACCTACGTCTGCCCCCACTGGACAGACGATCACCCAACAGACTGAACCCACTATTCAGTCTGAGACATAATCTGATCCCACAACTCAGACTGTTGTACCAACAACATCTCCACAAACTCAAAGAAGATGTCAGACACAGTGGTTTCCTACCACCACACTAAGTCTGTAATCATCTCGTCTAGGTCAGTTGAAGAGATAGTTGCTCTATCTCTTGAAGTGTCTGTTGTTCCCTCATGGGACAACAGACCATTCAGTCTGGACAACAACACACCTTTGTCCAGATTCAAAGAAGACACTCCTCCTTCTCCTCCCTTTGGCTCCTAGCATCAAAACATGATGCAACGCTTCTCATTGTGCTATGTGGGAGAAAATGCTGAGTCTGCAGCGTACAAAGAAGAGACTCAATTGGAGCTAGCTGTAGATGATGCACATCTAGCTAGAAGGCTACAACAGGAAGAATACATCTAGCTAGAAGGCTACAGCAAGAAGAATACGCCTCTGCCATCCCTTTGATACGTCAGCTAGTGCATGAGATTGCACACTAGTACAACTGCATGAGAAAGGGATTGGACTACTTTACAGTGGAACCAGCCCTACTAGTTGAGCTAACAAAAGATGAGAAGAAGCAACTGGAGGCCACTGTCAGAACAATGCATCATGATGCATTGTACTATCGAGGGTCTCTATTCGACCTCCTCAGCTCATTACACAAGGAGTTACTCCCAACCATCTAACCTTTTAGGCCACGTGTGCTGAATACAGGGCTCTATGTCACTTGAAGTTTCAATGCACAAACCCTAGACAGTTGTATCCACCTAGCCTGCATATATCTGAAGACATTGATATACGTGTTGCTCCAGACCGTATAGTCACCAAGCTCCCAACTATCAACCCCAACAAGTTGAAGGGGAAGAAGATTGCATGAGCAGACAATCTTCCACAGCACATACCAGACATTAAGCCATTGCCTCAATAGGAGAATATTCTGCCACCGAAAAACAATAAAGTAGATGCTGGCATCTACGGCAGACTTTGATGAGTAATATGCTTCACACCACAGGGTCACCCAATCTTTTAGATGAAGAGAAACAGAAGATTGACATTATAGGTGAAGGCTCCTCCTCCTCTAGTAGTTTCATTCACGTGTCAAACATAGTGGTTGTGCCCACTCTGCTAACCCCTCACACCCCTATAGATGAAGAGGAAGCTAAGAGGATGCTTGCTGAATACCATGCTGAGTACAAGGTTGCTTAAGCACTGATAGTTACAGCTAAGGCAGCAGAAGCAGCAACTGAAGAAGCAAGAATCCTAGAAGAGGCCGCCAGACTGAGAGCTATGTTAGCTGCTCAAGAAGAGGAGCAACGACTTCATAATCTGGCTTAAGAAAAGAAGGCCAAGGAAGAAAATGAGAAAAAACTTAGGGAGTTAGCCTTGAAGCAAGAGGCTGAGGCAGCTCAGGCTACTGCACTTGTTGCTAAACAAGCTGTAGACTTGGTTGAAAAGTCTACAGAATCAACCCCAGCCCAAGAGTGCATTGATCTAGTGTCCACTCATTCTAGGTCCAGCACTCCAATCACAGCTCTACCATTAAATTCTGCAGCACAATCAGACCCTCTACCTGACTTGGCTGCCCTTGAATCTGCATTGCAAACTAAATTGGGATAAAGACTCTCTACTGAGGTTGCTGCTCAAGTTGAAGCTCAACTGAATGCCAAATTGAAAGAGCAAAGAGCTAGTATCATCAAGGAGGTAACCCTTGCCTTCAATGCCTCCATAGTATCCATTCTCACTCTTAGACCTGCGACAACTCAAGCTCCACCACCACCATCAAAAGATCCTCCGGCAACAGAAGCTCCATCAGAAGCTGGAGAATCCTCAACTAAACAGTCAAACCCATCTTCCAAACCATGACTATGATGCCATTTTCTACTCCATCCTCCACCTTTTTGTTTATGACAAAGAGGGAGAGAATTTTGGATGTATACAATTTACAGACAATGCTTAATAAAATAGTGATTGGTTCACTAATTTTTATACACCTCAACTCACTATTTATTTTTATCTGCTTTAATTATTTCATACTTTAATCTGTCATATGCATCTACATGATAGACTCGAGGGGAGTTCATCATGTTAATAATTGTGCATACTTAACTGCCATGAAATAATTCACACTTTGATACATACACGTCTGTGATTCACTGTTTGTTAAATCAAAATTATAACATGTGTTGTCATCATCAAAAAGGGGGAGATTGTTAGAACCAAGACATTTGATGATGTTTGGCCCCTAATACCTTGATAGGTTTGGATGATAACAAATGTAATAATATTTGATCAACTAATGATTTCAGACTAAGTGATTTCAGGAAATCAAAGTAAGAACAAACAAAGGTAATATCTCTCAACTCAAATCCTATGCTCTAACTGTCTGAGAACTTATATTGGTTATATTTAGCACTGAAAATGGCTATAAACAAATTTAAATAAGTTCTTAATTGTTTATGCCATGTCCGCAGGCCAGACAATGTTTGATGCCCAAGCCAAATGATGTATGAAGCCAAGCGCTAGACGATGTCTAAAGCCAAGGATAGACGATGTCTGATGTAAGGCTAGACAATGTCTAGGGCTAGAACAGACCATGTCTTTTTAATTAAGAATGTGTTTGTTAAGCCAAACGATGTCTAAGGCTAGACCAGACCATGTCTTTTCATTAAGAATGTGTTTGTTAAAGCCAGACGCTGTGTGAGCACAAACAGACCATGTTTGTTAAGCCAGACTTTGTCTATGCAAGAACAAAACGTAAACTGTCATAAGTACTTAGGAATACGTGCTTTATAATTAATTCTTAACTCAAATAAAGGCACTGCTGCAACTGAAACAAAGGGAGATACCCTTTGACATTACTTTCTTTGATTCCTCGTTTTACTTGCAAGTCTCGTACTATGTAAAGTGTGCAAGTACAGCCAAAAGAACCAATCAGCATTGGGATGCACACTTTTAGCTAAAAGACAAACTATAACAGAGACAGAAACCTGCTCCTGTCAAATAAAGCACAGTCAAAACTACTTCAACACTCTACTGTGTGAGACAACGGAAAGACGTCTTCTCCAACGTTCAAATTCATCAAGCCCACCTTATAAGGAAGACTCTATGAAACAAAAAAGAGCAAGAAAGTGAGCAAAACGAATTAAACAAAAACAGAATAACGAAAAATCTAGACAGCAAGAGAAAGCATTCTGAGAGCAAGTCTTGAACACAAGCTGAGAGAAACAGAACACCCATCCTCTACAAGCTCACGCAGATTCATCAATTAATTATATCCTCTCCTTGAGAGTTATCTAAATCTAATACATTTTTGTATAGAAAGCCAGGAGTAGCTTAGTGATAAAAGAATACTTGGGAAGTGTAATCTTAGGGGGAGATTCATACTTGTAACTAGAAGTGGTTTAGAATACTTGTAGTCAGTAGTGGCATAGAGAATACTTGTAGCCAGAAGTGGCAGTGAAGAATACTTGTTTTGTAATTAGTTGATTATGGTGGAACCCTTTGGCAGTTGTTAAAGGAGAACTGGACGTAGCTCAGGTTGAGTGAACTAGTATAAAAACAAGCTCTCATTTGCTGTCTTGTATTTAGAAATATTTATCTTGCTCACTATGCTCTTTTGAAAAGATTTTCTAAGCTTTGCCTTGCAAGGATATATTTGCTACTTTAAACTAACATATATCCAAGAGGGCAATTTGTGAACTAATAGTATTTGCGAAAAGGTTTAAACCCACTATTCAACCCCCCCTCCCCCCTTCTAGTGTGTTCTTGTGTATTTCATAACAACTTTAGACACCAAAATTTAGCCAAATGCAAAATAGGGAAATTGCTTCTCTCATAATGGTTGATAAATTTTAGACACCAAAATTTAGACAAATCCGAAAAAGGGAAATTGTTTCTTCTCATAATGGTTGATAAACTTTGGACACCAAAATTGATCCAAATCCGAAACAGGAAAATTGCTTCTGGTCAAAATGGTTGATAAAATTTGGACACCAAAATTGCACCAAATTAGTAATAGGGAAATTGCTTCTGGTTGTTAAACTTTGGATACCAAAATTGAGCCAAATCCAAAACAGGGAAATTGCTTCTTCTCAAAATAGTTGATAAACTTTGCATACCAAAATTGAGCTAAATGCAAAACACGGAAATTTCTTCTCTCATAATGGTTAATAAACTTTGGACACCAAAATTGAGTTGAATCCAAAACAGGGAAACTACTTTTTCTCATAATGGTTGATAAACTCTAGACAACAAAATTGATCCAAATTCGAAACAGGGAAATTCCTTGTGCTCAGAATGGTTGATAAAATTTTGACACCAAAATTATGCCAAATTCAAAAAAGGGAAATTGCTTCTAGTTGTTAAACATTGGGCAACAAAATTAAGCCAAATCCGAAATAGGGAAATTGCTTCTGCTCATAATGGTTCATAAATTTTGGACTCCGAAATTGAGCCAAATACTAATCATAGAAATTGCTTCTGCTTTGAAGGATTTATAAACATTGGACACCAAAATTTAGCTAAATCCAAAACAGGGAAATTTCTTCTGCTCAGAATGGTTCATAAACTCTGGACTCCGAAATTGAGCCAAATTCGAATCATAGAAATTGCTTCTGCTTTGAAGGATTTATAAACATTGGACACCAAACTAAATCCGAAACAAGGAAATTGCGTCTTCTCATCATGGTTGATAAACTTTGGACACCAAAATTGATCCAAATCTAAAATAGGGAAATTGCTTTTGTTCAAAATGGCTGATAAAATTTAGACACCAATATTGCACCAAATTCAAAACAGGGAAATTGCTTCCTATTGATAACCTTTGGACACCAACATTGAACCAAATCTGAAACAAGGAAATTGCTTCTCCTCAGAATGGTTGATAAAATTTGGACACCAAAATTAAGCCAAATCCAAAACAGGGAAATTTCTTCTCCTCAGCAATATTGATAAACTTTGGACACCAAAATTGAGCCAAATCCAAAACAGGGAAATTGCTTGTGCTCTAAGTGGTTGATAAACATTGGACAACAAAATTGAGCCAAATCCGGAACAAGGAAATTGCTTCTTCTACTAATGGTTGATAAACTTTGGACGCCAAAATTGCGTGAAGTCCGAAACAGGGAAATTGCCTCTTCTCATAATGGTTGATAAACTTTGGACACCAAAATTGATCCAAATCTAAAACAGGAAAATTACTTCTGCTCAGAATGGTTAATAAAATTTGGACACCAAAATTGCGCCAATTTCGAAACAGGGAAATTGCTTCTAGTTGATAAACTTTGGACACCAAAATTGAGCCAAATCCGAAACTGGGAAATTTCTTCTTAACATATTGGTTGATAAACTTTGGACACCAAAATTGCACCAAATCCAAAATTGGGAAATTGCTTCTTTTCATAATGGTTGATAAACTTTGGACACTAAAATTTCAAGAGTACTAACCTAGCATTTGACCAAGTAGGACTTGAGAGAAAGTTTCAATTGTAAGAGCTTGAGGAGCTCTGCTTGGAAGCCTATGAGAATTCCAAGAACTACAAGGAGAAGGTGAAGCGCTTCCATGATAGCAAGATTCTGAGGAAGGAGTTCAAAGTGGGCTAGAAGGTGCTTTTGTTTAACTCTCATCTGAAGCTCATAGTTGACAAGCTTTGTTCTAGATGAGATGGTCCGTATGTTGTTACTAATGTGTTTCCCTATGAAACGGTGGAGAAAAGATGAAGCTACATGCAAGATTTGGAAGGTCAATAGTCACCAAGTGAAGGAATTCCATGAGAATCCTAAAGTGGAGGAGAGTGTGGAGGACCTTTCTTTAGTCAAACCCACCTTTCCAAAAGTGAAGGTCTTTGTACCTTGATGTGCCCTCTTACCTTACTTTACACTTGTTCTTTTGCTCTTGATTGATTTACTTTCATTGAGGACAATGTGTGATTTAAGTGTGGGGGTGTGGGTTTTGAGTTTGAGTTTTTTTTTTAGTTTTTGCTATTTTGAAATTTTTGTTGTTTAGTGGGTGTGTTTGCATGCTTTCCATTAGATTCTTGATTTGCTTGATTGTGAGAAGTCGCATCATTCTTGGTTGAGAGGTTTCATGACTTGATTTGGATACAATTTTGCATCTTTAGTTTATGAGTAGACTTGGAAATTTTGGTTGTGAACTCATTTGTGATAGATTGCTTACCTTTGTGAGTTTGACCTTTGTGTGATTGCACTCATGTTCATAGTTACTCTAGATTTTGTATTGTCTCTTTTTTATGTTTCTTGTTGCACATGCATTATTGAGATGATTTAGGCATTCTTTCTTTTAGCTACTAGCCAAATAGACCACCTTGCCTACTTTCCACTTGTTTCCCCCTTTGTGCCATTTTCCCTTTGTTTCTTTTTGTAGCTCATTACAAGCCTTGTCCTGGAAAAAAAACCATGATTCACCCCTTTCCTTAGGGATTGGAGGAGCTTTGGAATTGTTTTGGGAATGGTTCATAATAAGTGAGGCAGGGTGTCTCAAGTTTTTGTGCTCTAAACCATGAATTTTGATTTTTGAGTAAGTGGTTGGTTAAGTTGACAATTTTGATCTTGGGTGGTGAGAAAAATACATATACATTCACACATATGTAGTAAAGAAAAATAAAAGGATAAAAAAAGAAAGAAAAAGAAGAAGAAGAAATAGAAATAGAAACATAGAAAAAAAATGGAGAAAATGAGAGAATTGAAGTGGTTTTGGTTCTTTGGTTTGAGATACTCTTCTTATGCTTATTGATTCATTCCCCATTGCTCCTCTTTTCTCTTTGGTTTTTAGCCTAAAAATCCTTCTCTCATCCACCCTTCACCTTTGCCCCATTACATCCCTTAATAAAGTCCTTTTGATCTTTAATTACATGTGTTTCAAGTATGGAAATTAGAGACTTGCCAAGATTTGGGTGTGCTTTTTGCATGATGTGTTGAGGGTAGACACAAGCCCATACATATGAGAGTTCATTTCATATCATCATATCATGTGAGTGACTATCTTGAGAGGATTCTATCACTTTTGATTCATTTTCTATTTTTCCTTGTGTCTTGTTTGCTTTGGGTGTTGCAAGTGTGTTCAATAATTGTTTGATCCCTTGATTCTTGGAGTGTTTGCCTTCTATCTCATTTTGTGTAGTTTTGGTATTCATTGGAAAGTGATCTTTGTTTTGCTTTTGTTCTTGAGTATCTTTTTCCTCTTTTGGTCTTGGTTCAATAATTTGGTTTTGCCCAGGAGTGCAATTGTTCAAGTGTGGGGGTATTTGATAGAGTGTATTTTAGCATAGTCTAGAGTTGCATTTATCATAGTCTAGACATATTTTTATACCCCATTTTGGCCCTTTTAGCTGAGTTGTGTGAGATTGGGTCGTTTTGGACCCAAGTGTCTAAAATTGTTATTTGTCACGTTTTATTAATGCTTTTAACACTGTCCCTTGTGCAGCCCATAAATTTTGACACAGGCCTCCTCATATGATGATTTTTGTCTTGTTTGAAAGATAAGGAGTAGATGTGCAATTTCGTGTCGTATGAGGATTGGTAAATTTGGATGTTTCCGGGGTCAAATTTGGGATTCAATGTTACAGTCCTGCACTTGTAATAATTCCACGTTTTAGTTTGTAACTAGGGACTATTTGGTAATTTTAATTAGTTAAAGTAGTCTTTTATTTAGTAGGTTTCAGCCCTCTTTTGGGGGGGGACCACAATTTTAGTCCTTTATATTTTTAGTTTTCCCCTTTTGCAAGACACACTACTTCATTCAATAAAAGTCTCACATTTGGGAATAAAAAGTGCTCTCTTCTCTCTCCTCCCTTTTCTTCTCTTCTTTCCCCCTTCTCCCTCATTTTCATGCAGCTCCATGGCAGCCCCCATGAAGATCTTCATGGAGGGCTAAATCCTTTTGCAACCAAAGAATCATGTGCTTGTGAGTAAATATGAGTTCCTCTATTCTTAATTTCGAATTTTGCTCATGAAAACCCTTTTCCCCCTTTTTCTAATTTTCAATTTCCTTGTTTAATGTATGATAATGATTAGATTAGGGAATTAAAATATGAATTTGGGTCAATTGCAATCGATTGATTGTGATTTAATATGATATGTGCGTGAATTTGCGCCAAATCCACGCACATATCCGAAATTGCTTTTCATAATGGTTGATAAACTTTGGACACCAAAATTGCGCCAAATCCGAAATAGAGAATTTGCTTCTACTCATAATGGTTGATAAAATTTGGACACCAAAATTGTGCCAAATTGGAAACAGGGGAAATTGCTTCTGGGGTGATAAACTTTGGACACCAAAATTGAACCAGATCTGAAACAAGGAAATTTCTTCTGCTCAGAATGGTTGATAAACTTTAGACACCAAAATTGAGCTGAATCCAAAATAGGGAAATTGCTTCTGCTCAGAATAGTTGATAAAATTTGGACACCAAAATTGCACCAAATTCATAACAGGGAAATTGCTTTTGGTTGATAAACTTTGGACACCAAAATTGAGCCAAATGTGAAACAGGAAAATTTCTTCTGCTTAGAATGGTTGATAATCTTTGGGCACCAAAATTGAGTCATATTCGAAACAGGGAAATTTTTTAAATACACACGAACACACTAGAAGGGGTCGGGGGGGTTGAATAGTGGGTTAAAACTTTTAGCAAATACTATTAGTTCACAAGTTGCCTTCTTGGATATATGTTAGTTTAAATCAGCAAATATATCCTTTCCAAGCAATGCTTAGAAAGACTTTCCAAAAGAGCACAATAGGCAAGACAAATAAGTGTAATCACAGGACAACAAATGAGAGCTTGTTTTTGTACTGGTTCACTCAATGCTGAGCTACATCCAGTTCTCCTTTAACAATTTTTAAAGGGTTCCACTATAATCAACTGATTACAAAACAAGTATTCTTCACTACCACTTCTAGCTACAAGTATTCTCTATGCCACTACTGGCTACAAGTATGAATTTCCCCCTGAGATTATACTTCCCAAGTATTCTTTTATCACTAAGCCACTCTTGGCTTTCTATACAATTTATGTATAAGATTCAGATAACTCTGAAAGAGAGGATGTAAACAATTGTTGAATCTTTTTAAGCTTGTAAATGATGGTTTTCTCTTTTTTCTCAACTCATGTTCAAGGCTATTTCTTTAGTGTGCTTTTGCTTGTTGTCTAGATTGATTTGAATTACTTCGTTCTATTTTCCACAACTCTTTTTTTTTTTGTTACATGGAAGCATCCTAATATAGTGAGCTTCATGAATTTGAACGTTGAAGAAGACTTCTTTCCGTTGTCTCACACAGTAGAGTGTTGAAGTAGCTTTGATTGTGCTTGATGTGACAGGAGCAGGTTTCTGTGTGTCTCTGTTATAGTTGTCTTTTAGCTAAAAGTGTGCATCCCAATGTTGATTGGTTCTTTTGGCTATACTTGCACACTTCACATAATACGAGACATACAAGCAATACAAGGAATCAAAGAAAGTAATGTCAAAGAGTATCTCCCTTTCTTTTGTTACAGAAGTGCCTTTATTTGAGTATAAAATTAATTATAAAGGCACGTATTCCTCAGTACAATGACAGACTTCATTCTGTTTCTGCACAGACAACGTCTAGCTTAATAGACACAATCTAGTCTAACTTACTATGGTTTGTTCGTGCACAGACAGTGTTTGGCTTAACATACATAGTCTTATCTGACTTACTATGGTTTGGAATGAGGAACAAGGTTTGTTCTAGCCTTAGGCATCGTCTAGCTTAGCATCAAACATCATCTAGCTTGGCATCAGACATCGTCTGGCCTTGCCTTAGACATCGACTGGCCTTGCATCAAACATCGTCTGGCTTGGCCTCAGACATCGTCTGGCCTTGCATCAAACATTGTCTAGCCTGTAGACTTTACATGATCCATTAAGAGCTTATTTTAGTCTGTTTATAAGCAATTTCAGTGCTAGATTTAACCATTATAAGTTATCAGACAGTTAGAGCATAGGTTTTAAGTTGAGAGAATTTACCATTGTCTGTTCTTACTTTGATTTCCTAAAATCACTTAGTTTAAAATCATCAATTGATTAAATATTATTACCTTTGTTATCATCAAAACCTATCAAGGTATTAGGGGTCAAACATCATCAAATGTCTTGGTTCTAACAATTTCTTTTGCTCTGAATGGTTGATAAAAGTTGGACACCAAAATTGTGCCAAATTCAAAACAGGGAAATTGCTTATGGGTGATAAACTCTGGACACCAAAATTGAGCCAAATCTGAAATAGGGAAATTGTCTCTAGTCAGAATGGTTGATAAACTTTAGACACCAAAATTGAGCCTAATCGAAAACAGGGAAATTGCTTCTTCTCATAAAGGTTGATAAACTTTGGACACCAAAATTGATCCAAATTCGAAACCAGGAAATTGCTTCTACTCAAAATGGTTGATAAAATTTGGACACCAAAATTGCACCAAATTCAAAACAGGGAAATTGCTTCTGGTTGCTAAAATTTGGACACCAACGTTGAGCCAAATCCAAAACATGAAAATTTCTTCTCCTCAGAATGGTTGATAAACTTTGGACACCAAAATTAAGCCAAATCCGAAATAGGGAAATTGCTTCTGCTCTGAATGGTTTATAAACTTTGGACACCAAAATTGAGTCAAATCTAAAACAAGGAAATTACTGCTTCTCATAATAGTTGATAAGCTTTGGACACCAAAATTGCGCCAAATCTGAAACATGGAAATTGCTTCCTCTCATCATGGTTGATAAACTTTGGACATGAAAATTAAGCCAAATATAAAACAGGGAATTTTCTTTTGCTCAAAAAGGTTAATAAACTTTGAACACCAAAATTGACCCGAATCTGAAACAGGGAAATTGCTTCTACTCAGAATGGTTGATAAAATTTGGACACCAAAATTGAGCCAAATTCGAAACAAGGAAATTTCTTCTGCTCATAATGGTTGAGAAACTTTGGACACCAAAGTTAAGCCAAATCCAAAACAGGGAAATTGCTCTTTCTCATAATTGTTGATAAACATTAGACACCAAAATTGAGCCGAATCTGAAACAGGGAAATTGCTTCTAGTTGATAAACTATGGAAACCAAAATTGAGCCAAATCTAAAAAAAAAGGAAATTCCTGCTAATCAGAATGGTTGATGAACTTTGCACGCCAAAATTGAGCAAAATCAGAAACTCGGACATTGCTTCTACTCTTAATGGTTGATAAACTTTGGACACCAAACTTGAGCCAAATCAGAAATAGGGAAATTTCTTCTTCTCATAATGGTTGATAAACTTTGGAGACCAAAATTGAACCAAATACGAAACTAGGAAATTGCTTCGGCTCAAAATGCTTGATAAACTTTAGAAACCAACATTTACCCAAATCTGAAACAGCGAAATTATTTCTGCTCAAAATGGTTGATAAACATTGGACACCAACATTGAGCCAAATCCGAAACTGGGACATTGCTTCTACTCTGAATGGTTGATAAACATTGGACACCAAAATTGAGCCAAATCTAAAATAGGAAAATTTCTTCTTCTCATAATGGTTGATAAACTTTAGACACCTAAATTGAGCCAAATACAACACACGGAAATTGCTTTGGCTTAAAATGCTTGATAAACATTGGAAACCAACATTGAACCAAATCCCGAACAAGGAAATTGCTTCTACTCAGAATGGTAGATAAAATTTGGACACCAAAATTGCACCAAGTTCATAATAGGGAAATTGCTTCAGCTCTCAATGGTTGATAAAATTTGGACACCAATATAGAGCCAAATCCAAAACAGGGAAATTGCTTTTGCTCAGAATGGTTGATAAACTGTGGATAGCAAAATTGCGCCAAATCCAAAATAAAGAAATTGCTTCTTCTCATAATGGTTGATAAACTTTAGGCACCAAAATTGAGCCATATTTGAAACAAGGAAATTTCTTCTGCTCAGAATGGTTGATAAAATTTGGACACCAAAATTGTGCCAAATTCGAAACAGGGAAATTGCTTCTACTCTGAATACATGATAAAATTTGGACCAAATTCATAACAGGGAAATTGTTTCTAGTTGATAAATTTTGGACACCAAAATTGAGCCAAATGCGAAACTGGGAAATTTTTTCTGCTCAGAATGGTTCATAAACTTTGCACAACAAAATTGAGCCAAATCCAAAATAGGGAAATTGCTTCTACTCTGAATGGTTGATAAAATTTGGACACCAAAATTGTGCCAAATTTGGAAGAGGGAAATTACTTCTCGGTGATAAACTTTCGACACCAAAATTGAAACAAATCAAAAACAAGGAAATTACTTTTGGTTAGAATGGTTAATAAACTTTAGACACCAAAATTGAGCCTAGTCCAAAATAGGGAAATTTCTTCTTCTCATAAAGGTTGATAAACTTTGGCACCAAAATTGATCCAAATTAAAAACAGGGAAATTGCTTCTGCTGCGAATGATTGATAAAATTTGGACACCAAAATTACGCCAAATTCAACACGGGGAAATTACTTCTGATTGATAAAATTTGGACACCAAAATTGAGCCAAATCTAAAATAGGGAAATTTCTTCTGCTTAGAATGGTTGATAAACTTTTGACACCAAAATTTAGCCAAATTCGAAACAGGGAAATTGCTTCTTCTCTAAATGGTTTATAAACTTTGGACAACAAAATTATGCCAAATCTAAAATAGGGAAATTATTTCTTCTGATAATGGCTGAAAAGCTTTAGACACCAAAATTGTGCCAAATCCGAAACAGGTGTTAGGATCAGCCGAGTAATCAATCAGGGGGTGAATTGATTTAACGTAAAGTGACAAATTCTTTTCCTTAAAAGATTTTTCACCACCGCTCTTGAGGTTTTAATAAAAGTGTTTTCAGAGAATGTTATATTGATTGAATAAACCAGAAAAATAACCTCAGCTTAAGATATAAATGATTTAGAACAAATTATCTTGATAAAGATCAAATGCTAAATTGAAATAGATCAAGGGTTAGAGAGATTAGGCCTGTTGATTTATACTAGTTCGATCAACCACCGATCTACATCCAATTCTCCCTTTCACCAAGGGGTTCCACTATGAATTTGATTACATACACCATGCACACACAATTCACAGCAAATCCTAATTTCACAACCTGAAACAAGAACCTAGAAGATTGAATGTGAAAATACCATTCACCATCCAATTTCTAAAAACAATACTACAAACAAAATTAAAAATACCATCCAATTTCAACACAGCATTTAGGAACGAAATTCCCACAATGCTAATCAAACAAGATCAATGAAAAGATTAAAGAACGAAAACACCTTGATGTGCTGATATAGAGATATGAGATCAATTCAAGAAACTCCAATATGAGCAAATTTAGCAATAAAGAACAAATGTTCAATCACCTCAATTCATGAAAGAACAAGAGAGGGATATAGTTGTATAGGCTCAGAGGTTTAACCTCAAATGGGTATAGCAGTAAAAGCAATATTGAGTTTTTCTGAAACTCAAGAGATTTGAGAAGTGCAGAAGAAAGAAGAGAATGTTCAAAGCAATATCAAATCTGAAAATCATATCAAAGATTTGGATTTTGACAATTGAAGGAATGAAAAGATATTGTAACTGTTGGTTGTTCTGCATATAATGATATGGATTCAAATATATAGCATGGGTCAAAAAGATTCGGAGTTAGTTAGACAAAGAATGAGTCTTGGAGATCTTTAAAAATGACTGTTATACCAGATATAATCGATTGTAACAAGGTGTAATCGATTATCCCATGTATCAGAATATGATTTACACTTGCTGTCAGCTATTGTAATCGATTGTAGTAGACTTGTAATCGATTGCAAACAAGATAGAGCCAATTATAAATATTAGAGATCATCTGGTAATCGATTGCCACAAGATGGTAATCGATTGCAAATGAAACAGAGCAATTTATGAATCTCAAAGATTGTCTTGTAATCGATTGCAATTCGATGGTAATCGATTGCAATGGATACAGAGCAATATCTTAAATCTAAAATTGTAATCGATTGCAATGGCTGGTAATCGATTAACCCGATACCAAAGATGGTTTCAAAATTGATTAGGCCATTTGGTAATCGATTCCTACAACTTGTAATTGATTGCAATCACTCAGAATTAGTTCCTAAGAAGTAAATCATCTAGTGATGCTAGAGATAATAGAAAACAAGGTAAATCATAACATCAAGCAAGAATGATATGGCTTAGTCTATAATAAACAATACAATGCCATCATCCATACATGTTATGGCATAAAATAGAAAACTCTAGACTAAGAGAACGGAGAAGACTTAGGGTATGAAGATACCAAAAATCTAAATGAAGAGGCAAGGCGTCAATCTTCAGTCTCCCCCTTTTTGGTTTTGAATACCCAAAAAAATGTGCTTAAGTCTTTGAAGTGTTCCTGTCTAAAAGGTTTGCTAGATATAAAACTTTAGTTAGCATAAAATAGGACAACAAAGATTAGTAAACTTTCTCCCCCTTTTTGGTTTTCAAATCACCAAAAGGTTAAGAATTGAAACAAATATAAATCTTGGAGAAAATAAACAAGTTATATATATCAAATATAAGCATTGTTCTGATTAATAACAAAATATAAAACATAAACAAAATATGAAATGTTTAGAAATGCAATAAAGAAAATATGAAATGAAATGCTAAAAGATTAATGAGACATCTTCAGCGTCAATCTTCATCGCCATCAGAGTCACTAGGATGCATTGCTTCCAATTTAGTAGAAATCTTGTTAAGATTGTAGCGAAGCTCCAGGTAGTGCTCGTTTTCTCGTTTGGAGAGTTCTTCATGTTATCTGGTGAGCTCTTGCTGTGTCTTCATTATCTGATTTAGCTTGTCCAGCACCAACACCTCAAATGTAGATGCTTGAGGAGGTTGCTCAGCTTGTGCTTCTGGCAGTGTAACAAGTTGATCATCTTCTTCAACTACTACATGACCTTCTTTATGTTCCCAACCATCATCAATTTCAACTAAGCCCATTTGCTTCAAATGCTTGGCTGAGAGTTCACCTTCAAGTCATGCAAAATCAGTGACCACATCATCAGTCTTCACACCAAAATGGTTAAGAATACATGATACTAGAACAGGATAGGCAGTTTTGATGTCGTTTGGCTTGCTAATTTTCTACATATGGTTAGTGATTGCGAAAATCCAGTCCACCTGATAGTTGTTCTTCATAAGAAACAACAATAGCAGATCATCTTCTAAGAGGGCTCCGTGATTACTCCCCCGTGGTAGGATAATCCATGAGAGGATGTAGGCTAGCATTTGGTCCTCTATCTTCATTCGTCCAACAAGAAATTTGTTACGAATGGGATTGTCAAGATCACGAACCATGTCCCTATGGACTTTTGTTTTGTTGTAATCTATACCTTCAATATCCTTTATAGACCTTAACATTGGTTCTATTTCATCATTCACTCTTTCAATGCCCGCAATGGAGAACCATAACTCCTAATTCATCTAAATATCCTTGTTGGGGACATGGGATTGAATGTACCCAATATCCCCATTAATACTTAGGTTATAGTAGAAAAATTTAACCAAATCAGGATAGTAGGTACCTTTCAATTCAGCCAAGTCAACTAGCCCTTGGTCATCAAGAATGCTATGAAAAGTGAAGCCTTGCTGAACCAGCCATTCTTCTCTAAGATAGCGTGGTTTCAGAATCTCTTTCCTTAAGAAATCCTGAGCAAACCCCAGTTCTTCACTTCTGGTGCGGAACCAGTCGCAAAGTGGTGGAGGATGTTGTCGAGGAGGAGAGGAGGAGGAGCGAGCAACTGAACGTCGAGGGCGCTTGGTGGGTGCCTTCTGAGGGTTAGATGGCCCTTCCATTGCTATTTTTCCTTTCTCCTGTGAGAGCTTTCTCTCAATCCGTTGTTGAATTCAAGCGGAGTTTGGGTGTACAGTGCAAGATTTTGTGCGTGGTTGATGTTTTGAGGAGGAGTCAACCATTTGAATTTAAATGCAGAGGTAGGGCACGAGTTGGAAGTTGAGCAATTTTTCAGAGAGTGGGTCTTCTGAAAATGGAGGGAATGAACTGTTGTTTTGCCTCTTAATATTCCAAACTATAACGTCGTAATCGATTGGCACTCCCAGTAATCGATTGTTATAGAGTCAAAGAGTCTGGACCTTGGTCAATCTGATACTAGTAATCGATTGGTATGGGTTGCAATTGATTAACCCGATGGTCTAAACAGAGCAGTATAGGCAATCTGAATATGGTAATCGATTGGTGTGGGTTGTAATCGATTAATACGATGGTTTGAGCAAAATGAATTGTGTTATCTAAAGCTGGTAATCGATTGGTGATTGCTGGTAATTGATTGGATTGTTGACCAGAGAGGGTCTTGAAGCTTCAGATGTCTCATGGTAATTGATTGGCTTACCTTGCAATCGATTAACCCGTGTTTTTATACAAAAGATTTTGAATGCAGAATAGAATATAATCTATTTATGCAAATGGTAATCGATTGATAGTTATGACAGATCAAAATTATGTAGAAAAAAAGAATTATTAGTTTTAAAAGATTTTTGTACAGACACTCAACAGTTACACGGGGAATATTTCACATTCACACAAGGCTAGGGTGAATGATGTATTTCCTATGGCTAAGTGAGTGAAGCCTCACTTATGATGCCAAGCTCATTCCTAAAAAAATACATCCTCTCCCTAGGTAGAGGTTTGGTGAAGATGTTGGCCAGTTGGAGGTTGGTTTCTACAAATTCTATACTACAATCACCCCGCTGTATATGGTCTCTAATAAAGTGGTGCCTAATCTCGATGTGTTTGGTCCGGGAATACATGACAGGATTTTTGGTAAGGTTAATGGCACTAGTATTGTCACACATTAAAGGGATGGCTTCTAGCTTCAACCCAAAATCTAAGAGTTGTGGTTTGAGCCAAAGAGATTGAGCACAACAGCTCCCAGCAGCTATGTACTCAGCCTTAGTTGTAGATAAGGCTACACAAGCTTGCTTCTTGCTATGCCAAGACACAAGATTGTTCCCAAAGAGATGACAAGTACCACTTGTGCTTTCTCTATCCATTTTACAGCCAGCAAAGTCTGAATCAAAATAACCTATGAGTGTTGGTTGGACACCCTTGGGATACCACAAACCTACATCTATGGTTCCTCTAAGGTACTTAAGGATACATTTTACAATTGTGAGATGGGATTCCTTAGGGTTGGATTGGTACCTAGCACACATGAAAACACTGAACATAATGTCAGGACGACTAGACGTAAGATAGAGAAGAGACCCTATCATACCACGATAGAGTGTTTGGTCGACACTTTTACCTCTCATCAGCATCCAAATAGCAATTGGTTGCCATTGGAGTTGTTGCTACCTTGCAGTTGTCCATCTTAAACTTCTTGAGTAGATCTTTGCAGTACTTGCTTTGGTGAAGAAAGATCCCTTGAGTCATATCTTTGACTTCAAGTCCAAGAAAGTATTTCAGTTCACCCATCATTGACATTTCAAATTCTCCCTGCATACCTTCTACAAATTTCTTGCAAAGCATCTCCTTAATGGATCCAAATATAATGTCATCAACATAAATTTGCACTAAGAGAATATTAGATTTGGTATGCTTTATAAAGAGAGTTTTATCTACTTGACCTTTGATCGAGGCCGTACCCAAACCAAATAAAAACAATTAAATGCAGTACTAGGAAGTGATCCTAGGTCGTTTCCCAGTGAGCAATGATCAAACAAACGTTCATAACACTTAACAACAATAAAACAGTAGCAAATGGGGGGGTTTCTTTGCTTTAATAATTTAAACAGTAAGCAACTTGAATAAAAAAAAGTAACAGAACTAAAACGTGTTGTTTCCCCTTGATTCAAAAGCAAGCCTCTTATCCTAGGTTACGAAAATCTATCCCTAATCAATTCAGCCACTTAATCCAACCCGGAATTAATTTACTAAGCGAAAATTAATACAAGGTTTTCATTATGTGATTAAGCAACACATACACCAATTAATTCCTCTCACAGGTCCATCACAGAATAATTGGTGAAGGGGAAAATTGATCAGACATTAACATTAATAACAAAACCTCAAAGAGAGCTAGTGCTTAGTCCTCAAGAGAAAACAACACTGAAAATTTAACCTTCCATTCAAATTAAACAGCAACTGGAAACGTAAATGGCAAAATGCAAAATAGAAACGAAAACAAGGATAGAAGGCAAAAACGAAACTGGGAATGGAAACTGAAAACGAACCAACAATGAAGAGCGAAAATGGAAATAGAAGCAGAGAATGAACAAAAACACTGCTCTACATGAACAGTAGCATACTGGGGACGTGAAACCCTACTCTGAATAGTGAAAAACGAAAACTAAACCTCACTCCCCTTTTCTGTGACGGCTGGGGCTTAAAACCCTTCTGTCTCACTCAAAAGTCATTTACATAAAACCCTAGGCTACTAATCTGATTTGGGCCCATAAAAATTTGATGCGGCCCAATTACAAAATACAACAATAAAATGAAATAAAATAAAACTGGATGACAAATAAAACTAAAACAGTCTCCTCTCTTCAAGCCCAAAATGGTTCAGCCCAATTCCAGATCCAAGCCCAATTGCTTATAATTCTCCTAAAATCAAATTAAAATACAGAATTAGTCAAAACGGCCCAAATGATAAAACTGCATAATTAATTTGACAATTAAGGCTAATCAGTAATTAAAATGATGACAGAAAGGGGTAAGAAATAGGAGAAAATAATGACACATCAACCTCTTATAAAATCATCTTCAATTAAGAAGTTACTTAGCCTTTCATACAATTGCCTTATGGCTTGTTTAAGGCCGTAGAGTGCTTTCTTGAGATGGTAAACATGATTTGGACAGGTGGGATCAGTGAAGCCAGGAGGTTGTGACACATATACTTCTTCAATATATCCATTCAGAAAAGCGTTCTTCACATCCATTTGAAATAGTTTGAATTCCTTATGGCATGCAAAGGTGAGAAGGAGACAGACAACTTCTAATCTTGCAATTGGAGCGTATGTCTCGTCAAAGTCAATTCTCTCTTGTTGATTGTAGCCTTTTGCTACAAGTCTAGCTTTGTTCCGAGTGATGATTCCTGAAGTGTCACTTTTGTTACGGAACACCCACTTTGTAACTATTATATTCATCTTTGAAGAATGAGGTACAAGCTCCCAAACTTGATTCCGTTTGAATTGATTTAGCTCTTTGTGCATTGCCATCATCCAAAATTCATCAAGGAGGGCTTCCTCAATGGTCTTGGGCTCTATTTGCGAAACGAAGGCTGCTGCATTGCAAATTTGGTTCATAAAGGATCTGGTTGTGACTCCCTTTTGAATGTCTCCTAGAATATTGTCAATAGAGAGATCTTTTGGCTGCTTCAACTCTTTTGGTAGACCATGAATGGTTGGAGAGACAGCAGATACACTTGAATCTTTAGTGGAGGTAGATGGAGATGTCCCTTGTGCTTGAGGCTCAGTCAAGTCACTGTAAATGGGTCCTGCATAATCATCAAAAGACACATCTTCCTCCAATTTGGAGTCAAACTCATCAAATGCAATGTGTACAAATTCTTCAACAACTAAAGTTCTTTTATTATAAACACGATAGGCTTTATTGGACAGAGAATATCCTAAGAATATAGCCTCATCAGCCTTTGGATCAAACTTGCCAAGTGATTCTTTGCCATTGTTTAAAACAAAACACTTATAGCCAAAAACTCGCAAGTGACTGATATTTGGTTTTCTTTCATTGAAAAGTTCATAAGGGATCTTTTTCAAAATAGGTCTTATTAAAACACAATTCAAAATATAGCAAGCAGTTGACATGGCATTAGCCCAAAAGTACTTTGGAAGACCGGCTTTGTTTAAAACGGTTCTAGCCAATTCTTCTAAAGATCGATTTTTCCGTTCAACAACACCATTTTATTGTGGTGTTCTTGGAGCAGAAAAGTTGTGCTTAATACCATGATTTTCACAATATTTAGAAAATATTTCATTTTGAAACCTCCCCCCATGGTCAATTCTTAATGAAATAATGGAAAGATTTTTCTCTTTTTGAATCTGTTTGGCAAATTTAATAAAAGACTTTACAGCATCATTCTTATGCTTTAGAAAGTAGGTCCAAGTAAATCTAGAAAAATCATCAACTATAACCAAAGCATAGAGGTTTCCTCCAATACTCATTGTCCTTGAAGGACCAAAGAGATCTAAATGTAAGAGCTCAAGAGGTTTAACAGTTGAAACAATGTTTTTAGCTTTGAAAGAATTTTTTGTTTGTTTACCTCTTTGGCAAGCTTTACATAAGCTCTCTTGTGAATATTTTTGCTTAGGGAGACTAATCACTAGGTCCCTTGAAATGAGCTTGTTGAGATGGTTCATATGTATATGTGTCATTCTCTTATGCCACAGCCATGAGGTATCAACCTTACTCATGAGGCAGTTTTCAAAAGGAATGTAATTTTCAAAGTCAAGCACATATACATTATGAATTCTCTTGCCAACAAGTTTAACATTACCTTGCTTATCACTAATCAAGCACTTTGAATGATCAAAAGATACTCCATACCCTTTGTCACAAAGTTTGACTAATGCTAAGAAGGTTATGCTTCAACCCATCAACAAACAAGACCTTTTCAATTATAGTTGAGAAGTTACCTATGTTACCTTCACCTGCAATTCTCCCTTTGTTGTTGTCTCCATAAGTTGAAGACTAACGCCTCGCCTCTTCATTTAGATTTTTGGTATCTTTATACCTTAAGTCTTCTCCGTTCTCTTAGTCTAAAGTTTTCTGTTTTATGTCATAGCATGTATGGATGATGGCATTGTATTGTTTGTTATAGACTAAACCATATCATTCTTGTTTGATGTTTTGATTTGCCCTATTATCTATTATCTCTAGCATCACTAGATGATTTACTTCTTAGGAACTAATTCTGAGTGATTTCAATCAATTACAAGTTGGAGGCATCGATTACCAAATGGCCTAATCAGTTTTAAAACCATCTCTGGTATCGAGTTAATCGATTACCAACCATTGCAATTGATTACAATGCTAATTTTAGATTTCAAATATTGATCTGTATCCATTGCAATCGATTACCATCAAACTGCAATCGATTACAAGACAATCTCTGAGATTCAGAAATTGCTCTACTTCATTTGCAATCTATTACCATCTTGTGGCAATCGATTACCAGATGATCTCTGATATTCAGAATTGGCTCTGAATAATTATTTTTCTATTAAAATTTTTATTTTTATTAAATTGTAGATATTTAATTTGTAAAATACTATCATTTACTGTAATACTAGATTTTTTGCCCATGCCATGCACAAACTATTTCTTTAATCATGGTAATTTTGAAATTCTAAATAGAATATATAATAAATAAATATAACATTATGAATATAAATAATAAATTTGATCTATTTGTATTTAAACAAAAGATAATAATTATTTTTTAATAAAAATATTGTATATTTATTAATTTTTAATTTAAATGAATACCAATAAAAGAATTATTTAAATAGATACAAATCAAAATTTAATTTAAATTAATACCAATAAAAATTAATTAATTAATTAAATATTAATTTTAAATATGTAAATTCATTTTTATAATAAATGGATACCAACCACAACTTGTAAATAAATGTGTTAGAATTATTTAATTTGAATAATTTAAATTTTATCTATTTTCAAAAACAAACAAAAAAATATCTTGACATGTAAAAAAAAACCTTTTTAACAACATGTACAAAAATATTAAATATTTTTAAACAAATAAAGTTACTAAATAGTAATTTAATTCATTTTAATTGTTTTCAATTTCAATTAAAAATTTACAACAATTTTTAACTTATTAAAATTACTTAATTATTTTTGGTGCATAAGGAGGGCTTAGGAACTCCTAGAAAATATTAATATTAAAAAGCTTGACAAATCCCATAATTTACATCATCATTTAAAAGAGTATAGATAAACCTAGGACTTGAATAACAAATCTCACACTCTCCATTAAGGGTAAAGTCAAATTTTGTTAAAGCATTCGCAACCATGTTTGCTTCTCGATTCACATATCTCCACGTATAACTTCCTCCATTGGTCATAAATTCTTTAATAGATTGAACCAATATAATCATTGGACTTGTTGCTCGACGTGTGCCTTCCATTAACTCAATTGCATGTTTTGAATCAAATTGAACATACACCCTTTTAAAACCTCTATCCCATGCAATTTTGATGTTCATAGCAATGACCCATACTTCTGCATGCACAATTGAGTCTTAAAAAGGTATTGATAGTATTTTTAAAATATTATAATTTTAAAAAAAGTATTTATATTGTTTTAAAACAATTGAAAATAATAATTTGAATATAATTATTTAATCCTAACTATTCTCAATTTCAAGAAAACATTCATAACATATTTGATGTTTGAATTTCAAAAAAGCATTTAGGATTATTATAATAATTTAAATAAGTAAATTTCAAATTATTAATTTAACATGTAGTATTTATAACATTCCTAAAAAAATTAAATTTTAAGAAAGTATTTATAAGAGTTTCAAATATTTAAAGTTAAAAAATATAAAATCACTAATTTATTTGCACATATTTTTAATTTTTAATATAAAAAAATTAGACCCTAATCTTGATCGGATCCTAAATGCATATAAAAACTCATTTTTTACACTTAAATAAATAATAAAAGATATTTTCTTATTAAAAAAATAAAGAATAAAAATTACACAATAAATTAAAAAAAATATTACAAAAAAATATATTTTAAAATTATCTATTTATTCAAAAATCAATAATTTATTTTATAGACATAATCAAAATCATGTAAGTGTACTTAGTGCATATCATAAATATTAACATAGATTTTAATGTGTATAAAAAAATGTTTACACATATATAAAATTGTTAAACAAATGTTGACAAATATAACTAATATTTAAATGTATGAAAAAAAAAATATGATTCTAATATTTAGAGATTTATCATTAGCACATCAACATTTAAAATAAATAAATTATATCACCTTAATGGTTATACCATTATAATAACCTTTAAATATTCATCTTAATTTCTTATATATTTCATACTTTCTATGTTCAATAAAAAAAATATTCTAAAAAATAATGAAGTCATAAAAAATAGAGATTAATGCTCATGCAGCATTATTGTAAAATAATTGGAATTAAACAAAATCAATATAGTAGGATGTCATTTTGTCTCCAATTATTATTTTTTGAATTTTGAAATAATTTTTCACAAATTAAATTATTAATTACAAAATATTATTTTGAATTAGGACTTAGAGTTATTATATCTTCAAATCGAATGATTAAAATTTTATCTTTATAACATGATATTATATTTTAAAATTTGAATGAATATAGTTAGTTAAAAAAATATTGAGAGAAAATTTTGTTTACATTTAAAAAATATCCAGACAACATATAGTCAAAATTTAATGTTATTTTTATATTATTCAATAAATTATTTTTATTAATTAAATTCAATTTTAAACAAAATTTTAAAAAAATCTATCTATTTAATAGTTTTGATAATAATTGATTTTATTTCATTAATAAAAAAAAACTTTCCAAATCAATCTCCTTATTAATTTTCAAAATAATTATATACATGTACTTATTTTATAATGGCATCATTTTTTAATCATTTAATTAACTATGTAAAGGTTACAAGAGGGGGTAGAGAGAGACAAGAGAGTTTAAGGGTCAGGAGAACTGTGTCTCTCAACTCTTCAACTCACCTATTTATAGCATGGCAACCATAGGTGGATGCCAAAATTATAAATTAGAATTTATTGAAATCCAATCCAAACACGGATTTCTTATACGGATTTCAATCTATAATTCAAAAGCATTAATCTGAGCGCCTGATGCCTTAGAGGTCAAATTCGAAGGAATCCTTAAACAAAAATACCCTCAATCTAAAGAACAAATAATTCGTTTTCATTCAGGGGCGTGGAGTGAAACCCAGATTAAATATAGCACTGTAAAGAAGGAAATTTTATCTATAGTGCTATGTATCACAAAATTTCAGAGTGACTTAGTCAATAAAGAATTTTTATTAAGGGTAGACTGTAAGTCTGCAAAAGAAATTTTGGAAAAAGATGTTCAAAACATCGTTTCAAAACAGATATTTGCTAGATGACAAAGTCTTTTATCTTGTTTTGATTTCAAAGTTGAATTTATAAAAGGAAAACATAATTATATCCCTGATTTTCTAACACGAGAATTTTTACAGGGTCAGACCCTAAACCGACTTAGCTCTAGAAGAGATAAACAGAAAATTAGATCAGCTAAAATTATCTAAAATCAACACTTTAACTAAAAAACCTAAGAAGATCGCACAAGAACATAAAACTGCGATACCTTTAAAAGATAAGATTCTAACTATAGTAAAAGAAGATGAACATGAATTAATACCCCTAGTTTTATCAGCTCATCTTGTTAGATATTGGATCTACTGAAATAACTCCAGAAAAAGACAAAAGGGATCCTTCAGTCGTTAATTATTCAAAATTAAAAATCTTAAAGGTTCTCACCTTGATGGATTGGAACCAAAACCCAATTACTAAAAAGATATTTTCCCGACTTTTTGACCCTCCTACCTTTAATTATTTTGATTATCAAGAAGCATGGCTCAAGATCCTTCTTGAACCTAACCCTCGCCATTCTTGGTACATTACCTTTAAATATGTCCTTCCAGCCAAAATACCGACCTGGTTTCAAGACTAGTTTCTGCTTGTAGGGCCTGTAAAAGCCATTCTACCTACCAAGGTAATCTCAAAATATGAAAATTATAAAAGGTTAACTCCCAAATTACTAGTACATGAAAAATTAATTAGCTTTTGCTCAATAATGGGGGTGAGCTGGTTAATGCAGCATCTCTATGAATTCCACCAGCATAATTCAGCTCCTTATCCGAAGGCTTTATGCCGTAGGGTAAAAGTTTTTTTGTGGAAAAAATTCGAAGTTAAATTTCTGGAAGATAAGTTTTCTCATTGGAAGACATATATATATTGATTATATTATTATATTATTTATTTGAATATGGACCTACATAAATCTCTGAATATCTTTTAAACTACGCTATTCATAATTATCCCCTTATACCATTGTCCCTTACAACAAAGATAAACACCCTTAACCCGATGAAGTTTTTCTATCCACAATTGGTACCTATGCACTAATTTCACATTGTGAAAAAAACAAAATAAATTCTTTACATAAGAGATATGTTGATACTAAATAATCTCTAATCCAATCATTTATTTGAAGTGATAATTAGAATCAAATTGCCTCACTGCATAGGTAAACATAATAAAATAAAAATAAGAATCAAGAAAAAGAAAGAAAAAAGTACACAAGTAAATAGAGAAGAGATAAAAAAAACCAATCGGATCATTGCTCTTATACATTCAAAAAGCATAAAAATAAAATAAAAATATAAATGACAGAAGAAAAAAAGACACCTTATAAAAATAGATATCCCAAATCCTTTGCTAGAATAATCAATGAGAAGGCGGGAGAAGATACCAAATCCTTTACCTATTAGAAGAACAAAATTTCAAAGTAGTAGTAAGAAAAAAGTATTAGAAGAGAAATTTAAAAAAAAATGAAATAACAATGGTATCATTAAACATAAAAAGAAAGAACAAAAACAAAATAAGGAGAGAAAGAAATGTAAAAGTAATGATGGAAACATGTTCAAAAGATGACATTATATAGGTAGAAAAAATGATAGGAATGATACTGATAATGAAAAACTATTTGAAATTTAAATTTTTAATTTTGAATATATTTAATTATAAATTAAAAAAACATTTATAAAAAAATCATTTATTTATTTTTTCGGACAAAATCAATTGCTATGTATTGATTTTTTATTATTATAATATGTATCGATTATATTATTGATATTGATATTAATTGATCAAAATCAATTACCCATATTTATATTAATATTGATTAGAATCAATTTTCAAATTTGTTTGTGAGAGTTCACCAGAGCGTGACACGTGTGCTGACCAGCCTAGTCAGCAACTATCTCTTATATAATAGATATTGATTAAAACTCAGTATTACTACTTATTATTATTATTAGTTGCTTGCTAACTTTATTCAATTAAACAAAATTCTTCTTTCCTATGATTAGTTGCTCAGGGTTAAAACACTCCAAAAATTTCTAAAAACTAGTCTCACAAAAATAATCAAATTGGGCCAAGAAAGCAATCATGTGGAAAAAAAAGAAGCAAATGGGCTCTCAATTTCACTTATCTCACAAAAATAGGAAAGGGGTTTTCTAAACCTAGCATTGAAAGAGAGGGCAGCGCTTCTCCAACAACGTCCGCGATGGCACAAGCACAGCAGCACAAGCACAGTGGCGCGAGCACAGCGACGCGAGCATGGTGCCATGGCATGATCATGACGGCACCACATGGCAGTTTCGGGTTTAGTCGTGATAAAGCAATCTTGTTTGGGGGTTCACGATGGCACACAGCGGCGCGGAGGGATCGATGGCAACAGTGGTTGGTGGTGCGAAGGGGTTGCGGTTCTGACCCCTGTGGCAAGTATGGGTGGCGGTTCTAATTGGGAGTTAGTGAGGTGCGGTTGGGGTTCATTTACACCAAATAAAGAAGGTATGGGTTTAATCATCTTTATAGGGTTGTGTTTTGGCTGTGATAGAAGTTTGAGAATGTTGTAATTGTGGCCCTGTTCTTCTGTTTGGCTATTGTGATTTTTCATTGGGTTTCATTGCATATTTTGGCTTTTGGAGGGTGATTGATTTTTGGTTTTGTGGTGGTTGTGGTTTTGTTTGTGTTTGGGTCTTAAGGATGAATAATTTTGGTTTGGGTTAAGTGTGAAAGAGGTGCAATAATTTTGTTTATGTTTTGGGTCACTATTTCTATTTTGGTTGTTGTGATATCTTTGATTGAGTTTTATTTTATATACAAGTTTTTGGGTTTGGTGCTCATGATGAATGTCTCTACATTGACTTATCAAAGCAATCATGTAGAGGTGAGACAATCTATTTCAGACTCATCATTTTAGGGATAATTTGATTAATTAAGTACAATCTATTTCAGATTCATATCATTTTAGGAATAGTTTGATTAATTAACCATCTTCTTATCATTGTTTTGAGCAAGTAGCACAAGTGCAATGATGAAAAGTAAATAGAGGGCAAAATACTACATTGCATATATTAAAGAGCTTACAACCAGACAAATTCAAAGAAAACTAATACATATAAAGATTGAAAGGAAACCTTGGCATTACATTATATTCAAAGATCATGTTACCTATTATGAGCCACCCAAGCTATCCCTTTTAACTGCTTAACCAAGTAATTTTCCTTCTCTCAAAACACTATGATTTTTTCTCTCTATTTTGCTCACAAATTTTTATAGTTTTTTTTTTTAAAGTGTCCTTTGTATTGTTCCTCACTATTGTATTTTTTTTCTGTTGTATTCTACTCTTGCTGTATGCTTCCCTTGTTGTCCTCCTCTTGCTCTATTCTCTTGCTATTCCCCCCTGCTCTCTTGCTTTGAATGACATATATATGCATATATGAGGTTTCTTTCCTAGGAAGTTTTGCTTATTTTATCAATTTTTTGAGCTTTCCTTCCTGGGAAGTTTTTCTTGTTTTAGCATTTTTTTTAAAGCTTTCCTCCTCATGAAGTTATTAAATTTTTGTTAAGAACACAAGAACCTATAAATAAATATATGATAATAAATAAAATTTATGTGAAAATTTATATATATATATATATAGGGGGCGTTTCAAGTGAGAACAACTTTTAAATTAGAACAATGAGAACAAACAATAATAACCCTTGGATTAAAATTAAAAATAATAAACACATAAGTTTAAAACCTCAATTTTAAGTGCATCACCATGAGATCCTATCCCTCCCTCTCTCTCAATTAGTTTTTTTCTCTGCATTTTTTCCTAACAGCATAGGCACATAGGCAAAACACCACCCTCATCACCATGACCACAGCCCCGTTGCCACCACCACCACCACCAATAACATGGTTACTACCGTCGTTCTTGCTACCATTAGGGCCACTGTCGCCGCTACTATCATGGTCGTTGTCCCCGTTGTTGCCGCCACCACCACCATTGACAGCGGTGGTGGTGACAACAACGGGGACGACAACCATGATGGTGGCGGTAACGGTGGTGACCATAATGGCTGTCAAGAGTTGTCGCCATCATTATGACCACCGCCACTACCATCAACATGGTCACCACTGTCGCCACCACCATCATGGTCGTCGTCCCCGTTGTTGCCGCAACGGGGACAACAACAAGGACGAACCATGATGGTGGCGGCAACGATGGCCTTGGCAGTTGCAAGAATGACGATAACCATGTTGGTGGTGGTGGTGGCGGTGACGAGGCGGTAGTCATGGTGATGAGGGTGGTGTTTTGCCTATGTGTTGTTGGAAAAAAAATGTAGAGAAAAAAACTAATTGAGAGAGAGAGAGGAATAGGATCTCATGGTGATGCACTTAAAATTGAGATTTTAATCTAATGCGTTTATTATTTTTAATTTTAATATAAGGATTATTATTGTTTGTTCTTATTGTTCTCATTTAAAAGTTGTTTTCACTTGAAACACCCGCTATATATATATATATATATAAATGTTTCACAATTATTATTAATTATGCTATTGGCTTAGTTGTTTGGCATTTGAAAACTACATAAGTGTGAGTTCAAATCCTAGCTTTGCCAAAATTCACCTAACTTTTTATTTAAATTAACTAATTAAATCAAAGGGTAACTTAGGAATAAAAAAAGGGTAATGATGTCATAATTAAAAAATTAACTAATTAATTTTATTTAAATAATTATTAATCACAATAAAAAAAAAAGTCAACATTAATGTTAACACCTCTAAATTAACAGATGAACACAAAATTGGGTGTTGACAATTTTGAACTCTATCTAAAATCTTATTTCCTAATTTTAAACCCTATCTAAAATTTTATCTTTATTATTCTTTAAACCCCTAATTTTGTATCCATCTTCATCTCATATTATTTATATAGTATTATATTTTTCATCAATATTACATTTTTTTTTCACTAACACTATGTTTCAAGGTACATACATTGGTCATTAATTTATTATATAGAGGTTTTGATTTGATGGTGGTTTCTCTTCTTTAAATGCATTCAAACAAACATTTTTTTTCTACAATGTCAATGGTTGTAGGCTGTAGCATCTCTTGAGGGAATTGGTTTTGATGGTGTCTTCGTTTCTTTAAATGCGTTCCTAATAGTTCTACCAGGTTAACGATTGGAGGTTAAGACTCAATGTGTTGAGAAACTCTTAAATATAAAATCGACGACTCTTCTCAAATAGAGGTATGGTTTATTATTATCAGAGTGTTTCTAGAACATATACATATATCGAAAATGTCTTTCTGGAACAATGTATAGTCCCGAAAAGACATTTTCGGTATATGTATGTGTTATTCTGGAAACATGTTTCCAATATGTATATGTTATTCTGAAAACGTGTTTCCGATATGTATATATTATTTCGAAAATACGTTTTTGGTATGTATATGTCATTCCAGAAACACGTTTTTTGGTATACATATGTTATTCTAGAAACACATTTCCTATATGTATATGTTATTATCAAAACACAATTACTGTATATTTATATTTTGTTTTACCTTTTTCTATTTTTCTTTTTATGTAATCATGAATTATTATGTTAATAAGATGTCCGAAGAAAAGAAAAGAGGGGTTCACGGAAGAGAAGTAAAGAGAAGAAAAAAGAAAAGAAGGGGGGTGTAACAGATTATGAGAACATACTTGGGGTGTAAAATAATGTTTAAAAAGGATATTATTGGAAAATAAGAAGAAATAGAAGAGATGAGGGTGTACTTAGAAACATGAGGGTGTTAAATAGCAAGTGTCTTAAATATATCATGTGGTTTGGGCTTTGAGCACATACAATTTTTTATTTTTTTAATGATTAAATCAATGTTTTAGAAAAAAAAAATTAATAAAGGAACATCTAAATTTTTATGGGACAAACAAAAAATATATATATATATATATATATATATATATATATATATATATGTATATTAAAAAACAAACAAAAAATTCTTGTGGCCCCACAGTGTTGTTACATCTACCTTAAAAATCTTTTTCCAACTTAAATTTTGCCTGAAATTGCTAGCATGCATGTTATAAAGGTAGGCTAAAACTCTAATTTATAGAAGTCTCATGTATTTTAAAAGAAGTTATATGAGAGAGTTTTTATAAATTAACTCTTGAAAAAATTAATTTTAATTTCTAGAAAAGTTAATATTTTCATTTTTTTTTCTAGAAGTCTTTTAGAGTAATATAGCCAAACAAGCTTTATATATCTAGAGAGAGGAGAGGCACATCCAGTTGGAAAACATAACAAATGAAGATTAATTCCTTCCAAATGGAAGTGAAATCATTGAACTCATTCAGCATTTGAATAGGTTAATTTAGATTTTTCTTTTGTATGATGTATATTGTTTGAAAATAATTCAATGAATCTTCACCCAGATAACTTCTTTCAGCTGAGGATTTTTTTTTTTTTTTTAAATTAAGCGTCTTGTATGTTTCTTATTAAGTTTTATTATTATTATTATTATTGAAATACATTGTTAATGATGGTGGAAGAAAATGTTCATTTTGTGCAACTCATGAAGAATCTCATTCACTAGGAATGCTTAGTGTAGTTGCTAACTCACAAATGGTCAAAACAGCATACCAGATCAAGCAAAAAAAAACTGACATGTTGCAAAATCATTCACAAAGAAGAAATAAAAGTTACAAACTATTCACCAAAAGTCACGATACTTTGTACAAATGATCAATCGATAGTCATAATGATATAGGACATACTATTCCAGAAAAAACTTATAAAAAAAAATTATAAAAAAAAAATGAAACTAACTTCTTTAGAAGTTAAAATTATATTTTTTAATAGTTAATTAGTGGAAGTCCCACATCTTTTAGATGAATCTATTTGAGAGAGCTTCTACTAATTAACTATTGGAAAAGATAATTTTAAATTATTGAAAAGTTAATTTTATTTTATTTTTCATATTTTTCTCACCTAGAAATCATTCAGTAGTAGTTTGTCAACATGCTTATATAGGACATTGTTTTACAAATTGATCATATTTATTAGGCATTGAGGAATGTTCCATAAGAAGATTGTCTTAGCTTTCTTGTCTTCTCTATCCTCTATGTCTTTCCGGTAATGATATTGATATATGTCTTCTTCATGTTGTTTAATATACTCTCGAGGTATCTCACAGAAGTTGTACTGCAAGCAAGAAATCTCAGAATGCGCTTGGCTAATCATATATTATCATTTCAACCTAAAATTTTACCATTGATTTGCAGGTCGGAGTCGAAAAGAAAGGCGTAGAGCCGTGGTCGCAAATCACAAGGGGATAAAGAAAAAAGGAAAAAAGAAAAATCAATCAAAGCTTTCAAATACTTTCACTTCATCCGCAGAATTTGGCTATAATAGGAATGCAATCTGAATTGATTTGCAGGTAGTAAATAGTATAATTTATATTCAAAATATTCATTTTTATCGATTTAAGTTACATGTATTGTGTTAATTTTATTTAGGATAAATGTTACTTTTAGTCCCTATGTTTTAGTTTTTATTCAATTTTCTCTTTTATGTTTTTGAAGTGTCAATTTTATCTTTTACGTTTTTTAAAATTAGTTAAAATGATTCTTTTGAAACAATATTTATTTTCAATTTTATGACGTGATTTTGAATATTTTTTTTAAAGAATTTGAGATATAAAAGTTATTTTATTAAATTTATTACATGAAAACTGTGAAACTCAACTGATGTTCGAATCAAAAGTAGATTAAACATAATGAAAATCATGTGAAAAAATAAGTATCATGAACAATTAATAAAAAAAACCTATTATTATATTTTTCATTAATTCAATTGTTTGTTAAATACACTTTTCATGGAATTTACACTATATTTATCGTTTTTTTTTATTTAAACATAGGAATGACAATTGAACCCGCACCCATGGGAATACCCCTGTCCCCATCTCAATTTTGACGAGAAAAAATCGAGTTGATTGGGTGTGGATGCGTGTGTGAGTTTGGATTTTCCCCACTTAATTCGTGGACGAGGTTGAGGTTGAGAATTTTGACCCCTATTCATCCCGGTTATTAATATAGTAAAATATATAAATATCCTAAAGTAATCTATCTATCTATCTATATATATGTATCTATATAATATTTCAAGTTTTTCTTGACACATGTTACACTCTCAACCTTTTTTTTTCATTGTCTTTTCTTAGGTATGACTATATCTGTCCTACTTTTTTTTTGTGTTTTGTTTGATTGACACAATATTTATTGTTTATTATGAAACAAATTTTTATTGATAAAATAAATGAAACAATTTGATTTATTATAAGAAATAGAAGTATGTTATACGAAGGGTGTCACATGTAACATTTGAGATGATCATGTATATTTTTTTTATGATTTGAGATTGCAATGTGTATTAGGGATGAGATGAGGTTGGGAAATCCGACTCTTGATGGGGACAGGTGTAGGTCAAATTTTTCAGGGGTAGGGATGATTTGGGATGTTGGGACAGAGGGTGGGGAAACTAATCCCGCCCCAGCTCCACTGCCATACCTATTCAAACATTAGCCTATTAAAAAAGTAAAGAACCAAATTGAGGTTTTTAAAACATAAATGATACGAAACCCCTTCATGAAATTTTGAACAAGCTGTTTTAGGGCACAAAATCAGACTGCGCTTAGGATAATGTCGTAACTCGCAGCCCAGAAGTCCGATTGCGGCGATTCCAAAACGAGGTGAACACTCACGTTCTGAACTACGAAAAAGACTCAAGAAACGCTAAAATTGGACGCGTAAAACGTGAGATATGGGCCAGAGAAAAATCGAACAGAAAAAATACCGAATTGAAATTAGAACGTGAATTCAGGAGATGACCAAAGTGAAAAGGAACAAGAGGGTTACTGGTTTTTAGGGCGCCACAAACCTGGGTTTGATAAGCCAACAAGGAAGATCGCCACAAGAATGTGAATTCTTGATAAGATCAAAGGTTCAACCAAGAACCCTAGCAGAGAGATTTTCTCACAAGTCCGAACAAAAATATCATTCCCGATTTCTTATTGATCTCCAATTGTTTTAATACATTTTAGCTTAGGAGTTTATGCACTACACTTAAGCAAACAAAAGAAAAAAAAACAAAACTCTTAAGGACAAGCGTTTCTGACATGTAGTAGCGGTCAAGAATAACAAATCCTTATAAAAAGACTTGGGTTCTAATCCTACCGTAGCCAAAATATTTATTATTTTATTTTATTTTATATACAGCCACACTAAAAAGAAAATAACCCCAAAAGCAAATTAAAAGTCTTGTTATTCAGATTGGCTCTTCTCACTCCAAGTGGGCTATGCATATCAAAACTTTATTCTCCAAGTGTTGGGCTTCAGCAGATTGTTGGGTTTCTAATAGATTAGTCACCACTTGTTGAAGAGCTTCCTTCGCTTTCCTAGCCCTTGCCCTTGTCATGGGTCCCCCAAGTCCTCCAAGTGCCTCGTTTTCTTTGTCCCTATCTGTGTTCCCATCAATAAATGATCAAACTGAACAAAATTCAAAACATAATGGACTAAAAGTAACATTTAGCCTTTTATTTATTTATTTATTCAAACCTATTGTGAAATGTCGATTTAACCTTATTAACCTTATTGAAAAAGTCTGACTTCAAAGTTCTAAGTTGTCGATATCATTGTACAATTAAAATACTATATTTGATATGCTTCCACGCTCAACAAGCCATTAGGCTTTAATGCTATTTTTGTTTTTTTGTTTTTTATTTCTAAGTGGTCGGAACTGTGACTTGTCTAAAATAATTATTTTTACTATTGTTATTAACCAATTATATTTTATTTAAATAAAATTTTAATTAAAATTTAAGAATTTAGCAATCAATAAAATAAAATAAAGTATTATGAGTTCAAATCTAAATTTAAATAATTTTGAATTGAAATCGAAAAAAATTAATTAAGAGGATAAATATATAGAGTACTCCATCAATTGTTACTATACGACCATACTAATATTTAATATAATTTAAACTACTAAATAGGAATTTTAATATACTATAGCTGAATATATAGTTATTATTTTATTTTCTAATAGAGTTTGACATTTCAAATTATTTTACTAAAGTCCTTTTTTTTTACAATTAATAAAGTCATGTTTAAATAATAGTTAATATATTAGTTAGAGATCAACATTTTACGTATAAGCATATAGTAATATATGTAAGAAAATATAATATTATGAGTTTGGTGATTCAATTATAAGTAACTGTTTAAAAAAAATTTCAAATAATTTTATAAAAGTCAACAAATTTATCATAACTAAATGAAATATGATTAGATAAATATATAAAATTATTTTACACTTTATTAATACATATCTATTAAACTCTAAAAATATTTTATGATAAAAATACCAACATCTAAATTTCGATTAGAAGTAAATATGTTAATAGAAATCACACATTAGTAAAATTATTTGATTTTTTTATATATATACATACAAAAGATGTATACAAATGCATCATCCCAGTCACATGCAATGATATAAAAAAAAAATCATGTATAAAAATATTAATTTGTAACAAGATAATAAAGTAATTATATTTTTTTACTTTTAATTTTTAATTAAAGACATAATTACTCTGACATCATTGAATTGAATACACTAATTTTTTTTTTAAAATTAAAGGTATAGTTTTAAAAGTTTCAAGGAGGATCGATGACATCTTAACTAAATTGACATTCTAAGACCTCTTCTCCTAAACTCCTAAACTGTGTATTATTAAAAAAAAAAAGAATACAAAAAAAAGTGGGTAAACTAGGACAAAACTGACAAAAAGAAGAAGAAAAAAAAGATAAAGGGAAAAAAAAAGAAAAACATAACAAAACAAATCGCAGGGACTAGACAAAAACTTATGAGTGAAACAAAATGGACAAGTTGGCTGGCAAAATGACTTAATGAGCATTAGAGAAGTACTGCCTCCACGAAGATTATAAATCCTCCGAGGTTGCACTTCCCCACCTTTCTTTGTCCTGGTGTTCTTCTGAGACTTAAAACCATATGTTCAAACTTTTCATCCGCTGCTTTCCGGCTCATGGAGAGAGTATCCTAATAAGCTAGATGCCTCATCCGTGACTCATGGAGGGGGTTGAAACACTGTCGTTTCAACAAACAACATACAAAATAAAAATTTGTCATGTGACTTGAATTGAATATTTATTTAAGCCATTTTTCTATCTATAGGAAGACCACCACCACCGCCTGCAGGATTATAGGCAGTAGCAGAAGAGATTCAGAACAATATTTGGATAGGTTTAGGAATAATATTTTGGCAGCAATGCTTGTTGCTTTTGCTTCATTGTCATTATTTTGTTGCTTGTTTGGTGGAACCGAATTGTTCTTTTTTTATGCTTCAGTTCACACCTGAATCTCAAGGCTTTGGCGGCCCTGTTCTGCCTTGATTCATTATAAGCCATAAAAAATCACTTGCCCTCTTGAGGATATACATTTTGAGAGAAGAAAATAGTCGTATTGAGTACAACGTATATGGTGGCAAAAAAGTCATTAATATTGGCTGTAAACTTGATGATAAGTAAATTAAAAGGATGTATACAAAAAAGGTCAAGTCTACTGATGAAGATTGAAGAGTAGTTGTGCATGTGTTCGGTTTTTCTTAATTCTTACGCAACAACATTCTGAAACACAATAGGTTCACATATACACATGCAAAACCAACAATTAGTCCATCACACATCTATTTGCTAGTTTGCAACATACAGGACTGAGGTTAACTGCTTCCGATTGGAGGAACATTTCTATAACACCACCATGAAGGTGCAGTAAACCAGGTGTATGTCCAATGGTCTATATCACCATGGAAGCAAAACGGCTCACTATCCTCATTGCCAAGCTTGAAAATGCCCAAATTGCTTACATCAGTCCTGTTGACACCAAAACGGGTCAATATACCTTTTAAATGATCAGAATCCCATTCATTCCACCAAGGAACAGTTGGATCATTGCAGAAATAGATGTTGTTTCTAGTTCCAACTCCAAGTTCCTTTGCAGAGAAGGAAGTTGAGGAACATTTCCCCAAAAATATCATTTGATCTCCCAAATCCTCAACATTCTTCCAAGATAACTGACAGAAGTCCAATGAATATACCTCAAATTTTTGAGTCTCGAGCACAGCATCTTGTTTGGTACTAAAATATCTACAAACAAGCAAAAGCTCCCCACAAGACTCCACAAGATATCTTAAAATTTGATAGTCATGGTGATTCTGTAATACTATCCCTTCTTGTAACTGAAATATCTCAGGCCTTTGTACTTCAAGAAACCGTGTTTCTATCTTGGACAGTTTTCCAAAATCACCATCACCTTTGCTAATGCTAGAGTAGATATTTTGCACATCAATTTGCCATATATTAAATCCATCAGCCAAGAGGTAAAAACTTCCATTACAAAATACAGCATCCTCAAATGGCTCACCTGTTAGTTTATGTTTATGCCATGAATTTTCTCCTGGGACCCAAAAAGCCAGCTCACGGTACTGGCTGTGTAGTAGCATGCAAACAAAGTTATTCTCAGAGGGAAGCCCTGAGAGCACCATCTTGTGGTAAAAGTTCCATATTAAAGGGAGACTAATTTGGCGTCCAGAAAATGGATTCAACAAGTTAATTTCAAGATGGAAATTGTCAAAATTTCTTACCATAATCAACCAATCACAAAATGATCCCCAACAATACTTTCCATATGCCTTTGGTAACTCCAACTCCCAAACACGATTCTCCATTATACTGATACAGGTTCTAGTCTCTTTATTCTGCTGACCTGACACCAGGAGCCAAGGAAATCCATGCCTTCGCCAACTAGGAAGTTCTTCTCCAAGAACAGTATTCCAACTCATACAAACTTTGCTGATCGACAAGCAATTGATAAAGGTCAGTTTACCAGCAACCATCTCAAGTATGCCTTGAGGGAGACTAGACCAATCTGCAAAGTATTTATTTTCCAATTCTCTCTTTCTTCTGTCTATTTTTTTTCTGCATTTGGCACTAAATCTTCCCTTGACAGTTTCCAACAGCAACAAAGGGATACTTGGCCAATCTTCATAGTATTTCTTTCTCAACTTTCTTTTTCTATTTCTTCTTTTCATCCTTTTGGCAACAATTTTTGTGATGATAGCTTCCAACAGTAATGAATGCATCCTGTATTATGTTTATGACTGAATGAGACATGAAATATACAATGAAAAATTAATATCAGATTAGTCAGCCTTAACAATTTTCTTAGGATGGAAGCTTGTACCAGCCTTAATGATTGTGCTAATACATCACCACATTAATTCTCAGTAAACAGTCAGAATGGATACAATGTTGTATAAGATATCTAAATGAAATTTAGCAAGAATGACATATCAAAGATGTAGGAAGGACAATAACAATCAAAAAAACAATTTATGAAACTATTTGTGCTTCCTTTCTCCCACATGATGACTTGTTGCAAAATACATACAAGAAAAATAGGTGCACTCGTGGGAACATTTTTGCAAGGAAAACAAATAGAATTGTCAGAATATATGGAAATATGCAAAAAATTCTTATTCCTCATTGTCTCATAATAATAGGAATGATAACTATATTCTCTTATCATATCATGATTTGTTCCTCAATTAGTTAGGAGAATAATTAGAACTTAGAAGCATTACTCAGGTATGGGATACAGAATTTTTCAAAATTCTAGTGTACAGGTACATTAATGTATTTTGTTTTCAAAAACTATATACATATATGTTTATATATATATATATAAGAAAAGAAATTATATAAGCATGATCATGACAAAAAAATAAAATACATATAAGGGCATGTTTGGGTAAACTTCTCTAGAAGTGCTTTCATAAACTAAAATTAGTTTCTGCATTAGTTAATTTGTAGAAGTCTCACATAAGAGCAGTTATACGAGAGAGCTCCTACAAATTAGCAGTTGGAGAAACAAATTCACAAAGTCCTGCCACAAATAAACCCGATCCTCGTTGTTTTTTTTTATCAGTTAGTTTCTTTAGAAATGTCACAGTGGAGGATTCGATCCCGCAACCTATCCTCCCCTTGTCCCTCATTTTTTCTTTTACCACTCAACCTACCTTATAACAACACGATCCTCATTGTACTAATGTAGAACCAAGAAACCAAGAACTACAAGGATTTGCACAAAAATCACAAATATTAGGGTATGCATCGAACAGGTTATTTTATTAATCACCCAAGAGGGGCAGTCATATGATTAAAAAAAAAAAATCAAAGTGAGAACTCGACACACGTACACGCGTTAAGCATAAGAGGGGAAAACCTTTAAGAGAAAAAATAGCAAACGCGTGAGAAGTTGAATCATCACTAACCTGCTACCCGTAGTGTATGTAGCTGCAAGTTCGCACGATGTTGCTCTTAAGCAAGTAATCACTAAGCAGAGAACCAGAAGGAAAACGTTCCGATTTCCGAATACGAAGAATAATTTAATATTAATATATTGATGTATTAAAATAAAAATAAGCGGGCCTAGAAATTGATCCTGGGCTTAGTACAAATACAATCCATGTTGGGGTATTGCTTCTAGCACCTCCAATTTTCTCCCTGCACCCTTTCGGAATGTTTTTCTTACCTTCTGGAATGTCCATTTCAAAAGCCAAAATTTACATCGATTCTGGAATGTCCATTCTGGAAGTTAAAAAGGAGGCGTAGGAAGCAGGAGGGAGGTGCAGGAAACAATAGCCGATCATGCCCAAATTTGTTTAATCTAGTCGGCTAATTAATTTCTCCCACTTCGTTTTAATTAGTAAATATTGTACTTTATATTCATCTTAAGGATTAATGGTAGTTTTGTTCCCCCAACTTTTTTAAATATGTAATTTTGATTCCTAGTTTAAAAACATGACATTTGGTCCCTACTTTTGAAATTAAACATTTTTTGTTTATCCATCGATCTAGAGATATTTATTGTTATCTTTCACGTTGAATTATTTTTTATTGTAATTAATAATTATTTAAATAAAATTAATTAGTTAATATTTTTACTAATAACACCATTATCTTTTTTTTATTCCTAAGTTACCTTATATTATCTTTGTCATTTTGTAGACTAGAGAGTCTTTAGAAATCAAATTATTAAATTATCTCTCTCACGAATTCTCTCTCAGCGTCTCTCTGTCATAATTTTAAAAATCGGATCAGTGATCGAACTGGTTAAGGCATTGGGTTATTGGATTATTGGTCGAACTAGTGGATTACTAGTTGATCTGTATAACTCGGTCTATATTAACAAAATTAAAAATATTTATTATATATAAATTTTAAATTTATAAAATTTTATTTTATTAATCTTTAATATTATTAAAAGTTATTTATATTATTCTTCGTTTATTTTTTAATATATCCTATTATTAGTTGATTTTTTTTATATATTTCGCTTTTTATTTATTAAATAAATCCAAATCCGCAATTTTGATCACAGTTTCAAAAGGTGAATTTTGGTAAAGTTAGGATTCAAATCTACACCTCTTTAGTTTTCAAATATCAGAATATCTACTAAGCCAATGATCTAATTGATAACTATTGAGAAACATTTATATATATAAATCTTTCACATAAATTTCATTTATTATCATATATTTATGGCTTAAATAAGTTTTGGATCCCTATAAAATATATTTTATTTACTTTTGGTACTTATAAAATTTTTACTATGTTTTGAGTCCCTATAATATATATATATTTTTTATTTTTGGTCTCTATTGATAACGTGACATCATCTCAACCGTTGATATATGTTGAGATGGTGTCATGTCATCACTTAACTAACGGTTGAAATTATTTTACGTCATTGGTAGAGACTCAAAACCAAAAATAATATATTATAGGACCCAAAACATAACAAAATTTTTATAGGGACCAAAAGTAAAAAAAAAAGTATTTTATAAGGACCCAAAACTTATTTAAGTCTATATTTATTTTATTGTTTCTTGTATTCTCAGTAAGAATTTAATAATTTGAATAAAAGTAAAATAAAAAGAGTGATTTATAAAATAAAAAGTAAAATATACTTAAAAAAAAAAAACTAGCTAGTATCATAAATTAAATTTAAACTTTTAAAAAATAATCGGAATACTTGCGTGAAACTGAGAACAATTAGGATTAACAATTATATTCAAATTAATAAGTTTAATTATCTAAAAATAATATTATGATTGTGTTGAAAACTAATCACATTCATGTAGCTTTCATTATTTTTTTTATTAATAAATAAATATATAAATTCAATATTATAAACATTTGATTTGATTTTAATTTTTTTCAATAATATAATAAATCTATAAAATTATTAATATAATTTTACATATAATTAAAAAAAATATCTCACGCACAGAAAAAAATAATTTTTTTTCAATATTATTAATTGTTTTTTCAATAATATGATTGTGTTATGCACGGAAAAAATTCGAGGGATTTTTTTTTAATTATATGTAAAATTATATTGATAATTTTATAGATTTATTATATTATTGAAAAAAATTAAAATAAACTCAAATGTTTATAATATTGAATTTATTTATTAATAAAAAAATAATGAAAGCTACAACAATGTGATTACTTTTCAACACAATCATAATATTATTTTTAGATAATTAAAATTATTAATTTGAATGTAATTGTTAATCCTAATTGTTCTCAGTGTCACGAAAGTATTCCTATTAATTTTTAAAAGTTCGAATTTAATTTATGATCATTATAAATAATTAAATTTAAAATTATTAATTTAACCCAAAATATTTATAATTTAAAGAAAATATTTGTAAAAAAATTAATAACTAAAATTAGTAGAATCAATAGGATTATTAATCTAATTTTTTTTAATTTAGGGTATTTAAAACATTCTGAAAAAAAATATTTTTTTAAAAGTATTTATAAGAGCTACTATTAGTTAAAGTTACTAAATTTAAAATTAGTAATTTAATCATAACTATTTTAAAAAAAACTTATATTAAAAAAAGACCTTACTTTTTTAGACTTGTTTTACTGTGAAATAAATACTTTTCTTATTGTAAAAAAATAAAGAATACAAACTACACGATAAATTAAAAACTTAATAAATTCAAAATTATGGACTTAAAAAAGTAAATGATCAAATTATAATTAAGCCTTTTTTGTAATTATCTTAATTTATATTATTATTATTAAAATATATTTTACAATATATAACTCATATTATTATTATATATTATAAATTGTGAAACATGTTTTTGGATACCGACAATGGTTCATTTTAATAGTACTTATGTAGATGAAGTCAATTGCACAATTTTAAGTACTTCGTTTCATCTAAAATTGCATTAAAACGGTAGTAAAAAACCCATAAAAATCACTTTTGTTGCAATAATTTTCAACTATGTTAGAACTAAGACATTGGATGATGTCTAGTCCCTAATCCATTAATGGGTTTTGATGATAACAAATGTAATAATATTTGATCAACTAATGATTTGCAATTAAGTAATTTCAGGGAATCAAAATTGATCAACAGATAATTAGACAATTGGTATAATCTCTCCATATCACTCTCTATCTTAACTGTTTGATAACTTGTAATAATTTATCAAATACCAAAAATGCTTTTAATCAGACTAAGATAAGTTCTACAATAGACTATGTGAAGTTCATGAGGATAGACAGTACAGTCTTGGAACAGACCATGCTAAGTCTTGGAAAGACTTATGTAAAGTCTAAGACTAGACCATACAATAGTCTCGGGACAAACTATGTGAAGTCTTGGGACAGACAACACAAGTCTAGGATCAAACTATGCATAAGAACTAGACCAAACCATGTATGAGACACGATTATACAATGCATAGTCAAGACAAACCATGATTAAGCCAGGCCAGATGATGTCTGAAGCTAGGCCAAACCATGTCTATCATTCTAGACCATGCTTAGTCAGACCAGACTGTGTCTGTTAAAGCCAAACGTTGTCTGTGCTAGAAAAGAACATGATCTGTTTTACGTGCTAAGGAATATGTGCTTTATAATTAATTCTTTACACTAAAAGAGGCACTGTTGGTGACAGAAAGAAAGGGAGATACTTTCTGAACTTACTTTCTTCTATTCCTTATATTGCTTGCATGTCTTGAATTGTGTGAAGTGTGTAGGTACAGCCAAAAGACTAATTAACATTGAAATACACACCTTAAGCTAAAAGCTAACTGTGACAGAGACAAGAACTTGCTCCAGTCACATCAAGCATAGTCAAAGCAACTTCAACACTTTTCTACGAGACAACGGAAACCTATCTTCTCCAACGTTCAAATCCATGAGACTCACTATATAAAGATGCTTCCATGCAACAAGAAGACTAATGAACGAACTGCAACGAAACCATTAAAAACAATATGTATAGCAAGCAAAGCACTTTGAGAAAGAGCTAAGAAACACGAGCTGAGAGAAAAGAGAATACTTATCTTCTACAAGCTCACACAAATTCAATACTTGTTCATATCCTCTCTTTGAGAGTTATCTGAATCTTATACATATCTATATAAAAATCCAGGAGTGGCTTAGTGATAAAAGAATACTTGGGAAGTATAACCTCAGGGGGAGATTCATACTTATAACCAATAGTGGTTTAAAATACTTGTAGCTAGTAGTAGCATAGAGAATACTTGTAGCCAGAAGTGACATTGAAGAATACTTGTTTTGTAATTAGTTGATTATAGTGGAACCCTTTAACAATTGTTAAAGGAGAACTAGACGTAGCTTAGGTTGAGTGAACCAATATAAAAACAAGCTTCTATTTGTTGTCTTGTGATTACATTTATTCATTTTGCATACTGTGCTCGTTTGAAAAGGTTTTCAAAGCTTTGCCTTGTAAGGATATATTTGCTAGTTTAAACTTACATATATTCAAGAAGGCAAATTGTGAACTAATAGTATTTCCAAAAAAGTTTTCTACTATTCAACCCCCCCTTTTAGTGTGTTCTTATGTATTTTAAACTAATAATTCTGATTAATCAAATTATTAAGTTAATTAATATTCATTAATTATAAATAACTATTTTAATCATAATTATTAATGGGTTTTAATTATTTAATGATTAAATTAAAAAGTTTAATAATCACAATTATTAGTTCATAACCTATTAGATGAATCAAAATTGACAATTTATAAAATTAGAAAAACCAAATGTTATAATTAAATATCACAAAAATCAAAATCGCATATTAAAAAAATTAAAGAGACTATAATTATACTTTAGCCTAATTTTATTATTTAAAATGACATATTAACTTCTAAAATATTTGATGAGTAAATAAATATCATTTTTTGAAAAAAAACAAATAACTAAAACTTGGTTAAAAAATTTAATGTTATTAAATTAAGTTAAAATTTTAGTTATATTATTTGTTAATGTTTACATTAGTAATTATTAATTTTGTTTCAAAAACGCACAAATTTGGCCCCTCCGTCTATTTTAAAGAGTTGACATTAATTTTAACGTTGACTTTGTCTACTTAATTTTTTTGAATTAACAATAATGATCCATATTTTTTTGAATTAATAATAATGGCCCAACACTCTTCTTTTCCTCTTAAGTATCCTAAATTTTTTCCCTTACCGTTCTGAAGTCTCCTCTCCTCTTTTCCTTCGAAACCCAATGACCCCACCTTCCTTCTCCTCTCCTCTTCTCCTCCCTTTCAGTGTTCGTTGCGTTGGCCATCAAGGTTGAAGGAGAAGGCGTTGCAGAGGTCGCACGAGGCGAGGTCGCACGTTGTGAAAGTCTTGTGGAGGTTGCGCGGTGGTCTCACGGTGGTCACGCGATGGTGGTGCAGAGGTCGTGCGAAGGAGAAGAGGAGAGGAGAAGGGAGGTGGGGTCGCTGGTCTTGGAGGAGAAGAGGAGAGGAGACTTCAGAACAGTGAGTGAGGGGGAAAATTTAGGATTCTAGAGAGAAGAATAAGAGTCTTTGGCCATTATTGTTAATTCAAAAAAATTAAGTAGAGTTAACATTAGAACTAATAGTCAACTCTTTAAAATAGACGGAGGGACCAAATTTGTGTGTTTTTGAAACCAGGAGGACCCAATTGTTCACTTTTAAAATAGGGGGATGAAAATCGACATTTCAGAAAACTATCAGGATGAAAATTGCAATTAAGTGATGATAATTTTACCTCTCATATTTAATAAATATACCTCTCTTTTCCTTTTTTATCAATATATTTTTCTAAACATCCTTTTAATTCATTTCCAATTACTTTTTTTAAAAAAAAAATTCTTGGTATACCCCTTTCTTTCTTTTTGTCACTCACCTCCTCCTTTATACCTCGTCACTCACCCCTTATTGAAGCATTGTTCCAATTTTTGTTATTAAGGTTGAATTGGAAATTCATAACCAGTGTTAAGCAACATTGTGCTGCAATTATCAAAGTTAGAAAGCTTTCAAGTGACACTTGTGACCATATTAGAGATTGGAATCTTGTAAATCCTCCACTTGGTTTAACTTTTAATTGAATTTTAATTTTAATTGCAATCAGTTGTAAAGGTAGGAGAAGGGGGTGAGTGGCATAAGGGGGTAAGTGGCGGAAGAACGGGGTAAGCAAAAAAATATTTCGAGACAATAATCTATGATTGGGTTATAGAGTTTATTTGTCATGTTGGAAAAGAAAAAGAGACCTGTAACACTCTGATTTTAATAATATATGACTAAATATTTGATTGGGGATATTAGTTGAATTAAATTGAAATTATGTTATTTGATATGTTTACTGATTAATAATATTATGCTTTTAGTGCTTGATTGTTATAGTATGTTTAGATTGTTAATTGTGAGAGTGTGAGACTTGGTAGTTGTTTTCGATAAAAATAAATAATGGACTGTAGTTATAATAAGAGGGGGGTGTTGACTAGCAAAGCTTTAAGTGACTCCAAAGCTTAAATGCACACACAAGCTTCCTCTTTTCCACATATCCTTCACTTCTTCATCTTCCTCCAAGCTTTCCTCCAACTTAGGGCTTTGGTACCCACACCATTGGAGACTTCCTTTCATCAATTAGAGTTTCTTGGCTATTTGTAGGAGTGGTAAGCTCACTTCCTTCTTCCTCCCTCGATCTCCTTGTTCCGTTCTTTTTCTCCTTACCTTTTGTTGGAGTGACCCGTTATGTATTTTGATGTAAAACCCATTTTTGAGTGTTGTTTTGGGTTGTTTATGAGTTTGATGCGGTGGAGCTGATGATTAGAGGAAAACCCTTGATGGAGCTCAAGATCCCCTTTTCTTCTCAAAATCTAGGTTGGAAATGGTGATAGGTAAGGGAAGCTAACCTACCTTTCTTGTTTTATGATGGTTATGGGTTTGATTGATTTGAATCTTGTGTGTTCTTGTTAGGGTTTAGTGTTAATAAGCTTAAGGGATGATTTATGATGTGTTTGTTGTGAGTTTGGATGCTTGGGTAGCCATTAATGGGGTTAGAAGCTAAGATTTTTGAAGAACTTTAGTTACAGAATCTGCAGTTTTAGCTAGGCTAGAGATTTTAGCCTTAGCTAAATTTCAATAGAAATGGGTTTGCACAATTTTAGCTCAAGCTAGAATTTATAGCCCAAGCTAAGTTTCCATGCTTAAGCTAAGTGAAGGCATAGTGTTTTGTTTTACCTTTAATACTTCTTGAAAGTTCCCCAATGAATATAATGTGATTTTATGAATCTTTATAATATGTATGTGAGGAAATATAATTGTGATCTTGTGGAATGTATTATTAAGAAGATTATGATGTTTTTAGAAATTTAAAATTGATTGTTGGTGAGATGATGATGTATGTGATGTTAATGCGAACTTGTTATGAAACCATCCCTATATGTTAAAAGGAATACGCTATGTCCTTTGGGAAGGCTTTTGTTGTTAATGAAAAATGGTATACTTGGGAGGGTGAGTTCCATGCCAGGACTCCGCCCCACTAAAGCGACTTGGGGGTCTCACCTAGTGGGGTATCTTCTCAAGTACCACCCCTATATTTTGACTCTAGATGGCGTGTTAGAGTGTTGAGAACTACTTCCCAAGAGGCTTAGTGACCCTTTAGTGTATAGGAGATATAATGTTGTTGTTGTTGGTGATGGTGTGAAACTTGGATACTTGAGACGGATCATGAGTGAGATGGTGGGTACAGAGGTGCTATATCTCAAACCTCAAGTGATCCAAGTTTTGTTATTGTTGTGTGGACTATTGAGATGTATTTGGATCCTTAAGTTGGGCCATTGGAGATGGCAGGTATGGAGGTGCCATATCTAAGACTGGAGAGGATTCCAAATATGTGCTGTTGGTATACAGTGGGTGCATAGTTGGTGCACAAAAATATACCTTGTATGCACAGTTGGTGCATGGGCATATGAGTAGGCACGTAAGTTGGGAGTGCTAGGTAGGCTCTCAACCTAGTGTTGAGGGTTTTTGTGATGGCTAACGAGAATGGGCCTATAGAATAGATGAGTGGGCGAATCCCTATAGATGTAAGGTTTTGCAAACTTACAAAGGTAAGCCAATATATACACTTGTCTATTTTCGATAAAACCACACCTCCCCCACATGATCAACCCAAGTGACTCCTAAAATGGTCAGATAGTAAGACTATATTATGGGATGGGGCCTATAGGGAATCGCTCATATTATGTTGAGTCTCCATGGAGCAAAGTCAGTGTCTGTTGTTGAGGTTGACCAATGACTTGTGGTGTTGAGTTATGATGATGATTTCTCTTGAATGAGTATGATGAGATTGTGATATTTGATGAATAGATGTAATGAGAGGTGATGATTTATGTTGCGATAGATTTGTGCTGTTGTTCATGGCTGTGGGTCTATTTTATAACTGTGTTGTATGATTTGGTTGAGATGGTTGTGCCATGAAGTTAATAGTTAGCTTTCTTGTTTTTGTATTTTGAATTGCCTTATTTATATATGTATTTATTGTGGTAAGCTTACCCTTGCATGTGGCACATGTGGTTGTGACTGTGATGATCCCGACCTTGACGTACGGGGGAGCAAATGGGTTCAAGTGAAATTCTCTTGTAGCCGTTGTAGATGGAACGCGCACAAGCTTGGAGCTACATTTTCCTCCTTCTTTTCTTTAGCCTTGTTTTATGTATGGATAACTTAGGTTTATGTTAAGCTTTTGTTGTGAGAGTTTTATACTATTGAAGTTATATTTCTTTTTATAAAGAGTGAAGTACCATGAGGTATTATAAATCATTCAACTCGGTTTTATAAACTCATGTTTTATACTTTAAGCTTGATTATATTAATTGATTTTGGAACTCGAGAAAAGTTCACAACCTTTTTAATAAATAGTTTAATGGAAGAGTTTTGTTTTTATAAAATGTAATCTAATCTTTCTCTGATTATTTATGTGATGTGAGTGGGATGTTACAGGACCAATGAGATTGGTTTTAGCAAAAGAAATTAGATTCTCAAAATATAGCAAAAAAATGTCATTTTTTTTGTTAAAAATAAGAAAAAAATACTTGTGAAAAAAAGGAATATTTAAATTAAGTACATAAAATTTCGTATTAGCTTTTAATCAATATTTCATGTTGAAATATTTTAAAGGCTTAAAATATATTTTTAGTACTTATATTGAGATCAATATTAACATTAATAGTTTCATCATTTATATCAGCATGAACCTCTGGTTGCTACATCCTCTAGAACTACCCATTTTTCAAATAATATATAATACCTACGAACAATAAAACATATAAACTTCTTATGGATCAACAATTCATATACATTAACCACACATTATGAATTCAACTATCATACAACATAAAGAAAAACAACAGAATAATGAAATAAAAAATATCTAGATTAGATCTTGTAAAAAACTTCCCGATATACAATGTTATTTGTAACTGAGCTTGTACGTCCACTATCATCACAGATTAAAACCTTGAAACCAGTTTTACATTTCACCATTGATAAAGAAACATATAACTGGCCATGTGAAAAAACAAGTCATGGAAGATAAACTCCAACTTGAGCAAGTATTTGACCCTAACTTTTATTATGTTATTTGTAACTGAGCTTGTACGTCCACTATCATCACAGATTAAAACCTTGAAACCAGTTTTACATTTCACCATTGATAAAGAAACATATAACTGGCCATGTGAAAAAACAAGTCATGGAAGATAAACTCCAACTTGAGCAAGTATTTGACCCTAACTTTTATTAATTATCATGGCAAAACAAACTGTCAATGGAAATTGACGACGTTGAAATCTAAATGGCATTACGTGATCAGGCGGTTGTAAATTCATCATTGGAATAAAAACATTTTCACCAGAATTTTTGCCAATGATGATGGTAGCTCCCACAACATTAATCCCTAAGAAATTTACAATTAGGCGAGTACCATTGCAGATGTAAAACCCTGTTATATTAAACTATACCTTAAGCCTTGTTTCAATTAGGTAATTACTCTCTCTCTCTCTCTCTCTCTATATATATATATATATATATATAGTATATCAATTTAGTATTAATCAAACTAATTTTTTTTCTATGAAGAAATATAAAAGTATTGACCACAAGTTTTTTTTTTTTATAAAAAAAACATCATACTATAAACATCAGATAAATAGAATTACCTTATAGTCATTACTACTCCATCAACTTTCTAGGAGTTATTGGTCATATATACAACTATGCTGCCATCATACAATACCAAAAAGATATAGGGAATGTCAAACTATGTTGACATGCATCCTAGCTATACAAAGGAGTGGTCCCCAAAAAATGCACTTACCATAATATCCTTGCATATATAACCCTATACTAAACTACTAGTTATCATCATTTGCTGGTCCTACGTCTGGTAACACTATTGTCTCAATGTTGTCAGTGTCTTCATCGTCGACTCTTGCCACATCTATATCTCATAGGGGAGTATGTTGGTCTCAAAAGGAACATAATCAACAAGTGATCCTATCCCCTCATTAGCCATGGCACTGGAAGTGTAATCTGGTGAGTCATCATCTAAGGTGTCATATGTTCCTGTCTCAAGTGGTTATTGGATAGGTAGGTCATCGATAAGTACAGGCTGAACAACATCTTTTGGTAGGAAGTCCAGAGGAGTGGATGTTGGTATGAAGTCCAGGGGAGTGGATGCTGGCTCTATGAGATACAAATCAGCTAGATCAACAAGAATATCATCATATACTGGAAATAGGGGTAGGGCTTGTTTTGAGTAAGTTTCAGAGGTCGGAGTGGATTTTGTAAGAGATGCATAGCTCATAAAAGGTGCCATAATGGGTACAATGGAATCAATAGGTGCATGCATGGGATAGTAGTAAGGGTGAGCTGGATAAGGTGGGTACCAAGGAGAGAAAGGGTATGTTGGTACCAGGGGTATGAAGGACATAAGTGACGGTGGTGGATGTATAAGTGGGATAGATGGATAGTATGTCGGGTACATATGTGGATATGGCGGGGGATTAGTAGGATAAGTGGATCCTATATCCAAGGACAGTGGAAAAGGTGGAAGAGGGTCTGCTAACTCTGATCTTGTAATGGGCACCGGGTTAGAAGTGGCTGATTCGGAAGAGAGGTACCTTAAGTCTTCTTCCACAGTTCGGGCACCTAGGCTTGTAATGTCAAGAGTCGTATCGTGGGGTATCGGCGAGTCCGCCATCTGTTAGAACCAAGACATTGGATGATGTCTGATCCCTAATCCTTTGATGGGTTTTGATGATAACAAATGTGATAATATTTGATCAACTAATGATTTGAAATTGAGTAATTTCAGGGAATTAAATTGATCATAGACATTGGTATAATCTCCCCATCTCACTCTCTATCTTAACTGTCTGATAATGCTTAATAACTTATCAAGCACCCAAATGCTTTTAATCAGACCATGAGAAGTTTATGAGGACAGATAGTAAAGGTCTTGGAACAAACCATGCGAAGTCTTGGAATGACTCATGCAAAGTTTTGGACCAGACCATACAATAGTCTCAGGACAGACTATGTGAAGTCATGGACCAGACGATATAAGTCTAGGACCAGACTATGCATAAGTGCTGAACCAGACCATGTATGGAACATGGTCAGATAACGTGTAGTCAAGACTGACCATGATTGAGCTAAGCCAGATGATGTCTGAAGCTAGGCCAAATCATGTCTATCAAACCAAACCACGCACAGTCAAGGTAGACCATGTCTAAAGCTAGACCAGACTGTGTCTGTCAAGCCAGACGATGTCTAAGCAAGGCCAACAATGTCTGTGTTAGAACATAATATGATTTGTTACACGTGCTGAGGAATATGTGCTTTATAATCAATTCTTTACACTAAAAGAGGCACTGTTCGTTACAGAAAGAAAGGGAGATACTCTCTGAACTTACTTTCTTCTATTCCTTGTATTCCTTGCATGTCTCGAATTATGTGAAGTGTATAGGTATAGCCAAAAGGCTAATCATCTTTGAGAAGCACACCTAAAGCTAAAAGCAAGCTGTGACAAAGATAGGAACCTGCTCTTATCAAATCAAGCTCAATTAAAGCAACTTCAACACTCTTCTATGAGACAATGAAAACCTATCTTCTCCAACGTTCAAATCCATGAAGCTCAATATATAAAGATGCTTCCATGCAACAAGAAGAGAAGGACGATAAACGAAAAAGAGACAAAGAACTGAAATGAAATCATTCAAAACAATTTGAACAACAAGCAAAACACTTTGAGAAAAGAAAAACCTAGTGAGAAACACTAGTTGAAAGAAAAGAGCATACCCATCTTCTACAAGCTCATACAAATTCAACACTTGTTCATATCCTCTCTCTGAGAGTTATCTAAATCTTATACATATTTGTATAGAAAGCCAGGAGTGGCTTAGTGATAAAAAAATACTTGGGAAGTATAATCTCAAGGGGAGATTCATACTTGTAACCATTAGTGGTTTAGAATACTAGTTGCCAATAGTGGCATAGAGAATACTTGTAGCTAGAAGTGGCAGTGAAGAATACTTGTTTTGTAATCAGTTGATTATAGTGGAACTCTTTAACAGTTGTTAAAGGAGAACTAGACGTAGCTCAGTTTGAGTGAACCGGTATAAAAACAAGCTTCTACTTGTTGTCTTGTGATTACATTATTCATCTTGCATACTGTGCTCTTTTGAAAAGGTTTTAAAAGCTTTGCTTTGCAAGGATATATTTGTTGGTTTAAACTTACATATATCCAAGAAGGCAACTTGTGAACTAATAGTATTTATGAAAAAGTTTTTAACCCATTATTCAACCCCCCCCCCCTTCTAGTGTGTTCTTGTGTATTTCACAAATGTAAATACAAGATAGCAAAAGTAGAATACTTGTTTTATACTAATTCAATCAACTTGAGCTACGTCTAGTTCTCCTTTAACGATTGTTAAAGGGTTCTACTATAATCAATTGATTTTTTTTTACCTTAAATGAAGTCCAAGAGAGAGTTAAAAGTTAGGACATCCCAACTAGGTTGGCATCCCCTAACAAAAAACCCAATCTTAGATAAATTGTATTAAAAATAAAAAAGAGAATATGAGAGTTGGATAGTATGTGTACAATGGGGGGACAAAACCAAAACCCACTAAATCAAACTAAAACTAAAATAGTTCTATGCAAACTTGTAATTATACATTCCATTTTGGTTCCTATACAAATGACTACTGATAAAACTAGGTGAAAAATCAAACCAAGTGAAGTGAGTCCTACTATGAAGACCATAACCAGCTAGTCCATCCGCGCATTGATTCCTTTCACAAAATATATGTGTAACTTTGAACTTGAGTGACTTGCAATGGTTTAGCATAGAATGCTATTGTCTTCTCAGCTTCCAAGGAACAATTTTAGGATTAGTGAAAGCCATGACTGTTATTATTGAGTCACATTCAAGCCAAAGGAAATTCCAACCATTCAACCTGCATAAATAAACTGCCATAATTACTGCAAAAAGCTCAGCATAAAGTGCAGAATGCAGTCCAATGTATGCCACAAATCCACCCCTAAAACATCCAGCTTGGTCCCGGAATATGCCACCAATGGCAGCATGGCTTGGGGATCCAACTGTAGCCCCGTCTATGTTGCATTTAATGCAATCAACAGGAGGAAAAATCCAAAATATAGGGAGTATGATTGGTGCATGCGCTGGCTTGAGCTGAATATCAAATTGTTTGAGGAAATTGAATTTAGTGATGGAATTGGAATGATTTCAATTGCATTTGCCAGAGAGAGCCACATTTGCTTTCAGTAGACTGAAGATTTTAGAAATAGGAATGGAGTGATTTCGAAATATATTGTTGTTTCGACTTGTCCAAAGCAGCAAGCATATATGGATAGCAGTTGAAACAAGCACTTCTCTCGCTTGAGATCTAACAAACTTATTTGTAGAATAGAAGAGAGCTTTAAGTGAAGAAAAATCTAAAAGGACAGGGGAGATAAGCTGTAACCAATGCCAAAACTGTTGAGCAAAGCGGCATTGAAGGAAGAGGTGTGCAATTGTTTCCTCATTTTGCAAGCAGTGTGTACCGGTTGAGAAAATGATACATCCCTTATTTCTAAGGACATCAGTTGGTAAATCTTTGTGGATGCCATGCCAAATAACAAAGCTGCGAGATGGTAGAATAGATTTGGACCAAATAATTTTAGCCCAAGGGCTTTGCTGCAGGGGAGGTGAGAGGAACTCAAACACACTTTTAATTGAAATTTGTCCAGATTCAGCAGGCAGCCACGTTGGGATATCCTTCTCTTGATTTGATGGAATTGGTATATTAGAGACAACAGCTATGAGATGAGGAATTAGTTGCTCAATCAATTTAGGAATGACCCATTGCTGATCTAGTACCAGTGCATTAATTTTAACATGTAACCGCTTTCTATTGGCTGAGGGAATATCCAGAAAATCAGCAATTGATGAATCAAGACACCAAATGTCCAACCAAAAATTGATGTCTCCTCTGTTAATAATCCACCCTGTATTATTTTGTACAATTGGCAAAAAAATTGTAAGCAAGGACCATATAAATGATCTGTAGAATGTTGTAGTGGGCTGATCATTTTTGAGAAATTTCATACGCATGAATTGGTCCCATTCCAATTTAGAATGCCAGAGTCTCCAAAGCTGATGTATGAGGGCTGCATTGTTAAGCTTGATTAGAGATTTAATACCAAGCTCGCCACAATTAATAGGGGTGCATACTTTGGCCCACGCAAGCTAGTTTCCTAGTATGTATATCTCCAGCCCCAAGGAAGTTTCTCATCCATCTTTCTATAGTTCTCATCAGTCTAGGAGGCCATAGATAGATGTGGAAGTTGTATAGCATAATGCGTGAGATTACAAATGAGAGCAATTGCACTCTGCCCACGAAGGTCAACTATTTGCCTTTCCAAGAAGCCAGCTTATTCTTGGTCTTATCCGCAATTGGTTGCAAATGGATGACTTTAGGCTTTCCATAAAAAATGGGAACACCGAGATATTTGAATGGCATCACCGCTGGTCCAAATTCAAGAATATTTGTAATTCTATCCAACTTTGAATTAGAGATTTTGCTAGAGTAGAAGTGACACTTGCTGGTACTAATCCATTGGCTAGAAATATCTCCATATTGTTGTAGAAGTCTTCGGATGTTCTCCATATTTACTAATGTACCTTGACAAAAAATCATGATATCATCAGCATAAAAAGTGATTTGGGAAGATGTTACCATTGGCGCCAATAATGGGCGTAAGAAGCCCTTTGTTGACCAGGAAAGTGATTCCTTTACTAAGTATGTCTTCAGCAAGGTAGAAAAGGAGGGGAGACTGAGGATCACCTTGTCGTACTCCCTTCTTGAAACTAATATAACCCACCCTAGAGCCATTTATTAAGAAGGAAAGTCTAGCTGAATGTAGAATTAACCAAATCCACCTGCAAAACTTTTTACAAAAGCCAAAATTGTCCAAGATAGTTAGAAGAAAATGCCAATCCAAAGTGTCAAAGGCCTTTACCACATCAATTTTTAAAACAATATTGTTAATTTTGGCTGATTTATGAAGTATATTAATGGCCTTTGATGTAGTAATGAGGCAGTCTGTGATCTGACTCCCAGGAATAAAACCAATATGTCAGCTAAAATGCGAGTAATAATTTTAAAATGAAAGTTACCCATAGCGATAGGTTTGAAATCTTCAATTTTGACAACCCCCAGGAATTTGGGAATAAGAACTATCGAATTAGAATTACAGCCAAGGATAAGCCAACTTTTTTGAAAAAATTGCAAGATTGACAGATGGACATCTTTTGCAATGTGTTCCCAAAAATGTTGAAAAAAGTTGCAGCCAAATCCATCAGGCCTTGGCACGCTAGATTTGTTCATGCTAAAAACAACATGTCGAACTTCATCTTGTGAAGGTAGAGAGGTGAGCTTGTCATTTTCCACTTGATCAACAATACTAGGAATTATAGAAAAGAAATCTAAGTTAGTACTACAATTATTGTTAGTGTTATATAAAGTGGAAAAGAATTGAACCACATGATTATTAATACTTCCTTGGTTAGTGGTAAGTTCCCCTTCTATATTGAGACAGTGCATATCCTTGCATGTTCTTTTATACATAGCATATTTATGAAAGAAAGCCATATTCCTATTGCCCTGCCGTGCCCACTGCAAACAAGACTTTTCCATCCAAAATCCTTCCTCATTTTCCATGGCAGTTTGTAGATCCAATTGAGCTTTTCTATCAGCTGTAGCTTGCACATCAGTCATGCCATTAACCTCAATTTCCTTTTGAATTAAATCCACTTTAGTAGTTGCTTTGGCAACTTGTTTCTGAATATTGCCAAAGCATGTAGTATTCCATTTGCAAAAAGCCTCTTTTACATTTTTTAGTTTTGCACAAAGCCTAGACATCGAGTTGCCCGAGACAGGAAGATTCCAGGCTTTCTATAGAATGTTATGACTATCAGGGTGATCCATCCAGACTTGAAGAAAATGAAAGTGACCACTTGGTCTGCCCACATTTTTTAGCAGGGAAAGGAGAATAGGATGATGGTTTGATTTGTTTCTAATGAGAGTCCAACAAATAACTTGATCAATTGCAGCAAAAGTACCAGTATTGCAAATAGCCTTGTCCAGCCGCATTGCAACATGTTGATTACCAAGGCGACCATTCGTCCAAGTAAACTGATACTAGCACAAGGTATATGAACAAGTTGGTGAGAGTTGGACCAATTGAGAAATTCTTCCATAGAGATTTTGGCAGGACAGTTACCACCCTTTTTTTCCTAGGAGCTAATAATAGCATTGAAGTCTCCAATGAAAAGCCATGTGTCATCTGGAGTAGCCTGCAAAACAGATAAATATCTCTAGAGGAATCTCCTCTTAATATATGATGTGGATCCATAAATCCCTACTATGTTAAAGGAATTATTAGCAACATTTCATTGGAGACTAATATATTGATCAGAGATACTCATTATCATAGGGTTTATGCTTGAAGATTGACGCCTCGCCTCTTCATTTAGATTTTTGGTATCTTCATACCTTAAGTCTTTTCTGTTCTCTTGGTCTAGTATTTTCTTTTTATGCCATAACATGTATGGATGATGGCATTGTATTGTTTGTTATAGGCTAAGCTATATCATTCTTGTTTGATGTTTTGATTTGCCTTGTTTTCTATTATCTCTAGCATCACTAGATGATTTACTTCTTAGGAACTAATTTTGAGTGATTGTAATCGATTACCAGATGGCCTAATCTGTTTTGAAACCATCTCTGGTATCGAGTTAATCGATTACCAACCATTGCAATTGATTACAATGTTAATTTCAGAGTTCAAATATTGCCCTGTATCCATTGCAATCGATTACCATCGAGCTGCAATCGATTACAAGACAATCTTTGAGATTCATAAATTGCTTTGTTTCATTTGCAATCAATTACCATCCAATGGCAATCAATTACCAGATGATCTCTGATATTCAGAATTGGCTTTGTCTTGTGTGCAATCGATTACAAGTCTTCTGCAATTGATTACAACAGTTAACAGTAAGTGTAAATCATATTTTGATACATGGGATAATCGATTACACCTTGTTGCAATCGATTATATCTGGTATAACGGTCATTTTTAAAGATCTCCAAGATTCATTCTTTGTCTAACTAACTCCGAATCTTTTTGACACATGCCATATATTTGAACCCATATCATTCTGTGCAGAATAACAAGAACAAACAGTTACAATATCTTTTCATTCCTTCATTTTGTCAAAATCCAAATCTTTGATTTGCTTTTCAGATTTGATATTGTTTTGATCACTCTCTGCTTTCTTTTGCACAATTCTAAAATCTCTTGAGTTTCAGAAAACTTAATATTGCTTTTACTGCTATACCCATTTGAGATTGAACCCCTGAGCATATACAACTATATCCCTCTCTTGTTCCTTCATGAACTGAGATGATTCAACATTAGTTCTTGACTACTAAATCTGCTCATATTGGAGTTTCTTGATCTAATCTTATATCTGCTATATCAGCATATCAAGGTGTTTTCGTTCTTTAATCTTTTTCATTAATCTTGTTTGATTAGCATTGTGGGAATTTCGTTCCTAAATGTTGTGCTGAAATTAGATGGTATTTCTAATTTTGTGTGTAGTATTGTGTTTAAAAATTGGATGGTGAATGGTGTTTTCATATTCAATCTTCTAGGTTCCTGTTTCAGGTTGTGAAATCAGGATTTGCTGTAAATTGTGTGTGCATGGTGTATGTAATCAAATTCATAGTGGAACCCCTTGGTGAAAGGGAGAACTGGATGTAGATTGGTGGTTGATTGAACTAGTATAAAACAATAGGCTCTATTTCTCTATCCCTTAATCTATTTCATTTTAACATTTGATTTTTATCAAGATAATTTGTTCTAAATCATTTCTATCTTAAATTGAGGTTGTTTTTCTGGTTTATTCAATCAATATAACATTCTCTGAAAATGCTTTTATTGAAACCTCAAGAGTGGTGGTGAAAAATCTTTTTGAGGAGAACAATCTATCACTTTACGTTAAATCAATTCACCCCCCCCCTTCCCCCCTCTTGATTGATTACCTGACTGATCCTAACAATGCTGATGTCACAGAGACACCATAAAGTAGGTAAAGGTTTAGTATCCACAACTAATAATTTCAGACCAAGCTTATCAAGAATTTTGCAAGGAAGAGATTTAACATTAATTTTAGGTTCTGAAATAAAGACCAAACCTGGTTTATTAGTGAGACATAATTTGGAGAGGAATCTCCTAGAGGTCAAATTTCCAAGACCCCTAATGTTCCAATAGAGTACAATCATCACTGATGGGAAGATTTGTCCTTAAGGTTATATTTCTTTTCCTACATTTTCTCCTTTGCTTTTGCAGTATTATGTTTTTGTCTCATTTTTTTTATGTTGAGATTTAGACATGGCCACCTTAAAGCCTTGATCCTCTAAGGCCTGCTGCTGCATACTCTCAGTTTCAGCATCAGATAAGTGATCAGTGCATCTTCATGCACATTCTTCTACTGTTATTCTTAGGCATTTCCTTAGTTTATTTCATTAGTTTCACCATTTTAGTGTGTTTTCATATTTAAGTTTGTTTCTAGCTTTATTTAATTTTCGTATTTTATTTTCAGCATTAGCAGCTTTCAATGGAAAATTCATAACTGGAGCTACAGGAATCAGATTGAGGCGTTCTAATATTCGTTGGAAATATAAGAGAAAGATCTACAACTTTCATGTTGGAGTCAGAAGCTGATTCGGATTGTAGAAGGCTTGAATAATTCGTCGAAGTTGCAGACGTTAAGAAATAATTTATTTTGGGTCAATTTTATGGGCCTGGTTTGTATTTTCCGACCCGGTTCGGATTGTTAGTGAAACTCTTATTCTATTAAAACGCTAGGGCCGGCTGCTGTGCATATTTTTTATTCTGCACTCATTCACTCTTCACTCACTGACTATTCACGAAATTTCTTGGAGAGTTTTGAGCAATTGTAATGGAGAACTAATTTCCGAAGAATCGATCTACTGCAATTGGATTCCACTTTGAGGTTCTTTTATAAATTCCATGTCAATCTGTTTCATTTGATTTATTCCAATAATCTCAATTATTTGCTTAATTTGATTGTTGTTATAGGATATAAATCTTAAATTCGATTGGTTATTTGATCTTGAATCAATTTCGCGTTAACGTAGCTTTTACATTATCGCGTTTGATTAGATTGCGTTTGCTTAATTCGCAATAGTCTTTAATCCGTTTGCTTAATTCGGAATTCAAGATCATATGCCGTATAATTTCTATTGTGCTTGTCAGTGGTTATTATAGTCGAATAGGATCAGACCCGTTTAGGGAATTGGAATTTATAGGGATCAATGATAAGTCAGAAGTCGATACAGTAGGTTGATTCGCTTTAGCTTATTCAATAATCACAATTTATTTTAATTCCTTTTTCTTGAAATCATAATCTAAACCCCCCATTAACCGTTACTGCATTGATTAATAATAATACAAGAATCCTTAAGAACGATACTCAAGTTGTCATTACCGTAACTACATTTTCAAAATCACTCATTTTTGATCCGTGCACGACAACGGATCAATAAGTCATCAGGTGTACGGGCCCAAAATTTCCTAAACTTCTACATATCCTTCTTAGCTTGTGGTGGGAGCACTTGATATGAGGATTTTCGTGGACTAGGAGTGTTATCCACCTTAGTATCTTGAGTGTTGCTTTCAGAATCAGATTCTACAAAAATATTATCTCCATATTTATTACCTACATTATCATTCCCATTTGTGTGAACCTCCTCAAATTGAGTTTTATTCCCAACAACAACAGTAACAGGGCCTTGGTTCATTCTGGATGTGCTATTAGCCATCTCTTTCTGAAAGCCCATATTTTCAGCATCAACATCAACATTGGCATATTCAGGCTGTGATTGATGCTTGGAATGTTGAGCAGGTTCCTCCATCTGAGTAACCTCATTTCCCTGATTATTGTCTTGCTGTATAGTATCCAGCCTGCTACCAGAATTAATATCCCTTCTAGGGCTTGGTGGATTTGACATAAGAACCCCTTCATTTGGGCCAAGTGTACCACCTGGAGTAGGGGTGTTAACCTCTTCATCCTCAATAATAATGTCAATTGCATGAGTATCCTCATTATTCTCTTGATGCTTTTGCTTGACTTAGCACTGGGTTCTTCCAAATGACGTCAAACATCAATATGATGCCCAATTATTTGGCAATGCATACAAAATGCAGGGAGTTTTTCAAAAAGAAAGGTTTACAAAGAAAGCAAAGCCTTCCCGCTCCACAAGAATTTGATCTACCAAAGGTTGTTTGAGGTCAAGATCAACTAGAACCCTTGCAAAATGGCCAAAATATTGAGATGCAATAGCTTCGTCAATGGCACTTTTGGCTACAAGTATTCTCTATGCCATTACTGACAACTAGTATTCTAAACCACTACTGGTTACAAGTATAAATCTCCCCCTGAGATTATACTTCCCAAGTATTCTTTAATCACTAAGCCACTCCTGACTTTTTATTCAAATAAGAATAAGATTCAGGTAACTCTCAAAGAGAGGATATGAATATGGTTTGAATCTCTATGAGCTTTGTTGAAGATGAAGTATTCTTTTCTCTAAGCTCTCTTTTCTCATTGGGTATTAAGCTTTTCTTGCTCTTAGCTTTTCGACTTGCTTGTGTTTTCTTGTTCATTCTTGTTTGTTTGATGTAGTCGTTTTGTTTTGTTAGTCTTCTTGTTGCATGGAAGCATCTATTTATAGTAAAGCTTCATGGATTTGAACATTGGAGAAGAAAGGTTTCGTTGTCTCATAGTTGAGTATTGAAGTTGCTTTAACTTGAGCTTGATTGAATAGGAGCATGTTCCTGTCTTGTCACAACTCTGCTTTAGCTGTAGGTGTGCTTTTCAAAGCTGATTAGCCTTTTTGCTATACCTACTAGACTTCACACTATTCGAGACATGCAAACAGTCATACGAGGAATAGAAGAAAAGTATTTAGAGATTATCTTCCTTTCTTTCTGTATTCAATAGTGCGTTCTTAAAGTCAATTGGTGATTATTAAACGCATAGTCCACAGTGCATTGAACAATGCATGGTCTGGTCCGACATAGACATAGTCTAGTCTGACTGTGCATGGTCTGGTCCGACATAGCATAGTCTTGTCTGAGATTCATGAATGGTCTAGTCCAACACTTATGCATAGCTTGGTCCAAGACTTGTATCGATTGGTCCAAGACTTCACATAATCTGTTACGAGACTATTGCATGGTCTAGTGATCCGCTGTCGTGCACGGATCAAAAAAACGAGTGATTTTGAAAATGTAGTTATGGTAACGACAACTCGAGTATCGTTCTCAAGGATTCTTGTATTATTATTAATCAATGTAGTAACGGTTAATGGGGGGTTTAGATTATGATTTCAAGAAAAAGGAATTAAAATAAATTGTGATTATCGAATAAGCTAAAGCGAATCAACCTACTGTATCGACTTCCGACTTATCATTGATCCCTATAAATTCCAATTCCCTAAACGGATTTGATCCTATTCGACTATAATAACCACTGACAAGCGCAATAGAAATTATACGGCATATGATCTTGAATTCCGAATTAAGCAAACGGATTAAAAACTATTGCGAATTAAGCAAACGCAATCTGATCAAATGCGATAATGTAAAAGCTACGTTAACGCGAAATTGATTCAAGATCAAACAACCAATCGAATTTAAGATTTATATCCTATAACAACAATCAAATTAAGCAAATAATTGAGATTATTGGAATAAATCAAAGGAAACAGATTGACATGGAATTTATAAAAGAACCTCAAAGTGGAATTCGATTGTAGTAGATCGATTCTTCGGAAATTAGTTCTCCATTACAATTGCTCAAAACTCTCCAAGAAATTTCATGAATAGTGAGTGAGTGAATAGTGCTGCGTGAACAGTAAAAATATGCATAGCAGCCGGCCCTAGCGTTTTAATAGAATAAGAGTTTCACTAACAATCCAAACCGGGTCGGAAAATACAAACCAGACCCATAAAATTGACCCAAAACAAATTATTTCTTAACGTCTGCAACTTTGAAGAATTATTCAAGCCTTCTACAATCCGAATCAACTTCTGACTCCAACATGAAAGTTGTAGCTCTTTCTCTTATCTTTCCAACAAATATTAGAACGCCTCAATCCGATTCCTGTAGCTCCAGTTATGAATTTTCCATTGAAAGCTGCTAATGCTGAAAATAAAATACGAAAATAAAATAAAGCTAGAAACAAACTTAAATATGAAAACACACTAAAATGGTGAAACTAATGAAATAAACTAAGGAAATGCCTAAGAATAATAGTAGAAGAATGTGCATAAAGATGCACTGATCATCTAGTTCGAGACTTTGCGTAGTCTGTTCCAAGACTACTGCATGGCTATTTTGAGACTTGTATCATTTGTTCTAAGGACCTTTACATAGTTTGTTCCAATACTTGATGTTGTCTGATTAGATACACTTTGGATGCTTGATATATTATTAAAAGCGTTATTAGACAATCAAAATAATAGAGTGAGATTATACCATTGTCCGTGATCATTTTGATTCCTTGAAATTACTCAATTTCAAATCATTAGTTGATCAAGTATTATCACACTTGTTATCATCAAAAGAAATCAAAAGATTAGGCGCTAGACATCATCCAATGTCTTGGTTCTAACATAAATATATATGTCTATTAATATAAAAAAAAATATAATTCAAAATAAGTAACTCTTTTTTATAAATTATAGAAATAAACCTTGGAATAGAAAATCCTCTATGTCTCTCACATCCTCTGCATAAAATCCTTTCTTCCTCAAATTTAATAGGCATGCCACACTTGCAAGTGTGAGACCACCACCTTCTAGTGAATAACACATTGGCTATGCTACACTGAACTACATAAGTTCCTTCCTAAAAATATAAAAAAAAATATACATAATAGTCAATTCAATTTAGAAATTTTAGAAGAATTAAAACAAAAATTAAAACTAAGAAATTTTAAAAAAATCAACCAACCTTCATACCATATACCAAATCTTTAACTTTAGCACGTGAATGGGAGAATATAAAATCATCTTTCATTGATAGTATCTGTTGATAATCCATGATGATAGGAACATAACCATAAACATTCATTCCACCAACAATGATTCTAAAGAGTTAAATGTATATCAACATTGTAACAATATATATAAAACTAAAATATGGTTACATAACAACAAAAAATAACATACAATTATAGAGCACAATATAAAATGAAAATTTTGAATATGTGACCGAATAGAATAGAAATGAATCTATAATATAACTATGAAAACACAAAACAATAATACAATATTTGTAAACTATAGAAAAAACTAATAACATACAAACTTATATGAATATAATTCAATAAAATACAAAAATAAAAATAAAAATAAAATTAACATGAAAAAATAAATACAATAATATACCAGGTCATCACGGGTGCCCATGCACATATATTAATATGAATGCAAACAAAGAGATAAAAATTAAGTAAATCACATTACTCATTACTCATATTAACACTAAAAACTATAAGTTTAACATGTGATATTTTAAAAGGAACCTACAAATGCTTGAGAGCTTCAGCTTTATTGGCCATAAGGTTAAAAGTCAGTTTCATACTAGTAAGACTATTTTCAAGGACTATATCCCCTATAGTAGTAACCAAAAAACAATTACAAACTTAAAGAAATGTAGTTAAAAGAATGATAATAAATAACTAATAATTGGAATCCGTAATAATTATAATGTAACCTTAAAACAATATTTACCAAATAGATAGCTTGAGTAAGACATCACTTTCAAACCAGTAATCAAAACCATGGGTTTAATCTTATGTGAAGCAACAAATGCCTGAACCTTAGATGCATAATCATCAAAGAGAATAATCTCAACCTTTCCACTACATAGAAAAAAGTTCAAAATGGAATAATAATGATAATAAAAAATAATAATTGTTATGAGTGTAAACAAATAACACTCATGAATCATTTGTAACTTTCATTGTAACAAATTTTTTCACACCATTGTAAACCTCATATTCTCTATCAATAGCAACAAATGTGACCAATCCCATGATATCTACATGATCAAGACTAAATATTATATATATATATATATATATATATAAAAGATTATAATACTAAACTTATACTAATAGTAATAGTTTACAATAGACTTCAAGAACAATCACTACAAATAACAAATAAAGATCAAAGTGAAATATACTTCATGTACAGGTGGCATAAAACATTGAATTTGATACACATAACGAACAAATTCATGTACAGACATCCCAATTATGTTGGCACCCCTTAAGTCATTCTATCATCAATACCAAGCTGTATATTATTAAATAAGTAAAAAGAATACAAAGAAATGGACAGACCAAACCAAACCTAAAGAATCATCAACAAAAACGAAAGTTAGGCAGCCCACAACAATTACGGGCATAGCTAACAAAAAGAAAACTAGGTAAACTAGACCACCACGGAAACTCTACACGCTCATTTACACCAAAATTAGCTAGACTATTTGCACATTGATTACCCTCTCTAAAAATGTGTAAAGAGACTATATGCATATTGTTAGAGGAAGAGAAAGCACAGTTCCAGCGAGCCCTGAGTTGCCAAGGAATAACCATTAGACGAGTAAATGCCTTGATAGCCAATTTAAAAGTGATTTTCACATCAGTGGATGGTCGAAAGTATAACTTAAACCTATGGGCCATTTCCTTGTAGGAACCCTTGTTTGAAACAATCGAGAAATTACAAAAGAAGTATACATGATCAACCAACAAATTGAACTTTGCCTCTTTAAGATATTCAATGGGGATGGATGCTTGTATCTTGGTACCCTATGCATAAAAAAATATTCAAAACAAATTCTTCAAACCAATACTTGTTGAAATAAGAGGCAAAAAAATCATATTATAAACTAAATAAGAAAAAATAATTAACAAGAATAGGAAAAATACATTTTAAACAAGATAACGTACATTTTAATCAATCAACACCTCGTCCAAGGATTCGAATCGCCTTACTATGGAAACATAGGGAGTACTCCAAATCTTAATCACTCTACACTTAATCCACCATTGTTCAGAAATAGAGGTTATAAGGGCGATAGGATGGCATAAAGAAGGAGGGTTTGAAGATTCCATTGTTACGTATAATGCAACAGGAAGAAAGTATATAAATATGATAGTGAATAGTAGCTGATGAAGAAGAAAGATGGCAAAGATAGAGCAACACATATGTATGCATATGGTTATAAAAAGGAAACAAAGTGACGTGTAAGTGAAATCTTGGGAACTTCTAAACACTATTCAACACTGGTTTGAAATTGAATAAAAAAAAGAAGGGGTCCAAAATCATCATTATCATTATAAAAGAAAAAAAAATAGCTAATAACAAATAAGTTAAAAAAAAGTATAAAAACAATTAAAAAACTTTTAAATTATATATACATATTATAATTTATTATTAAATAATAATACACAGAATTATTTAAACAACATTAACTATAGAAAGATCATTGATACAATAATATCAGATTTATTTATATCAAATTGTATTGTTATTTGAATATATGAAACAATACATAAAACATAAACATGAACATTTAATAAATTATATTATATACAATATAATCAAATTAAAATACGATTAGGTATAATTATACATAAACAATATATATGTTCAATGAATTTAATAATAGCAAGAACCAGATGTTTATAAGTTTTTAAACGTGCTTTGGGTTTATCAACAATATTACAAAAAAATGTAATGATATCTAAAAATAAGGGATATTTTAAATAAAAACAATTTTTTATAAATCATATTAGATACGATTGTGTTCATTGAGAGAAAAAAAATCATAAGAATAGAACTACATAAAACAAAAATAAAAAAATATGAAGTCAACGTAACATTTGATAAAACTTATAATATTGCTATAAATATAAAAAGAGTACGATGAATAAAAAAATGAGCAATAATAACTTGAACAAAAAATGAACAGTAACATGTGAATACATTTATTTATTTCTTTTGATTAAGTTTGATTGGTTTGATAAAAAGGCATTTCAAAACGTAGTATGGAAAAAAAACGTTAATTGTGAGAAAAAGAAAACAATGTTATATATATATATATATCAGTACATGTGAACCCTAGGTTGTCAATCAAAAAGGTCATAACTACTACATCATCTTAGAAAATAATCCAAAAACAACAGGTCGTGGTATGATGCTTCCAAACTCAAACTTCCGTCTTTATATGGAGAAAATGATCACAATTTAGGCAAAAAGGTAACATTAAACATCCATAATACCACTATATGATTTTATGAAATACAAAAGACAAAAGTTTAAAATATTTTGTTTATTTTTTTTTATGTTAAACATATTACGAATACATCACATAAAACAAAATGTGAAAAAATGATTAAATAAGTAATAACAAACAAATTAATAAAATTTGTTTAATAAAATAAAGCCTGATTACAACTTTTTTGAAACAGTTTTAAAGAATTAATATAAATCATAATAAATTTTTCATTACAAACTACCACCCAAACAAATTAATGGAAATAAAAAAAAAAATATTATGACTAACAACAATTTAATATAAATATAAAATTATAACAATCATTAAAATATTGTAATAATTAAATTATAATCCATCAAATTCTCAACACATAAATAATAAGGAAAACCACCAATATTAAAGTGAATGTAATTGTAAAACTATAGACTTATATAATTAAAAGTATAATATATTATATCTTCAAAAACAACAAATAAAAGTTCCATAACAAAATTTAGAGAAAATAAACATAAAAAAAAAATATTAAACAACGACGTCTACGGTAGAAAATCAATAAAAAAAAATGATGATGATAATCATAATAATGATAATAATAATAAGGCTTAATTGCAGTTTTGATCCCCCTACTTTTCTAAATCCGCAATTTTTTGTCCTCCTAGTTTAAAATCCGCAATTTTGATCCATTACTTTCAAAATTAAGCATTTTTGGTCTCACACCTCTTTAGTTTTCAAATGCCAAAGTAACCACTAAGCCAATGGTCTAATTGATAATAATTTTGAAACATTTATATATATATAGACACACACACACACATAAATTTTATTTATCATCATATATTTATTTATTATTTCTTGTGTTCTTAACGATAATTTAATAATTGAATAAAATTAAATAAAGGGAGTAATTTATAAAATAAAAAGTGAAATATATATAAAAAATTTACAACTAATAATAAGATATGTTAAAAAATAAAGAAAGAATAATTTAAATAATTTCGGTATCTCGACATCTCTCTTGACGTCTCTCTATCATAGTTTTAAAATTTGGATCAGTGATCGAACTGGTCAAAACACTAGGTCACTATTCAAACAGTGGGTCATTAGTTGACCCACATGACCCGGCCTATATTGAAAAAAATTTAAAATATTTATTATATACAAATTTTTAATTTATAAAATTTTATTTAATTAATATTTAATATTATTAGAAGTTATTTAATTTATTCTTCCTTTATTTTTTAACATCTCCTATTATTAGTTGTAATTTTTTTTTTATATATTTCACTTTTTATTTATAAATCACTCCCTTTATTTTACTTTTATTAAAATACTAAATTTTTGTTAAGAACACAAGAAACAGTAAATAAATATATGATAATAAATAAAATTTATGTAAAAGTTTATATATATATATATAAATGTTTCAAAAATTTTATCAATTAGATAATTGACTTAGTAGTTACTTTGACATTTGAAAACTAAAGAAATATAGTTCAAATCTTAGTTTTGCCAAAATTTATCTATTTTTTTTATTTAAATTAACTAATTAACTAATTTTGATCCCTTTATCTTTAACAGTTAACACCTTTAAATTAACGGAAGAACCAAAAGTAAGGGGATCAAAATTGCGGATTTTAAACTAGGGGGACCAAAATTGTAATTAAGCCTAATAATAATAATAAACCAAGTTATAAGAAAAATAATTTCCAAAATAAAATAACAGAATGAATAGTCTAAAAAAAAGGATATAATATATAAACACATGTACATTTAATTGAATTAAACATTTAAAATACAAATAATGAAAGAACTATATACATAAAAAAAAACATGATCATGCATAATATAAAAAATAAATTAAAAAAATATTCTACAAATACTCATACTTATGATATAATAGAGTAAAGAACAAAAAGTATGTGAAAATAAATGTAAGCAAGAGTGTAAAGATAACATGGGTCTTTCAATTCATTAAATATCAACAAACGAAAAAACATAAGATGAGGAGAAGATCAAGAGGTTAGAATGCACACACTATAGTAGAAAACAATAGAAAATGAATAATAATAATAATTACAAAATCCATTTGTGCATGTTATAGTTGAGAAACTCTGATACTCATTATTAAGAACGTGGATCATAAAGTATTATAAAATAGGTTAAATGTCACTTCTGGTCCTTTATGTTTTAGTTTTTGTTTAGTTTGGTCCTTCATGTTTTTAGAAACCTCAATTTGGTCCTTTATATTTTTAAAATGACTCAATTTGGTCTTTTATGTTTTAGAAATGAGTCAAAATGATCCTTTTAAAAACAAACATGATTTTCAATTTTGTGACGTGATTTTGAACATTTTTTTGACTAATTTAAGACATAAAAACTATTTCATTAGATTCACTTACATGAATGCTATGAAACTCAACTAATATTTGAATAAAAAAAGATGATAAACATAGTGTAAATTTCATGAAAAGTTTATCCAATGAACAACCGAATCAATGAAAAACATAATATTAAGTTTTTTTTAATTGTTCATGAGACTCATTTTTTCACACAGTTTTTATTATGTTTGACCCTCTTTTGTTTCGTACATCAGTTGAGTTCCACAATTTTCATGTAAGTGAATCTAATAAAAAAACTTTTACATCTCAAATTTCTCAAAAAATGATTCAAAATTGCATTACAAAATTGAAAATAAACATATTTCAAAATGACCATTTTGACTAATTTTACAAACGTAAATGACAAAATTGAGACTTCTAAATCATAAAGGACCAAACTGAACAAAAACTAAAACATAAATGACCAAAAATAACATTTAGCCTATAAAATATGTTAATAATAATAGTATCCATCTATAAAAAAAGAAACCTAAATATAATCATGAGTATCACAAAGTTTAAATAGAAGAGCCAACACATAATAAAAGTTAAAATGCAAAATAAAGTTTTCAATATGAAATTTTACTATGAATAATTGTAAATAATATTCTCATAAATTTGATCAAAGTAAAAAAACAATAATAAATAATTTGACAACATATAGAGCTACAGAAATAAAAAAAAAACATTAAAATACTCCATATATCTATAATAAACTAATTTATAAATTTTAATATTAACCATAATCATATAAATCAATTTCTTACATACAAACAAAAAATATAAGAAATAGTCAATGAATAAATGAACCAATAAATTAATTCAATAATAACTTAATAAATTATCCATAAATGCTATAAAATAAAAGAAATGAAATAAAAAAAAGTGCAATGCCCATAATTTCGATTTAAACATTGTAATTTCAAAAAGCGTATTCACTAAAATTAAATACTAATAAAATATAATAAATCAATAAAAAAAAGAATAAAATAATTAAACTATATTTAGAATGGGATATGAAGTATTCAATAGATAATTAAAGGAATAAAAAAATATATATTCAAATTTATTGAGATAGTATTTAGACAAAGCTAAATAAAGGAAAATAACAATAAATATAGTGAATAAGGATAAGAATTAGCAATTAACAATAGCAAATAGAAAATAAAAAATAACAAAAATGAAAAATCTAGAAGAAACCAAAACGACAAAAAAAACACGCAAATGAATATTTTAGTCATTAAAAATGACCGTTTCACCTTCATAAACTAAAGAGTTTAGAAAATCATAAATTTTTCAGTAAACCAACAATCAGTTTCAAGTGAGAGGACGAAGAACCAAGTTGAAGATGATGAACAACAAAAGACCATCAAATGGGTTACGAAGGAGTGAAAGTGTAGCCCATATCCAAGAAAGGCAAAGGGGGTTGTTTCCTAACACAATCAATAATCCAATTGTTATTCAGTCGGATTCGGATGAATACTTTGATACAACCACAATAAACTCAATCAGCAATAACGACCTTGATTCAAGCATAGAACAGGTGGAAATTGGGAAAGAGATGGCTCAGAAGGTAACAACTATCCCATCATTATAGTCTAATATATTTTTACAACATGCAAATAAATATTTATTAGACTTGATAATACTATCATATTTGTATATAGATTGAAGATATATTCTTGCCATATATCTCAACAGTTGTAGAAGACGCTGAAATCAAAGAGCTGGAAATGGTAATTACAATACTAACTAACACAATACTTGATTAAAATAGATATTAATAGCTGGATCTTTTACAAATTGACATGCAATACCCATTAGTAAAAGCTTATTATGTGGACAACACAACCATCCATGCTAATCTTGATTTGGAAAAGGTATGTCTACATAACAATATAAAAATTATTCATTTAGATAAAATATTGCTTTGAGGAATCACTGTAATTCTTTAAAAAATATTCAATGTTGCAGCAATCAATTGAACTACTATTCTCATCAAGTTCAATTTTGGCAAAAGAATCTCCATCGGTGGAGAAAGTGGGATTGAAAGATAAAAATGGAAATCTACACTGGATAGCTGTAGATATCGACTATGGTAGAGCCTACTTGACAGTTGAACTTGATCACATAAGCGAATTCTTCAAACTGGAAGGGAAATATCTGATAAGCATAAAGTTGGAGCTCGACCATATTTATGGTATACAGATATATAGGCCAAGCAACGAAGAAATCAAATATCCGAAACAAAAGAGGAGTGCGAAAAAACAGAAGATACGTAGACAAACATGAAGTCTACATGAATGAAAGGTATGATAACATTCAACACTAGATAAATTAAATTAAAGGAATAACAATTTGGATTTTGATAAACATAATGTCTTATTGTTTACTTGCAAAAAAGATCATTTGAAGCAATAAACACTTTAAATAAACATACTACAGCATGTCATCGTCAAAGGAGGACCTATGTTATTTCACAAAACTATGTAGTAGTGTCAATGTCTTTTGTCTATCTTCAAGTTCCATATAACCCAAGTTAAATATTGATGAGGATGATTATCATACAATATATCCTATTTAGTATTATCATTATTAACATATGAAATTCCTGATTATATGATTATCATTATTAACTTATGAAATTTTTGAATATATGTTTATCATGATTAAATTATGAAGTTCCTGATTATAGTTTAGTAAGTTCATGTATGGACATAAACGATACAAATCAATACCTAAATAAAACAGAAACATAATAATTCATTGATAAAGCAAACATAGATACATAGTAAACATAATAAAATAAACAACATAAGTAAATACAAACACTCATTACTGAAACATAAAGTCAACAAACAAGACACATAAAATTTGAACTTAGACATTTATATTATAAACAAATCCATTTGGTTAATCAAGATTGATTAACTTAGTTAACTGAACTCTTGTTGTCCTAATGAATTCTCTTTTTACAACTAATAGTAGAGCCCCCTTCAACATCCCTCTTTGAGTTAGTTCCAGAAATGTCCTGTTGTGTGCCTCCACACATGGTAATACTACCACTAATTAGAGAGTTACACTCCAACACAACTTTTCCCTTCAGGTATGGTTAAATACTCAAAAACAACAACTTTAGATTCGACAATGGTATCACTATTATTTGATATAGTAGAAATTCCAAATGAACTCTTAATTCGACTGACTCCAAACTTTAACTAATAATACAAAAAAGTGTAAATAAATAAATATTGAATAAATAACTTAAGAAATGCAATAATTTAAAAGAAAAAAAATATTAGAAACACTAAACCTTATTTGGAGTTTGAGGATTAGAATTAATTTTGAACTCTTCAATGATAGCCAAATCAGAACAAACACGTTTCACCTTATAAGAATCATCAAATCAAAAGCAATAATAGGCATCTTTCTCAACTTTAAACTACTATTCCCTACCAACTGAAACACACAAGAATACACTAGAAGGGGGGTTGCATACTGGATTAATAAAATTTTCACAATAGATATAAGTTCACAAGTTGCCTCTATAGATATATGAAGGTTTTCAAACAAGTTAGTATATCCTTTCAAGACAATGCTTTTAAAATCTTTTTGAAAGAGCAAAACATGTTAGATGAACAAGTGTAAGCATAAGATACCAAAACTAGAGTTCTTGTTTTTATACTAGTTCACTCAACCCGAGCTACGTCTAATTCTCCTTTAACAACTGTTAAAGGGTTCCATTATAATCAACTAATTACAAAACAAGTATTCTTCACTGCCACATTTAGTACCTGTCAACATCTGTGGCCACATACTACACAGCCCTGATCAACAAGATTCTCTAGAATGCTCATTGCTACAACAGACTGTACAAGACACTTCAATAAGGAAGACCAGATGAATTGAACTATGTCACTGTAGAAGGTCCATTCATTTATTAGAGGATGCTAACATCCTCTAGTCTGCTCAAGTTGAACATGGGATTTGAAATCTCAAAGGGATCACCTGCCAGGTTCCCTCAACCTTCTAATGAAGATGCTGAAGGTCAGAAGAAGTAGACTAAGAAGAGGAAGGGTGCAAAGGCTGTTGTCATCTATGATGAAGCCGTATCAATTCAGCCTCTTGCAAGTAAGCTGAAAAGACTTGCTGTTGTAGACCTGCAGACTATTCGGACAACACACAAGGTTGCAACATAGTCTGTCGTGGAGTCACTTGCCAAGAGGCAGTGACAAACCATCCAACAAGCTCCACCCAAACCACTTGCAGTAAGGGTAAAGACCAAGGCTCAAAAGAAAGGCAAAGGTGTTGCCAGACCAATTGCTAAACCCTCAGTGTCTATGGAGGACATAGCAGACATTGGGAAAACAATTGTCACAGTTGCTGAAACTGCTGAGGAAGAAGAAGATGAAGGGCTGGTCTTCAAGAGGCCAAGCAGACAATCTAGTGGAGACCAAACCATTAATTTAGACCTCCCAACACCACAGCCAGGAAACTGACTCTCAAGAGGAAGGTCATACTAGAAGATGACATGCCTGGATTGGCATTCAACCCATCCTTCACATCCCCAGGTATATCGCCATCAACCTTCACTCTTTCCACTCACCCACGTTCCACCATCCATAAACGTTTAAGGAAGAATATTCCTCATACAACACCCTCTCTACCCCAAATAGAAGCCACAACAAACGCATTGTCTGTTGAACCTCTGTTGTTCGTGTCACCTACACAGATGATAGTAACCTAAACAGTAGTTGCACAGTCTGATGCCCAAGCACAGATTGAGCAAAGGCCACTGTATGAACCCCCTGTTCAGACAAAAGATGTACCTACATTTGCCCCTACTAGACAAATGATCACCCAACAGACTGAACCCATTGTTTAGTCTAAGGCACAGTTTGAAACATCTACTCAGATTGTTGCTCAAACAATAACATCCCCACAAACTCCACCAACATTGCCATTCCACCTTACCAATCCCCATCACTTGTCACCATACTTGAGATGTTAGATGTAGTAGTTTCCTACCACCACATTGAGACTATTAACATCTCTTTTGGGTCTGATGTGGATGAAGCAATTGTCATCCAGTCTCTTGAAGTGTTTGCTGCTCCATCCTGGAACAACAGACCATTCAACATTGATGGGACCACTCCCCTCTCAAGCTTCAGAGAAGACACTCCTCCTCCTCCATCATCCACTGGCTCTTAGCATCAAAAGATGATGTAGAGATTCTCCTTGTTTTATGTGGGAGAAAATGCTGAGTCTGTAACATACAGAGAAGAGACTCAGGTGGAGCCCTCTGTAGAGCAAGCAACTTAAATAGAGCCAGCTGAAGAGCAGATGACTATAGATGCACCAAGGGTAGCAAAGCTGGTAAAGCTCCCTTCTTTGCAAATAGATCAAGGGATCATTCCCTACTGGAGGCCAATTCATAACACAACTCTTCTAGATGTTGTAGAAGATGATGTTGACCTTGCACGAAGGCTGCAAGAAGAAGAGTATGCCCCTAACATCCCTCTAATGCAACAACTAGTGCATGAGATTGCACATTGGTACAATTGTGCATAAGAGGGATTGGACTACTTCATAGTGGAATCAACAATTCCAGAAGAAATGTTAGAAGAAGAGAAATAGAAGCTGTAAGCCACTGTCAAAACAATGCACCGTGATGCTCTACATCACCTGTTGAGACCAAGAGTCTTTATTCGATCTCCTCAGCTGATTACACAAGGAATGACTTTAAACGATCCTTCCTTCCAAGCCAGTTGTGCAGACTATAAGGCCTTGTGTTTGCCGAAGTTTCAAGGATCTGTCCCAAGACAGTTGTACCCTCCAAGATTACACATCAATGAAGAGACTGATATACGAGTTGCTCCAGACTGTATAGTCCCTAGGCTTCCAACTGTCAACCTCAACAAGTTGAAGGGGAAGAAGATTATAAAAGTAGACAACCTTCCACAACATATACCAGACATTGAGCCTTTGCCTCAACCAGCAAGAGCACTGCTTGAATAGAATACTAAATCAAATGCTAGAATCTACTGGCAGAATATGGTGAGTAGCATACTCCACACCACAAGGTCATCCAATCTCATTGATGAAGAGAAGGAGAAGATTGACATTGTTGGTGAAGGCACCTCTTCCTCTAGCAGCTTTATTCATGTGTTAGACATTGTGGTTGTTCCTACATTGCTGACCCCTCACACCCCTAGAGATGAAGTTGAAGCTAAGAGGATGCTTGCTGAGAACTACGCTAAGTACAAGGCTGCTCAGGCTCTGATAGCTGCAGCCATAGAAGCAGTTAAGGCAACAGCTGAAGAAGTAAGGATACTAGAAGAGGTTGCCAGACTTAGAGCTATGCTAGCAGCTCAAGAAGAGGATAGAAGACTCAAAGCTCTAGCCCAAGAGTAGAAGGCTAAGGAAGAAAAAGAAAGAAGACTCAAGGAGTTGGCCCTGAAAGAAGAGGCTGAGGTAGCTTAGGCTGTTGCACTTGCTGCTAAGCAAGCTGCAGACTTGGTTGAAAAGTCTGCAAAATCCACACCAGCCCAAGGGTGCATAGATTTAGTTTCTACTCAATCAAGATTGAGCACTCTAATTGCAACCATTCCACTTAGTGCTGCAACACAGTCAGAAAGTCAATCTGACATAGCTGCTATTGAAATTGCATTGGAAGCCAAACTAGGATCCAGAATCATTACTCAGATTGATGCCTAAATTGAAGCCAAATTGGAAGCGCATAGAGCCAGCATAATCAAGGAAGTGGCCCTTGCATTCAATGCTTCATTAGAGGCTCTCCTCACTCCATGCACTGCTGCACCTCCAACTCCACCACCGCTAATTGAAGATCCTCTTGCAACCACTGCTCCATTAGAAGCTGGAGAATCCTCAACCAAACAGTCAACCCCACCTTCCAAACCATGACTGTGATGACGTTTTCTACTTCATTCTCCACTCTTTTTGTTAATGACAAAGGGGGAGAGAATTTTGGATGTATAGAAAATTTTATTCTAGACAATGCTTAAGTTTTCAATAAAATAGTGATTAGTTCACTAATTTTCTTTAAATTCATATACTGTCTAATGTTATCCGCTTTAGTTATTTCATGCTCTGAATTATCATATGCATATGCATGATAGACTCAGGGGAAGTTCATCATGTTTATAACTGCAGATCATTAACTGACATGAAATAATCTGCACTTTGATATATTCTATGAGATTTATTGTTAGTTAATCAAAATTATAACATGTGTTGTCATCATAAAAAAGGGGGAGATTGTTAGAACCAAGACATTGGATGATGTCTGATCAAATGTGATAACAAATGATCAACTAATGATTTGAAATTGAGTAATTTCAGGGAATCAAATTGATCATAGACAATGGTATAATCTCTCCATCTCACTCCTCTATCTTAACTGTTTGATGACACTTAATAAATTATCAAGCACCCAAAATGCTTTTAATCAGACTAAGATAAACTTTAGAACAAACCATGAGAAGTTCATGAGGACAGACGGTACAGGTCTTCATGCGAAGTCTTGGAATGACTTACGCATAGTCTTGGACCAGACCATACAATAGTCTCAGGACAGACTATGTGAAGTCATGGACCAGACGATGGAAGTCTAGGACCAGACTATGCATAAGTACTGGACTAGACCATGTGTGGAACATGACTAGACAATGTGTAGTCAAGACAAACCATGATTGAGCTAAGCCAGACAATGTCTGAAGCTAAGCCAGATCATGTCTATCAAACCATGAAGATTGACACCTCACCTCTTCTTTTAGATTTTTGGTATTCTCATACCTTAAATCTTCTCCGTTCTCTTAGTCTAGTATTTTCTTTTTATGCTATAACATGTATGGATGATGGCATTGTATTGTTTGTTATAGACTAAGCCATATCATTCTTGTTTGTTGTTTTGATTTGCCCTGTTTTCTATTATCTCTAGCATCACTAGATGATTTACTTCTTAGAACTAATTCTAAGTAATTGTAATCGATTACAAGTTGTAGGAATCGATTACCAGATGACCTAATCAATTTTGAAACCATCTCTGGTCTCGGGTTAATTGATTACCAACCATTGTAATCGATTACAATGCTGATTTCAGATTTTAGATATTGCTTTATATCCATTGTAATCGATTACCATCGAACTGCAATCGATTACAAGACAATCTTTGAGATTCAGAAATTGCTCTGTTTCATTTGCAGTCAATTACCATCTTGTGGCAATCGATTACTAGATGATCTCTGATATTCAGAATTGGTTATGTCTTGTTTACAATCGATTACATGTCTATTGTAATTGATTACAATAGTTGACAGCAAGTGTAAATCATATTCTGATACACGGGATAATCGATTACACCTTGTTGTAATCAATTATATCTGGTATAACGGTCATTTTTAAAGATCTCCAAGACTCATTCTTTATCTAACTAACTCTGAATCTTTTTGACCCATGCCATATATTTGAATCCATATCATTCTGTGCAGATCAACCAACAGTCACAATATCTTTTCATTCCTTCAATTGTCAAAATCCAAATCTTTGATTTGATTTTTAGATTTGATATTGCTTTGAACATTCTCTTCTTTCTTCTGCACATTCTCTAATCTCTTGAGTTTTTAGAAAAACTCAATATTGCTTTTACTACTATACCCATTTGAGATTGAACCTCTGAGCCTATACAACTATATTCCTCTCTTGTTCTTTCATGAACTAAGGTGATTCAACATTTGTTCTTGACTGCTAAATTTGCTTATATTGGAGTTTCTTGAACTAATCTCATATTTGCTATATCACACATCAAGGTGTTTTTGTTCTTTAATCCTTTTCATTGATCTTGTTTGATTAGCATTGTGGGAATTTCGTTCCTAAATGCTGTGTTGAAATTAGTTGGTATTTCTAATTTTGTTTGTAGTATTGTGTTTAGAAATTGGATGGTGAATGGTGTTTTCACATTCAATCTTCTAGGTTCTTATTTCACGTTGTGAAATCAGGATTTGCTGTGAATTGTGTGTCATGGTGTATGTAATCAAATTCATAGTGGAACCCCTTGGTGAAAGGGAGAACTGGATGTAGATCAGTGGTTGATCGAACCGGTATAAATCAACAAGCTTAATCTCTCTATCCCTTGATCTATTTCAATTTAGCATTTGGTCTTTATCAAGATAATTTGTTCTAAATCATTTCTATCATAAGCCGAGGTTGTTTTTCTAGTTTATTCAATCAATATAACATTTTCTGAAAACGTTTTTATTAAAACCTCAAGAGCGGTAGTGATTGATTACCCAACTGATCCTAACAAACCAAACCACGCATAGTCAAGCTAGACCATGTCTAAAGCTAGATTGGACTGTGTCTATCGAGCTAGACGATGTTTGAGCAAGGCCAGACTATGTCTGTCAAGCTAAACGATGTCTGTGAATAAAACATGATCTGTTACATGTGCTGAGGAATATGTGCTTTATAATCAATTCTTTACACAAATAAAGGCATTGTTTGTTACAGAAAGAAAGGGAGATACTTTCTGAACTTACTTTCTTCTATTCCTCGTATTGCTTGCTTGTTTCGAAATGTGTGAAGTTTGTAGGTACAACAAAAGGCTAATCAGCTTTGAGAAGCACACCTAAAGCTAAAAGCAAGCTCTGACAAAGACAGGAACCTGCTCCTATCACATCAAGCTCAGCTAAAGCAACTTCAACACTCTTCTGTGAGACAACGGAAACCTATCTTCTCCAACATTCAAATCCATGAAGCTCATTATATAAAGATGTTTCCATGCAACGAGAAGACTAATGAATGAAAAGAAAAGAGACGAAAACTGAAATGAAATCATTCAAAGCAAAACAGCAAGCAAAGCACTTTGAGAAAAAGCTAAACCTAGTGAGAAACACGAGCTGAGAGAAAAGAGAATACCCATCTTCTACAAGCTCATACAGATTCGACACATATTCATATCCTCTCTCTGAGAGTTATTTGAATCTTATTCATATTTGAATAAAAAGATAGGAGTAGCTTAGTGATCAAAGAATACTTGGGAAGTATAATCTTAGGGGGAGATTCATACTTGTAACCAGTAGTGGTTTAGAATACTAGTTGCTAATAGTGGCTTAGAGAATACTTGTAGCTAGAAGTGGTAGTGAAGAATACTTGTTTTGTAATCGGTTGATTATAGTAGAACCCTTTAATAGTTGTTAAAGGAGAACTAGATGTAGCTCAGTTTGAGTGAACCAGTATAAAACAAGCTTCTACTTGTTGTCTTGTGATTACATTTATTCATCTTGCATACTGTGCTCTTTTGAAAAGGTTTCTAAAGCTTTTCCTTGCAAAGATATATTTGCTTGTTTAAACTTTCATATATCCAAGAAGGCAACTTGTGAACTAATAGTATTTATGAAAAAGTTTTCTAACCCATTATTCAACCCCCCCCCCCCTTCTAGTGTGTTCTTGTGTATTTCATAGTTTCCTCTTGTATATGAAGATTTGGAGGATAGAATTGCCTTGGTGCCTTGCTTTGAAACTTGAGTAGACAGAGGCGAAAGTCTTGAAGATCGGTCTTTAAGGAAGGATGGCTTGGAGGGACCCTTTGTGTAATCAACCGAGTGGGTCTGATGGAAACCCTTGGTCACGAGAGTCTAATCAGGTTTTGACGACCCTTCACTAACTTTGGTAGCCAACGTCTGCCTTTCTTCAATTGTTAGTGGCTCTAGGTTGTCTCGAGGTACAGAGTAGTAGTCCAGACCCTCTTTAGCACATTGAAGCCTATGTGCTATGACTTGCACCACATTCTTCAACAGAGTGTTGGCAAAGGCAAACTCTTCTTCTTGAAGTCTCCTTGCAAGTGCAACATCATCTTCTATAGATTGTAGAAGGCTTGTATCCTTAAGAGGCCTCTGGAAAGGAATGATCCCTTGGTCTATCTACAGTGGAGGGAGTTCAACACATGGATAAACGGTGTCTATCTTATTCCATTCAGTATGGTCCTTTTGAAAGTCATCTGGAGACATGGCGGCATGCTCTGCAAAAGAATCATGTTGATGGGAAGAGTAGGAATGCCAAGATGGTGAGCTTACGAGCTCAAATCTGAGATGTTTGGTCTTGACACGACGCCTTACTCTTATTTCTTCCCTATAGGCTATGGATTTAGAATTCTCTCCTACATACACCAGAGAGAATCTTTGCATCTGCTTGTGATGCCATGAGCCTTGTCATGGAGAAGGTGGAGGTGTAGCTTCCTTGAAGCTAAGGTGCTCATTGGGATCGACTGGGATGTAAGGTTTGTTGTTTCATGAGGGAACAGACACTACAGCTGCGGAGTCAGCTAATACCTTAGCAGATTCAATGTGTGGATAAGTGACCACTGAATTTGTCATCACTGGTATGGTGATAAGGAAAGGTGATTGGTATGGAAGAATTATTATATTAGGAGGTGTTTGATGGGATGTGGTTGTTTGTTGGACAGTTTGTTTTGAAGGTTCATACTGTTCCTCAGACTAAACAATAGGTTTAGCTTGTGGGGTAATGGTCTGTCCAATGGGGGCAAAATCTAGGTTCTCTTTTGTTTGAACAATGGGTTCAGGCAGTGGCTCTTGCTCAGTCTGTGCATGAGCATCAAATTGTGCAACCTTTGTTTGGCCTACTATGGTCTGGGTAGGTGACACGGACGGTAGGGGTTCAACAGATAGTGTGTCTGTTGTGGTTTCTGTTTGGGCTTGAGAGAGTGTGGTCTTTGGAATATTCTTCCTCGAACGTTTATGTGTGGTGGAACGGGGGTGAGTTGGGAGAGAGAAGGTTGATGTTGGGATACCTAGATTGATGAAGGATGGGTTGAATGCCAATCCAGGAATGTCGTCCTTTGCCTTTCTAGTGAGCTTGTGCCTTAGGCTTTGATGCTGGTGGTCTGGTAGGAGCCCATTCTTTGGTTTGCCTTTGCTTCTTGACAGGTGACTCCTCCTCAGACTGTGCTATTTGGCATGTTGTCTAGATTGCCTATTGGTTTGTAATTGCAAGTCTCTTCATCTTGCTCACCAATGGTCTGACCACAGCTTCCTCATCAAAGACTATGAGGGACTTGGGAGGTTTCTTCTTCTTGGGTTGTTGGGGTTGTTCCTTTTCATCAGACAATGTTGGTGGAGTGAATCGAGCAGGTTGCCCCTTCTTGATGGCAAACCCCAGGTTCAGCTTCAGCAAACTCGTAGAGGTTAGCTGCCTCTGGTAGATGAATGGACCTTCCTCATTTACATAGTCCAGCTTGTCCAAAGCTCATGTCTACATGTCATGGAGCAAACGATTGTAGCACTTGTGATTCCACAGAATCTTGTTGACTAGTGTTGTGTAGTAGGTCACCATGGAGGTTGACAACGACTGAATATGGCTCACCATATTGTAGAAGAGAGTGTGAGCCAAGTTGAATGTGATGCCCATGATGATGTGGTAGAGGATGAACCAATGAAGGGTAGATACATGATCCTGAGACCCTATCTTGTGCAACTTGGCCAATGGAGTGAACTTTCCTGGATGCAACTTCTTCTTGTTGCACTCCACAGTGTAGTTGGGTCCTAGAATTGTTAGGATCAACCGAGTAATCAATGAAGAGGTTGGGGGGTGGGGGGGGGGGGGGGGGGGTGAATTGATTCAACGTAAAATGACATATTCTTTTTCTTCAAAAAGGTTTTTCACCACCACTCTCGATATTTTAATAAAAGGGTTTTCAGAGAATGTTATATTGATTGAATAAACCAGAAGAACAACCTCAACTTATGATAGAAATGATTTAGAACAAATAATCTTGATAAAGATCAAAAACTAAATTGACAAAGATTAAGGATAGAGAGATTAAGCCTGTTGATTTATACTAGTTCGATCAATCACCGATCTACATCCAGTTCTCCCTTTCACCAAGGGGTTCCACTATGAATTTGATTACATACACCATGCACACACAATTCACAGCAAATCCTGATTTCACAACTTGAAATAAGAACCTAGAAGATTGAATGTGAAAACACCATTCACCATCCAATTTCTAAACACAATACTAGAAACAAAATTAGAAATACCATCTAATTTCAACACAGCATTTAGGAATGAAATTCCCACAATGCTAACCAAACAAGATCAATGAAAAAGATTAAAGAACGAAAACACCTTGATGTGTTGATATAGCAAATATGAGATCAGTTCAAGAAACTCCAATATGAGCAAATTTAGCAGTTAAGAACAAATGTTGAATCACCTCAGTTCATGAAAGAACAAGAGAGGAATATAGTTGTATGGGCTCAGAGGTTCAATCTCAAATGTGTATAACAGTAAAAGCAATATTGAGTTTTTCTAAAACTCAAGAGATTAAGTGATGTGTAGAAGAAAAATAGAGAATGTTCAGAGCAATATCAAATCTAAAAATCAAATCAAAGATTTGGATTTTGACAATTGAAAGAAGGAAAATATATTGTGAAAGTTGGTCTCTCTGCACAGAATGCTATGGGTTTAAATATATAGAATGGGTCAAAAAGTTTCAGAGTTAGTTAGACAAAGAATGAATCTTGGAGATCTTTCAATATGACCGTTATACTAGATATAATCGATTACAATAAGGTGTAATTGATTATCCCGTGTATCAGAATATGATTTAAACTTGTTGTCATCTATTGTAATTGATTGCAACACACTTGTAATTGATTGCAAACAAGACAGAGCCAATTCTGAATTTCAAAGATCATCTAGTAATCGATTGCCACTAGATGGTAATCGATTGCAAATGAAAGAGCAATTTATGAACCTCAAAGATTGTCTTATAATCAATTGTAGCTCGATGGTAATCAATTGCAATGGATACAAAGCAATATCTGAAATTTGAAATCAGCATTGTAATCGATTGCAATAGTTGGTAATCGATTAACCTGATACCAAAGATGGTTCAAAACTGATTTGGCCATTTGGTAATCGATTGCAATCACTCAGAATTAATTCCTAAGAAGTAAATCATCTAACAATATGGCTTAGTCTATAACAAACAATACAATGCCATCATCCATACATGTTATGGCATAAAATAGAAAATTATAGACTAAGAGAACACATAAGACTTAAGGTATGAAGATACCAAAAATATAAAAGAAGAGGCGAGGCGTCAATCTTCAAGAATGACCCTTTCAACTGTCCCAACTGACAGTCCAAAGTCCCATCTCTCCGTGAAGTAGTTGGGGTGAAGTTCACACCCAATAGCTTGTGCGATGGTGGTTGGAGGCATAGTGATGTCATACTTGTACACACTACTCACCATCTCAAGGTTCTTCCCTTTTCTGATTTCTGGATCCATCTCCCTAGTTCTAGAATTGCTGGTGTTCGTTGATGATGTCGGTTGTGGTTCTTCGAAGTGCTCATTAGAAGCCTAAGAGGATGATGGTGGCTAAAAAGAGGATGAACCCTTTGAGGAGTTCCCTTGGCCATGGTGTTTGGTGAGAGTAAGGGTTAGGGTTACTATTTTGGGGTTTAAGGTTCAGAGAAGGAAAGAGGGAGAGGAGAGGTTTAGGGATGAAAGCTTGTAGAAGAAGTTTTAGTAACGGTAGGCAATGATGGGTGGTGAATAGACTTTATGTGGTATATGAATGATTAGGGAATGTTTCAAAACGATACACTAAAGAAATAATAAATGTGTGTTTTGGGATTTAAGACTCAGAACTCATTTAATGCGTAAGTTACAAATTTTTTTTTTCAAAAACACATGTGTTTTGCTCATGCTTTGAACGCGAAACATGTGACATGCACATGCCCTACTTAAGTAAACACCAGACTATGGGTCCTTAGTTTACTTATGGACAATAGATAGTAAAAAAAAAAAACATTACTCCATATAGACCATCCCAATCTTTTCTCTCAAAAAGATTAGTCTATCTTCAATAAGCGGTTTTGTAAAAATATAAGCGAGCTGATCATCTGTTTTAACATATTCCAAATTAATGGTTCCCTTCTAAGCATGGTCTCTAATGAAGTGATGTTTTATCTCTATATGTTTGGCTCTAGAGTGCAAGGTTGGATTTTTTGAAAGAGATATGGTAGCAGTATTATCACAGAAGATAGGAATGTTACTCTTAAAGATGTTGTAGTCTTCAAGATGATTCTTGATCCACAATATCTGAGAGCAGCAGCTTGATGCTGAGATGTATTTTGCTTCTGCTATTGATAATGCTATTGTTCCTTGCTTCTTGTTGAGCCATGACACCATGTTGCCTCCAATGAAGTGGCAACCTCCACTGGTGATTTTTCTTTCAACTCTATCTCCAGCATAGTCAGCATCACAATAGCCTGTCAATTTATATTCTTCCTGCCTTCAGAAACACAGACCAAGATTAGGTGTACAAGGAAAATAACGAAATATCCTCTTAACTGTATGAAATACACAAGAACACACTAGAAGGGGGGGTTGAATAGTGGGTTTAAAACTTTTTCGTAAATACTATTAGTTCACAAGTTGCCTTCTTGGATATATGTTAGTTTAAATAAGCAAATATATTCTTGCAAGGTAAAGCTTAGAAAGTCTTTCCAAAAGAGCACAGTGAGCAAGATAAATATATGTAATCACAAGACATCGGATGAGAGTTTGTTTTTATACTGGTTCACTCAACCTGAGCTACGTCTAGTTCTCCTTTAACAACTGTTAAAGGGTTCCACTATAATCAACTGATTACAAAACAAGTATTCTTCACTGCCACTTCTTGCTACAAGTATTCTCTATGCCACTCCTGGCTACAAGTATTCTAAACCACTTCTGGTTACAAGTATGAATCTCCCCCTGACATTATACTTCCCAAGTATTCTTTATTCACTAAGCCACTCCTGGCTTTCTATACAAATATTTATAAGATTTAGATAACTCTCAAAGAGAGGATATAAACAAATGTTGAATCTACGTGAGCTTGTAGAGGATGGATATTCTTTGTCTCAGAGTACTTTCTCTTGTTGTCTAGATTGATTTTTGTTATTTTGTTCTTGTTCATTAGTCTTCTCGTTTCATGGAGGCATCCTTATAAAGTGAGTTTCATGAATTTGAACATTAGAGAAGACTTCTTTTCATTGTCTCACACAATAGAGTGTTGGAGTAGCTTTGACTATGCTTGATGTGACAGGAGCAGGTTTCTGTCTCTGTTACAGTTGTCTTTTAGCTAAAAGTGTGCATCCCAATGCTGATTGGTTCTTTTGGCTGTACCTACACACTTCACATAATACGAGACATAGAAGCAATACGAGGAATTAAAGAAAGTAATGTCAAAGAGAGTCTCCCTTTCTTTCTGTTGCAGCAATGCCTTTATTTGAGTAAAGAATTAATTATACAACACATATTCCTCAGCACATTGACAGATTATGTTCTGTTCCTGCACAGACAAAGTTTGGCTTAACAGACATAGTCTGGTCTTGATTAAGTATGGTCTGTTCGTGCACAGACATCGTCTGGCTTAACAAACACATTCTAAATTAAGAGACATGGTCTGTTCTAGCCTTTGACATCGTCTGGATCAACTTCAGGCATCGTCTGGCTTGGCATCAGACATCGTCTGGCCTTAAGACTTTGCATGATTCGTTAAGAGCTTATTTTAGTCTGTTTATAAGCAATTATAGTGCGTGACTTAATCATCATCAGTTATCAGGCAGTTAAGATGAAAGTAAGAGTTAGAGTGATTATACCATTGTTTGTTCTTACTTTATTTCCTGTAATCACTTAATCTGAAATCATTAGTTTATTAAATATTATCACATTTGTTATCATCAAAACCTATCAAGGTATTAAGGGTTAGACATCATCAAATGTCTTTGTTCTAACAATCTCCCCCTTTATGATGATGACAACACATGTTATAATTTTGATTTAACAGACAATGAATCACAAACATTTATGTATGAGAGTGTGAATTATTTCATGATAATTAAGTATGCGCAGTTATTAACATGATGAACTCTCCCTGAGTCTATCATGTAAATGCATATGACAGATTAAGGCATGAAATAATTAAAGCGGATTTTAGACAGTAAAAGAATCTCAAGCATTGTCTGGTAATATTTTATACATCCAAAAATCTCTCCCCCTTTGTCATAAACAAAAAGGTGGAGGATGGAGTAGAAAATGCCATCACAATCATGGTTTGGAAGGTGGGGTTGACTATTGCAGTAACTCTGAGGAAGGTGGAGGAGGAGGTGTGTCTTTTCTGAATCTGGATAGAGGAGTGTTGTCGTCCAGAATGAATGGTCTGTTGTCTGGTGGAGTTTGTGGGGATGTTGTTGATACAACAGTCTAAGTTGTGGGATCAGATTGTGTCTCAGACTGAACAATGGATTCAGTCTATTGGGTGATTGTCTGTCCAATAAGGGTCGACATAGGTTGATCTTCTGTCTGAACAGTGGGTTTAGACAGTGGCTCTTGCATAGTCAATGATTGGGCATCAAACTGTGCATCAACTGTTTGGCTTACTATAGTCTGTGTAGGTGACACAGACGATAGGGGGTTCAACAGTTGGTGTGTTTGTTGTGGCTTGCGTTTTGGGCTTCAATGACTCAGACCCAAATGAATGCTTAAGTTACAAAACGGTTTTTTTAAAAAATCACATGGTCTAGCTCATATTTTGAGCACGAAACACGTGGCATGCAGATGCCTCACTTAAGTATCACACCAGACGATGTGTCCTTAGTTCTACTAGTGAATAGTAGACAGTGATGAAAAATTAATTCACCCAAACCATCCCAGTCTTTTCTCTCAAAAAGATCATCCTGTCTTTAGTATGGGGTTTTGTAAAAATATTAGCAAGCTGATCGTCTGTCTTGACAAATTCCAATTTAATGGTCCTCTTCTGAACATGGTCTCTTATGAAATGATGTTTTATTTCTATATGCTTGGCTCTAGGGTGCATGGTAGGATTTTTCGAAAGAGATATAACAGTTGTATTATCGCAGAAGATAGGAATGTTACTCTCAAATATGTTGTAGTCTTCAATTTGATTCTTGATCCACAATATTTGAGAGCAACAACTTGCAGCTGAGATGTATTCTGCTTCTGCTGTTGATAGTGCTATTGTTCCTTGCTTCTTGCTGAGCCATGACACCATGATGCCTCCAATGAAGTGGCAGCCTCCATTGGTGCTTTTCCTTTCAATTTTGTCTCTAGCATAGTCAGCATCACAATAGCCTGTCAACTTATACTCTTTCTGTCTTTTAAACCAAAGACCAAGATTAGAAGTTCCAATTAAATATCTAAAAATTATTTTAACATTATGTCTGGTCTGGATGCAGTCAAGTAAAGTAGTGACCCAATCATTCCTTTGAACTGAGTGACATCTACTTTCCTTGAATTTTCATCAGGTCCAAGTGATGTAGTTGGATGCATTGGAGTCTTCATAATTTTAGTATCATCCATTTTGAACTTTTTCAGGAGTTCTTTCACATACTTGGTTTGGTGTATGAATATTCCTTTGTTGGTTTGCTTGATCTGCAATCCTAGGAAGAATTTCAGTTCTCCCATCATGCTCATTTCAAACTCAATCTGCATCAATTTTGAGAACTCTTCACAAAGTTTTTCATTAGTGGCACCAAAAATAATGTCATCTACATAGATTTGAACAATAATAAAATTAGAAGAGTAGTTTTTGCGGAACAATGTAGTATCCATCTTTCCTCTTGTAAAATTGTGTTCTATTAAAAATAAATTGAGTTTTTCATACCATGCTCTAGGAGCTTCTTTAAGACCATACAGTGCTTTGTTTAGTTTAAATACATGGTCTAGAAAGATAGTACTCTTAAACCCAGGGGGTTTTTCTACATAAACTTCTTCTTTAATTACACCATTGAGGAATGCACATTTTACATCCATTTGATAAAGTCTCATATTTCTATGAGCAACAAATGAAAGTAAAATTCTAATTGTCTGAAGTCTAGCTATTGGAGCGTATGTCTCAGTATAATCAATACCTTCCTGTTGTGAGTAACCTTTGGCCATTAATCTAACCTTGTTCCTCACAACCTTACCATTCTCGTCTAGTTTGTTTTTGAAGACCCACTTAGCACTAACAGCTTCCTTGTTGTTTGGTAGCTTCACAAGTTTCTAGACATCATTCTTTTGAAATTGGACCAGCTCTTCTTGCATTGCTTGGACCTAGCTCTCATCTTCCATGGCATGATCAATGTGCTTGGGTTCTATCATAGACAATACGGTTGTTTGTTGGAAGGATGATCTTGTTTTCACTGGAGCTCGAACTTCTCTAATGATCTGAGAAGGAGGATGGTTCTTGATTATCATTCTGTTATTGCTATGTGGTTCTCTGACTTCTTCTTCATCATCTGAGATGGTTTGATAGCGAACAAACGATCTGGCAATAGAGGATGTGGGAGCAGACGAGTTGTGCCAGACATAGAAGATGGTGCATCAGACGATGTTCTGGTCTTTGTTATTGCATCTTCTAGTCTGATATCTGCAAATGAGTCTTGTAACTCTGATAGTTTCTTATCAGATTGAGTGTCATTAAACCTCACATGAATGGCTTCTTCAACATTTTTGGTTCTAGAGTTAAGCACTCTATATGCCTTAGATGTTTCAGAATATCCAAGTAAGATGTTTGTATCACACTTCGAATTAAACTTACCCAAATTGTCTTTTGTGTTAAGAATGAAACATTGACATCCAAAGGGATGAAAGTATGATATGTTGGGTTTCTTTCCCTTCTACAGTTCATATGGAGTCTTTTTAATAATAAGCCTAATATAAATTCTGTTTTTCAAATAACAAGTATTTACAGCTTCTGCCTAAAAGTGTTTAGGAGTCAAGTTATCATTCAACACGGTCCTGGCCATTTCTTGTAATGACCTATTCTTCCTCTCAACAAAACCATTTTGTTGTGGTGTTCTAGGTGTTGAGAAGTTGTGAAGAATTCCATTCTCTTCACTGAACCTCTAAAAACTTTCGTTTTCGAACTCTCCTCCATGCTCACTTTTGATAGAAGTTATACATACTCCTTTTTCATTTTGAACACATTTGCAGAATTTATAGAATTCCTTAAAAGCCTTATCCTTGTGAGTGAGGAATAAAACCCATGTCTATCTAGAATAGTCATCAACTATTACTAGTCCATATCTCTTCCCTCTAAGAGAGGTTGTCCTTGTTGGACCAAAGAGATCAATATGTAACAGTTCTAATGGTCTGGAAGTGGAAATAATGTTTTTATTTTTAAAAGATGTTTTCACTTGTTTCCCTTTCTGACATGCCTCACAAAGTAAGTTATCCTTATATGACATTGTTGGCAATCCTCTTACGAGGCTATATCTTTGTAGTTTTGAGATTAATCTCAAACTTGCATGACCAAGCTTCTTATGCCATAACCAGTGACTTTCTTTGACAAACAGTAAACATGATACATTTTGATTCTTTAGTTCACCAAGATTGATCTTATAAAGATTGCCTTGTCTCTTTGCAGAGAAGAGATGTGAACCTTTAGAGTCTCTGACTATGCATGATTCCTTGTTGAAGGAAACATCATATCCATTGTCGCAAAATTGACTTATGCTCAGTAGATTGTGTTTTAGCCCTTCAAAAAATAGCATATTCTCAATAAAGAGACTAGGAGGAATACCTGTCTTACTAGTACCCTTGATTCTCCCTCTCTGATTACCTCCGAAAGTGACTGTACCACCATGCATTGGTGTCAAGTTTAGGAACATAGACCTTGCACCCATCATGTGATGTGAGTGATCGAGGCCGTACCCAAACCAAATAAAAACAATTAAATGCAGTACTAGGAAGTGATCCTAGGTCGTCTCCCAGTGAGCAGTGATCAAACAAACGTTCATAACACTTAACAACAATAAAACAGTAGCAAATGGGGGGGGGGGGGGGGGGGGGGGTTTCTTTGCTTTAATAATTTAAACAACAAGCAACTTGATTCAAAAGCAAGCCTCTTATCCTAGGTTACGAGAATCTATCCCTAATCAATTCAGCCACTTAATCCAACCCGGAATTAATTTACTAAGCGAAAATTAATACAAGGTTTTCATTATGTGATTAAGCAACACATACACCAATTAATTCCTCTCACAGGTCCATTACAGAATAATTGGTGAAGGGGAAAAACTGATCAGAAATTAACATTAATAACAAAACCTCAAAGAGAGCTAGTGCTTAGTCCTCAAGAGAAAACAACACTGGAAATTTAACCTTCCATTCAAATTAAACAGCAACTGGAAACGTAAATAGCAAAATGCAAAACAGAAACGAAAACAAGAATAGAAGACAAAAACGAAACTGGAAATGGAAACTGAAAACGAACCAACAATGAAGAACGAAAATGGAAACTGAAGCAGAAAATGAACAAAAACGCTGCTCTACATGAACAGTAGCATGCTGGGGACGTGAAACCCTTTTCTGAATAGTAAAAATGAAACTAAACCTAACAGCCCCCCCTCTCAATGACGGCTGGGCCTTAAATTTGTCTCACTCAAAGTCACTTACACAAAACCCTAGGCTACTAATCTGATTTGGGCCCATAAAAATCTGATGCGGCCCAATTACAAAATACAACAATAAAATGAAATAAAATAAAATTGGACGACAAATAAAACTAAAATAGTCTCCTCTCTTCAAGCCCAAGCTGGTTCAGCCCAATTCCAGATCCAAGCCCAATTGCTTATAATTCTCCTGAAATCAAATTAAAATACAGAATTAGTCAAAACGGCCCAAATGATAAAACTGCATAATTAATTTGACAATTAAGGCTAATCAGTAATTAAAATGATGACAGAAAGGGGTAAGAAATAGGAGAAAATAATGACACATCAGTGAGCAGCCACTGTCCAGGTACCATGATTGGTGTTTCTTTCTTGCCATCAAGGACATTTGCAACAAGAGTTATTTTGCTCTTAGGTACCCATATTCTTTTAGGTCCTTTGGTGTTAGTCTTTGGAAGCAGATGATTTGCTCCTTATAGGCAATTTCTTGCTTTTGGACTTTACATGTCCATTTTTAGAATGATATCTTCTGGAAGAAGCTTTCTTTTTGGTTGCTTCTTTCTTTTTTGTGAATCCAAGGCCAGATTTGTCATTTGGATGTCTATTGTATGAAAGAAATTTCTTTAAATTTTCAGACCCACTGACAAATTTGCTTAGAGTACTCTTGAGAGATGTAGCTTCTTTGTGTAATTGAGCAATTTCAGCTTCATCTCTGTGTAAGGCTCTTACCTTGTTTAATTCATCAGTTTCCTTAATCAATTCATTCAATTGCCTTTTATGTTGTTCCTTTTCTATCCAGAGTTCACTTTTGTTCTTAATTAAGCATCGGTGATCAATGGTTAGTTTTTGAAAATCATCTGTTAGAGCATTACTAGCTATGACTAATGTAGAGCATTTATTAGATAGCTCAGTGAAAGAAGACCCAAGTTCTTCATGCTTTTTTGAAAGTTTTCTTAATTTTTTTTCATAGATAAATAGGCTTTTGAAAGAATAGATGAATTAGAGAGAAGTTCTTGATAAGCTTCTTGAAGAGAAATAAGATCATTGAGGTCTACCTCTTGTTCTTCATCATCTAAAGCCTCAGACGCAGACGCAGAGTGAGTGTTGTCTGGTGTATTCTCATCATCAAACGTAGACGATGTTGAGGTTGTGTCTGCTATCAAATAGAGATTAGCTTCTTCATCTGATGCTTCAGAATTTTCTTCATCTGTTGAGTCATCTAGATCTTCCCATGTGGACATTAGTCCTTTCTTTTTCTTGGGAAATCTTCTGTTAACCTTTTCTTTTCCCTTGCTAAGCTTAGGACATTCTGACTTGAAGTGTTCAGGCTTCTTACACTCATAGCAGATGATAGGACTCTTCTCTTTCTTCTCATGGTTTGCTGAGTATTTCTTATTGTAGTTCTTCCATCTCGAACCACCTTTCCTTTTCCACATCTTGTGGATTTTTCTTAAGATGAAGGATAGCTCATCATCATCTTCTGACTCTTCTTCACTTGAGGAAGTGGACTCTACTTCTGAATCTTCTTCCTTTAGAGCTTTGGTGGTATGTCTTTTGGATGGTTTGGAGGACTGACTTTTTGATGAAGATGACTCTTTAGGTGTTGTCTAATTTGGCTTGTGAGCTTTCAGAGCGAGACTTGCCTTTTTTCAGTTTGGCATCTCCTTGCAGTTCTTGCTCATGCAGCATTAGAATTCCCACTAGCTCTTCGAGAGGCATATAATCTAGATCTGTGGAAGCTTTAATGGCTATGACCTGAGGTCTCCATTGTTCGGGAAAACTGCGAAGAATTTTGTCAACATGCTTGAAATTTCAAAACTTTTACCATGGTTTCGAAGCTCATTTAAAATAGTTTGGAATCTAGACAACATATTAGCTATGGTTTCATCTTCTTCCATAGCAAAGAGTTCATATTCTCTGGTAAGAACGCTTACCTTGTTCCTTTTTACCCGTGAGGACCCTTCATAGGTTATTATGAATGTGTCCCATATGTCTTTGGCAGATTTGAATTGGCTTATCTTCCTATGCTCAGTTTCTGAGATGCATGCGTGTATTGCATTTGTTGCTCTGGAGTTGAGGACGAATCTGATCTTCTGTGCCTCAATCCATTGTTCTTTTGGATCCCAACTTTATTATCATCAATTGGAATATAATCTCCATTTTCTACGACATCCAGCATGTCTATATGACATGATTCAAAGTATGTCTCCAATATGAGAAGTTTTCACCCTTGAAGATGGGAGGTTTGTGTAGACCCTTCTCCATCCTTGTGTAGGATCTTTAGCTCTGTATTTGTGAAGATAGTTATCAGAGACCGAGCTCTGATACCAACTGAAATACACAAGAACACACTAGAAGGGGGGGGGGGGGGTTGAATAGTGGGTTTAAAACTTTTTCGTAAATACTATTAGTTCACAAGTTACCTTCTTGGATATATGTTATTTTAAATCAGCAGATGAGAGCTTGTTTTTATATTGGTTCACTCAACCTGAGTTACATCTAGTTCTCCTTTAACAACTGTTAAAGGGTTCCACTATAATCAACTGATTACAAAACAATTATTCTTCACTACCACTTCCGGTTACAAGTATTCTCTATGCCACTCCTAGCTACATGTATTCTAAACGACTTTTGGTTACAAGTATGAATCTCCCCCTAAGATTATACTTCCCAAGTATTCTTTTATCACTAAACCACTCCTGGCTTTCTATACAAATATGTATAAGATTCAGATAACTCTCAAAGAGAGGATATAAACAAATGTTGAATCTACCTGAGCTTGTAGAGAATGGATATTCTTTTTCTCTCAGCTCGTGTTCAAGACCTTGTCTCAAAGTGCTTTCTCTTGCTATCTAGATTGATTTTTGTTATTCTGTTCTTGTTCATTAGTCTTCTCGTTTCATGGAGGCATCCTTATAAAGTGAGCTTCATGAATTTGAACGTTATAGAACACTTCTTTTCATTGTCTCACACAATAGAGTGTTGAAGTAGCTTTGACTGTGCTTGATGTGACAGGAGCAGGTTTCTATCTCTGTTATAGTTGTCTTTTAGCTAAAAGTGTGCATCCCAATGCTGATTAGTTCTTTTGGTTGTACCTACACACTTCACATAATATGAGACATACAAGCAATACGAGGAATCAAATAAAGTAACGTCAAAGAGAGTCTCCCTTTCTTTCTGTTGCAGCAATGCCTTTATTTGAGTAAAGAATTAATTATACAACACATATGATAGATTATGTTCTGTTCCTGCACAGACAAAGTCTGGCTTAGCAGACATAGTCTGGTCTTGATTAAGTATGGTCTGTTCGTGCACAAACATCGTCTGGCTTAACAAACACATTCTGAATTAAGAGACATGGTCTGTTCTAGCCTTAGACATCATCTAGCTCAGCTTTAGACATCATCTGGCTTAACAAACACATTCTTAATTAAAAGACATGGTCTGTTCTAGCCTTAGATATCGTTTGTCTTGGCATTAGACATCTTCTGGCTTGGCCTCAGACATCGTCTAGCTTGGCCTCAAACATCGTCTGGCCTGGCCTTAGACTTCATCTGGCCTTGCATCAGACATCGTCTGCCCTGCCTTAAACATCATCTGGCCTTGAGATTGCATGATCCGTTAAGAGCATATTTTAGTCTGTTTATAAACAATTATAGTGCGTGACTTAATCATCATCAGTTATCAGACAGTTAAGACGCCAGTAAGAGTTAGAGGGATTATACCATTGTTGTTCTTACTTTATTTCCTGAAATCACTTAATCTGAAATCATTAGTTGATCAAATATTATCACATTTGTTATCATCAAAACCTATCAAGGTATTAGGGGTTAGACATCATCAAATGCCTTGGTTCTAAAACATTTCAGTTGTAAGTTGCTGCTCTCAGATCTTGTGGATCAAGAATCAACTTGAAGACTACAACATATTTGAGAGTAACATTCTTATCTTCTGTGATAATACTATTGCTATATCTCTTTCGAAAAATCCAACCATGCACTTTAGAGCCAAGCATATAGAAATAAAACATCATTTCATAAGAGACCATGTTAAGAAGGGGACCATTAATTTGGAATTTGTCAAGACAGACGATTAGCTTGCTGATATTTTTACAAAACTCCTTACTGAGGACAGACTGATCTTTTTGAGAGAAAAGATTAGGATGGTTTGGGTGACTTAATGTTTTATCACTGTCTGCTGCTCACTAGTATAACTAAAGACACATCGTCTGGCATTATACTTAAGTGAGGTATGTGCATGCCACGTGTTTCGTGCTCAAAATATGAGCCAGACCATGTGGATTTTTGAAAATGTTTTTGTAACTTAAGCATTTGCTGGGTTCTGAGTCATTAAAGCCCAAAATGCCTATTCAAGTTTGTCATAAATGTGTCATTTCAATCATTCCCTAACCGTACCATCATATTTAATGCACACTCATTACCTATTCTAGCCTACTGTTGCAAAACATATACCCCAAGCTTTCGTAAACACTCATCTCTCTCACCCATTCTCTTTGCAACCAAGAACTTCAAGAAACCCTAAACACAAACCCTCTCCATGGCCAAAGGTAACCTGACCAAGGGTTCTTCTTCCTCCCAACAACCTGCCTCACCCTCATCCTCTCGTGCTTTTGATGAGCATTTTGAAGTCGTCATGCTAGAGTCTACAACAGACACCAACAGCTCTGCGTCCAACATTGATCCAGAAGTGAGAAGAGAACGCCACCTTAACGACGTAGAGAACATTTTGATCAAGCCACAAGGTTCCTACATTGGGAACATTCACGTGGAGTACTACATTGATATACTCTACCTTGAGGAACATGGCCTTAACATCTCAAGGTATTTTGAGTTTGCTGGGATCAAGGGCTACTTCAATGATTGCCAGAAGATCACCCTTGGACTCATTAGAGAGTTCTGGACGAATGCTACGATCAAAGGAAACAAGATTGTCAGCAACATCTTCGGGTTTGACATCACTATCTCTCCCTCCTCCATTGCTCAAGCTATAGGGTGCGAACTGCACTCCAACTACTTCACAAAGGGATGGGACTCTGAAATTGATGAAGGGATAGTAGAAAGGTTCACTCTTGGACCTAACTACGAGGTGGCCAAGAATGCCAAGAAGTTGCACCCAGCCAACTTCCCACCTCTAACCAAGTTGATGCTGAACATCATCAACAAGACCATCTTGCACAAGATTGGGTCTAGAGATCATGTGTCTGCCCTCCATAGATACATCCTCTACCACGTCATTAGAGGGATTCCATTCAACCTTCCACACACACTTATCTACAACCTAGTCAGCCACATTCAATATTTGTCAACCTCTGTGGCCACATACTACATAGTTCTGATAAACAAGATTCTTTGGGATGCTCACTGCTACAACAGACTATATAGAGAAATTCAATCAGGACGTCTAGATGAGATGGCATGTGTGAATGTGGAAGGCCCATTCGTTCAATAGAGGATGCTAACATCCTCCAGTTTGCTTAAGTTGAACATGGGATTTGAAATCACCAAGGGATCCCCTGATAGGTTCCCTAAGCTTTATGATGATGAAGGTGAAGGTCAGAAGAAGAAGAAGGGTGGAAAAGGAAAGAGCCTAGTGATTTATGATGAGGCTGCTTCCATCCAACCCTTGGCAAGCAAATTGAGGAGGCTTGTTGTTGCAGACCAATAGATAGTCCAGACAACACGCAAGGCTATAGCACAATCTGCTAAAGAGCCACCAACCAAGAAGGGCAAGCAAATAGTCCAACAAGCACCACCCAGACCACCCACTATGAGGATCAAGACAAGAGCCCAATAGAAGAGTAAGGGTGTTGCCAAAATGACTGCTAAACCTCAGGTGTCTCTAAAGGAGGTAGCAGACATTGGACTAGAAGCTATCAATGTTGCTGAGGCTGAAGAAGAAGGCTCAGATGAGGGACTAGTCTTCAAGAGACCCAAAAGACAGCTCAGGGCGCAACAGACCATTGAGTTAGAAGGTCTGACCATCAGACCACCCAGCACCACAGCTAGGAAGCTGACTGTGAAAAGAAAAGTGGTGTTGGAAGAAGACACACCTAGACAGACAACCACCTCAACCACTGATCTAGGTATCACACTCCCTATATTCACTCTACCCACTCACCCTCATTCTACACATAAACGTCCAAGGAAGAATATTTCTCAAACAATACCAGTCTTAGCCCAAACAAAAGCCACAACAGACACATCGTTTGTTGAACCCCTATTGTCTGTGTCACCTACACAGACCATAGTAAGCTAAACAGTAGCTGCACAGTCTTGATGCCCAAGCACAGACTATGCAAGAGCCACTGTCTGAACCTACTGTCTAGACAGAAGATCAACCTACGTCTGCCCCCATTGGATAGACAATCACCCAACATATTGAACCCACTATTCAGTTTGAGACACAGTTTGATCCCACAATTCAGATTGTTGTACCTACAACATCCCTACAAACTCCACCAGACACCACCATTCCTCCCTACCAATCTCCCTCTCTGGTAACCATCCCTAAGATGTTAGACACATGGTCTCCTACCATCACACTGAGTCTGTCAACATCTCATTTGGGTCAGATGAAGAGATAGTTGTTCTATCTCCTAAAGCATCTGTTGCACCTTCATGGGACAATAGAGCATTTAGTCTAGATGACAACACTCCTCTGTCCAAATTCAGAGAAGACACACCTCCTCGTCCTCCTCATTCAAGCTCTTGGCATTAGAAGATGATGCAAAGATTCTCCCTGTGCTATGTGGGAGAGAATTATGAGTTTGTTGCATAATGAAGCATTAACATCCAAAAGGATGGAAGTATGATATGTTGGGTTTCCTTGCTCTCCACAATTCATATGGAATCTTTTTGAGGATAGGCCTAATGTAAATTTTGTTTTGTAAATAACAGGAAGTATTTATAGCTTCTGCCCATAAGTGTTTTGGAGTTGAGTTATCATTCAACATGGTTCTGGCCATTTCTTGTAATGACATGTTCTTCCTCTCAACGACACCATTTTGTTGTGGTGTTCTAGATGTTGACTAGTTGTGAAGAATGTTGGAAAAATACTTTCCAAATTAATTTAAAATTAAAGTAAATAAATATTTTTTAATTAACTATTTTTTTTATTAATAGTTTGTTTTTGTAACAAAATTTCCACTTCACACTGTTGTTAAATCCCTTTTATTAAGGAATATTTTGTTTTACTTGGTCAAACCTTTTCTAACTAGTTTATTAGTGCTTACTGTTGAAGATTGACGCCTTACCTCTTCGTTTAGATTTTTGGTATTCTCATACCTTAAGTCTTCTCCGTTCTCTTAGTCTAGTATTTTCTTTTTATGCCATAACATGTATGGATGATGGCATTGTATTGTTTGTTATAGGCTAAGCCATATCATTCTTGTTTGATGTTTTGATTTGCCCTATTTTCTATTATCTCTAACATCACTAGATGATTTACTTCTTAGGAACTAATTATGAGTGATTGCAATCGATTACAAGTTGTAGGAATCGATTACCAGATGGCCTAATCAGTTTTGAAACCATCTCTGGTATCGGGTTAATCGATTACCAACCATTGCAATCGATTACAATGCTGATTTCAAATTTCAGATATTGCTTTGTATCCATTGCAATCGATTACAAGACAATCTCTGAGATTCAGAGATTGCTTTGTTTCATTTGCAATCGATTACCATCTTGTGGCAATCGATTACCAGATGATCTCTGAATATTGGCTCTATCTTGCTTGCAATCGATTACATGTGTGCTACAATCGATTACAACAGTTGACAGCAAATGTAAATCATATTTTTATACACGAGATAATTGATTACACCTTATTGCAATCGATTATATCTAGTATAATGGTCATTTTTAAAGATCTCCAAGACTCATTCTTTGTCTAACTAACTCCGAATCTTTTTGACCCATGCTATATATTTGCATCCATATCATTTTGTGCAGAACAACCAACAGTCACAATATCTTTTCTTTCCTCTTTCTTCTCACATTCTCAAAAAAACTCAATATTGCTTTTACTGCTATACCCATTTGAGATTGAACCTCTGAGCTTATACAGCTATATCCCTCTCTTGTTCTTTAATGAACTGAGGTGATTCAACATTTGTTCTTGACTGCTAAATTTGCTTATATTGGAGTTTCTTGAACTGATCTCATATCTGCTATATCACACATCAAGGTGTTTTCGTTCTTTAATCTTTTTCATTGATCTTGTTTGATTAACATTGTGGGAATTTCATTCCTAAATGTTGTGTTGAAATTAGATGGTATTTCTAATTTTGTTTATAGTATTGTGTTTAGAAATTGGATGGTGAATGGTGTTTTCACATTCAATCTTCTAGGTTTTTGTTTCAAGTTGTGAAATCAGGATTTGCTGTGAATTGTGTATGCATGGTGTATGTAATCAAATTCATAGTGGAACCCCTTGGTGAAAGGGAGAACTAGATGTAGATCGGTGGTTGATCGAACCAGTATAAATCAGCAGGCTCAATCTCTCTATCCCTTGATTTATTTCAATTCGGTATTTGATATTTATTAAGATAATTTGTTCTAAATCATTTCTATCATAAGCTGAGGTTGTTTTTTTGGTTTATTCAATCAATATAACATTCTCTGAAAACGCTTTTATTAAAACCTCAAGAGCGGTGGTGAAAAATCTTTTTGAGGAAAAGAATCTATCACTTTACGTTAAATCACCCCCCCCCCCCCCCCCCCCCCATCCTCCCCACTCTTGATTGATTACCCGGCTGATCCTAACAACTGTTGCATAATTTGTTAAGTAGTTGTTAATTTGTTGTTGCACGTTGCATATTTTGGGGGTAGCACTTGTCCTTCTTTTCCCTTATAATAGACAACTTTCTCTTCTAACAAATACACAGATAAGAGATACAATATAAGAGTTATATACTCATATATAGAATTATTGATTATTTACTTATTATCTATGATAGAGTTCTATTACTTTATATATATATATATATATATTTGGAGCATTGGTGTTCATCAGATCATGGATCCTTTGTTGTAACTGAATGATCTGACGAGTTATCCTATCTCGAGAGAGGAGCGTAGAATTATCTTTCTATCAGTGCAATGGAGCGTTTTCTCTCTAAGGATGGCGCATTGCGTGCTTCAACCCAAGCTACTCTAAACTCATTTTTTATCTTATTTATTTCTCATTATTATTCATTGTACAAGAGCACTTTATGTATTATTTATTTTATGTGATATAATACCACTTCTATTTTGATTTTCCGATTTAATTATCTAACAAAGAATACCATTTTCTTCACTAAACCTTTGAAAACTTTCGTTTTCGAACTCTCCTCCTGATAACTTCTGATAGAAATTATACATACACCTTTTTCATTTTGAACGAGTTTACAGAATTTATAAAAGACCTCGTCCTTGTGGGTGAGGAATAGTACCCATGTCCATCTAAAATAGTCATCAACAATTACTAGCCCATATCTTTTTCCCTTTAGAGAGGTTGTCCTTGTTGGACCAAATAAATCAATATGTAATAGTTCTAGTGGTCTAGAAGTGTAAACAATGTTTTTACTTTTAAAAGAGGTTTTCACTTGTTTCCCTTTCTGACATGCCTCACCAAGCAAGTCATCCTTATATGACATTGTTGGTAGTCCTCTTACAAGGTTGTGTCTCTACAGTTTTGAGATTAACCTCAAACTTGCATGGCCAAGCTTCTTATGCCATATCCAATGACTTTCTTTGACTGGCATTAGACATGATACATTTTGATCTTTTAGTTCACCAAGGTTAATCTTATAAAGATTGCCTTGTCTCTTGGCAGAGAAAAGATGTGAACTAGTAGAGTCTTTGACTATGCATGACTCTTTGTTGAAGGAAACATCATATCCACTGTCGCAAAATTGACCTATGCTCAGTAGATTGTGTTTTAACCCATCAACAAATACAACATTCTCTATGGAGAGACTAGGAGGAATACCTACCTTCCCGGTACTTGATAATTGTTATATTTTCCTACTTTTAATAGTAATTTATGGACAATTATGTGATGCTTCTTATACTTTTGAACCTTGTTTTTGTTCGTTTTAGTTAAGTTTTAAATAAAAGCTTAGGTTGTTAAGAGTTTTTCAATTTTTAGTATTTTTGCACTTGATCTTGGGTTTTTATTCATGGTTTTAGGAATTTTGTTGAAGCTCGGATGAAGCAATGGAGGCATTAAGGTTGATTGGATGCATTGAGGATCAATTTCGTGCTTTCCCAATTCATATGGACAGAACTGTAGAGTTGCTGCAATTATCACTATTAGAACCTATTAGAACCAAGACATTGGATGATGTCTGACCCTTAATCCTTTAATGGGTTTTGATGATAACAAATGTGATCATATTTGATCAACTAATGATTTGAAATTGAGTAATTTTAGGGAATGAAAAATACAGACAAATGGTATAATCTCTCCATCTCACTCTATCTTAACTGTTTGATAACACATTATAATTTATCAAGCACCCAAATGCTTTTAATTAGACTAAAAGTAGTTATAAAACAGACCAAGCTAAGTCTTGGAAAGACTCATGCAAAGTCTAGGACCAAACCATACAACAATCTTGGAACAGACTATGTGAAGTCTTGGAATAGACAATACAAGTCTAGGACCAGACTATGCATAAGCACTAGACCAAACCATGTATGGAACACAGTCAAACAATGCATAGTCATGATTGAGCCAAGCCAAACAATGTTTAAAGCTAGGCCAGACCATGTCTGTTCTTCCAGACCATGCTTAGTCAGACCAAACTGTGTCTGTTAAGCCAGACATTGTGTGCTAGAACAGAACATGATCTATTATAAGTTCTAAGGAATTTGTTTTATAATTAATTCTTTACACTAAATGAGGCATTGTTGGTTACAAAAGGAAAGGGAGATACTCTCTACACTCACTTTCTTCTATTCCTCGTATTGCTTGCATCTCTCGAATTGTGTGAAGTATGTAGGTACAGCCAAAAGACTAATCAGCATTGAGATGCGCACCTTAAGCTAAAAGCTAACTGTGACAGAGACAGGAACCTACTCCAATCACATCAAGCATAGACAAAGCAACTTCAACACTCTTCTGTGAGACAACAAAAACCTATCTTCTTCAACATTCAAATCCATGAAGCTCATTATATAAAGATGCTTCCATGAACTAAAATGAAACTATCCAAAAGCAAACTAAACAACAAGCAAAGCTTCTTGAGAAAAAGCTAAAGAAACACGAGCTGAGAGAAAAGAGAATACCATCCTCTACAAGCTCATACAGATTCAACACTTGTTCATATCCTCTCTTTGAGAGTTATCTGAATCTTATACATATTTGTATAGAAAGCCAGGAGTGGCTTAGTGATAAAAGAATACTTGGGAAGTATAATCTCAGGGGGAAATTCATACTTGTAACCAGAAGTGGTTTAGAATACTTGTAGCCAGGAGTGGCATAGAGAATACTTATAGCCAAAAGTGGTAGTGAAGAATACTTGTTTTGTAATCAGTTGATTATAGTGGAACCCTTTAATAGTTGTTAAAGGAGAACTGGACGTAGCTCAAGTTGACTGAACCAGGATGAAAACAAGCTTCTATGTGCTGACTTGTGATTACATTTATTTGTCTTGCATATTGTGCTCTTTTGAAAAGGTTTTCAAAGCTTTGTCTTGCAAAGATATATTTATTGGTTTAAAGATACATATATTTAAGAAGGCAACTTGTGAACTAATAGTTTTTATGAAAAAATTTTAACCCACTATTCAACACCTCTTTGCTATGGAAGAAAATGAAACCATAGCTAGTATGATGTCTAGATTTCAGACTATCTTAAATGAGCTTCAAAACCTTGGTAAGAGTTTCAAAAACTTCAAGCATGTTGACAAAATTCTTCGCAGCTTACCCAAACAATGGAGACCTTAGGTCACAACCATTAGAGCTTCCAAAGACTTAGATTATATGCCTCTAGAAGAGCTCGTGGGAATTCTAATGCTGCATGAACAAGAGCTGCAAGGAGATGCCAAGTTGAAAAAGGGCAAGTCACTATTAGAACCAAGATGATAATGTCTAACCCTTAATACCTTGATAGGTTTTGATGATAACAAATGTGATAGTATTTGATCAACTAATGATTTCAGATTAAGTAATTTTAGGAAATAAAGTAAGAATAGACAATGGTATAATCACTTTAACTCTTACTTTCGTCTTAACTATGTGATAATTGATGATGATTAAGTCACGCACTATAATTGCTTATAAACAGACTAAAATAAGCTCTTAACGAATGATGCAAGGCCAGATGGTGTTTGAGGCCAGGCTAGACGATGTCTGAGGCCAAGCCAAACGGTGTCTAATGCGAAGCTAGACGATGTTTGATGCTAAGCTAGACGATGTCTAAAGCTGAGCCAGACGATGTCTAAGGCTAGAACAGACCATGTCTTTTAATTTAGAATGTGTTTGTTAAGCCAGACAATGTTTAAGGCTAGAATAGACCATGTCTTTTAATTAAGAATGTGTTTGTTAAGCTATACTTTGTTTGTGCAGGAACAGAACATAATCTGTCATATGTGCTTTATAATTAATTCTTTACTCAAATAAAGGCTCTGCTGCAACAGAAAGAAAGGTAGACTCACTTTGACATTACCTTCTTTAATTCCTCGTATTGCTTGTATGTCTCGTATTATGTGAAGTGTGTAGGTACAACCAAAAGAACCAATCAGCATTGGGATGCACACTTTTAGCTAAAAGGAAACTATAACAGAGATAGAAACCTGCTCTTGTCACATCAAGCACAGTCAAAGCTACTTCAACACTCTATTGTGTGAGACAACGGAAAGAAGTCTTCTCCAACGTTCAAATTCATAAAGCTCACTTTATAAGGATGCCTCCATATAATGAGAAGACTAATAAACGAGAACAGAATAACAAAAATCAATCTAGACAGCAAGAGAAAGCACTTTGAGACAACGTCTTGAACACGAACTGAGAGAAAAAGAATATCCATCCTCTACAAGCTCACGTAGATTCAACATTTGTTTATATCCTCTCTTTGAGAGTTATCTAAATCTTATACATATTTGTATAGAAAGCCAGGAGTGGCTTAGTGATAAAAGAATACTTGGGAAGTATAATCTCAGGGGGAGATTCATACTTGTAACCAGAAGTGGTTTAGAATACTTGTAGCCAGGAGTGGCATAAAGAATACTTATAGCCAGAAGTGGTAGTGAAGAATACTTGTTTTGTAATCAGTTGATTATAGTGGAACCCTTTAATAGTTGTTAAAGGAGAACTGGACATAGCTCAGGTTGAGTGAACCAATATAAAAACAAGCTCTCATCTGCTGTCTTATGATTACATAAATTTATCTTGCTCATTGTGCTCTTTTGGAAAGCTTTGCCTTTAAACTAACATATATCCAAGAAGGAAACTAGTGAACTAATAGTATTTACAAAAAAGTTTTAAACCCACTATTCACCCCCCCCCCCCCCCCCCTCTTCTAGTGTGTTCTTATGTATTTTAATCACTAGCTCATAAGCCAAATCAAACAACACCAAAAGAGTCATCTTCATCAAAAAGTTAGTCTTCCAGACCACCCAAAGGATGAACTACTAAAGCTCTAAAAGCAAAAGAATTAGAAGTAGAGTCCACTTCATCAAGAAGAATCCACAAGATGTGGAGAAAGAAAGGTGGTTCGAGATAGAAGAACTACAACAAGAAATACTCAACAGACCATGAGAAGAAAGAGAAGAATCCTATTATCTGATATGAATGTAAAAAACCTGGACACTTCAACTCAGAATGTCCAAAGCTCAACAAAGGAAAAGAAAAAGTCAAAAGGAGATTTCCCAAGAAAAAGAAAGGACTGATGTCCACATGGGAAGTTTTAGATGATTCAACTGATGAAGAAGACTCTAAAGCATCAAATGAAGAAGCTAATCTCTGTCTGATGGCAAACGCAATCTCCACATCGTCTGCATCTGATGGTGAGATTGCATCAGACAACATCTCCATGGCGTCTGGTCTGAGGCTTCAAATGATGAAGAATAAGAGGTAGACCTCAATGATCTTATCTCTCTTCAAGAAGTTTATCAAGAACTTCTTTCTAATTCATCTATTCTTTCAAAAGCCTATTTATCTATGAAAAAGAAATTAAGAAAACTCTCAAAAGAGTATGAAGAACTTGGGTCTTCATTCATTGAGCTATCTGACAAATGTTCTACATTGGTCACAACTAGTAATGCTCTAACAGATGATTTTCAAAAACTAACCATAGATCACCAATGCTTAATTAAAAGCAAAAGTGAACTCTAGATAGAAAATGAACAACATAGAAGGCAATTGAATGAATTGATTAAGGAAACTGATGAATTAAACAAGGTGAGAGTCTTGAGCAAAGATTAAGCTAAAATTGCTATATTACGCAAGGAAGCTGCATCTCTTAAGAGCACTCTAAGCAAATTTGTCAATGGGTCTAAAAATTTAAAGAAAATTCTTTCATACAACAGACATCCAAATGACATATCTGGCCTTGGATTCACAAGAAAGAAAGAAGACAACCAAGAATAGAGATTCTTCCAGTAGATCATATTCTGAAAATGGACATGTAAAGTCAAAAAGCAAGAAATTGCCTACAAGAAGCAAATCATCTGCTTCTAAGACTAACACTAAAGGACCCAAAAGAATATATGTACTTAAGAACAAAATAATTCCTGTTGTAGATGTCCTTGATGGCAAGAAAGAAACACCAATCATGGTACTTAGATAGTGGCTGCTCATATCACATGACGGGCACAAGGTCTATGTTCTTAGACTTGACACCAATGCATGATGGTATAGTCACTTTCAGAGGTAATCAGAAAGGGAGAATCAGGGGTACTGGTAAGATAGGTATTCCTCCTAGTCTCTCTATTGAGAATGCATTATTTGTTGAAGGGCTAAAACACAATCTATTGAGCATAAGTCAATTTTGCAACAGTGGATATGATGTTTCCTTCAACAAGGAATCATGCATAGTCAAAGATTCTAATGGTTCACATCTTTTCTCAGCAAAGAGACAAGGCAATTTTTCTAAGATCAACCTTGGTGAACTAAAGGATCAAAATGTATCATGTTTACTGTATGTCAAAGAAACTCATTAGTTATGGCATAAGAAGCTTGGCCATGCAAGTTTGATATTAATCTCAAAATTGCAAAGATATAGCCTCGTAAGAGGACTTCCAACAATGCCGTATAAAGATGACTTACTTTGTGAGGCATGTCAGAAAGGGAAACAAGTGAACACATCTTTTAAAAGTAAAAACACTGTTTCCACTTCCAGACCATTAGAACTGTTACATATTGATCTCTTTGGTCCAACAAGGACAGCCTCTCTTAGAGGTAAGAGATATGGACTGGTAATAGTTGATGACTATTCTAGATGGACATGGGTTTTATTCCTCACTCACAAGGATGAGGCTTTTAAGGAATTCTATAAATTCTGCAAACGTGTTCAAAACGAAAAAGGAGTATGTATAACTTCTATCAGAAGTGACCATGGAGGAGAGTTCGAAAATGAAAGTTTTCAAAGGTTCAGTGAAGAGAATGGAATTCTTCACAACTTCTCAACACCTAGAACACCACAGCAAAACGGTTTTGTTGAGAGGAAGAACAAGTCATTACAAGAAATGACTAGAACCATGTTGAATGATAACTTAACTCCTAAGTACTTTTGGGCAAAAGATGTAAATACTTCCTGTTATTTGCAAAACAGGATTTATATTAGGCCTATTATCAAAAAGACTCCATATGAACTGTGGAAAGGAAGGAAACCCAACATATCATACTTCCATCCTTTTGGATGTCAATGTTTCATTCTTAACATAAAAGATAATTTGGGTAAGTTTGATTCAAAGTGTGATACAGGCATCTTACTTGGATAATTTGAAACATCTAAGGCATATAGAGTGTTTAACTCTAGAACCAAAAATGTAGAAGAAGCCATTCATGTAAAATTTAATGACACCCAACCTGATAGGAAACTATCAGAGTTAGAAGACTCATTTGCAGATATTAGACTAGAAGATGCAATAACAAAGACCAGACCATCGTCTAATACACCATGTTTGGCATCTGGCACATCATCATCTGCTCCTAAATCGTCTGCTCCAAGATCATCTGCTCGCTATTAGACCATCTTAGATGATGAAGAAGTCGAGAGAACCACAAAGCAACAATAGAATGATGATCAAGAACCATCCTCCTACTCAGATCATTGGAGAGGTTCAAGCACCAGTAAAGACAAGATCATCCTTCCAACAAACAGCTTTATTGTCTGAGATAGAACCCAAGCACATTGATGACGCCATGGAAGACGAAAGCTGGGTCCAAGTAATGCAAGAAGAACTGGACCAATTTCAAAAGAATGACGTCTAAAAACTTGTGAAGCTACCAAACAACAAGGAAGCTGATGGTGCTAAGTGGGTTTTTAGAAATAAACTAGATGAGAATGGTAAGGTTTTGAGGAACAAGGCTAGACTAGTGACCAAGGGTTACTCACAACAGAAAGGTATTGATTATCCAGAGACATACGCTCTAGGTTTGAGAGTATTATCTTTCCAGACCATGTATTTAAATTAAACAAAGCATTGTATGGTCTTAAAACAAGCTCCTAGAGCATGGTATGAAAAACTCAATTCATTCTTAATTGATCACAATTTTACAAGAGGAAAGATAGATACTACATTGTTTCGCAAAAACTACTCCTTTGATTTCATTATTGTTCAGATCTATGTAGATGACATTATCTTTGGTGCCACTAATGAAAAACTCTATGAAGAGTTCTCAAAATTGATGTAGACTGAGTTTGAAATGAGCATGATGGGAGAACTGAAATTCTTCTTAGGATTGTAGATCAAGCAGACCAACAAAGGAATCTTCATACACCAGACCAAGTATGTGATAGAACTCTTGAAGAAGTTTAAAATGGATGATGCCAAAATTATGAAGACACCAATGCATCCAACTACATCACTTGGACCAGATGAAGATTCAAAGAAAGTAGATGTCACTCAATTCAAAGGAATGATTGGGTCTCTACTTTACTTGACTACATCCAAACCAGACATAATGTTCAGTGTCTGCCTCTGCTCCAGATTTCAGTCTAACCCAAGGGAAGTGCATCTGTCTGCTGTTAAAAGAATATTTAGATATTTAATTAGACTTCTAATCTTGGTCTTTGGTTTAAAAGGCAAAGAGAATATAAGCTGACAGGCTATTGTGATGCTAACTATGTTGGAGATAAAATTGAAAGAAAAAGCACCAATGGAGGTTGCCACTTCATTGGAGGCAACATGGTGTCATGGCTCAGCAAGAAGCAAGGAACAATAGCACCATCAACAGCAGAAGTAGAATACATTTCAGCTGCAAGTTGCTGCTCTCTGATATTGTGGATCAAGAATCAACTTGAAGACTACAACATATTTGAGAGTAACATTCCTATCTTCTGTGATAATACTGCTGCTATATCTCTCTCGAAAAATCCAACCATGCACTCGACTGCCAAGCATATAGAAATAAAACATCATTTCATAAGAGACCATGTTCAAAAGGGGACCATTAATTTGGAATTTGTCAAGACAGACAATCAACTTGCTGATATTTTTACAAAGCCCCTTACTGAGGACAGATTGATCTTTTTTAGAGAAAAGATTGGGATGGTCTATGTGACTTAATACCTTATTACTTTCTGCTGTTCACTAGTATAACTATGCACACATTGTCTAGCGTTATACTTAAGTGAGGCACATGCATGGCACGTGTTTCACGCTCAAAATATGAGCTAGACCATGTGGATTTTTGAAAACGTTTTTGTAACTTAAGCATTTAATTGGTTCTAAGTCATTAAGCCCAAAACGCACATTCAAGTCTGCCATAAATGTGTCGTTTCAATTATTCCCTAACTGTACCATTATATTTAATGCACACTCATTACCTATTCTAGCCTACTGTTGCAAATCGTATACCCCAAGCTTTCGAAAACACTCATCTCTCTCACCCATTCTCTCTACAACCAAGAACTTCAAGAAACCCTAAACACAAACCCTCGCCATGGCCAAAGGTAACCTATCCAAGGGTTCTTCCTCCTCCCAACAACCTACCTCACCCTCATCCTCTCGAGCTTCTCATGAGCGTCATGAAGACATAATGCCAGAGTCTACCATAGACACCAATAGCTCAACGTCCAACATTGACCCTGAGGTCAAGAGAGAACGAAAACTCAATAACATGGAGAACATTCTGATCAAGCCACGAGGTTCCTACACTAGGAACATTCATGTGGAATACTTCATAGACATCCCCTACCTTGAGGAACATGGTCTTAACATCTCAAGGTACTTTGAGTTTGCTAGGATCAAAGGATTCTTCAATGATCGTCAGAAGATCGCTCTTGGACTTATCAGAGAATTCTGGACGAATGTTATGATCAAGGGGAACGAGACTGTCAACAAAGTCTTTGGGTGTGACATCTCTATCTCTCCCTCGTCCATTGCTTAAGCAATAGGGTGCAAACTGCACCCTAACTACTTTATAAAGGCATGGGAAACTGACATTGTTGAAGGGACAGTAGAAAGGTTCATTCTTGGACCTAACTACGAGGTGGCCAAGAACGTCAAGAAGTTGCATCCAGCCAACTTCCCACCTTTGTCCAAGTTGCTACTAAACATCATCAATAAGACCATCTTGCACAAGATTGGGTCTAGGGATCATGTGTCTACCCTCCACAGATTCATCCTCTACCAGGTCATCAGAGGAATCCCATTCAACCTCCCACACACACTCTTCTACAACCTGATCAGCCACATCCAATACTTGTCAACCTCTGTGGCCACATACTACACAGCCCTGATAAACAAGATTCTCTGGGATGCTCACTGCTACAACAACTATACAGAGAAATTCAATCAGGACATCTGGATGAACTGGAGTATGTGAATGTAGAAGGCCCATTTGTTCAATAGAGGATGCTGACATCCTCCAGTCTACTTAAGTTGAATATGGGATTTGAAATCACCAAGGGATCACCTGACAGGTTCCCTAAGCTTTCTTGATGATGAAGGTGAAGGTCAGAAGAAGGGTGGAAAAGGAAAAAGTTTAGTGATTTATGATGAGGCTGCTTCCATCCAACCCCTAGCAAACAAAATGAGGAGACTTGTTGTTGCAAACCAGCAAACTGTCTGGACAAAACACAAGGCCTCAGCACAGTCTGTTGAAGAGCAACTCACCAAGAAGGCTAAGCAGAAGTCCAACAAGCACCACCCATACCACCCACTTTGAGGATCAAGACAAGAGCTCAACAGAAGGGTAAAGGTATTTCCAAAATGTCTGCTGAACCTCAAGTGTCTCTAAGGGAGGTAGCAGACATTGGGAAAGCAACTATTAATGTTGCTAAGGCTGAAGAGGAAGTGTTTAATGATGGATTGGTCTTCAAGAGGCCAAGAAGACAACTCAATGCATAACAGACCACTAAGTCAGACAATCTGACTATCAGACCACCCAGCACCACTGCCAAAAAGCTGACTGTGAAAAGAAAAGTGGTGTTGGAAGAAGACAGACCTAGATAGACCACCACAACCACTTCTACCACCAATCCAGGTATCACCATCCCTACTTTCACACTTCCCACTCACCCTCGCTCTACTCATAAACGTCTAAGGAAGAATATTCCTCAGACCATACCAGTCTTAACCCAAACAGAAACCACAACAAACACTCCATCTATTGAACTTATATCGCTTGTGTCACCTACACAGACTATAGTTAGCCAGCAAAAGCTGCACAGTCTAATGCCCATGCATAGACTATGCAAGAGTCACTGTTTGAACCCACTGTTCAAATAGAAGATCAACCTGCGTCTGCCCCCACTAGACAAACGATCACCAAACAGACTGAACCCATTGTTTAGTCTCAGACACAGTCTGAACCTACAACTTAGACTGATGTACCTACAACATCCCCACAAACTCCACTAGACACCACCATTCCTCCCTATCAATCACCCTCACCTGTAACCATCCCTGAGATGTCAAACGTAGTCATTTCCTACCACCACCTAAGTCTCTCAACATCTCGTCTGGGTCTGATGAAGAGATAGTCATTTTATCTTCTGAAGCGTCTGCTGCTCCCTCATGGGACAACAAACCATTCAGTTTGGTTGCCACCACTTCTTTGTCCAGATTCTGAGAAGACACTCCTCCTCCTCCTCCTCCCTCAGGCTTCTAGCATCAGAAGATGATGCAACGATTCTCCCTGTGCTATGTGGGAGAGAATGCTGAGTCTGCAACATATAAAGAAGAGACTCAGTTGGAGCCAGCTACAGAGCACTCGATGGTTGTTGTCGTCAAGGAAGCATAGTTGAAGAAGTTTCCTCCTCTGCAGATCAATCAAGGGATAATTCCCTTCCAGAGGCCAATGCACAACACCATTCTTCTAGACACTATTGAAGATGATGCCAATCTTGCAAGAAGGCTATAGCAGGAAGAATATGCCTCTATAAGAGCTTGTGGGAATCCTAATGTTGCATGAGCAAGAGTTGTAGGGAGATGCTAAGTTAAAGAAGGGCAAGTCTCTGGCTCTGAAGGTTTATAAGCCAAATCAAACAACACCAAAAGATTCATCTTCGTCAAAAAGTCAGTCTTGCAGACCACCCAAACAACGAACTACCAAAGCTATAAAGGCAGAAGAGTCAGAAGTAAAGTCCACCTCTTCAAGTGAAGAAGAATCAGGAGAAGATCATGAGCTATCCTTCATCTTAAGAAGAATCCACAAAATGTGGAGAAAGAAAGGTGGTTCAAAATGGAAGAACTACAACAAGAAATATTCAATAGACCATGAGAAGAAAGAGAAGAATCCTATTGTTTGTTATGAATGCAAGAAGCCTAAACACTTCAAATCAGAATGTCCAAAGCTCAGCAAAGAAAAAAGAAAAGGTCAAGAGGAGATTTCCCAAGAAGAAGAAAGGACTAATGTCCACATGGGAAGATCTAGATGATTCAACTGATGAAGAAGGTTCTGAAGCATCAAATGAAGAAGCTAATCCCTGTCTGATGGTAGACGCAACCTCCACATCATCTGCATCCGATAAGGAAGATGCACTAGACAACACTCCTTCAACGTCTACATTTGAGGCATCAGATGATGAAGAACATTAGGTAGACCTCAATCATCTTATTTCTCTTCAAGAAGCTTATCAAGAACTTATTTCCAATTTATCTATTCTTTCAAAAGCCTATTTATCTATGAAAAAGAAATTAAAAAAACTCTCAAAAGAGCATGAAGAACTTGGGTCTTCATTTATTGAGCTATCTGACAAATGTTCTACATTGGTCACAGCTAGTAATGCTCTAACAAATGACTTTCAAAAACTAACCATAGATCATCAATTCTTAATTAAGAGCAGAAGTGAACTATGGATAGAAGAAGAACAACATAGAAGGAAATTGAATGAATTGATTAAGGAAACTGATGAATTAAACAAGGTGAGAGTGATCCGCTGTCGCACACGGATAAAAAACGAGTGATTTTGAAAATGTAGTTACGGTAACGACAACTCGAGTATCGTTCTCAAGGATTCTTGTATTATTATTAATCAATGCAGTAACAATTAATGGGGGGTTTAGATTACGATTTCAAGAAAAAGGAATTAAAATAAATTGTGATTATCGAATAAGCTAAAGCGAATCAACCTACTGTATCGACTTCCAACTTATCATTGATCCCTATAAATTCCAATTCCCTAAACGGGTCTAATCCTATTCGATTATAATAACCACTAACAAGCGCAATAGAAATTATAAGGCATATGTTCCTGAATTCCGAATTAAGCAAACGGATTAAAAACTATTGCGAATTAAGCAAACGCAATATGATCAAACGCGATAATGCAAAAGCTACGTTAACGCGAAATTGATTCAAGATCAAATAACCAATCGAATTTAAGAATTATATCCTATAACAATAATCAAATTAAGCAAATAATTGAGATTATTGGAATAAATCAAAGGAAATAGATTGACATGGAATTTATAAAAGAATCTCAAAGTGGAATCCGATTGCAGTAGATCGATTCTTCGAAAATTAGTTCTCCATTACAATTGCTCAAAACTCTCCAAATAATTTTGTGAATAATGAGTGAGTGAAGAGTGAATGAGTGCAGAGTGAATATGTGCACAGCAGCCGGCCCTAGCGTTTTAATAGAATAAGAGTTTCGCTAACAATCCGAACTGGGTCGGAAAATACAAACCAAGCCCATAAAATTGACCCAAAACAAATTATTTCCTAACGTCTGCAACTTCGACGAATTATTCAAGCCTTCTAAAATCCGAATCAGCTTCTGACTCCAACATGAAAGTTGTAGCTCTTTCTCTTATCTTTCCAACTAATATTAGAACACCTCAATATGATTCCTGTAGCTCCAGTTATGAATTTTCCATTGAAAGCTGCTAATGCTGAAAATAAAATACGAAAATTAAATAAAGCTAGAAACAAACTTAAATATGAAAACACACTAAAATGGTAAAACTAATAAAATAAACTAAGGAAATGCCTAAGAATAACAGTAGAAGAATGTGCATGAAGATGCACTGATCAGAGAGCCTTGAGTAAAGATGAAGCTGAAATTGCTCAATTACGCAAAGAAGTTGCATCACTCAAGAGCACTCTAAGAAAATTTGTCAGTGGATCTAAAAATTTAAAGAAAATTATTTCATACAATAGGCATCCAAATGAAAAATCTGGCCTTGGATTCACAGAAAAGAAAGAAGCAACTAAGAATAAAGCTTCTTCCAGTAGATCACATTCTGGAAATGGACATGTAAAGTCCAAAAGCAAGAAATTGCCTACAAGAAGCAAATCATCTACTTCTAAGACTAACACCAAAGGACCCAAAAGAATATGGGTACCTAAAAACAAAATAATTCCTGTTGCATATGTCCTTGATGGCAAGAAAGAAACACCAATCATGGTACTTGGACAATGGCTGCTCACATAACATGACGGGGGCAAGGTTTATGTTCCTAGACCTGACACCAATGCATGGTGGTACAATCACTTTCGGAAGTAATCAAAAAAGGAGAATAAGGGGTACTGGTAAGATAGGTATTCCTCCAAATTGCTCCATTGAAAATGTGTTATTTGTTGAAGGACTGAAACACAAGCTACCGAGCATAAGTCAATTTTGCGACAGTGGATATGATGTTTCCTTCAACAAGGAATCATGTATAGTCAAGAACTCTAATGGTTCACATCTCTTCTCTGCAAAGAGACAATGCAATCTTTATAAGATCAACCTTGGTGAACTAAAGGATCAAAATGTATCATGTCTACTGCCTGTCAAAAAAAGTCACTAGTTATGGCATAAGAAGCTTGGCCATGCAAGTTTGTGATTAATCTCAAAACTACAAAGATATAGCCTCGTAAGAGGACTCCCAACAATGTCATACAAAGATGACTTACTTTGTGAGGCATGTCAGAAAGGGAAACAAGTGAAAACATCTTTTAAAAGTAAAAAAATTGTTTCCACTTCTAGACCATTAGAACTGTTACATATTGATCTTTTTGGTCCAACAAGGACAGTCTCTCTTAAAGGGAAGAGATATGGACTAGTAATAGTTGATGACTATTCTAGATGGACATGGGTTACATTCCTCACTCACAAGGATGAGGCTTTCAAGGCATTCTATAAATTCTATAAATGTGTTCAAAATGAAAAAGGTGTATGTATAACTTCTATCAGAAGTGATCATGGAGGAGAGTTCAAAAACAAAAGTTTTCAAAGGTTTAGTGAAGAAAATGGAATTCTTCACAAGTTCTCAACACCTAGAACACCACAGCAAAATGGTGTTGTTGAGAGGAAGAACAGGTCATTGCAAGAAATGGCCCGAATCATGTTGAATGATAACTTAACTCCTAAACACTTATGGGCAGAAGCTATTAATACTTCTTGTTATTTGCAAAACAAAATTTATATTAGGCCTATCATTAAAAAGACTCCATATGAACTGTGGAGAGGAAGGAAACCCAACATATCATACTTCCATCCTTTTGGATGTCAATGTTTCATTCTTAACACAAAAGGAAATTTGGGTAAGTTTGATTTGAAGTGTGACACAAGCATCTTACTTGGATATTCTAAAACATCTAAGGCATACAGAGTATTCAACTCTATAACCAAAAATGTTGAAGAAGCCATTCATATAAGATTTAATGACACTCAACTTGATAGGAAACTATCAAAGTTAGAAGATTCATTTGCATATATCAAATTAGAAGATGCAATGACAAGGACCAAACCATTTGATGATGGTAAGTCATCTGTGTCTGACGCACCACCCTCTACATCTGCTCCAAGATCTTCTGCTTGTTACCAAACCATCTCTGATGATGAATATGAAATTAGAGAACCATCCTCCTTCCGAGATTATTGGAGAGGATCAAGCACCAATGAAACATCCTTCCAACAAACAGTTTTATTGTCTGAGATAGAACCCAAGCACATTGATGATGCCATGGAAGAAGAAAGTTGGGTCCAAGCAATGCAAGAAGAACTAGACCAATTTCAAAAGAATGATGTCTGGAAACTTGTGAAGCTGCCAGACAAAAGGGAAGTTGTTGGTGTGACGGAGCGCGTCGAACATGCCGTCAAAAGCAACTAAGTTCCCCAATAAATTTTGCAATATAAGGATAACTCAGGTCATTTTCTCAAAGATACAATTCATCAAACACCTTCCATTCAATTCAAAATAGGGGAGATTTTGTGTGATTTACAGAAATTAAAGCAACAAAACAACTCTCTGAATAATAAACGAAAACAGAATCAAAGAGATACAACTCAAGAATCTATGCTTATGGAGAAATAATCATATTTCCAACAAGGATAAGTCAAATTCATACTCATAAAATTCCCTACAATCGAAATTTAAGGCAATCACCTTACGTTCATTCAGAAAAATCCGGATTACTATCACATTCCTAGTTTTCCCAAATTCAAGCACATATCGTATTAAATCACAATCAATCGATTGTAATTGACCCAAATTCAAATTTTAATTCCCTAATCTAATCATTATCATACATTAAACAAGGAAATTGAGAATTAGAAAAAGGGAGAAAGGGTTTTCATGAGCAAAATTAAAAATTGAGAATAGAGGAACTCATATTTACCCACAAGCACATGATTCTTGGGTTGCAAAGGGGATTTAGCCCTCCATGAAGATCTTCATGGTGGCTGCAAGGGTCTGCACAAAATTGATGATGGAGAAAGGGAAAAGAAGAGAAGAGAAAAGATAAGAGAAAAGAGAAGAGAGCAAAGGTGAGATTTTTTATTCCATGTAGTAGTGTTGTGTAGTGTAATTGTTATCTTGCAAAAGGGGAAAAGCTAAAAACAAAAGGCCAAAACCGTGGTCCCCCCCCCCCCCCCACAAGGTCTGAACCCACTAAATAAAAGCTACCTTGACTAATTACAATTACCAAATGGTCCCTAGTTACAAACTAAAACGCGAAATTATTACAAGTGCAGGATAGTAACATTGAATCCCAAATTTTACCCTTGAAACATCAGAATTAGCCAATCCTTGTGAGACACGAAATTGTAGATATCCTCCTTAGCTTTCAAAAAAGACAAGAATCATCAAAATCGGAGACCTTTGTCAAACATTATGGGCTGCACAAGAGATAGTGTCAAAAGCATCAATAAAACGTGACAAATAGCAATTTTCGACACTTGGACCCAAAATGACCCAATCTCACAGAACTCAACTAAAATGGTCAAAATGAGGTATAAAACATGTCTAGACTATGCTAAATGAAACTCTAGACTATGCTAAAATACACTCTATCATGGTGCTAAGTGGGTCTTCAGAAACAAGCTAGACGAGTGGCCAAAGGTTACACAACAAGAAGGTATTGATTATACAAAGACATACGTTCCAGTAGCTAGACTTGAGACAATTAGGATTTTACTTTCATTTGCTGCTCATAGGAATATGAGACTCTATCAAATGGATGTAAAATGTGCATTCCTCAATGGTGTAATCAAAGAAGAAGTTTATGTAGAACAACCCCTTGGGTTTTAGAGTACTATCCTTCCAAACCATGTATTTAAATTAAATAAAGGTTTGTATGGTCTTAAACAAGCTCCTAGAGTGTGGTATGAAAAACTTAGTTCATTTTTTATTGAACATAGTTTTACAAGAAGAAAGATAGATACTACACTGTTCTGCAAAAACTACTCCTTTGATTTCATTATTGTCCAAATTTATGTAGATGATATTATCTTTGGTACTACTAATGAAAAACTCTGTGCGAAATTCTCAAAATTGATGCAGACTAAGTTCGAAATGAGCATGATGGGAGAACTAAAATTCTTCCTAGGATTGCAGATCAAGCAAACCAACAAAGGGATCTTCATACATTAGACCAAGTATGTGAAAGAACTCTTGAAGAAATTCAAGATGGATGATGCTAAAACCATGAAAACACCAATGCATCCAACAACATCACTTGGACTTGATAAAGATTCAAAGAAAGTAGATGTCACTCAATTCAAAGGAATGATTAGGTCTCTACTCTACTTGACTGCATCCAGACCAGACATAATGTTCAACATCTGCCTCTACTCCAGATTTCAGTTTAATCCAAGGGAAGTACATTTGTCTACTTGGAACACCTAGTCTCGGTCCTTGGTTTAAAAAGTAGAAAGAGTATAAGCTAGCAAGCTATTGTGATGCTGACTATGCTGGAGATAGAATTGAAAGAAAAAGCACCAGTGGAGGTTGCCACTTTATTGGAGGCAACATGGTGCATGGCTCAACAAAAAGCAAGAAACAATAGCATTATCAACAATGAAGCGAATACATCTCAGCTGCAAGTTGCTACTCTCGAGATTTTGTAGAGCAAGAATCAACTTGAAGACTACAACATATTTGAGAGTAACATTCCTATCTTTTGTGATAATATTGCTACTATATCTCTTTTGAAAAATCCAACCATGCACTCTAGAGCCAAGCATATAGAAATAAAACCTCATTTCATAAGAGACCATGTTCAGAAGGGGACCATTAATTTGGAATTTGTCAAGACAAACGATCAGCTTGCTGAAATTTTTACAAAACCCCTTACTGAAGACAGGCTGATCTTTTTGAGAGAAAAGATTGGGATGGTCTGTGTGACTTAATGTTTTATGACTGTCTACTGTCCACTAGTAAAACTAAGGACAGACCGTCTGGCGTTTTACTTAAGTGGGGCATGTGCATGCCACGTGTTTCGCACTCAAAATATGAGCCAGACCATGTGGAATTTTAAAAAGTTTTTTTTAACTTAAGCATTTATTGGGTTCTAAGTCATTGAAGCCCAAAATGCACATTCAATATTTCATTAATGTGTCATTTCAATCATTCTTAAATCGTACCATCATATTTAATGCACATTCATTACCTATTCAAGCCTACCATTGCCAAAACGTATTCCCAAAGCTTTAGAAACTCTCTCTCTCTCTCCAAGCCTTCTCTACAACCAAGAACTCCAAGAAACCCTAAACACTCACCTCTCACCATGGCCTAAGGCAACCCAACCAAGGGATCCTCTTCACAGCAACAACCTTCACCCGCAACCTTTCGAGCTTCTAATGAGCACCTTGAGGAACCAATGCCTGAGTCAACGAAGGACACCAACAACTTGGCCTCAAACATTGATCTAGAGGTCAAAAGAGAAAGAAACCTCAACGATGTGGAGAACAACCTCATCAAGCCACGGGGTTCCTACACTGGGAACATCCACATGGAGTATTTCATTGACATTCCCTACCTTAAAGAATGCGGCCTCAACGTCTCAAGGTATTTTGAGTTTGCTGGTATTCGGGGTTTCTTCAATGATCACCAAAAGATAGCTCTTGGACTGATAAGAGAGTTCTAGACGAATGCCACCATCAAGGGGAATGAGATAGTTAGCAAAGTGTATGGGTGTGATGTTTCTATATCCCCCACATCCATTGCTCAAGCTATAAGGTGCGAGTTGCATTCTAACTATTTTACTAAGGAATGAGACTCCAACTTGGTTGGAGGAACAGTAGAAAGGTTCATTCTTGGACCTAACTATGAAGTGGCAAGAACCAATAAAAAGCTTCATCTAGCCTCCTTCCCTCCTTTGTCCAAGATGATGTTGAACATCATCAACAAGACCATCTTGCACAAGATTGGGTCTAGGGATCATGTGTCTGTCCTCCACAGATTCATCCTCTATCACATCATCAGAGGGATTCCTTTCAACCTCCCTTACACCCTCTTCTACAACATGATCAGCCACATTCAGTACCTATCTACATCTGTGGCCACCTACTACACAGCCCTGATTAACAAGATTCTCTGGAATGCTCATTGCTACAACAGACTGTACAGAGAACTTCAATCAGGAAGACCAAATGAATTGGACTATGTCACTGTAGAAGGTCCATTCGTCTATTAGAGGATGTTGACATCCTCCAGTCTACTCCAGTTAAACATGGGATTTGAAATCTCAAAGGGATCACCTGCAAGGCTCCCTTAACCTTCTGATGAAGATGCTGAAGGTCAGAAGAAGCAGACCAAGAAGAAGAAGGGTGCAAAGCTATTGTCATTGATAATCGCTTTATATACGTAAATATTGCATCATATTTTGTAGTGATTATCCAATGCTCTCAGGATTTTTAGCTTAGTTTGAAATCATTTAAAATAGATTTGTATAGTTTGATAATTCTAACCCTAGGAAGTTATTTTGTGAGAAATATACTCTAATTTATGTGTGTAGGCCTAGATTCAATAGTAAAGGGAGAATACAAGAAGAAGACAGATCTCGCTAAGCGAAACATCTCGCTCAGCGCTTCACTCGCTGAGCGCAACATCAAGCTACGCAAGCTAGGCGGCCTATTACGCGCTGAGCGCCATATTGTGCTAAGCGACATTTTCATTCAAACTGAAGACTCGCCTAGCGAGACATCATGCTTAGCGGAAGTTGCTTTCGAACTAAATATGTGCTTAGCGGAAGATTGCGCTTAGCGGAACACCTATTCTGAGATGCATTATGTAGTGTCCTGCACTTAGTGGAAGGTTGTCCTAAGCGAGACTTCAACTATATAAGTTGCACTTGTAATAATTTTGAAGCATTTAGACTTGGTGGATGGTTGGAGCCGTTTCCTCTGTTTTTCCCCTGTTTCCTCTGTTCTCTTTCTTCCATTTTGTAACCTTTTCAAAGCTTCTCATGACAATGAGAGGCTAATCTATTAGTGTTGAGGACTTGGAACTAGGTGCTAACCATGTAAACGCTTTTCTTCATATCTATTCATTGAAATATTCAATTTAATGTTCATTTCTCTATCTTTATTCTTGTTATATGATTGGATCAATTATATATGCATGTTTTAGAGTTTACATGCCATTGACAGATGCTGTTGAACTTGGAACTGAGTTTGAACTCTAATGGAGTGTATTTCTAGACATAGGATAGACTCCATTAGCTTCGCAAAGATCTCTAAGCTTCATCAAACCACTCAACTAAACTTATCGAGACATCGGAAGTGAGGTTGAGCAGTTTAGGCTTGATTTGATGAGATATCACGTTTTGAGCACTTTTAGATCGAAGTTAATCTGAACTATTAATGTGAATGGAGAATATATCTTATATGTTTACATGGGAAGCAAACCGGTTGAACCAAATCCTCAACATGTCCATTATTCCATTCTCAAACTCAAGCACGCCAACTGTTCAATCATAGTCCTGAATCAACATTGTCATTTTTATTGTTTATCGTTAGTATTAATTGTAGTGTTTAGTTTAATTTCTGTTATTACTTATGTTTCACAAACAACCAACTTTAAAAACCAAACTAGTGTTTAGGAATTGATTACTTTACTAATAGTCAAATATGGACAATTCCCTGTGGATTCGATACTGAGATCTTCCCTTTTAAACTACTTGTGCGATATTTGGTACACTTGCCAAAATATTTCATCAAGTTATTTGGCGCCGTTGCCGGGGAGTTGTTCATGGTATTCGACGATTAGTATTTGTGTCAATCTTAATCATTAGTTCAATTTTGTCTATTGTATAATTTTACTTAGTTTATATTCATTATACGCTTTGTTTATATTTCGTTATTTCAAAGAATCTGTCTCTGCCTCTATTCTACATATCTTTTGCTGCATAATTTTGGAGCACTTGCTTTCAATTACTGCATAATCTGGAAATACACCGCTACATGTGCTCTGCTGGATAATTGGAGTTGCTGCATAATTTTGCAGCAGAAAATTCTGCATAATTGCCATTCTTAAGTGTTTGCTAACCTACTTTTGAGTACTTGAAGTGTATGCGAGGTAGGAGTTCAGAAGCTGATCTAATCCCATTGGATTTGGAGATAGAAAATACCTGTTGGAAGATCAAAGCCGCAAGAAGAAAACGAGAAAGACAAGCGGCTCAGAAAGCTTCTTCCTCCTTACAACCACACATTGAGATTCCTTCCAGTGCCGAAGAACCAATCATGGAAGACAATCAACCAAAACGCACTCTGGAAGACTATGTGGCTCCTGCTATTCCGTCTCACTTCACAAGTATCATGAGACCAGAGGTACAAGCTGCAAGTGTCTCATATCCATCTTCTCTCATCCAGCTCATACAAGCCAATGTGTTCCATGGCTTGCCTAATGAAGACCCCTATGCTCATCTGTCCACCTATATGGAAATTTGCAACACGGTTAAACTAGTAGGGGTTCCTGATCATGCCATCCATCTCAATTTATTCTCATTCTCTCTGGCAAGAAATGCCAAGCAATGGCTCCATTCCTTCAAGGGTAACACATTCCAAACTTGGGATGAAATTGTTGCTAAATTCCTCAACAAATACTTTCCGGAGTCCAAGACTGCTCAAGGGAAGACAAAGATTTCCTATTTCACTCAAAGGGCTGAGGAATCTCTAGGTGAAGCGTGGGATCACTTTAGAGGATTGCTGAGGAAAACACCAACCCATGGCTTTGAGGAGCCAATACAAATTATCATGTTCATTGATGGGTTGAAGAACCATACCAAGCAATTGTTGGATGCTTCAGCTGGAGGGAAGGTCAAGATGAAGACCATTGAGGATGCCATAACACTGATTGAAAATATGGCTGCAGGTGATCATTCTATCACTCATGATAGGACTCATATTCCTCCAAGGAAGGGCATTTTGGAGTTGCATTCTCAAGATGTCGTTTTAGCTCAAAACAAAATCTTAACCCAGCAAATCGAGGCTCTTACAAAGCAACTGAGCAATCTTCCACAGCAACTAAAGAGTCTTCACAACCAAAACCCCTCCTCCAAGGAATTTCTATTGTCAAGTATGTGGAAGAGACCATGAAAACAGTGTTTGTATGACCTCAGAAGGGCCACATGAAGAAATGAACTACATGGCCAACAACAACAACAATCGTGGAGGTAATTACAGTGGGTACAATTAGGGTCAAGGGGGAAACCAAGGTGGAAGCTACAACCGGGAATGGCAATCACATCCCGGTAACAACTATAACAAGGACTCAGGAGGTCCATCAAATAGACCTCAGCATCAAGGACCCTCTATGTACGAGAGGTAGAACAAGTTGGAAGACTCTTTCGCACGGTTCTTAGATGTGACTGCTTCCAACCACAAGAGCACTCAAGCCTCCATTAAGAACTTAGAAGTCCAATTAGGGCAGCTGGCCAATCAAGTGGCCGAAAAATTCAATGGGAAATTCATTGCCAACACGGAGGTGAACCCAAAGGAACAATGCAATACTGTAATGAGTAGAAGCAAATGCATAGAAGACACTGCCCTTGACACACCAGAACTAACAGCAGCAAAAACTAATGCCCCCAGTGGAGTGACAAAAGATATACTAAGTGAGAAAGAGGCTGATAAAGGTCAAGAAGGGGATAGCAGCTGACTAGGAAGATGACACAAGCAAAAATGGTGGAATTGTGACTGAAGAGGCATTACCAGTGCACGAGCCCAAGCACCAATTGGCAAAGAAAGCAAAGGAAGCTCCAGAGCAAGAGGCCACCAAGAATTTACCTTATCCTCTAATTCCGTCAAGGAAAGACAAGGAGAGGTATTTCACTAGATTCCTAGAAGTCTTCAAGAAATTGGAGATCACCATTCCCTTCAGTGAAGCACTACAACAGATGCCTTTATATGCCAAGTTCATGAAGGATTTGGTTACTAAGAAGAAGAAGTACATTGAAGAAGAGACCATCAATGTTCAGGGCAATTGTAGTGCCATTATCCAGAGGACCCTTCCACCAAAGTTTAAAGATCCGGGTAGTTTCACAATTCCTTGCACCATTGGAGAGATCTCCATAGGGAAAGCCCTAATTGACTTAGGTGCAAGCATCAATTTAATGCCACTCTCAGTGCTTCGGAGGATTGGAGACTTGGAATTGAAACCAACCCGGATGACTCTCCAACTTGCAGATCGCTCCATCAAATATCCTCATGGTGTCATAGAGGATGTCATAGTTAAGGTAGGAGAATTCACCTTCCTTGTTGATTTTGTCATCATGGACATGGAGGAGGATAAGGAGTGCCCTTAATTCTAGGAAGACCCTTTATGATGACGGCTAACGTGGTGGTAGATATGGGAAAAGAACATCTCCAACTGAGCGTGGCCGATCAAAAGGTCACCTTCAACATCTTTGAAGCAATGCACCACCAGAATGACACCAAGGATTGCCTCCGCATTGATGCATATGAAGAGGAAGTGGTAGAAGCTACTCAACAGCTGACTTTACACTCTCCTCTTGAGCGAGTCCTGGTTAATTCCATGGACTGCCTTACTATAGAGGATGAAAATGAAGTCCAAGAGTACAAACATCATTTGGAAAAGCTAAAAGAAATTCCTCCAAATGATAATATCAATGAAAAGTTGAAGAATGACAAGGCGGAGAGGCCCAAGCTTGAGTTGAAGACCTTACCTTCTCATCTTAAATACATTTTTTTGGATGAGGAGGAAGGCAAACCAATAATCATTAGCAATTCTTTGTCTTCTGAGGAAGAAACGCAGCTAGTGGAACTTCTCAAGTGTTATGAAGAAGCTGTAGGTTGGCACATCTCTGATCTCAAGGGAATTAGTCCATCTTATTGTATGCATAAAATCATGATGGAAGTCGACTACAAGCCAGTGCGACAACCTCAGAGGCGACTCAACCCCACCATGAAGGAAGAAGTGAGGAAGGAAGTGCTGAAGCTTCTAGAGGCTGGGATGATTTACCCCATCTCCGACAGTAGCTGGGTGAGTCCAGTCCAAGTAGTGCTAAAGAAAGGCAGAATGATAGTGATCCGCAATGATAAAAACGAGTTGATACCCACGCGGACTGTCACAGGGTGGAGAATGTGTATAGACTACAGGAAGCTGAATGACGCCACAAGAAAAGACCATTTTCCCTTGCCCTTCATGGACCAAATGCTAGAAAGGTTAGCTGGGCAAGCTTACTATTGTTTTCTTGATGGCTACTCTGGATATAATCAAATAGCAGTGAGACCCGGAGGACCAAGAGAAGACTGCTTTCACTTGCCCTTTCAGAATTTTTGCTTACCGGAGAATGTCATTCGGATTATGTAATGCTCCGGCCACGTTCCAGCGCTGCATGCTTGCTATCTTTGCCGACTTGGTAGAGAAATGCATTGAAGTATTCATGGATGACTTTTCTGTCTTTGGGGCTTCGTTTGGCCTGTGTCTCTCCAACCTGGAGTTGGTATTGAAAAAATGTAAGGAGAGTAACTTGGTGCTGAATTGGGAGAAGTGTCTCTTCATGGTTCAGGAGGGAATTGTGCTTGGGCACAAAATTTCAATAAGAGGAATTGAAGTGGACAAGGCGAAGATTGATGTGATTTCCAAGCTACCACCACCAGCTAACGTGAAGGGGGTGAGGAATTTTCTTGGTCATGCCGGCTTCTACAAAAGATTCATTAAGGATTTCTCCAAGATAGCCAGCCCGCTTAGCTCCTTGTTGGCAAAAGAAGTCAAATTCAGCATGAGCAAAGAATGCTTAATCGCCTTTTACGCCTTGAAGGACAAGCTTATCTCTACACCAGTGATAATTGTTGCTGATTGGAGTCAAGATTTTGAGCTGATGTGCGACGCCAGTGATTATGCAGTAGGAGCTGTTCTAGGACAACGGAGGAACAAAGTCTTTCACTCCATCCACTATGCCTTCAAGGTGCTCAATGATGCTCAACTCAACTATGCTACTACAGAAAAAGAACTGTTGGCCATAGTATACGCTCTGGAAAAGTTTAGATCCTATTTGGTAGGATCTAAGGTGGTTATTTATACTGACCATGCAGTCATAAAATATCTCATTACCAAGCCAGACTCCAAACCCAGACTGATTCGATGGGTGCTACTTCTGCAAGAATTTGATATTGAGATCAAAGACAAGAAGGGGAGTGAAAATTCAGTTGCAGACCATCTATCTCGCCTAATAAATGAAGAAGTCACCAACAAAGAGCTGGAGATCAGAGAGGAGTTTCTTGACAAATTTCTCATGATGGTGCAGGAGAGACCTTGGTTTGCAGACATCGCCAATTATAGAGCTGCCCATGTGATGCCAGAAGGGATGAATTTGCATCAAAAGAAGAAATTCTTGAGGGACTGCACTTACTATGTCTGGGATGATCCCTTCCTATTTAGGATTGGGGCCGATCAAATTCTAAGGCGATGTGTTCCACAAGAAGAGGCTAAGAATATTCTGTGGCATTGTCATAATTCACCTTATGGAGGTCACTATAATGGTGGACGCACAACTGCCAAGGTACCTCAATCAGGCTTCTACTGGCCAACCTTGTTCAAGGATGCTTTTGAACATGCTCAAGCATGTAATAAATGCCAAAGGACAGGGAGCATATCAAAAAGGCATGAAATGCCTCTCCAAAATATCCTTGAAGTAGAGGTCTTTGATTGTTGGGGCATTGACTTCGTTGGCCCTCTCCCACCTTCATTTTCAAATGAATACATATTGGTAGCCGTAGACTATGTGAGCAAGTGGGTTGAGGCTATGGCATGTCAGAAAAGTGATGCCAAGACCGTCATCAAATTCCTAAAGCGGCAAATTTTCACAAGGTTTGGAGTACCTCACGTCTTGATAAGTGATGGAGGAACACATTTCTACAATGAAGCTCTTTCAAAAGTCCTCCAACATTATGAAGTGCGACACAAGGTAGCATCGCCCTATCATCCGCAAACCAATGGCCAAGCAAAAGTTTCCAATAGAGAAATCAAGAAAATCCTGGAAAAGACAATGGCAGCATCAAGGAAGGATTGGGCACACAAGCTAGATGATTCCCTCTGGGCCTATAGGACTGCATTGAAGACTCCAATTGGTCTTACACCATTTCAAATGGTATATGGCAAGGCCTGTCACCTTCTAGTGGAAATGGCTCACAAAGCTTGGTGGGCAATTAAATTGCTAAATTTTGATCCAACATTGGCGGCCGACAAGAGAAAGCTGCAGTTATTAGAACTAGAGGAAATGAGAACTCCGGCCTATGAATCCTCAAAGCTCTACAAAGAGAAGACCAAGAGATATCATGATAAGAAGCTGCTGAAGAGGGAATTTCATATAAGGCAGCGAGTGCTCCTATTCAACTCAAGACTCCAGCTTTTCCCTGGGAAATTGAAATCCAAGTGGTCTGGTCCCTTCACCATCAAAGATGTCAAATCTTATGGAGCAATTGAGATCATGGATCCATCAGCGGAAAAACCACAAACAAGCTGGGTGGTGAATGGCCAAAGACTCAAAGGCTATCATGGTGGAGAAATTGAGAGGCTTACAACAATCATACATCTACAAGATCCTTGATCTTGTCAACCGTCAAGCTATTGACGTTAAAGAAGCGCTAGCTAGGAGGCAACCCAGGTTTGTCTCTTCATTTTATCAATTTTTGGCATCAATAAATCTATGCATATTTTGCTTAATGCTTCCCTTCGCTACGCGCATATTTGGCTTGAACTGTTTTTGCGCTAAGCTCATGTTCACGCTTAGCAAACACTCAATTCAAAGTGAAGTTTCGCTAAGCGCCTACTCGAGCTTAGCGCACTATTAGTTTGAATGAAATTCTCGCTAAGCTGAAATAGACACTTAGCGCAAATTCATTTCGAATTGTGAGGTCGCTAAGCGCGTTATGCAGCTCAGCACAGTTTTGGCTCGACTTAGAATGTTGCTAAGCGCAGGACGGCGCTCAGCGGTTCTTTGGCTCAAACACATGATTCGTTGCGCGTAAGATCGCGCTAAGCTGGCTCTGCATAATTATGCAGATCTCGCTAAGCGCTCATCTTCACTCAGCAAATATTAAAAAAAAAAGAGAGGAAAAAAAGAAGCACAGAGATATTGCACTTAACCATGCGCTAAGTGCGGATATAGTAACTGATGAGCAATTTTGAAACCGCCCACTCCCTCTTTCCCAAATTAAATTTTCTCTCTCTCACTCAGCCAAACCTAATCCCCTTCCTCTCTCTCACGCTGTCCCCTCTGTTTTCCAACCTTCTTTTCACTTTCATTCACTCACTCACACACACTGCATCTACATCTTCTTCTTTGATCCCACTCTTCTTCACTCTCCACACCAGGTAAGCACTCCAAATCCTTTTTAATTTCGTTTTTTCTATTTTTATTTGTAGCATTGTTGTGTGTTTAGTGTTATTGAGTCTAGGTTGTTTGCTGAATACATTAGGTTTCGTTTTCGCTTTCTTTTCGTTTGATTTGCGTTTTGGGTCTAGCATTTTCAAGGTTTCCCTGTTTGGGATTTTTGATTTCGCACTAAGTGCATCTGTGCGCTAAGCGAGAACATGCATTCTGGGTTTTTGTTCCTCAGCTGTTTAATCTGCACTCAGCGCTAACTAGCGCTCAGCGCAAACTCATTGGATGTTCTTCATAATGATGTTTCTGTGTTCATGGATCTGGGAATTTTCCAGATTCATGCACCGCTAAGCGAGTCATCTCGCTAAGCGCGAATTTTGTTTTTGTAATTCGCTTAGCGGGAAGTCGCGCTGCGCGAACATTTGCTTCGAACTGAAACATCTAGGTTTCTCGCTAAGCGTGCACCAGCGCTTAGTGAAAGTTTGCTTTGAACTGGAGGCTCGCTAAGCGCACACTTGCGCTTAGCACTTGAGCCCTGTTTTGCTCTGTTTTCCTTACAATTTTTGCTTTGTTTTTACTTTGTTTTCCTTTTGCCCTCTGCTCTATGTTATTATGTATCATTCCCTTTTTTGCGTTCAATTTCCATGTAGTGACAGGTGTTCACTGAGTGCGACACAGCACTTAGCAAACACTCATTGTTTCTAATTGAATTGCTTTGTTGTTTTAATTTTCATTTTGAGTACAGATGGCTCCTAAATTTCACAACAACCGCAGCGCTTCTTCTAGAACACCACCTACACCACCTGTGCCACCTGCATCTCCTACACCTGCTGCAACGCATGAAAGGGCTATCTATCCATATGACGCCGACCGTTTCTCTTCCTTTGAAGCCCAAGAGAGATTTGAGAATGAACTCATGGGTCGGGGACTCATTGCAGAGCGGCTTGTAAAAATTGCTCCGGGTGACTATGATGTCTTCCGCAATGAGCTGCATCGCCGTGGCTAGCTCAATAAGCTGTGTTCCCTGCCAGATAAGTCCATTGATGAACCTCTGGTCAAGGAATTCTATGCTAACATTTATGAACCGGAGGGAGAATACAAGGTGGTCGACCGGCAATGCAAGGTTCGGGGGAAGACCATTCGCTAGGATGGTGTAGCTATCAACCGCCTTCTGCAAACCCCTCTGATCCTCGTAGGCGACACTAGGAAGACTCAATTTTACATTTTCCTCAGCCAATACAAAGACCCCAAGGTTATCACAGCGCTGTTGTGCATACCAGGCAAGGGATATGTCAAGAATAAGGAGGGAGCCATTACGAAGATTGTGCGGCTAGATATGACCACCTTGACTCAAGCGTGGTCTGCTTTTCTCCTACTATACATTGGCGCCCACCTTGCACACCTCTGACGTTACAGTGGAGAGGGCCGAATGGATATATGCCCTCATTATGAAGATGGATATGAATGTGGGTAGTTTCATATCCAATCAAATTTCTGTCATGGCTCACTCCAACGTCAGCCGATTGGGTTTTCCGACTCTCATTTCGGCATTGTGCAACGCAAAAAGGGGCTAGCTCCAGCACTCCAGTCTTGCTTAAGCTAAGCCCTCCAATCACTTTCAAGTACATCTGTACTTTCTGCTACAATGAGGCTGATCCCAACAGACCTGAGCTCCCTCCCAACACTAGGAAGCGACCTCGCACCAAGACAGTTTTCTGGGAGTTCTTCATCTACCGTTGCAACTGTCACTGAAGACATGCTACAGACCGCTCTCAATGGTCTGCAACTGTCACTTAGTCAGTAGATAGAAGAACGAACCAATGCACTATACCGGGGTCAATGTACAATCATTGACAATCTACACCACCTCTCCCTTCAACAACCAGTCATGTCTTTGGAGGCCTTCCAGGCCCATATGCAATGGCCTGCGGACAGACCTTCCTTTTCTCAAGGGGGTGATGGTGGTGGTGACGAAGTAGCTGAGGAAGAAGGGAACCAGGAGGGTAATGAAGAAGAGAATCAAGAAGAGGCCGAAGGAAGCATTTTTGTGGTTTCAAACACAATTTTATTGTTTCTGTTTATTTTTACTTTACATATTTAATAGTTTTATATAGTTTAGCATTTCTGTGGTAATTAATTTTTTTGTGCAACGTTGGATGTCTTGTGAACATTTGGTTCAGTCAATGTTTGAACTATTGTTTGTTTTGAACCTATGGCACAATTTTTTGAACTGGGTGAGAGCGTGTTGTTAGGTTGCTTAGTTTTGAGGACGATGCATGCATGTGAGTTTGGGGAATTAATAACTCTGAGCATTTGACTTTTGAAGGACTTGTGAACATTGGGAAAATTAACCAATAAGTGTGAGAATTATACTATGAGAGAACAATTGAGTTGTTGCACTAATTTTTGAATGATTCTCTGAATTGTTGTGTGCATAATTAATGTGGAAATGATTAAGGCCTTGTTTGCTTAGAGCGATTCCTAGAGCCAAAAAGTAAATCCAGTAAGGTTGAAAGAATCCTCTGCTAAACCATTGAGCCTAATAGACAACTATTTTGTCTTGTGAACCTAGAACCTAAACAAGAATTGCCTACCTTGCCTTAGGGAATAGGAAAGCATATCTTTTATGGTTTGAGACAAAATTGTTCCAAATTTTGGGGAGTCAAGTGAAGATCCAGATTAAAAAGAAGAAATGATAGCAACACAACTGCTGCAATATGAATCATAAGAGGCAAAGCCTCCAAAAAAAAAATTGAATAATTGAAAATTCAATCAATTGTGATTCAAGCAGGAAGTAGTTGTTGTCCAACTGTAGAAAGTATTGAGGCATATAGAGGAAATTGATAATCAAGAAGGGAGATAAAGATATGTTTTCTTCAATCCTTAGGAATTGTAATTCAAGAAAAAACCAATGTTCTTTATAGCCCAGCCGTGATTCAACCCTGACTAAGACCTTAATGATCCACATTGTTTGAACATCTGCAATAAATTGAGAAGAAATTCAAAAGTTAAGTGCACAATTTCAATTGGAATGATTTAACCATCTCATACTTTATACACTAAGTGCTGAGTGAAACACTGGCCTTGTGAGGGTCATAGTGTTCAATTGAACTTCAAATTGCTGAATGCTCCTTTGTTGGTTTGCTGAATTTGTGTGCATGTTGAAAACTCTCTTTGTGACCTTAATGCATTTAATCTCAATTGAGAACACCTTTTGCAAGTGTCATTGGTCTTAAACTTGATTCTGATCCTGCCAATTGTTCCTCTGCATCCACTTTGTTGTTATGTAGATATTCTTTTGCTTGAGGACAAGCAAAGCTTTAATTTGGGGGAGTTTGATAATCGCTTTATATACATAAATATTGCATCATATTTTGTAGTGATTATCCAATGTTCTCAGGATTTTTAGCTTAGTTTGAAATCATTTAAAATAGATTTGTATAGTTTGATAATTCTAACCTTAGGAAGTTATTTTGTGAGAAATATACTCTAATTTATGTGTGCAGGCCTAGATTCAGCAGTAAAGGGAGAATACAAGAAGAAGACAGATCTCGCTAAGTGAAACATCTCGCTCAGCGCTTCACTCGCTGAGCGTAACATCAAGCTACGCGAGCTAGGCGGCCTATTACGCGCTGAGCGCCATATTGCGCTAAGCGACATTTTCATTCAAACTAAAGACTCGCTTAGCAGGACATCACGCTTAGCGAAAATTGCTTTCGAACTAAATATGCACTTAGCGGAACACCTATTCTGAGATGCATTATGCAATGTCCTGCGCTTGGCGGCAAGTTGCGCTAAGCGAGACTTCGACTATATAAGCTGCACTTGTAATAATTTTGAAGCATTCAGACTTGGTGGATGGTTGGAGCCGTTTCCTCTGTTTTTCCCCTGTTTCCTCTGTTCTCTTTCTTCCATTTTGTAACCTTTTCAAAGCTTCTCATGACAATGAGAGGCTAATCTATTAGTGTTGATGACTTGGAACTAGGTGCTAACCATGTAAACACTTTTCTTCATATCTATTCATTGAAATATTCAGTTTAATGTTCATTTCTCTATCTTTATTCTTGTTATATGATTGGATCAGTTATATATGCATGTTTTAGAGTTTACCTACCATTGACAGATGCTGTTGAACTTGGAACTGAGTTTGAACTCTAATGGAGTGTATTTCTAGACATAGGATAGACTCCATTAGCTTCGCAAAGATCTCTAAGCTTCATCAAACCACTCAACTGAACTTACCGAGACATCGGAAGTGAGGTTGAGCAGTTTAGGCTTGATTTGATGAGAGATCACATTTTGAGCACTTTTAGATCGAAGTTAATTTGAATTATTAATGTGAATGGAGAATATATCTTATATGTTTACATGGGAAGCAAACCGGTTGAACCAAATCCTCAACATGTCCATTATTCCATTCTCAAACTCAAGCACGCCAACTGTTCGATCATAGACCTGAATCAACATTGTCGTTTTTATTGTTTATCGTTAGTATTAACTGTAGTGTTTAGTTTAATTTTTGTTATTACTTATGTTTCACGAACAACCAACTTTAAAAACCAAACTAGTGTTTAGGAATTGATTACTTTACTAATAGTCAAATACGGACAATTCCCTGTGGATTCGATACTGGGATCTTCCCTTTTAAACTACTTGTGCGATATTTGGTACGCTTGCCAAAATATTTCATCAATCATCTATGATGAAGCTGCATCAATTCAGCCCCTTGCAAGTAAATTGAAAAGACTTGTTGTTGCAGACCTGCAAATCGTCTGGACAACACGCAAGGCTAAAGCATAGTCTGCCATGGAGTCACCTGCCAAGAGGAAACAACAGATTGTCCAACAAGCTCCACCAAGACCACCTGTAGTAAGGGTAAAGATCAAGGCTCAATAGAAAGGCAAAGGTGTTGCCAGACTATCTACTGAACCCTTAGTGTCTATGGAAGACATAGCAGACATTGGGAAAGTAACTATCACAATTGCTGAAGCTGCTAAGGAAGACGAAGAAGATGAAGGGTTGGTCTTCAAGAGGCCAAGCAGACAATCTAGCAGAGGCTAACCACTAATTCTGACCTCCAGACCATCAGACCTACCAACACCACAGCCAAGAAGCTGACTGTCAAGAGGAAGGTCATACTGGAAGATGACATGCCTAGATTGGCATTCAACCCATCCTTCACATTCCCAGGTATACCACCATCAGCCTTCACTCTTCCTACTCACCCATGATCCACCATTCATAAACGTCTAAGGAAGAATATTCCTTAGACAACACCTCCACTAGCCCAAACAGAAGCCACAAGAGACGCACTATCTATTGAACCTCTATCATCTGTGTCACCTACATAGATGATAGTAACCCAAATAGTAGCTGCACAGTCTGATGCCCAAGCACAAACTAAGCAAAGTCCATTGTCTAAACCCATTGTTCAGATAGAAGATATACCTACGTCTACCCCCACTGGACAAACGATCACCCAACAGACTAAACCCACTGTTCAGTCTGAGGCACAGTCTTAACCATTTACTCGAATTGTTGCTCAAACAATAACATCCCCACAAACTTCACCAGACACTACCATTCCACCTTACCAATCCCCATCACCTGTCACCATTCCTAAGATGTTAAACGTAGTGGTTTCCTACCACCACACTGAGTCTATTAACATCTCCTCTAGGTCTGATGTGGATGAAGCTATTGTCATCTAGTCTCATAAAGCATCTGCTGCTCCATCCTAGAACAACAAACCATTCAACATTGATGGGACCACTCCCCTCTCAAGCTTCAGAGAAAACACTCCTCCTCCTCCACCATCCACTAGCTCCTGGCATCAAAAAATGATGTAGAGATTCTCCTTGTTCTATGTGGGAGAAAATGTTGACTCTATAGCATACAGAGAAGAGACTCAGGTGGAGCCCTCTGCAGAGCAAGCAACTCAGATTGAGCCTACTGAAGAGTAGATGACTACAGATGCACCAAGGGTAGCAAAGTTGGTGAAGCTCCCTCCTCTACAAATAGATTAAGGGATCATTCCCTACCAAAGGCCAATTCACAACACAACTCTTCTAGATGCTACAAAAGACGATGCTGACCTTGCACGAAGGTTGCAAGAAGAAGAATATGCCTCTGTCATCCCTCTAATGCGACAACTGGTGCATGAGATTGCACATTGGTACAATTGTGTATGAGAGGGAATGGACTACTTCATAGTGGTACTAGCAATTCCAAAAGCAATGTTAGAAGAACAGAAACAGAAGCTGGAAGCCATTGTTAGAACAATGCACCATGATGTTATGAGTCACCTGTCGAGACCAAGAGTCTTTATTCGACCTCCTCAACTGATTACATGAGGAGTGACTCCAAGCAATCCTTCCTTCAAGGCCAATTGTGTAGACTATAGGGCCTTGTGTCTACTGAAGTTTCAAGGATCTGTCCCCAGACAGTTGTACCCTCCAAGCTTACACATCAGCAAAGAGACTGATATACGCGTCGCCCCAGACCGTATAGTCCCTAGGCTTCCAACTTCCAACCTTAACAAGTTGAAGGGGAAGAAGATTATGAAAGCAGACAACCTTCCACAGCATATACCAGACATTGAGGCCCTGCCTCAACCAGCAAGAGCACTGCTTGAAGACAATACTGAATCAGATGTTGGAATCTACTTGGCAGAATGTAATGAGCAGAATGCTCCACACCACAAGGCCATCCAATCTCACTGATGAAGAGAAGGAGAAGATTGACACTATTGTTGAAGGCACCTCTTCCTCCAATAGCTTTATTCACGTGTCAGACACTGTGGCTGTTCCCACATTGCTAAACCCTCACACGCCTAGAGATGAAGCTGAAGCTAAGAAGATGCTTGCTGAATACTACACTAAGTACAAGGCTGCTCAAGCATTGATAGCTGCAACCATAGAAGCAGCTGAAGAAGCAAGAATACTAGAAGAGGCTGCCAAATTGAGAGCTATGCTAGTAGCTCAAGAAGAGGACAGAAGACTCAAAGCTCTGGCCCAGGAGTAGAAAGCCAAGGAAGAAGAAGAAAGAAGACTCAGGGAGTTAGCCCTGAAAGAAGAGGCTGATGTAGCTCAGGATGCTGCACTTGCTGCTAAGCAAGATGCAGACTTCGCTAAAAAGTCTATAGAATCAACACTAGCCCAAGAGTGCACAAATTTGGTGTCTACTCAATCTAGATCGAGCACTCTAATTGCATCCATTCCACTCAATGATGCAGCACAATCAAATTCTCAACCTGACATAGCTGCTCCAAAGACTACATTGGAAGCTAAGCTAGAAGCCAAGATGGACTCCAAGATCAAATCTCAGATAGAATCCAGAATAGCTACCCAGATTGATGCCAAATTGGAAGAGCATAGAGCTAGCATAATCAAGGAAGTGACCCTTACTTTCAATGCATCACTAGCTGCTCTCCTAGCTCCTTGCTCTGTTGCACCTCCAACTCCACGACCGCCAACTGAAGATCCTCTTGCAACCACTACTCCATCAGAAGCTGGAGAATCCTCAACCAAACAGTCAACCCCACCTTCCAAACCATGACTATGATGGCGTTTTCTTCTCCATTCTCCACTCTTTTTGTTAATGACAAAGGGGGAGAGAATTTTGGATGTATAGAAAATTTTGTCCCAGACAATGCTTATATTTTTCAATAAAAATAGTGATTGGTTCACTAATTTTCTTTAAATTCATGTACAGTCTGATGTTATCTGCTTTATTTATTTCATGCTCTAAATTGTCATATGCATATGTATGATAGACTTAGGGGGAGTTCATCATGTTTATAACTGCAAATCATTAACTGACATGAAATAATCTGCACTCTGATATATTATTCTTTGTGATTTATTGTCTATTAATCAAAATTATAACATGTGTTGTTATCATCAAAAAGGGGGAGATTGTTAGAACCAAAACATTGGATGATGTCTGACCCTTAATCCTTTGATGGGTTTTAATGATAACAAATGTGATAATATTTGATCAACTAATGATTTGAAACTAAGTAATTTCAGGGAATTAAAATGATCATAGACAATGGTATCATCTCTCCATCTCACTCTCTATCTTAACTGTCTGATAACACGTTATAATTTATCAAGCACCCAAAATGCTTTTAATCAGACTAAGAAAAGCTTCAGAACAGACCATGAGAAGTTCATAAGGATACACGATACAAGTCTTAGAACAGACCATGCGAAGTCTTGGAAGGACTCACACAAGTCTAGGACCAAACCATACAATAGTCTCGAGACAGACTATGTGAAGTCTGTCCCGAGACAAGTCTAGGACCAGACTATACATAAGTACTAGACTAGACCATGTATGGAACTCGGTCAGACAATGCGTAGTTAAGCTAGACCATGACTGTGTTAGAACCAAGACATTTGATAATGTCTGACCCTTAATACTTTGATAAGTTTTGATGATAACAAATGTAATAATATTTGATCAACTAATGATTTAAGACTAAGTGATTTCAAGGAATCAAAGTGAGAACAGACAATGGTAAAATCACTCAAACTCTATCTTACGCTTTAACTGTCTAATAACTCGTAATGGTTAAATCAAGCACTAAAATTGCTTCTAATCAGACTAAAAATAAGCTCTGAAAGGACCATGCATAGTTCATAAGCTCAGAAGGTATTGTTCTGGAAAGACTCATGCAAATTCTAATACCATATCATACAAACAATCTCGGACAAACTATGTGAAGTCTTGGGATAGACAACACGAGTCTTGGACCAAACTATGTATATGCACTAGACCAGACCATGTATGGAACTCGTCAAACAATGCATAGTCAGACCAGACAATGTCTGATGCAAAGCCAAACAATGTCTGAATTTAAGCCAAACGATGTCTAAGGCTAGGATAGACCATGTTCTTCATTCAGATCTTAGTTAGTCAGACCAGACTATGTCTGTTAAGCCAGACGCTGTCTGTGCACGAACAGACAATAGTAAGTCAAACCAGACTATGTCTGTTAAGCCAAATGTTGTCTGTGCAGGAACAGAATGAAGTCTGTCATATGTGCTGAGGAATACGTGCTTTATAATTAATTCTTTACACAAATAAAGGCACTGTTGTAACAGAAAGCAAGGTAGATGCTTTTGATATTACCTTCTTCTATTCCTCGTATTTCTTGCATGTCTCGAATTATGAAAAGTGTGTAGGTACGGCTAAAAGACAAATCAACATTGAGATGCACGCCTTATACTAAAAGCCAAGTATGACAGAGACAAAAACCTGCTCCTGTCACATCAAACACAGTTAAAGCTACCTCAACACTCTTCTGTGAGACAATAGAAACAAGCCTTCTCCAATGTTCAAATCCATGAAGCTCACTATATAAGGAAGCTTCCATGCAATGAGAAGACTAATGAACTATAACGAACTCATTCAAAGCAATATGTACAACAAGCAAAGCATTCTAAGTAAAAGCCCTAAACACGAGCTAAGAAAAAAGAGAATATCCATCCTCTACAAGTTCACGTAGATTCAAAATTTGTTTATATCCTCTCTTTGAGAGTTATCTAAATCTTATACATATTTCTATAGAAAGCCAGGAGTGGCTTAGTGATAAAAGAATACTTGGGAAGTATAATCTCAAGGGGAGATTCATACTTGTAACCAGAAGTGGTTTAGAATACTTGTAGCTAGAAGGGGCAGTGAAGAAGACTTGTTGTGTAATTAGTTGATTATATTGGAACCTTTTAACAGTTGTTAAAGGAGAACTGGACGTAGCTCAAGTTGAGTGAACCAGTATAAAAACAAGCTCTCATTTGTTGTCTTGTGATTACTATATTCATCTTACCTGCTGTGCTCTTTTCAAAAGGTTTCTCAAACTTTGCTTTACAAGGATATATTTGCTGGTTTGAACTTACATATATCCAAAAAAGAAATTTGTGAACTAACAGTGTTTAAAAGAAAGTTTTTTAACCCACTATTCAACACCCCCCCCCCTTCTAATGTGTTCTTATGTATTTCAGTTAGTATCAAAGCTTGGTCTATTATAACTATCTTCACAGATACAGAGCTAAAGTTCCTACACAAGGATGGAGAAGGGTCTACACAAACCTCCAATCTTCAAGGATGAAAACTTTGAAGATTTTCGCCTCGCCTCTTCATTTAGATTTTTGGTATCTTCATACCTTAAGTCTTTTCTGTTCTATTAGTCTAGTATTTTCTTTTTATGCCATAACATGTATGGATGATGGCATTGTATTGTGTGTTATAGACTAAGCCTTATCTTTCTTGCTTGATGTTTTGATTTGCCCTATTTTCTATTATCTTTAGCATCACTAGATGATTTACTTCTTAGGAACTAATTATGAGTGATTGCAATCGATTACAAGTTGTAGGAATCGATTACCAAATGGCCTAATCAGTTTTGAAACCATCTCTGGTATCGGGTTAATCGATTACCAACCATTGCAATCGATTACAATGCTAATTTTAGATATCAGATATTACTTTGTATCCATAGCAACCGATTGCCATTGAACTACAATCGATTACAAGACAATCTCTATGATTTAGAAATTGCTCTGTTTCATTTGCAATCGATTACCATCTTCTGGCAATCGATTACCAAATGATCTCTGATATTCAGAATTGGCTCTGTCTTGTTTGCAATCGATTACAAGTCTACTGCAATCGATTACAATAGCTAACAACAAGTGTAAATCATATTCTGATACACAAGATAATCGATTACACCTTGATTGCAATCGATTATATCTGGTATAACGATCATTTTTAAAGATCTCCAAGACTCATTCTTTGTCTAACTAACTCTGAATATTTTTTACCCATGCCATATATTTGAATCCATATCTTTTTGTGTAGAACAAAAAAACAAACAGTTACAACATCTTTTCATTCCTTCAATTGTCAAAATCCAAATCTTTGATTTGATTTTCAGATTTGATATTGCTTTGATCATTCTCTTCTTTCTTCTACACATTCTCTAATCTCTTGAGTTTCAGAAAACTCAATATTGCTTTTACTGCTATACCCATTTGAGATTGAACCTCTGAGCCTATACAGCTATATCCCTCTCTTGTTCCTTCATGAACTGAGGTGATTCAGCATTAGTTCTTGACTGCTAAATCTACTCATATTGGAGTTTCTTGATCTGATCTCATATCTGCTATATCGGCACATCAAGGTGTTTTCGTTCTTTAATCTTTTTCATTGATCTTGTTTGATTAGCATTGTGGGAATTTTGTTCCTAAATGATGTGTTGAAATTAGATGTGTTTCTAATTTTGTTTCTAGAATTGTATTGTTCTAGAGTTTAGAAATTGGATGGTGAATGGTGTTTTCACGTTCAATCTTCTAGGTTCCTGTTTCAGGTTGTGAAATCAAGATTTGCTGTGAATTGTATGTGCTTGGTGTATGTAATCAAATTCATAGTGGAACCCCTTGGTGAAAGGGAGAACTGGATGTAGATCGGTGGTTGATCGAACCAGTATAAATCAATAGGCTCTATCTCTCTATCCCTTGATCTATTTCAATTTAGCATTTGATCTTTATCAAGATAATTTATTCTAAATCATTTCAATCTTAAGCTAAGGTTGTTTTTCTAGTTTATTCAATCAATATAACATTCTCTGAAAATTCTTTTATTAAAACCTCAAGAGCGGTGGTGAAAAATCTTTTTGAGGAAAAGAATCTGTATATAAATCAATTCACCCCCCCCCCCCCCTCTTGATTGATTACTCGGCTGATCCTAACAAACTTCACATACTAGAGACAAAGAATGGAGACATACTTTGAGTAATGTCATATAAACATGTTGAATGTAGTAGAAAATGGAGACTACATTCCAGTTGATGAAAGTGGAATTGAAATTCCAAAAGATCAATGGACTCAGGCACAATAGAACAAATTTGTCCTGAACTCTAGAGCAAGAAATGCAATACATGCATGTATCTCTGAAACTGAACACAGAAAGATAAGCCAGTTCAAATATGCCAAGGACATATGGGGCACATTTATAATAACCTATGAAGGGTCCTCACAAGTTAAGAGGAACAAGGTAAGTGTTCTCACCTGAGAATATGAACTCTTTGCTATGGAAGAAAATGAAACCATAGTATGATGTCTAGATTTCAAACTATTTTAAATGAGCTTCGAAACCTTGGTAAAAGTTTAAAAAATTTCGAGCATGTTGACAAAATCCTTCGCAGCTTGCCCAGACAATGGAGACCTCAGGTCACAACCATTACAGCTTCCAAAGATTTAGATTATATGCCTCTCGAAGAGCTTGTGGGAATTCTAATGTTGCATGAGCAAAAACTGCAAGGAGATGCCAAGTTGAAAAAGGGTAAGTCTCTGGCTCTGAAAGCTCATAAGCCAAATCAGACAACACCTAAAGAGTCATCTTCATCAAAAAGTCAATCCTCCAAACCATCCAAAAGACGGGACCACCAAAACTCTAAAGGTAGAAGAGTCAGAAGTAGAGTCCACTTCTTCAAGTGAAGAAGAGTCAAGAGATGATGATGATCTATCCTTCATCTCAAGAAAAATCCACAAGATGTGGAAAAAGAAAGGTGGTTCGAGATGGAAGAACTACAATAAGAAATTCTCAGCAGACCATGAGAAGAAAGAGAAGAGTCCTATCGTCTGCTATAAGTGTAAGAAGCCTGGACACCTCAAGTTAAAATGTCCTAAGCTCAACAAAGGAAAAGAAAAAGTCAAAAAAGATTTGAAGATTAACGCCTCGCCTCTTCATTTAGATTTTTGGTATCTTCATACCTTAAATCTTTTCCATTTTCTTAGTCTAGTATTTTCTTTTTATGCCATAACATGTATGGATGATGGCATTGTATTGTTTGTTATAGGCTAAGCTATATCATTCTTGTTTGGTGTTTTGTTTTGCCTTATTTTCTATTATCTCTAGCATCCTCTAATACAAGGGATAATCGATTACACCTTGATTGCAATTGATTATATCTAGTATAACGGTCATTTTTAAAGATCTCCAAGACTCATTCCTTGTCTAACTAACTCCAAATCTTTTTGACCCATGCCATATATTTGAACCCATATCATTCAGTGCAGAATAACAAGAACAAACAGTTACAATATCTTTTGACTTCTTCATTTGTCAAAATCCAAATCTTTGATTTGTTTTTCAGATTTGATATTGTCTCGATCACTCTCTTCTTTCTTCTGCACATTTTTCTAAATCTCTTGAGTTTTAGAAAACTCAATATTGCTTTTACTACTATACCCATTTGAGATTGAACCTCTGAGCATATACAACTATATCTCTCTATTGTTCCTTCATGAACTGAGATGATTCAACATTAGTTCTTGACTGCTATACACACTCATATTGGAGTTTCTTAATCTGATCTCATATCTGCTATATCAGCACATCAAGGTGTTTTCGTTCTTTAATCTTTTTCATTGATCTTGTTTGATTAGCATTGTAGGAATTTCGTTCCTAAATGTTGTGTTGAAATTAGATGGTATTTTCTAATTCTGTGCGTAGTTTTATGTTTAGAAATTGGATGGTGAATGGTGTTTTCACATTCAATATTCTAGGTTCCTGTTTCAGGTTGTGAAATTAGGATTTGTTGTGAATTGTGTGTGCATGGTGTATGTAATCAAATTCATAGTGGAACCCCTTGGTGAAAGGGAGAACTGGATGTAGATCGATGGTTGATCGAACCAGTATAAAACAACAGGCTCTATCTCTCTATCCCTTGATCTATTTCAATTTAGCATTTGATCTTTATCAAGATAACTTGTTCTAAATCATTTCTATCTTAAGCTAAGGTTGTATTTCTGGTTTATTCAATCAATATAACATTCTCTGAAAACATTTTTATTGAAACCTCAAGAGCGGTGGTGAAAAATCTTTTTTGAGAAGAAGAATCTGTCACTTTATGTTAAATCAATTCACCCCCCCCTCTTGATTGATTACCCGACTAATCCTAACAAGATTTCCTAAGAAAAAGAAAGGACTGGTGTCCACATGGGAAGATCTAGATGACTCGATAGATGAAGAAATTTCTGAAGCATCAGATGAGGAAGCTAATCTCTATCTGATGGCAGACACAACCTCCACATTGTCTGCATTTGATGATGAGAATGCACCAGACAGCACCCACTCTTCATCTACGTCTGAGGCTTTAGAAGATGAAGAATAAGAGGTAGACCTCAATAATCTTATCTCTCTTCAAGAAGCCTATCAAGAACTTTTTTTTAATTTATCTATTCTTTTAAAAGCTTATTTATCTATGAAAAAGAAATTAAGAAAACTCTCAAATGAGCATGCAAAACTTGGGTCTTCTTTCACTAAGCTATCTAACAAATGCTCTACATTAGTCACAGCCAGTAATGCTCTAACAGATGATTTTCAAAAACTAACCATTGATCACCAATGCTTAATTAAGAGCAAAAGTGAACTCTGGATAGAAAAAGTATAGCATAGAAGGCAATTGAATGAATTGATTAAGGAAATTGATGAATTAAACAAGGTGAGAGCCTTGAGTAAAGATGAAGCTGAAATTGCTAATTTATGCAAGAAGATGCATCTCTCAAGACCACTTTAAGCAAATTTGTCACTAGGTCTGAAAATCTAAAGAAAATTCTTTCATATAACAGACATCCAAATGACAAATCTGGCCTTGGATTCATAGGAAAGAAAGAAGCAACCAGGAAGAAAGCTTCTTCTAGTAGATCATATTCTGAAAATGGACATGTAAAGTCCAAAAGCAAGAAATTGCCTACAAGAAGCAAGTCATCTACTTCTAAGACTAACACCAAAGGACCCAAAAGAATGTGGGTACCTAAAAACAAAATAATTCATGTTGCAGATGTCCTTAATGGCAGGAAAGAAACACCAATCATGGTACTTGGACAGTGGCTACTCACATCACATGACGAGCGCAAGGTCTATGTTCCTAGACCTGACACCAATGCATGGTGGTATAGTCACTTTCGGAGGTAATCAGAAAGGAAGAATCAAGGGTACTGGTAAGATAGGTATCCCTCCAAGTCTCTCCATTGAGAATGTATTATTTGTTGAAGGGCTAAAACATAATCTGCTGAGCATAAGTCAATTTTGCGACAGTGGATATGATGTTTCCTTCAACAAGGAATCATGCATAGTTAAAAACTCTAATGGTTCACATTTCTTCTCTGCAAAGAGACAAGGCAATCTTTATAAGATCAACCTTGGTGAACTAAAGAATCAAAATGGAGTATGTATAACTTCTATCAGAAGTGACCATGAAGGAGAGTTTGAAAACCAAAGTTTTCAGAGGTTCAGTGAAGAGAATGAAATTCTTCACAACTTCTCAACACCTAGAACACCACAATAAAATGGTGTTGTTGAGAGGAAGAATAGGTCATTACAAGAAATGGCCAGAACCATGTTGAATGATAACTCAACTCCTAAGCACTTCTGGGCAAAAGCTGTAGATACTTCTTGTTATTTGCAAAACAGAATTTATATTAGGCCTATGATAAAAAAGACTCCGTATTAATTGTGGAAAGGAAGGAAACCCAACATATCATACTTTCATCATTTTGGATGTCAATGTTTCATTCTTAACACAAAAGATAATTTGGGTAAGCTTGATTCAAAGTGTGATAGAGGCATCTTACTTGGATATTATGAAACATCTAAGGCATATAGAGTGTTTAACTCTAGAACCAAAATTGTTGAAGAAGCCATTCTGGTAAGGTTTAATGACACTCAAGACTCATTTGTAGATATCAGACTAAAAGATGCAATAACAAAGACTAGACCATCGTCTGACACACCACCTTCTACGTCTAGCACAACATCGTTTGTTCTTCATCAGACCATCTCAGGTGATAAAGAAGAAGAAGTCAGAGAACCACAAAGCAGCAACAGAATGATGATCAAGGACCATCCTCCTTCCTAAATCATTGGAGAGGCTCAAGCACCAGTAGAAGAGAGAGAAGAGAGAAGAGAGCAAAGGTGAGATTTTTATTCCATGTAGAAGTGTTGTGTTGTGTTATTGTTGTCTTGCAAAGGGAGAAAAGCTAAAAACAAAATGCCAAAATAGTGCCCCCCCACAAGGTCTGAAACCCACTAAATAAAAGCTACCTTGACCAATTACAATTACCAAATGGTCCCTAGTTACAAACTAAAATGCGGAATTATTACAAGTACAGGATCGTAACATTGAATCCCAAATTTGACCCCTGAAACGTCCGAATTAGCCAATACTTGTTAGACACGAAATTGTAGATATACTCCTTATCTTTCAAACAAGACAATAATCATCAAAATAGAAGACCTGTGTCAAAAGTTATGGGCTGAACAAGAGAAAGTGTCAAAAGCATCAATAAAACGTGACAAATAGCAATTTTCAACACTTGGGCCAAAAACAACCCAAACTCACAAAACTCAGCTAAAATGGTTAAAATGAGGTATAAAACATGTCTAGACTATGCTAAATGCAACTCTAGACTATGCTAAAATACACTTTATCAAATACCCCCACACTTGAACAATTGCACTCTTGGGCAAAACTAATTTATTGAATCAAGAGCAAAAGATACTCAAGAACAAAAGCAAAACAAAGATCACTTTCTAATGAATCCCAAAACTGCAAAAAAGTGAGATAGAAGACAAACACTCCAAGAATCAAGGGATCAAACAATTAATGAACACACTTCCAACACCCAAAGCAAACAAGAGACAAGGAAAAATAGAAAATGAATCAAAAGTGATAGAATCCTCTCAAGATACACACTCACAAGATATGATGATATGAAATGAACTCTTATGTGTATGGGCTTGTGTCTACTCTCAACACATCATGCAAAAAGCACACCCAAATCTTGGCAAGTCCCTAATTTCCATATTTGAAACACATGCAATTAAAGATCAAGAGGGTTTTATTAAGGAATGTAATGAGGCAAAGGCAAAGGGTGGATGAGAGAAGGATTTTTAGGCTAAAACCAAAGAGAAAAGAGGAGCAATGGGGAATGAATCAATAACCATAAGAAGAGTATCCCAATCCCAAACCAAAGAATCAAAACCACTTCAATTTTCTCCTTTTCTCCATTTTTTTTTTTATGTTTCTATTCTTTTTTCTCTTTCTTTTTCTTTTTCTTTTTTTTTTCATTTTTTTCTTTTTGCTGCATATGTGTGAATGTATATGTATTTTTCTCACTTCCCAAGATCAAAATTGTGAACTTAACCAACCACTTACTCAAAAATCAAAATCCATGGTTTAGCATACAAAAACTTAAGACACCCTCCCACACTTATTATGAACCATTCCCAAAACAATTCCAAAGCTCCTCCAATCCCTAAGGAAAGGGGTGAATCATGGTTTTTCAAGCTGATTGAGGCCGTACCCAAACCAAATAAAAACAATTAAATGCAGTACTAGGAAGTGATCCTAGGTCGTTTCCCAGTGAGCAATGATCAAACAAACGTTCATAACACTTAACAACAATAAAACAGTAGCAAATGGGGGGGGGTTCTTTGCTTTAATAATTTAAACAGTAAGCAACTTGAATAAAAAAAAAAGTAACAGAACTAAAACGTGTTGTTTCCCCTTGATTCAAAAGCAAGCCTCTTATCCTAGGTTACGAAAATCTATCCCTAATCAATTCAGCCACTTAATCCAACCCGGAATTAATTTACTAAGCGAAAATTAATACAAGGTTTTCATTATGTGATTAAGCAACACATACACCAATTAATTCCTCCCACAGGTCCATCACAGAATAATTGGTGAAGGGGAAAAATTGATCAGACATTAACATTAATAACAAAACCTCAAAGAGAGCTAGTGCTTAGTCCTCAAGAGAAAACAACACTGAAAATTTAACCTTCCATTCAAATTAAACAGCAATTGGAAACGTAAATGGCAAAATGCAAAACAGAAACGAAAACAAGGATAGAAGGCAAAAACGAAACTGGGAATGGAAACTGAAAACGAACCAACAATGAAGAGCGAAAATGGAAACAGAAGCAGAGAATGAACAAAAACGCTACTCTACATGAACAGTAGCATGCTGGGGACGTGAAACCCTTCTATGAATAGTGAAAAACGAAAACTAAACCTCACTCCCCTTTTCTGTGACGGCTGGGCTTAAAACCCTTCTGTCTCACTCAAAAGTCATTTACATAAAACCCTAGGCTACTAATCTGATTTGGGCCCATAAAAATTTGATGCGGCCCAATTACAAAATACAGCAATAAAATGAAATAAAATAAAACTGGATGACAAATAAAACTAAAACAGTCTCCTCTCTTCAAGCCCAAAATGGTTCAGCCCAATTCTAGATCCAAGCCCAATTGCTTATAATTCTCCTAAAATCAAATTAAAATACAGAATTAGTCAAAACGGCCCAAATGATAAAACTGCATAATTAATTTGACAATTAAGGCTAATCAGTAATTAAAATGATGACAGAAAGGGGTAAGAAATAGGAGAAAATAATGACACATCACAAGCCAAGGCTTGTAATGGGCTACAAAAAGAAACAATGGGAAAATGGCACAAAGGGGGAAATAAGTGGAAAGTAAGCAAGGTGGGTCTATTTGGCTAGTAGCTAAAAGAAAGAAGGCCTAAATCATCTCAATAATGCATGTGCAACAAGAAACATCAAAAAGAGACAAGACAAAATTCAGAGTAACTATCAACATTAGTGCAATCACACAAAGGTCAAACTCACAAAGGTAAGCAATCTATCACAAATGAGTTCACAATCAAAATTTCCAAGTCTACTCATAAAACTAAAGATGCAAAAGTGTATCCAAATCAAGTTGTGAAACCTCTCAACCAAGAATGATGCAACTTCTCACAATCAAGCAAATCAATAATCTAATGGAAAGCATGCAAACACACCTATTAAACAACAAAAATTCCAAAACAGTAAAAAAAACTCAAACTCAAAACCCTCACCCCCACACTTAAATCACACATTGTCCTCAATGAAAGTAAATCAATCAAGAGCAAAAGAACAAGTGTAAAGTAAGGTAAGAGGGCACATCAAGGTGCAAAGACCTGCACTTCTAGAAAAGTGGGCTTGACCAAAGAAAGGTCCTCCACACTCTCCTCCACTCTAGGATTCTCATAGAACTCCTTCACTTGGTGACCATTGACCTTCCAAATATTGCCTATAGCCTCATCTTTTATCTCCACGGTTCCATAGGAAAACACATTAGTAACAACATAAGGTCCATCCCATCTAGAACGAAGCTTGCTAGCTATGAGCTTCAGGCGAGAGTTAAACAAGAGCACCTTCTGGCCCACTTTGAAGTCCTTCCTCAAAATCATGCCGTCATGGAAGCGCTTTACCTTCTCCTTATAGTTCTTGGAATTCTCATAGGCCTCCAAGCGGAGCTCCTCAAGCTCTTGCAATTGAAACTTTCTCTCAAGTCCCGCTTCGTCAAATGCTAGGTTGGTACTCTTCATAGCCCAATATGCACAGTGCTCGATTTCCACAGGTAGATAATAACCCTTACCAAAGACAATCCGATAAGGAGACATTCCAATTGATGCTCGGTAAGCTGTCCTATGAGCCCATAGAGTATCCTCAAGAACTTTGCTCCAATCCTTCTTGTTGGGATGCACTAGCTTCTGCAAAATCTGCTTTATCTCTCTATTGAAAACCTTGGTTCGCCTATTAGTTTGGGGATGATAAGCTGTGGCAACTCTATGCACAACCCCATACTTATGAAGCAAAGTTGCCATGGTCTTGTTGCAAAAGTGGGTCCCCTGGTCACTGATGATGGCTTTGGGCACACCAAACCTACAAAAGATGTTAGACCTGACAAAATCCACAACAACTCAAGAGTCATTAGTGTTGGCCAGTGTTGATTCCAGCAACATCTTCAATCTCTTGAAGAGTAGGACATGCATCTGTAGGGTGTTCTATTGAAGTGCAAATGTCACACCCATGATGGTTGACTGCTTGAACCTTCTAGTGTTGGGCAATGGCTAGCTGTCTAACAAGGGAAGTAAGCTCTAAGACCTTGTTTTCTAGCCTGTGAGCAGAATTAGTGGTGACTTCATGAACTCTAACAGTGGGTGAGGATATGATGGTAAACTGTTGAGAATTCTCTACCATGTTGGAAAACAACTATCTAGCAGCAACTGGGGTCTTGTCTATCAAAGCTCCTCCACTAGCAGCATCAACCATGCCTCTCTCCATGGGAAGCAATCCTTCATAGAAATACTAGATGAGGAGTTTCTCACTAATGCGATGATTAGGACAGCTGGAACACAGCTTGTTGAATCTCTCCCAATACTCATACAAAGTCTCTCCAGAGAGTTGTCTAATGCCACTTATGTGTTTTCTGATTGTCCCAGTTCTAAAGGCAAGGAAGAATTTCTCCAAGAATTGCCTCTTCAAATCATTCCAGCTTCTAACAAGAACTAGGTTGAAGTATAACCAATCCTTGGTAGAGTCCACCAAAGAGAAAGGAAAAGCCTTCGGCTTAATGTAGTCTTCAGGCACACCATTTGGTTTCATAGTGGAACAGACCACATGAAACTCCTTCAGATGTCTATGAGGATCTTCACCTGCAAGACCATGAAACTTGGGCAACACATGGATTAGTCCAGACTTAAGCTCACAACCAACATCAATTTCAGGATATTGGATGCACAAAGGTTGGAAACCAATGTCAGGTGCAGCCAACTCCCTCAAAGTTCTTTCTTGATGTTGATGGTCAACCATGAAGTCAGAATAAGGATAAGTAAAAACAGTACCAAGTTCAGAATCAACAGAATCAGAAACAGAACTAACACTAACACTATTAAGTTCTACACTACTCAAGTCAACTACCCTATGGTGATCAGCTACACTATTGCTACCATGCCTATTCAACCTATGAAATGTTCTATCTATTTTAGGATTGATCCGCTGTCACACACGGATCAAAACGAGTGATTTTGAAAATATAGTTACGATAACGACAACTCAAGTATCGTTCTCAAGGATTCTTGTATTATTATTAATCAATGCAGTAACGATTAATGGGGGGTTTCGATTACGATTTCAAGAAAAATGGATTAAAATAAATTGTGATTATCGAATAAGCTAAAGCGAATCAACCTACTGTATCGACTTCTGACTTATCATTGATCCCTATAAATTCCAATTCCCTAAACGGGTCTGATCCTATTCGACTATAATAACCACTAACAAGCGCAATAGAAATTATACGGTGTATGTTCCTGAATTCCCGGATTAAGCAAACGGATTAAAAACTATTGCGAATTAAGCAAACGCAATCTGATCAAACGCGATAATGCAAAAGCTACATTAACACGAAATTGATTCAAGATCAAATAACCAATCAAATTTAAGAATTATATCCTATAACAACAATCAAATTAAGCAAATAATTGAGATTATTGGAATAAATCAAAGGAAACAGATTGATATGAAATTTATAAAAGAACCTGAAAGTGTAATCCGATTACAGTAGATCGATTCTTCAAAAATTAGTTCTCCATTATGATTGTTCAAAACTTTCAAAATAATTTCATGAATATTGAATGAGTGCACAGTGAATGAGTGAACAGTAGTCGGCCCTAGAGTTTTAACAGAATAAGGGTTTCACTAACAATCCGAACCGGGTCGGAAAATACAAACCAAGCCCATAAAATTGGCCCAAAACAAATTATTTCCTAAGGTCTGCAACTTCAACGAATTATTCAAGCCTTCTACAATCCGAATCAGCTTCTGACTCCAACATGAAAGTTGTATCTCTTTCTCTTAGATTTCCAACGAATATTAGAACGCCTCAATCTGATTCCTATAGCTCCAGTTATGAATTTTCCATTGAAAGCTGCTAATGCTGAAAATAAAATACGAAAATTAAATAAAGCTAGAAACAAACTTAAATATGAAAACACACTAAAATGGTGAAACTAATAAACTAAGGAAATGCCTAAGAATAACAGTAGAAGAATATGCATGAAGATGCACTGATCAAGGATCAAATGCATAAAAGCTACTAGGAGCAGACCTAGTCATGCATAATTGAAGAAACAACAAGTGAATAGTAAAAATAGGATGAAATGAGCTAAATTGACCTAAAAATTTCAAAATCTATAAAAATGATTTTTAAAAACTACCAAAATACAACATAAAAAGTCTAAAAATGATTTTAGAATTTCTGTAATTTTTTGGTGATTTTTAAAAATCGTGAAAATAAAAAAAAAATCAAAAACAGAACTTAGAGAAAGGATTTGGAAATTTTAACCTGCACCCAGTCCCTTATAGGGACTGCTCTTGCTCAAAATGGGGATAAACCTTGGCTACCAAAATTCAGCCCAATCCAAGTCAATGAAAATTTGTCGAATCCTCAAGTACCTACAACAATGCGACAACAAAACCGACAAGAGAAACTGGAAACATAATTAGTGATATGAATTAACTACTAAAACAGAGCACTACTCTACAAAATAAAAGATTACATAAGTGAATGAAACTAAATTGCAAACTAAAACAGAGAATGCATAAGCTAAAATAGAGATGTGCAAATTAGAACAGAATTGCACAATTGCACAAAATCAAAGCACACCAAATTGCACAAGGTTGAAAACACAAATGTAAAAACTGAAATAGAATAAAAAACTAAAACTAAAAACCGAAATAAAACTAATTACAAGAATTGAAATTAACATTGTAATTGATTGCAATGGTTGGTAATCAATTAACTCGATACAAGAGATGGTTCAAAACTGATTTGGCCATCTAGTCATCGATTCCTACAACTTGTAATCAATTTCAATCACTCAGAATTAGTTCCAAAGAAGTAAATCATCTAGTGATGCTAGAGATAATAGAAAACAGGGCAAATCAAAACATCAAGCAAAAATAATATGGCTTAGTCTATAACAAACAATATAATGCCATCATCCATACATGTTATGGCATAGAATAGAAAACTCTAGACTAAGAGAACGAAGAAGACTTAAGGTATGAGGATACCAAAAATCTAAAAGAAGAGGTGAGGCGTCAATCTTCAAACCAAATGAATGCTTAAGTTACAAAACGGTTTTTTTTTTTAAAAGTCACATGGTCTGGCTCATATTTTGAGCGCGAAACACATGGCATGCACATGCCTCACTTAAGTATCACACCAGATGATGTGTCCTTAGTTCTACTAGTGAATAGCAGACAATGATAAAACATTAATTCACCCAGACCATCCCAATCTTTTCTCTCAACAAGATCAGTCTGTCTTCAGTAAGGGGTTTTGTAAAAATATCAGCAAGCTGATCATCTATCTTAACAAATTCCAATTTAATGGTCCCCTTCTAAACATGGTCTCTTATGAAATGATGTTTTATTTCTATATGCTTGGCTCTAGAGTGCATGGTAGGATTTTTCGAAAGAGATATAGCAACAGTATTATCACAGAAGATAGGAATATTACTCTCAAATATGTTGTAGTCTCCAAGTTGATTCTTGATCCACAATATCTGAGAGCAGCAACTTGCAGCTGAGATGTATTCTGCTTTTGTTGTTGATAGTGCTATTGTTCCCTGCTTCTTGCTGAGCCATGACACCATGTTACCTCTAATGAAGTAGCAGCCTCCACTAGTGCTTTTCCTTTCAATTTTGTCTCCAGCATAGTCAGCTTCACAATAGCCTGTCAACTTATACTCTTTCTATCTTTTAAACCAAAGACTAAGATTAGAAGTTTCAATTAAATATCTAAAAATTATTTTAACAACGGACAAATGCACTTCCCTTGGGTTAGACTGAAATCTAGAGTAAAGACAGACATTGAACATTATGTCTGGTTTAGATGCAGTCAAGTAGAGTAGTGACCCAATCATTCTTTTGAACTGAGTGACATCTACTTTCCTTGAATCTTCATCAGGTCCAAGTGATGTTGTTGGATGCATTGGAGTCTTCATAAATTTAGCATCATCCATTTTGAACTTTTTCAGGAGTTCTTTCACATACTTGGTCTGGTGTATGAAGATTCCTTTGTTGGTCTGCTTGATCTGTAATCCTAGGAAGAATTTCAATTCTCCCATCATGCTCATTTCGAACTTAGTCTACATCAACTGAGAACTCTTCACAAAGTTTTTCATTAGTGGCACCAAAGATAATGTCATCCACACAGATTTAAAAAATAATAAAATCAGAAGAGTAGTTTTTGCGAAACAATGTAGTATCTATCTTTCCTCTTGTAAAATTGTGTTCTATTTAAAATGAACTAAGTTTTTCATACCATGCTCTAGGAGCTTGTTTAAGACCATATAGTGCTTTATTTAGTTTAAATACATGTTCTGGAAAGATAGTACTCTCAAACCCAAGGGGTTGTTCTACATAAACTTCCTCTTTGATTACACCATTGAAGAATGCACATTTTACATCCATTTGATAGAGTCTCATATTTCTTTGAGCAGCAAATGAAAGTAAAATTCTAATTGCCTCAAGTCTAGCTGTTGGAGCATATGTCTCCGTATAATCAATACCTTCCTGTTGTGAGTAACCTTTGGCTACTAATCTAGCCTTGTTCCTCACAACCTTACCATTCTCATCTAGTTTGTTTCTAAAGACCCACTTAGCACCAACAGCTTCCTTGTTGTTTGGCAGCTTCACAAGTTTCCAGACATCATTCTTTAGAAATTGGTCCAGCTCTTCTTGCATTGCTTGGACCCAAATTTCATCTTTCATGGCATCATCAATGTGCTTGGGTTCTATCTTAGACAATAGATTTTTTTTGGAAGGATGATCTTGTTTTCATTGGAGCTCATACTTCTCCAATGATCTGAGACCGAGAATGGTTGTTGATCATCATTTTGTTACTGCTATGTGATTCTCTGACTTCTTTTTCAACATCTGAGATGGTCTAATAGCGAACAGACGATCTAGCAGCAAATGATGTGGGAGCAGACAATATTGTGCCAGACATAGAAGACGGTGCATTAAACGATGTTCTGGTCTTTGTTATTGCATCTTCTAGTCTAATATCTACAAATGAGTCTTGTAACTCTGATAATTTCCTATCAGGTTGAGTGTCATTAAACCTCACATGAATGGCTTCTTCAAAAATTTTGGTTCTATATGCCTTAGATGTTTCATTTTCGAACTCTCCTCCATGGTCACTTCTGATAGAAGTTATACATACTCCTTTTTCATTTTGAACACGTTTGCAGAATTTATAGAATTCCTTAAAAGCCTCATCCTTGTGAGTGAGGAATAAAACCCATGTCCATCTAGAATAGTCATCAACTATTACTAGGAGAGGCTATCCTTGTTAGACCAAAGAGATCAATATGTAATAGTTCTAATGGTCTGGAAGTGGAAACAATATTTTTACTTTTAAAAGATGTTTTCACTTGTTTCCCTTTCTGACATGCCTCACAAAGTAAGTTATTCTTATATGACATTGTTGGCAATCCTCTTACGAGGTTATATCTTTGCAGTTTTGAGATTAATCTCAAACTTGCATGGCCAAGCTTCTTATGCCATAACTACTGACTTTCTTTGACAGACAATAAACATGATACATTTTGATCCTTTAGTTCACCAAGATTGATCTTATAAAGATTGCCTTGTCTCTATGTAGAGAAGAGATGTGAACCTTTAGAGTCTCTGACTATGCATGATTCCTTGTTGAAGGAAACATCATATCCACTGTCACAAAATTGACTTATGCTCAGTAGATTGTGTTTTAGCCCTTCAACAAATAGCACATTCTCAATAAAGAGACTAGGAGGAATACCTATCTTACCAGTACCCCTAATTCTCCCTTGCTGATTACCTCCGAAAGTCACTGTACCACCATGCATTGGTGTCAGGTTTAGGAACATAGACCTTGTGCCTGTCATGTGATGTGAGCAACCACTATCCAAGTACCACGATTGGTGTTTCTTTCCTGCCATCAAGAACATCTGCAACAGGAATTATTTTGCTCTTAGGTACCCATATTCTTTTGGGTCCTTTGGTGTTAGTCTTGGAAGTAGATGATTTGCTCCTTGTAGGCAATTTCTTGCTTTTGGACTTTACATGTCCATTTTTAGAATGAGATCTTCTGGAAGAAGCTTTCTTTTTGGTTGCTTCTTTCTTTCCTGTGAATATGAAAGAATTTTCTTTAGATTTTCAGACCCACTGACAAATTTGCTCAGAGTGCTCTTGAGAGATTCAGCTTCTTTGCGTAAATTAGCAACTTCAGCTTCGTCTTTACTCAAGGCTCTCACCTTGTTTAATTCATCAGTTTCCTTAATCAATTCATTCAATTGCCTTCTATGTTGTTCTTTTTCTATCCAGAGTTCACTTTTGCTCTTAATTAAGCATTGGCAATCAATGGTTAGTTTTTGAAAATCATTTGTTAGTGCACTATTGGCTTTGACTAATGTAGAGCATTTGTCAGATAGCTCAATGAAAGAAGACCCAAGTTCTTCATGCTCTTTTGAAAGTTTTCTTAATTTCTCTTTCATAGATAAATAGGCTTTTGAAAGAATAGATGAATTAGAGAGAAGTTCTTGATAAGCTTCTTGAAGAGAAATAAGATCATTGAGGTCTACCTCTTGTTCTTCATCATCTAAAGCCTCAGACGCAGATGCAAGGTGGGTGTTGTCTGGTGTATTCTCACCATCAAACGCAGACAATGTGGAGGTTGCGTCTACCATCAGACAGAGATTAGCTTTTACATCTGATGCTTCAGAATTTTCTTCATCTGTTAAGTCATCTAGATCTTCCCATGTGGACATCAGTCCTTTCTTTTTCTTGGGAAATCTTCTGTTGACCTTTTCTTTTCCCTTGCTAAGCTTAGGACATTCTGACTTGAAGTGTCCACGCTTCTTACACTCATAGCAGATGATAGGACTCTTCTCTTTCTTCTCATGGTCTGCTGAGTATTTCTTGTTGTAGTTCTTCCATCTCGAGCCACCTTTCTTTTTCCACATCTTGTGGATTTTTCTTGAGATGAAGGATAGCTCATCATCATCTTCTGACTCTTCTTCACTTGAGGAAGTGGACTCTACTTCTTGACTCTTCTGCCTTTAGAGCTTTGGTGGTGTGTCTTTTGGATGGTCTGGAGGACTGACTTTTTGATGAAGATGACTCTTTAGGTGCTGTCTGATTTGGCTTGTGAGCTTTCAGAGCCAAAGACTTGCCCTTTTTTCAGTTTGGCATCTCCTTACAGTTCTTGCTCATGCAACATTAGAATTCCCACTAGCTCTTCGAGAGGCATATAATCTAGATCTTTGGAAGCTCTAATGGTTGTGACCTAAGGTCTCCATTGTTTGGGCAAGCTACGAAGAATTTTGTCAACATGCTCAAAATTTTTGAAACTTTTACCAAGGTTTCGAAACTCATTTAAAATAGTTTGGAATCTATACAACATATTAGCTATGGTTTCATCTTCTTCCATAAAAAAGAGTTCATATTCTCTAGCAAGAATGCTTACCTTGTTCCTTTTTACTTGTGAGGACCCTTCATAGGTTATTATGAATGTGTCCCAAATGTCTTTGGCAGATTTGAACTGGCTTGTCTTCATGTGCTTAGTTTCTGAGATGCATGCGTGTATTGCATTTCTTGCCCTGTAGTTGAGGACGAATCTGATCTTTTGTGCCTCAGTCCATTGTTCTTTTGGAATCTCAACTTTATTATCATTAACTGGAATATAATCTCCATTTTCTACGACATCCAGCATGTCTATATGACATGATTAAAAGTATGTCTCCATTCTTTGTCTCCAATATGAGAAGTTTTCACCCTTGAAGATTGGAGGTTTGTGTAAACCCTTCTCCATCCTTGTGTAGGATCTTTAGCTCTGTATCTGTGAAGATAGTTATCAAAGACCAAGCTCTGATACTAACTGAAATACACAAGAACACACTAGAAGGGGGGGGTTGAATAGTGGGTTTAAAACTTTTTCGTAAATACTATTAATTCACAAGTTGCCTTCTTGGATATATGTTAGTTTAAATCAACAAATATATCCTTGCAAGACAAAGATTAAAAAGTCTTTCCAAAAGAGCATAGTGAGCAAGATAAATATATGTAATCACAAGACAGCAGATGAGAGCTTGTTTTTATACTGGTTCACTCAACCTGAGCTACGTCCAGATCTCCTTTAACAAATGTTAAAGGGTTCCACTATAATCAACTGATTACAAAACAAGTATTCTTCATTGCCACTTCTGGCTACAAGTATGAATCTCCCCTTGAGATTATACTTCCCAAGTATTCTTTTATCACTAAGCCACTCCTGGCTTTCTAGACAAATATGTATAAGATTCAAATAACTCTCAAAGAGAGGATATAAACAAATGTTGAATCTATGTGAGCTTGTAGAGGATGAATATTCTTTTTCTCTCAGCTTGTGTTCAAGACCTTTTCTCAGAGTGCTTTCTCTTGTTGTCTAAATTGATTTTTGTTATTTTGTTCTCGTTCATTAGTCTTCTAGTTTCATGGAGGCATCCTTATAAAGTGAGCTTCATGAATTTGAATGTTAGAGAAGACTTCTTTTCGTTGTCTCACACAATAGAGTGTTGAAGTAGCTTTGACTGTGCTTGATGTGACAACAGCAAGTTTTTGTCTTTGTTACAGTTGTCTTTTAGCTAAAAGTGTGCATTCCAATGATGATTGGTTCTTTTGGCTATACCTACACACTTCACATAATATGAGACATAGAAGCAATATGAGGAATCAAAGAAAGTAATGTTAAAGAGAGTCTCCCTTTCTTTCTGTTGCAGCAGTGTCTTTATTTGAGTAAAGAATTAATTATACAGCGCATATGACAGATTATGTTCTATTCCTGCACAAACAAAGTCTGGCTTAACAGATATAGTTTGGTCTTGATTAAGTATGATCTGTTCGTGCATAGACATCGTCTGGCTTAACAAACACATTCTGAATTAAGAGACATGGTTTGTTCGTGCACAGACAGCGTCTGGCTTAACAAACACATTCTGAATTAAAAGACATGGTATATTCGTGCACAGACAGTGTCTGGCTTAATAAACACATTCTAAATTAAAAGACATGGTCTGTTCTAGCCTTAGACATCGTTTGTCTTAGCATCAAACATCGTCTGGCCTAGCCTCAGACATCATCTAGCCTTGCATCAGACATCGTTTGACCTGGCCTCAGACATCGTCTGGCTTGGAGACTTTGCATGATCTGTTAAAAGCTTATTTTAGTCTGTTTATAAGCAATTATAGTGCGTGACTTAATCATCATCAATTATCAAACAGTTAGGACGAAAGAAGAGTTAGAGTGATTATGCCATTGTCTGTTCTTACTTTATTTCCTAAAATCACTTAATCTGAAATCATTAGTTGATCAAATATTATCACATTTGTTATCATCAAAACCTATCAAGGTATTAAGGGTTAGACATCATCAAATGTCTTGGTTCTAACAAAGGAAGCTAAGAAGATGCTTGCTAAGTACTATGCTGAGTACAAAGCTGCTCAAGCATTGATAGCTGCAGCTAAGGCAACAGCTGAAGAAGCAAGAATCTTGGAAGAGGCTACTAGACTGAGAGCTATGTTAGCTACTCAAGAAGAACAAAGAAGACTTAATAATCTGGCAAAAGAGCAACAAGCCAAGGAAGAAGAAGACACAAGGCTCAAGGAGTTGGCCCTGAAACAAGAGGCTGAGGCAGCTCAAGCTGCTGCACTTGCTGCTGAGCAAGCTATAGACTTGGCTAAAAAGTCTGCAAAATCATCTCCATCCCATGAGTGCACTGATCTAGTGATCACTCAATCAAGGTCGAGCACTCCAATTGCAGCCATACCACTAAGTGTTGCAGCTCAGTCAGACCTTCAACCTGACTTGGATGCCTTTGAATCTACATTGGAATCTGAGCTAGGATCAAGGATATCTACTAAAGTTGCTGCTTAAGTCCAAGCTCAACTCAACGCCAAATTAGATAAGCATAGAGCTAGCATCATCAGGGAGATGACGATTGCATTCAATGCCTCCATAGCTACTATCCTTAATCCACGTCCTTCTACGACTCAAGCTCCACCACCGCCACTAGAAGATCCTCCTGCAACAGAAGCTCCATTAGAAGTTGGAGAATCCTCTACCAAACAGTCAACCCCTCCTTCCAAACCCTGACTGTGATGGCAATTTTTACTCCATCCTCCACCTTTATGTTTATGACCAAGGGGGAGAATTCTTTGGATGTATAAAATTCTTTACCAGACAATGCTTATGTTTCAACAATACATATAGTGATTAGTTCACTAATTTTTTATTGTTTGTTGTTATCCACTCTATTTATTTCATGCGTTATACTGTCATAAGCATATGCATGATAGACTTAGGGGGAGTTCATCATGTTAATAATTGCACACACTTAACTGTCATGAAATAATCTATGCTCTAAAATTTAATTGTCTATGATTCATTGTCTGTTAAATCAAAATTATAACATGTGTTGTCATCATCAAAAAGGGGGAGATTGTTAAAACCAAGACATTTGATGATGTCTAACCCCTAATACTTTGATAAGTTTTGATGATAACAAATGTAATAATATTTGATCAACTAATGATTTAAGACTAAGTGATTTCAGGGAATCAAAGTGAGAACAGACAATGGTAAAATCACTCAAACTCTATCTTACGCTTTAACTGTCTGATAACTCGTAATGGTTAAATCAAGCACTAAAATTGCTTCTAATCAGATTGAAAATAAGCTTTGAAAGGACCATGCATAGTTCATAAGCTCAGAAGGTACTGTTCTGGAAAGACTCATGCAAAGTCTAAGACCACACCATACAAACAATCTCGAACAGACTATGTGAAGTCTTAGGACAGACAACACGAATCTTGGACCAAACTATGTATATGCACTAGACCAGACCATGTATGGAACTCGTCAAACAATGCATAGTTAGACCAGACGATGTCTGATGCTAAGCCAGACAATGTCTGAAGCTGAGCCAGACGATGTCTAAGGTTAGGACAGACCATGTTCTTCATTCAGATCTTAGTTAGTCAGACCAGACTATGTCTGTTAAGCCAGACGCTATTTGTGCATGAACAAACCATAGTAAGTCAGACCAGACTTCTGTGTTTGTTAAGCCAGACACTCGTCTGTGTAGGAATAGAATGAAGTCTGTCATATGTGCTTTATAATTAATTCTTTACACAAATAAAGGCACTATTGTAACAGAAAGCAAGGTAGATGCTTTTTTATATTACCTTCTTTTATTCCTCGTATTGCTTGCATGTCTCGAATTATGAAAAGTGTGTACGTACGGCTAAAAAACAAATCAACATTGAGATGCATGCTTATGCTAAAAGCCAAGTATGACAGAGACAGAAACCTACTCCTATCACATCAAGCACAGTCAAAGCTACCTCAACACTCTTCTGTGAGACAACGGAAACAAGCCTTCTCCAACGTTCAAATCCATGAAGCTCATTATATAAGGAAGCTTCCATGCAATGAGAAGACTAATGAACTATAACAAACTCATTCAAAGCAATCTGTACAGCAAACAAAGCATTCTAAGTAAAAGCCCTAAACACGAGCTGAGAGAAAAAGAGAATACCCATCCTCTACAAGCTCACATAGATTCAACAATAGTTCTTATCCTCTCTTTGAGAGTTATTTGAATCATATACATATTTGTATAGAAATCTAGGAGTAGCTTAGTGATAAAAGAATATTTGGAAAGTATAATCTCAAAGGGAGATTCATACTTGTAACCAGAAGTGGTTTAGAATACTTGTAGCCAGAAGTGGCAGTGAAGAATACTTGTTTTGTAATCATTTGATTATAATGGAACCCTTTAACAGTTGTTAAAGGACAACTAGACATAGCTCAGGCTGAGTGAACTAGTATAAAAACAAGCTCTCATTTGCTGTCTTATGATTACTATATTCATCTTACATACTGTGCTCTTTTGAAAAGATTTCTCAAACTTTTCTTTACAAGGATATATTTGCTGGTTTGAACTTACATATATCCAAGAAAGCAATTTGTGAACTAATAGTGTTTAAAAGAAAGTTTTCTAACCCACTATTCACCCCCCCCCCCCCCTTCTAGTGTGTTCTTGTGTATTTCAGACTGAGCTAGGCCAGACGATGTCTGAAGTTAGGTTAGACCATGTCTGTCATTCCAGACCACGCATAGTCAACCCAGGCGATGTTTGAGCAAGGGCAGACTGTGTCTGTCAAGCCGGACGATGTCTATGTTAGAACAGAACATGACCCGTTACATGTGTTAAGGAACATGTGCTTAATAAATAATTCTTTACACAAAAAAGGCATTGTTTGTTACAAAAAGAAAGGGAGATACTCTTTGAACTTACTTTCTTATATTTCTCATATTGCTTGCATGTCTCGAAATGTGTAAAGTTTGTAGGTACAGCCAAAAGGCCAATCAACTTTGAGAAGCACACCTAAAGCTAAAAGCAAGTTGTGACAAGACAGGAACCTGCTCCTATCAAATCAAGCTCAACTAAAGCAACTTCAAGACTCTTCTATGAGACAACGGAAACCTATCTTCTCCAACATTCAAATCCATGAAGCTCTCTATATAAAGATGCTTCCATGCAATGAGAAGAAAAGAACAGACAAATGAACTGAAACAAAACCATTCAAAGCAAATCTGAACAACAAGCAAAGCACCTTGAGAAAAAGCTAAAACCCAGTGAGAAACACGAGCTGAGAGAAAAAGAGAATACCCATCCTCTACAAGCTCATACAAATTCAACTCATATTCATATCCTCTCTCTGAGAGTCATTTGAATCTTATTCATATTTGAATAGAAAGCCAGGAGGGGCTTACTGATCAAAGAATACTTAGGAAGTATAATCTCGGGGGGAGATTCATACTTGTAACCAATAGTGGTTTAGAATACTAGTTGCGAGTAGTGGCATAAAGAATACTTGTAACCAAAAGTGGCAGTGAAGAATACTTGTTTTGTAATTAGTTGATTATAGTGGAACCCTTTAACAGTTGTTAAAGGAGAACTAGATATAGCTTTGTTTGAGTGAACCAGTATAAAAACAAGCTTTTACTTGTTGTCTTGTGATTACATTTATTCATTTTGCATATTGTGCTCTTTTGAAAAGGTTTCTAAAGCTTTGCCTTGCAAAGATATATTTGCTTGTTTAAACTTACATATATCTAAGAAGGCAACCTGTGAACTAATAGTGTTTGCAAAAAAATTTTCTAACCCACTATTCAACCCCCCCCGCAAGTGTGTTCTTATGTATTTCAATTGGTATCAAAGCTCGGTCTCTGATAACTATCTTCACAGATATAAAGTTAAAGATCCTACACAAGGATGGAGAAGGGTATACACAATCTTCAAAGGTGAAAAATTCACATACTGGAGACAAAGAATGGAGACGTACTTTAAATTATGCCACATAAACATGCTAGATGTCATAGAAAATAGAAACTATATTTCAATTGATGATGGTGATATTGAGATTCCAAAGGAACAATGGACTAAGGAATAGAAGCATAGATTCGTCCTCAACTCCAGAGCAAGGAATGCAATACATGCATGCATCTCAGAAATTGAGCACAGAAAGATAAGCCAATCCAAATCCGCCAAGGAATAAGGTAGGTGTTCTCACCAAAGAATATGAACTTTTCGCTATGTAAGAAAATGAAACCATTATCAATATGATGTCTAGATTTCAAACCATTTTAAATGAGTTTCAAAACCTTGGTAAAAGTTTTGAAAACTTCAAACATGTTGACAAAATCCTTCGCAGCTTGCCCAGACAATGGAGACCTCAGCTCACAACCATTAGAGCTTCCAAGGACTTAGATTATATGCCACTCAAAGAGCTCATGGGAATCCTAATGTTGCATGAGCAAGAGCTGCAAGGAGACGCTAAGTTAAAAACGAGCAAGTCTCTGGCTCTGAAGGCTCACAAGCCCAATCAGACAACACCAAAAGAGTCATCATCAGTCTTCCAGAGCTAAAGATTTTCCTTTTCTCATCTGGGCATCTCCTTGTAGCTCTTGCTCATGTAGAGTCAATATGCCCACAAGCTCTTATAGAGCTTGATAGTCCAAATTCTTCAAGGCGCTAATGGTTGTGACCGGCGGTCTCCATTATCTGGGCAAGCTGTGAAGAATCTTGTCAATGTGTTCAAAGTTCTCAAAACTTTTGCCAAGGTTTTAGAGCTCGTTTAAAATTGTTTGAAATTTGGACAACATTACAGTAATAGTTTCATTTTATTCCATTGTAAAGAGTTCATATTCTCTAGTTAGAACACTTACTTTATTTCTCTTTACCTGAGTGGAACATTCATAAGTTAACATGAAAGTGTCCCACATTTCTTTGGCTGACTTTCTTGTGCTCAATTTCTGATATGCAGCCACAAATAGCGTTCCTTGCTCTAGAGTTGAGAAAAAATCTTTGCTTCTGTTCGCTAGTCCAAAGATTTCTCGAAAGCTCATTCAGTTCTTCATCAACTAGAATGTAGTTTCCATTTTCAACCACATCCAGCATATTTATATGGCAAGATTCAAAGAATGATTTCATTCTTTGTTTCCATTAGTCGAAGTTTTCTCCTTTGAATACTTGTGGCTTGTGGATGGATTGGCTTCCCTTCTCCATGCTTGTGTAAGATCTTTAGCTCTTTATTTGTGAAGATATTTATCAGAAACCATGCTCTGATACCAACTGAAATACACAAAAACACACTAGAAGGGGGGTTGAATAGTGGGTTAATAAAATTTTCGCAACAGATATAAGTTCACAAGTTGCCTCTGTAGATATATGAAGGTTTTAAAACAAGTTAATATATCCTTTCAAGACAATGCTTTTAAAACCTTTTTGAAAGAGCATAGTGTGTTAGATGAACAAGTGTAAGCACAAAGTAGAAAAGTAGAATGCTTGTTTTTATACTGATTCACTCAACTTGAGCTACGTCCAGTTCTCCTTTAACAATTGTTAAAGGGTTCCACTATAATCAACTGATTATAAAATAAGTATTCTTCACTGCTACTTCTAGCTACAAGTATTCTCTATGCCACTACTGGCTACAAGTATAAATCTCCCCCTAAGATTATACTTCCCAAGTATTATTTGATCACTAAGCCACTCCTGGCTTTCTATTCAAATATGAATAAGATTCAAGTAACTCTCAAAGAGAGGATATGGGTATGTGTTTGAATCTCTGTGAGCTTTGTAGAAGATGAAGTTTCTTTTCTCTTAGCTTTCTTTTACTCACTAGGGTATCAAGCTTTTCTAGAAGTGGGCTTTCTTTGCTTTTTGACTTGTGTTCATTTGCTTGCATGGAAGCATCTAGTTATAGTAGAGCTTCATGGATTTGAACGTTGGAGAAAAATAGATTCATTGTCTCATAGTTGAGTGTTGAAGTTGCTTTAGCTTGAGCTTGATTAGATAGGAGCAAGTTCATGTCTTGTCACAACTCTGCTTTAGCTGTAGGTGTGCTTCTCAAATCTAATTAGCCTTTTTGTTGTACCTACTAGACTTCATATTTTACGAGACATGCAAACAGTCATACAAGGTATATAAGAAAAGTGTTCACTGAATATCTACCTCTCTTTTTGTTTTACATAGTGCGTTATTAAAGTCAAGTTATAATAATGAAATGCATAGTCTGTAGAGCATTGAACTGCCCATGGCATGGTCTGGTCCAACTAAGACATAGTCTAGTTTGACTATGCATGGTCAAGTCCAACTATTGCATAGTCTAGTCTGAGACTCCGCATAGTCTGTTCCAAGACTACTGCATGGTCTGATCCAAGACTTCGCATATTTCGTTCCAACACAACGTAGTCTAATTAAAAACACTTTGGATGCTTGGTTTATTATGAAAAGGCTTTCAGACATACAATATACTAGAGTGAGATTATAAGAGATTATACCATTGTCTATGATGAATTTGGTACCCTGAAATTACTCAATTTCAAACCATTAGTTGATCAAATATTATCACATTTGTTATCATCAAAACAATCAAAAGATTAGGGATCAAAAATCATCCAATGTCTTGGTTTTAACACCAACCACTTTTTCAAACTCAGTAGGTAGTTCCTTAGAATCCCTATAAAGATACAAATGAAAAAATTAGTATCAATCACTAAGCAAAATATATAATATCAAATATATAACTTTAAAAACACATACAATTTTTAAAAACATATACAATAGATAGTTTAAACTTGATATTTCTTTGTTAAGGCAGCACAAAATATATCCATAAGTGATTTAAAATCAAAATCAAATAGTAAGAATGCAACAGTATCATATCCGTCAAATACTTCTAACTTCAGTTTGTACCTAGTAGTAATCATGAAAAAAAAAAGATTATCATTTAGTAATAATATAATATATAATATACAAAAAAAAATTAAAACTATAAACAAACAAATCCATACAAATATACTAATACCTATGAGTGACTTCTTCAACCTTCTTTTCACATTTCTGACAATAATTTGATTCATCTTTCAAAACAACAGCTATGTGGCAGACACAAGCTTGATAGAACCATTGTTCACCACTTATAATAGACACAATTGTGGCAAGAACAATAAAGATGTCATCCTAGATAAAGAAAAAAACAATGAAATTGAACATAAAAAATCCATAATAATAAAATCAAAAAACAGATATATAAATTATTACCTCTTCACATATATGAAGTTACAGAAGATTTTTTCTAGGAAACATTAATAAAAAATCCTTTTCCATTGAAACATTGGTGCCAAAACCAGTTATCAATCCAATACATGAGTCAAGTTGTACACCATAATCAATCATGCTAACAAATTATCAAACAGATTACATAAGAATCCAAATAATTATCAAATAAGAACACAACAAAAAATTATTATAATATACAAACAAATTCTAGCAAAAGTATTAACCCTTTTTTTAGTTCAATAGCCAAATCAGTGTCTAGGTCTATCAAAACACAAGATATATCCATCACATTCTACAAAACCACATAACCTATACAAAATAATCCTATTAAATAAATTGTGAAAAAAACAAGATAAAAAATATAAAGATCAGAGTATTTTGTATATAGAAAAATACCACAATGAGTTTTAATCTTTGCAAACTAGAACACAACAGTTGGTAAATTAAACTCAAACCCAAGTGTTAGGCTCAACAACGAATCCACATGATCACCAAATACAGCACAAGAAACCTTCCCTCTGTCATATAACAAAATAACATATTAGAATTACTATCATAAGAACAAATGAAAATATATACTTGAGAACAAATACAAAAGTAAGAAACAGACAACATTCAAGGAAAAAAAAAAAACCAAAGACTAACCTGTCATCAGCTAACTCAAACTGAATCCATCGAGTTGTCCAGCCACCCTTAGTAACCTTGTTTTCATCAAATATTCCAATGATCACACCAAGTAGATCTAACAACAAACATACAAGAAAATTATGATTATTATTATTATATACATAAACATTTAATATATTCTATTAATTTAAGATAAAATGTTAACTCTTACCAATCAAGAAATCATGTTCTCCATTGGTTGCATGAACCTTAGAAGTATTCATCTAACTCAAAATTGTAGGGGATAGAACATTCATCAACCTTAACAACAGATATCTTGGGGTGAAACACAAGTTTATACATGTGATTAGTAGCACGGTACGAACCACCATTTTCAATAACATTGAAAAATATAATCTTATACACTTGATTCTCAACTAAAGATTTACCAAATCTTTTCATGGTTGGCTTTCTCACAAATGCTTGGATTTTATTACCCTATATAAAAAAAAACATATCATATAAATCAAAATATACTTATCATAAGTATAAATAGAGTTATAAATGTCTGCTATTCAAATATCGTAAACATTGTAGTCATAAACTATACCTCAACATCTATAAGAACCATTTCTATGGAATATGGATGTGCTTGATCATCTTTTGGATACATATTCCACAACCTCATTATACAAACTTTGAGTCTCCAATTCTACTTATCATTGGTAACACTTGCGACACTATCAAAATCATTAACTATTGTGAAAAAACTGAAAAGTAAGATGTTGTGTAAAGTGATGAATGAAATAGAGAAACAACAATAGCTATTTATAGGAAAACAAAACATATTGAACACAAAGGCAGGCAAAAAGATTGTTCACAATTCAAATTGGTAGCAGAAGATGCTCTGTAGGACGGTAACGAAGTCAATATGAATAGTATCGACGTACAGATACAATATCTACATATAGTAAGAATATATGAGTGATTCCAAAATAATTCATAAAGTAATTTGTACGTTCTTTACAAGAAACAATGTGAATGTAAACACAAAAGTGAGAACAAAACAGTTGTTACAGAGGGTGATGAAAACCAAGCAACAAGAATGGCAGGAAAGTCAGTCAATACAATAACAGAGAGGGAAGAAAACCATGCAGCACACCAGCAAAAGGAATGGCAAGAAACTCAGTACAATAATAGAGAGAGAAGAAAACCATGCAACACATAATAATAAATTGAAAAAAAAATCTAAAAGCATAAATAAAAAAGATACACATAATACTAACCAAAAAGTAATCCTTTATAATAATATGATACAATAAAACTAATTGAAAACACTATTCATTAAAAAGTGAAATATGCCTTGGAGGAAAGGAGTGGTTGTATAAGTAGAAATAATCACAAGATACAACTATATTACTAGGTAATATGACATTTTATTTTTAATAAATTATTTTGACATATTTTATTTTTAATTTTTTAAATTCATGTGAATTTTATACTCGGTTATTTTATCTCACATGATTGGAGATTTATCTCAATGTTTTTAACTTTTGACAAATGTTGTATCAATTTTTTTTTAATTTTTAATAAATTTTACCTTCATTTATTTTTGACAAATTTTACCATCAATTTTTATGAAAATAATTTTGTCTTCCTCTCGTATACTTATGGATTCCTCACTGAGTCCAGGTACAACTATATTTTTTAAGGTACATGTATGCAAGAAAATAGGCACAAGACAGAACTATACTGCTGTGTGAAGGGTCAATCTCTATCTTTTAATTGAAAGTTTTAAATGTTTTATATTTGTAATTAATACTTAAATTTATTTAATTAATATAAATTTATTGCCTTTATGTATTTGTGTTATCATTAAAATAATTTATATCCACTGAATTAATTTATATAATGTTTTTACTTTTATTAATATATTTAATTTTAAATTAAGCAATTAATTTACATAAATTAAATTATTTTTTAAATATTTGACCAAATAAAAAAATTTAAACGTAATTCTAAAATTAAAAATAAAGATCATCAAACAATTTTTATTTTATTTATATAACTCATTCTAATTTTAAAATAGTTTTTAAATTTAAAAAAAAAATCAGCCGAAGATAACGAAAGCCATACTTTTTAGTTTTTAGCGTTTGATCAGAGAGTCGAGAGTGACGCGTTTGCTAGACCTCTTTGAAAATACCAAAGGCATCCATCAACAGGCACGTACGCTCCCCGTTAATTAATTCTATAAAGTCCGAATTATCCAGTAGTTTTCACTAGTATTCAACGGGTCAACGCAGATCCAAATAAAGAAAAACAAATGTAAGAAAATAATTTCACATTTTCCCGTGGGTATTTAAAAACATCTGACCAACAATTCAGAAAAAAAAAAAATAGATTCCATACTTAATTTAGTGTTATAATTAATTATTTTATTTGATTTTCAAAGTTTTTAAAATTTATAATTTGATCAAATTTTTCAATTTACATTCGTTTTTATACTATGTATCTCTAACTTTTAATATTATTTTAGTAGAGTATATTTGATAAAAAAAAATATATATAAATAATAAAATCTGACCAAAAAAAATGAATAAAATATTTTTAATTATTTAAAAATCAAATTAAAATTTTAAAATTTTTGACAATTAGATTCAACCATTAATGATAACTTGAGATAATCAAGAATTAAAAAAAAAAAAAATTAGACCAACAATTTGGTGACAAGTATTTAAAAATGGATTTCTTTTGCCCACCATCATTACTATTTACCAGAACGAGAAGATCTTACGCAACAAACAACACCCCTAAATCTTTTCTCTCTCTACACGCCAAAAATTCAACTTAATATGTGACTCAATACGTTTGTCCGAAAAATTTGTGTCCATTGCCACTTGAGGATAAGACGAGAGCACTAAAGTTGGTCAAGTTCTTCAACTAGGGTAGAAGAGAAGCCCCGCCCTTTTGATTAAAAATACCCCTTTAAGAGAAGCTTCGTTCAAAAGTCCAAGATATGGGGCAGATGTTGACAACTGAAAATCAAGTAAAATGTCGGCCTTAGACTTTAATTTCATGTCAATCTAAAACTCTAAGGAGCAAGAGTGTATTTGATTTAGCTAAAATAATTAAATTAATTTAGATAAATTTGTCAAAAAATAATTTCACAATAATTAATTTTGTTTGAATATAATAAAAAGTTGACTTTTATATTATAAAAGAGTATGAAAATAAAATAAAGTGGCAAGAAAATAATAATAATTTACAAATTTTTAAATGGGTAAATAATTAATTTTATCATTGAGAGAATAATGTGTTGATAGTTTAGTCATTAAAGATGATAAATTAAAACGTAAATGAATGTGTAAACTATGCGATATATTCATCCCACTGTCAAGTTCCGTCTATTATATTTAATGTTTGAGTCGATTTCCTTTATATTTGTAGATTATATTGACATTAAGTGTATTATTCAGAATATATAATAACATTAAGTAACATTATTTAGGGACTAATTTGTTAATAAATTATAAATTTTCAAGTATCGAATTTACTTCTGTGAATTAATTATCCAAGTGACACTCTTTTATGTAATAAATTAATTTTAAGATGCAATATAATCATAAACGTTATACATAATAGACTGAAGTTAATCCAAAAATAATATGTCATACTTTTTACATAAGGATTAAATTTTAATTTATAATTTATTAAAAATGAATCAATTATTACATTATTAGGACAAAATTGATTATTTAACCTTCTCATATTAAAAAAAAAAAACATATTTACTTAACCAACTCAACTATTCCTCTTTAATAGGATTTTAGACATAATTCATTTATGTAAAAGCTTTTCGGGTAATTAAAAACAGCTGTAACCCCAAACATGCTGTAATTCTCATTTAATATTTAACCATTTTCTTCTTTCTCCTTCTTGATCTATCCACTCCTTTCATCTCCGTCTTCCCACACAAAAATCCTAAATGATCCCCATCGTCCTCCTCATCTTCACTCTCTTGCCCACAACCACTTTCTCTTTGGACGAAAGATTCGAAGCCTGTGACGCCAAGACATGCGGAAACGGCCAAAACATAAGCTACCCCTTCTACATCCAAGGCACGCAGAAACCCTTCTGCGGCCAGCCAGGCTTCGAGCTAACGTGCGACCCCAACGGTTTCCCAATCCTGACCCTCATGTACACCCCGTACACAGTCCACCAAATCTTCTACAACAACCACTCCCTCCGGATCTCGAACCCTGTCTTTTCTCAATCCAGCAAGTCTTCTGCTTCTTCATCTTCATCCTTGTGCATCGCTCCCACTCAGAACCTCACGGTCGGGATGTACAGGTTCCGCGTCGTGCCGAACCAGAGGGATCTGTTCGTCCTCTACGGTGCGACTGCGCAGCGCTCCCCGAGAGGGTGGCGCGGGAGCAGGTCATCGGATGTTCAAATTTAAGTGCAACTGCAACGGCGTCGTCGGTTGTGGTGGCGTTGGAGAAGGAAGATCGGGATTTGGCGGCGGCGCGGGAGAGTTGTAAAAACGGTGCGGTGAATGCGACGGTGGTGGAAGACACGAACGGAGGAGGAGTTCGAGAGGCGCTGCGGAGAGGGTTTCTGTTGTTCTGGAACGCGAGTAACTGCGATGAATGCAAGAGCAGTGGAGGGAGGTGCGGCTTCGACACCGACCGTCGCGTCTATGCTTTTAGGTGTTACTGTCATGATCGGCCTCATGCTGTGAAATGTAACAATACTACAGGTTAGTCTCTCTCAATTTACCATTTTTCTACTTTTTAGTGTGTTTTTACTTTGTGATTAAAATAAGAGCATATTTACCGTGGGAGTTGCGGTTGCTTAAAAAAAATTATTTTTAATAATAAGAGTTACTTATATTTTTGAATTGAACTTGATTTCTTAAAATTTTATCATTGTAAATGTTAAAAGAGTATTAATTTTTTATTATACCCAATTAAAAAATACCTACTTGCCATTCATTTTTTTTTTCAAATCATATCATATCATATATATATATATATATATATATATATATATATATATATATATATATATATACCCATCTTTTATAAAAACAGATAAATATCTAGATATTATTAGGGTAATTAATTGTCTTAAAATTTTAGATTGACTATAAGTAATAGAGGTTAGGCTCACTTAATTTATCAACTGGTTGGGTTTGTAAGTAGGGGTTAGACTTCCACGGCACCAATTTGGATAAACTTAATTTATTAATTTTGTTAAAAGTGTTCACTAGAAGAATTTGAACCCGCTTTTATTCCTATATATCTCTCTTCCTTCATTGCTTAGGGTTGCTGAATTAGAATGGGTTTGAAAGTTTAGTTACTTTCAATGCTAACTCATTATGAGATAATAAAGGTTAACGATATCTATTAGTATTCCAACCTTCTTTATCCTTTACAATTCAATACTTTTTGGTGAGAGATTTTTAGAGCTGTCTTGAAAACTAAACTGAATCGGCCTATCATGTTAGAAAATCTGTTATTTGGTCAAGTGTTTTAATTTAGGTTCAAACAAACCACAAAACCAACTTGTAAAAAACGTCAAAAAAATAGGAAAACTAGTATTTATCATTTTCTTTTTTATTTTAGATATAAACTCGTTTAAGTTAATGAACATTGTTGTGTTTTGTTGAAATTTAAACCTAAGTATTATAATATATTTGATTTGATGTCTTGTGTGTATTTAAATGTTTAGAATCAATAAATTAAATTATGATTATTTTTAGTTTTTCTTTTTATAAAATGGTGCCGTTACAATTTTTTATTACATTATTGTTATTTTGACTATAGTTCAAAAGAAGACTATATATATTAAACTTTAAACTACTCAAGGGATGGGATTCAATGATTGTCCAACAATTTTAAAAATATTGATTTTTAGAATTTATTATTTTCACTTTCATTTGAATCACTTATCTTATCCTACTCTTTTATCAATGAATATTTAATTTAATTTTTATTTCTTTCTTTTAAATATATTTCTTAATTTGAGTTTTAAATTTATTTTTATTTAACAACCATTCCCAAACTTTTTTTTTCTCAACCATTTAAAACTAGTTTTCATTTATTTAATTACTTATATTTTTCAATTATCTCTTTGTCTTTATTTCTAAATTTAATTTCAGTATTTTTTCTTTAAAAAATCAATAATTAAATATAATCTCATATTATAATATAAGATGCATATTGTAAATTTAAAATATAATTTACTTGTATAAAGTATTTATTTATTATTATGAATTTTAATTATAATATAATTTATATATTATAAATATTTATTTTATAAATGTTAGTAATATAAAATAAATATTTACTTTAAATATTGCACAGTTACACTTACTCGTTAATGCTGAATAGAGAAATATAGGAAAAGTGATTCACGCTTTTTGATCAACAATTAAATTATGTATGTGTGGATTCATCAAAAAAAAAAAAATTCATCAAAATTATGTATGTGTATACTATTTTTTTTTTTATTAACTATGTATATGACCAGCAGATTCGAATTACATATTCTTTTTTTGTTTTATTCTATATTCTATTATTAAGTAAAATTTACTTGGATTTTACTGAATGAGAAATAAAATCAATTAACTAAGTTAATATAAAATTTATTTAATGATAAAAAAATATTTAAAATTATGTTAGAAATATTATTAATATTTCTCTGATATATAATATAATGGTAAAAGGGTGCTAAACATAAAAAGAAAAACTTTTTTCTTCCCTAAAAAAATACTTTTTTTTTCTGAAAAATAATTAAAAACGAAACACGCATAACTAGGGATGGCAATGGGTAGGGTATGGGTAGGGTAGTATAATACCCGTCCCCATACCCGCGTTTAAAAAAAGTACTCATCCCCAGCCCCATCCCCGTGCGGGTAGCAACTTTGATCCCCATCCCCATACCCTCTGGGTACCTATATACCCATACCCGCACCCGCAACCCGCACTTTACTTATATATAAGATTAAAAACATTCATATATAATATTAAAAATTGACAAACATTGATCCATCCAAATACAAGTCATAAATAAATAACATTACGAAAATAATTATCCAACATAAAGATTACAAATTGTTCTAATTTTAATAAAAACTCGAATTAAACTTCCAAAATTCTAATTAAACTTGAACATTAAAGTGGTATGGTACTCTCCAAAACTTGTAAAAAAATAATATATTTAAACTAATTAGTTTATAATTATATATTATAAATTAAAAAAATAAAACACATAAATATAATATTTTGACCTCATCTTCTGAATCGACTTCTCCATATCTTTGCAAACGTGTATCTCCTAAGTCTATATATTGTTTTGGTCCACTAATACCAATAGAAACTACAACATGACAAGAAGACCAAGATTAGCATATATAATACAATAATTAAAACTCTAATTGAATAATTAAAATAATAAAATATTACCTTGTTGCTTATGTTTCAACCAACTTTGTGCACACATAAGTGCCTCCAAAGTAAACTCATGAAGCCTAGAACGATGAGGACTCAACAATCTACCACCTGTGCTAAAAGCGGATTCTCGATGCAACAGTTGAAATTGGAATTGCCAAAATATCCTTAGCAATTTTCTGCATAATTGGATACTTGATCCCATTTGTTTTCCACCAACCAAGAATGTCAAAAGTAGCACTCCTAGGCAAAACACTCTCTTCCAAGTAGAGATCCAATTCAGTCTTTTTTTGTATCTCAATTGTTTCATTCACAAATGAATCATAATCACTAAGGAAATTGGTAACATTGAAACTATCAAAGCTTGAGTTACTAGCATTTGCATGTGAAGTTGAATATTCCATTGTTCCTTTAGTTTTAGCTTGATAGTCGTCAAACAATGAGTAACACAATTTCTTGATATTCTGAATTTCAATTGATGATGAACTTCCATAAAGCTTAGGAAAAAAGTACTCCAACAACTTCAATTTGTATCTTGGATCTAAGACAATAGCAATCCCCATAATTCCATGAATAACAAACCAATATTTCTCAAATTTGATAACCATTTTTGAAGCCATAGTTCTAATAGCCACAATTGGACAATTTTTCCATTGATGTAAAGAGAGCTTAATTTCACATATCAAAGGGAAGAATATATTAGTAGTTGGATATAGTGTTCCAGAAAAATTTCAGTTACACGATTAAACACTTCCAACCTACTACAAATCTCTCTTGCAATTTCCCACTCATCTAATGAAGGAAAACAGGTATATAATTGCTCTTTTGTTTTCAACCGATTAAAAACATCTTTGTAAGCCAATGCAATAACAAGCATACGATAAGTAGAATTCCATCTAGTTTTGCAATCAAGAATGAGTTTCTTTGTGATGGAAACTTTTATGAGACGTGCGGTTTCCTTAAAAGTTTGTTCTCTTTTAGGTGTAGCTGTCCAAAATGCAACATTATTTCTAACCTTCTCTATGCCCTCTCCAAGAACACTCAATCCATCTTGAGCAACTAAATTCAGAATATGTGCACAACACTTCATGTGAAACAATTGACCATCAAGTATAAGAGAAGAACAATCAATTTGATTTAACAAAAATCCAACAAGAGAGTCATTAGTACTGCAATTATCTAAGGTAATAGTGGACAACTTCAAATCAATATTCCATTCCATAATGCACTGATACAACATCGTAGAAAGAACTTCAGCAGTATGTGGACATGGTACATAGACAAACCTATCATGCAAAATAATAATTAAATAACAATGCAATGCAAAATGTCATTTGTAATTGAAATTTAAAAATAATAATTAAATTTATACCTTAAAATGCGACTTTGCATTTCCCAATTATCATCAATGAAATGACCAGTGATGGCCATATATCCTTTCTTTTGATTGCTAGCTGTCCACATGTCTGTAGTCAAAGCAATTCTACTTCCAATGCTTTCTAAATGTCTCATGACATTCACTTTTTCATGCTCATATATCTTCATAATATCACTCTTTAGTGTGTTCCGACTTGGAAGCTTAAATAAAGGCTGAAGATTTTCAGAATATATTCTGAATCCCAAATGTTCTACCATTGAAAGTGGATACTCATGAACTATGACCATGTAAGCAAGGTCTTTTCTTGATTGCTCTGGATCAAAACAATAGTTACTCATAAAAGTACTTGATCCAGTCTACCTTCTTTTTGTTCTCTCAACAAAAGTGCTTGTCTGATATCCCTATATGGTTTTCTTTTACAAGTCCCCAAGTGTTTATACAAATGATTTGTTCCATCTGATCTCTTTCCCGTTAAAAGCTTTTTGCAATAACGACATTGTGCCTTCTCTTCATTGTTGACCGTTTTTTTTCTCAAAGTGGTTCCAAACAACGAGATATCTTCCTTCTTTTGCCATCTTGATTATTTCAAGATATCACCTTCACCCACATCTACATTAATAGGAGGAGTTCCAAATTCAGATGGAGATTGATCTTTAGCACCGAGAACTATCAAGAGGATTACTACTTGCAGATTCCTTTGAAGGAGGCATATCATTTGAAGTTTTCATCTATAATTAATATCGAAATATTAACACAAATGAAGAGTTCAATAAAAATAATTAAATAAAAAATATTACAGTAAAAATAAAAATTAGGCAACATAATTATTAGTACACCAAATTTTTGTACAAATTAACAATAAGATATTTTTGAACAGAAGTTAGAAAAAAAATACATCAAACTAAAAGTTCCTAAAAATTGACTAAATATATAAGCAATTTTCAATTCAAATAGTACCACTTTATGAACAATTAGGAACACAAATTTTAATTTAAATACTATCTAATTAAGAACAATTTTCAATTTAAACTATACAAAATTAGGAACAATTTTCAATTCAAACCAAACCAAATTAGGAATAATTTTAAGTTGAAACAATACCAATTTAGGAACAAATTTTAGTTCAAATACTAACTTGGGTTATGCATGGTGGTGTAGCGGTGGAGGGTGGTTGTGTGGTGGTTGTAGCAAGGAAAGGCTGGTTGCACGGTGGTTGTGACAGGTGGAGGATTGTCGGAGGCTCTCATGGCTTCAAGCAACGGTGGACACACAAGAAAGATAGAAAGTGATGAGCAACTTTAGGGTTTCACTTTATTTCTTAGGTTATAATATTTATTTAGTAAATAATAAAATTATAATTATAATTAAGGTTATGATCAATTGACACCAAATCTCAACCGTTAAATTAAATGATTATTTTTAATAAAAAATAAATTATTAATCTCAACCGTTAGATTAAAGTCATTTTAAATTCAAATTCAAATCTCATTTAACCATAAAATATTTAAAAGATCCTAGTATATATATATATATATATATATAAAATCACTTTAAATTCAAATTCAAATCTCATTTAAATATAAAATATTTAAAAGATCATAACCCTTATAATTCTCAAAAAGTGTCCTATTACTTTATTTTTGTATTTTTGTTATATGCATGATTTGTTAAAAAGATTTAAAGGTGCATACACAATATGCATGCTTTTTATGAAACAGGATTATGAGAGGCTATGAAACAAGGTTTATGAGGGTGTGAGTTTGAATTTTATTATTATTATTATTTAATTTTGGTGCACTAAAGAGGGAAATGAGAAGTTTTTTTTTTTTTTTTTTTTAAATTTTGGATGAAGAGAGATCAAATAAAATAAGTGTATGTTAATTTTTAAAAGATTGTGTTAATTCTTATTGTCTAATTTAATCCAACGAACAAAAATGTTTATTCTCATTTTCACATAAAATGCACGAGTCACACCCTATATATATATATATATTAATTATTATAATTATAATTATAAGGGTTAGGATCTTTTAAATATTTTATGATTAAATGATATTTAAATTTGAATTTAAAGTGTATATATATATATATATATATTAATTATTATAATTATAAGAGTTATGATCTTTTAAATATTTTATGGTTAAATGATATTTAAATTTTATATATATATATATATATATATAAATTAATTATTATAATTATAAAAGGTGCGGGCGCGGGGCGGGGTGGGTACTATAGTACCCATACCCGCACCCATCCCCATGAGATTTTGCGGGTAAAGACCCATCTCCATCCCCATCCCCAATATGCGGATAATTACCCTACCCGCGTATGGATATTTTGCGGGTGCCCGTAGGGTCTGGGTCCATATTGCCATCCCTACGCATAACGCATTGGATAGTTAGTTGGGCGTATGATAGAACGTTTCAGAGTTTTTCAGCTTTTTAATTTTAATTAAATTAATAAAGAAAGAGGAGTGGGTTTTTTCCTTTTGCTATACGGTCGGTGTTCGGCCATTGTTGAACGGTGCTTTTGATTCTTTTTTGTCAGCTTTGCAAACCATGGCCCACCACATATATAATAGAATGAGTTGTGTGAAATAGGAGTGTACACTTGTAAAGTTGGGTCGAAAGTGCTTAATTTATTTATATTATCTAACTAAAGGGAAAAAAACTGGTATAAAGTAGAGTGTATTTTTTATTCTATTTTTTTTATATTTTAATTTATCTGTGATTTTTATTGTTTTTGTTTTATTTTTTGGCATTTAAATGTTCTATAGTTTCTTAATGAGAAAAAAAAAGTAGTTTTTTTAATGAGAAAAAAGGTAATGCATAAATGATATAAAATAATTTTATTAATAATCACAATCATCTAAATGTCTAAATGAGTTAATTCGTATAAAATTATTTTAAAAATAAGTTAAACTATTTTAATGAAGTCTTTCTTATAACTCTTTCTTAATTATTAAAATAAGTCATTTACTTCAAATTTGATGAATAATTAATATGCAACAAAGTTGTAACATGATATTGATTTCTTGTGTGAAACATCTTTACCCATGTAAATTTTGTAGGTAGACATTGTTTAGGCCTGTATAGATATCATTTTTTTCATAATCACACTTACATACAAAGAAAATCAGACATAATAAATTAAACTTTTCTCTTGAGTTAAAATCAACTTACGCCCACGGCAGTGTCTAGGTAAATTAAGTTCTAAGATAAATTTTATAAATAAAAAAATAGTGAAATATAAATTTTTAATTTTTAAATTAATTTTTTGTTTTTTAAGTTGTAAAATCATTTATCAATGTATTATAATTCAATCATTCTTAAATTTTAAAATGAGAAGAGCACTATAAAATTTATAAATAAAAATATTATAAAATAAATAAGAAAAAATAATGAAATGATAGAATAAAAAATGAGAGAATTATATATAATATATAATGTATATACAGTGAAAAAAGTAACAGTTAATTTTTTTTTATTTCAATAACTAATAATTAAACATATTTTTTAGGGGAAAGCCGGAAACTAATCAACAAGAAATATATTGAAAATTGTTAGTTTTTAAAATGATATTTTCTTTCAATAACGATACAAAAGAGCTCCAATATTTATAATATACCATTAAAAAGTTAATTTAAAAGTTAATGACCAATGTTCATTGTTTTAGAAATAAATTTGGTAAATGAATTTACAAAATTAATAGTTGAATTTCATTAGACATAATTGAGAGTCATTATAGTTTATAATCCTATTAATTTAGTTAATTAATGTGCGTATGACTATGTTTATACAATTAATATCTAGAATATTAGTAATTTTCTTGGTATTAGGCGTAAGGCAAAGGCATCAATTGCCTTGCAATAGACACGCCTTGCTTACGCCCTTTTATTTTTAAAGAGTTAGATGATTTTTATTATTAAACTTGAATGCATGAATTGTTTATGATCAGAGAATTTTAATTTATTTTTATTTCTTATAAATATTTATGATTTATGATACAGTTTATCCAAATGGATGACATCATGTTTTCAACATTATATACATTCTTATTTCTTATCATGAATATCAAATGACCTCACGCCCTCATTTAAATCATATTTGCAATAATATTTTCTTTTGAAAACAGAATTTAAGAAATAGATTCACAATCTTGGTGCCATCTTGATTTCTCATTCAAGGTGTGGTCTTATGTTTGATATTTTTTTTAGAAAATGTTTGATTTTTCAAGACTTCAAAATCCCACGAGTCAAGGTCATAACTGTGAATTTCAAAGAAGCGCATGTTGAATTTATATGTGTGCTTGTGTTGAAATAAATTTGTTCAAACACTCTTTGTTAGACTCTTTCAACCATTGGCTTCTCCATAAATAAATAAATAAAAGAATCAAAAGAAAGATTTTCCTATTGAAATATTAAATCACTAGCTAATGTTAGACCATTATTGCATTCATATTGCACAAATTCACAATAATTATTTTCAACGTACTCATGTGTAAACATATTTTATTTTTATTTTACTAGAACCTTTATGCAATAAATTTTTACAATGGACCAACTATCTACACTTGCTTTCAATGATCCTACAACTAAAATATTTAATTATCTACACATTATCATTATAATATAAATTCATTTTTCTTTAATTTTTTTATTGACTGTCACTACCTCTTGTTTTTAATATAAATAACATTTTCACTTTTTATTTTTTCCTATTTATAAGTAACATATTTTACTTTTTGAGTAATTTTTTTATTATGTTTATTTTATTGTTAATTTTATCTACTACACTTTTACTCTATTTAATTTTTTTTTAAAAAAAGTTAAATTTATAATATAATTAAATATAATTATTACTTTTTGTTAGTATTAATGATTTTTCTTATGTTACTTATAACTAATAAATAGACCATATATTACTTTAGAACAACATTACTTCCGAATCATTCCTTTAGATACTGTTGTAATAAGAATTGTTTCCTTAGTACTTAGTAGTACATTGCTACCTCTCCAAAAGTTAGCTTCTTAGTGGCCAATACGGATGCTCTAATAGCATCTTTAGCACAAGAACCATTTTGAATTCTTAAAGCTAGTTGTTTCTGGTTCTACAATGTCATTTAAACTATAAGAATTTTTTTTTAATTTGTTTTAATAATAAAATCCATTTTAAGTTCTTAACTTTTTTATTTTGATTCTTCAATTAGTTGATTTTCTCTCAAAATAGTTAATTATAATCATTAAAAAATTATTTTTTTTAAATGAAGAAATTTTTAAGGATTCTTAAAAAAAAAAAACCTTGAAATACCTTGAAAGATTTGAATAACTCTATAATGAAAATTCTTAAAAAAAAAATGATTGATAGGCTTCGTTTGTCCCAACTTATTTTTAACTTATAAGTTACTTTTAAATTAAAGTTAAAAATGATAGCTTAAAAAAATAAGTAAAAAATTATTTGTTAATATTTATTTATTTTTAACTAAAAGCTCCTTAAAGTTAAAATATAATAAGATGAAGATGTCCTTGGTTCGATATCCTCCACTAACAAAAACTAACAAATTAATCATTAATATTTTTTAATAAAAAAATACTAATTATTTCAAAATTTATTGTATATACATTATAATTTATTCTTATTAAAATTCGAAGTAAAAACATAAAAATAAGTTTCGTATAAATAATATTGAGTAATTTATTATAAAGTTTTTTATTTTTAATTTTTTTTATTAAAAATAAATTATTTTTATTTTTATTTATCATTAATATTTAATTTAATTTTTACTTAAAAATAACTTATAAATTAAAAATAATTAAAAGTAATATGCAGCATATCTTAACCTTACAACTATCACTAAAAAATATTTTCTCAGTTAAGGTGCATCCTCGCATCAACCTCGTAATTAATGTCTGACAACACGTGAGAGATTTTACTTTCTAGCCAACAGTCGAAGCAAATTATTGATTCTCACTCGTCAACTCCACTGGTTATTTCTTTTTCTTTATTATTATAAAATTACTATTATTAACTACACTTTTTCAATTAGAAGACGTTGTCCAAATCATACGTAAGCAGAGGAAAAAATTCAAAATTTCAATAACAGTATTTTCTGGTGCTTGAAATTTTGGTATGGCCGTGTTTTCTTCTGCTCTCAAGCCCGTTGATTAGTTCACACCTTAAGAGACACTAATGACTAATCAACCACAGTGTGTGAACTAACAAGCCTAAAACCACGACCTTGACCTTCTCCCTCTTTTTCATTCCTCAACTCTTTTTATCTTCAAACTGGTGCTGGTTTTGTCTATTCATGATTTCAGTATTTTCAACACAGCAGCACCGTATCCACTAGGAATTGGATTCTCTAAAAGACTTTGCATACATTAAATTAGAGATAAAAAAAATTAAATTAAAATAAAGTAAAAAAATGTTAATCTCATATTATTTGCAGTTAATTCTACTTATTTTTTTGTTATATTTGGTAGCAAAGTGAAAAGATCTTGCATAATATAAGAAAACGCGAATTTGAACTTTTGGATGATCAGAGACAGAACTATACGACTCTGCAATTCTGGTAGCTCATGAATGACCTTTCATCGGTATATCCTTTTTATTTTTTTTAATTAAAGAGGGTTGTGCATACACCAGAATCACCACTTCAGGTTACATTAAATTTAACATAGAATCAGTTTTGTTTTAGAATAAAGTCCAAAAAACTCAAATTCTTCGGTTAGTAGAAAATGGATTTGAATTTGAGTCTCATGTCAAAATTCACAAATTCTTTGAAATTTGTGAAGAATTAGACCGACTTATCATTGAATGAATGTGCTTAATTTAAGTTTTTTTTATTAACAAATATTAATAATTAATTTGTTAATTTTTATTTACAGAATTCAAAAAATAAATATTAATAATTAATTTTTTAATTTTTAATAGAATCCACAAATTCCTTCTTTGTTTTCCTTCAGCCTTCACCATTTTTATATCTAATTTTAAGTTACTAATATGTTATTTTAGCTATTCAACGCTCAAAATTATCATCTCTAATAAAGCTATGACTTGTGTTTATTAACTATTCAACACTCAGAATTAGAACACCGCATTTTTTTCCTGTATAATTTTGTCATCATACTTATATTTCTCTATTGCTCAATCTGATTTTATTGTTTCTTCAAACTCCTGCTGCAGGAACAAAGGGGTTGAGTCCTAAGGCCAGAAAAATAGTCATAGGTAATAATATACCTTGTACACAATATTTATATTTAGTGCGTGGCTTGAAATCTACTTGACTTGTACAATCTATAAAATTTATAGAATTATTGTAAAAATTATACAAACAGGCAGTTGTGATGGCATGTCAGTTTAAAACTAAAGTATGAAAATTGAAAATGCCATTAAATATTCATTTAATTCTATCAATGCCATGAAAGAACATATGCTTTAATAGTATATAATTGCATATGTGAATGTTTCCATATGATCTTCTATTAATATTTCTTTTGGGTCTCCACCCATAGGTTTCAGTGTTGTAATACTCCTATGCATCTTGATGATTGGGTTGCTCCTACGTTGCAAAAGAAAACGCAGTTCCTCCTCAAGAGGTGAATTCCAAACAAGAAGTAATACTTATTCTACACCATCCTCTCCGAACGCAGATGACGTCGAAAGTGGCAGTGTGTACTTTGGAGTTCCCCTCTTCTCCTACAAGGAACTTGCAGAAGCGACTAACCGTTTTGACCTTAATAAACAAATTGGAGATGGAGGCTTTGGGACTGTCTACTATGGTAAGCACTCAAACACCATCCTGATTTAAGTTTAACTGTTTAAATAACCTTTAGGTCCTAATAAATATTTTAACTTTGTTTGGCTCAAATTTTTTATAATAAAATATGTCAAATTAATGTTGGAGGTTAAATTCGTAAAAATATAAAAAAAGTTAGAGGTAAAAATTAAAATTAAATTAAATTTTTTATTATTATTTTGAATTCATGATATATTAAATTTTTTTATTCAAAATTATTCTCTCAGTTAAATAATTACTTGACACTATTCTAACAAAACTTTTTAATATATATCAAGACAGGAACATGTCATTTCTTATACTTAATACAAAAATTTAAATATATCATGAACATGAACTTTGGAATAACAATTTTTTCTTTTTATCCAGATTCAGCAAAAAAAAAAAAAAAAAATTAACAAAAAAGTTCAGATATTTATCCTGATGTAAAAGTTATTTAAGCCAATTTTAATTGAAGATTTGATGCATTAAATTAGTCCTCCATATGTTGTATAACTTATGATTAGATCTTTAAAACCCAGGGAAACTAAAAGATGGAAGGGAAGTTGCTGTCAAGCACTTGTATAACCATAACTACAGGCGAGTAGAGCAGTTCATGAATGAAATTCAGATCCTCACACGTTTGCGCCATCGGAATCTTGTGTCACTCTATGGCTGCACTTCGCGCCAGAGCCGCGAGCTCCTTCTTGTGTATGAATACATTCCAAACGGCACAGTTGCCAGCCATCTCCATGGGGAATTGGCAAAGCCTGGCTTACTAACATGGTCCATACGAATCAAAATCGCGGTAGAGACGGCGAGTGCATTGGCCTATCTCCATGCTTCGAAAATCATCCACCGCGACGTCAAAACCAACAACATTCTCCTCGACAACAGTTTCTGTGTAAAGGTTGCGGATTTTGGCCTCTCGAGGCTGTTCCCCGGAGACATGACTCATGTCTCCACAGCACCGCAAGGGACCCCGGGTTACGTCGACCCGGAGTATCACCAGTGCTACCAGCTAACTAGCAAGAGTGATGTGTACAGCTTTGGAGTGATGCTCATTGAGCTAGTATCATCTATGCAAGCAGTTGACATGAACAGGCACAAGGATGAGATTAACTTGTCAAATTTGGCTATAAAGAAGATCCAAGAAAGGGCATTGAGTGAATTGGTTGACCCTTATCTGGGTTTTGATTCAGATAAAGAGGTGAAGAGGATGATAGTTGAGGTGGCAGAATTGGCATTTCAGTGTTTGCAACAGGACAGGGAATTGAGACCTTCAATGGATGAAGTCCTTGAGGTGTTGAAGAGAATTGAAAGTGGGAAGGATGAAGTAAAGCAAATAGAAGAAGCAGTAGTTCATGGTTCTGAGGTTTCAGTTTCAGTTTCACATAATAATAATGTAACAGCCTCAACAGAATTTGATGAAGCTGGATTGTTGAAGAATATTAGGAAGCCACTTTCTTCACCAACATCTGTTACTGATAGTTGGGAAAGTAAATCCACTACGCCTAATGTCAGTTCTTAATCACTTGGCTTATTATCAGTTAGTGATAGTGATAGTGATACTTAAAATGCTATGTTTTGGTAAACTTCTTTAAAAGTATTTTTAGGAGAAAAAAATATGTCAAAAAAATGAAATGTGTTTCTTTATAAGTTAAAAGTAATTTCTCTAATAATTAATTTGTAAAAGTATTTTTTTAACTATTTTATAAAACTAATTTATTTAATTAAAAAAAATATGTAATTAAAATAACACTTAACATAAGTTGAGAGATTGTCAAAGTAGATATCTCACAACTAATAGACCCCACTAACAAAAGGATAAAAGACAAAGCAGAAAAATATATTAGGAACAAAGATCGGTCAAACTAAACTTTAGGAATTATAAACGAAAATCCACGATACTTCATGGACGAAAAACATATTTTGCCTTTAACTCAATTGAAAACTAGAAGTAAAATTTTCAATTTGAATACATCTTTTATCCTCTTGTAATTTTGATTTTGGTTCCATTCTTTTTTTTTTTAAAGGATAATGTGGTAAAGTCTGAGCTATGTTTCCAAAGGTTTTTGACTAACTAAGCACATTTTTTAGTTGGCTTATTGCTTTTTTTTTTTCTTTTTTTTTCCATGATTCTGAATTTCTTTTGAGTGATTTGAGCATATTCAGCTCCACTCTTATGATTTTTGCTTTACATTGTGTAATGGTTAAGCTTTGATATTGTAATCTTTGACTATATTGTTTGTCAATGTATTTGTGACATTTTTTCATTTTAATTACTTCTTTGATGTTTGTTTTTAGCTTCCACCTTGCATGGTGAGTAAGTATTGTATTTTTCAATCAGTGTATTTTTGGCATTTGCTATCTTAGAGGGTTTGTATGCCTTGCATGGCTTGATTTTGTGATGATTGATAAAAGTGCCTTGGAGAAGCTTAAAGATGTTTGAGGAGCTCCTCGCCCGTTGCCTTTTCTTTTGTATCAGTGGAAGTACATTCCAACTTGTAGTTTTTTTTTTTTACTTATATTTTTTGTCTCATTATATTGTTCTTAGATTGGATTTCTCTTCTTAAGCTAAAAATGCTAATTAGCACTTTTAGCTTGCAGGGGGATATTAAAGATATAGTTAGTTAGAGATATTAGTTAGTTGTAATTTGTAATTGACTATATAAGAGCTAGGGATGGCAAAATGGGCTAGGCCCGATGGGCTTGCTTGATTGGCCCGCAATTAGGATTGGACTGGACTCTAAAAATTACAGTCCAAATAGAAGCAAACATTTTTAGCTTGACTTGTCAAGCCCGAGGGCCAAAATGGACCTGGGCTGAGTTGGCTCGGTGGGCTGCAAATAATAACTAAATATTAAAATATATAACTTAGTTAATAAAAAAAAAACTATAACATGCAGTGTAAAAAAAGAAAGAAAAAACGTTGTGTGTGACATTGTGTGTGTGCAATGAGAATGTGCAATTGAAGTTACAAACTTACCATGTGCAATTAAACAAACAAACAAGTAAAATAAGAAAACCCTAAAATCCTAAATTGGCAACCCTAAAACCTTTCTTTCTCAATTTCCTTCCTCTTGTTGCAGCAGCTGCCGCCCACCACTACAGACAACTTGTTGCACACCTCGTCGCATGCCGCAATCCACTCCACCTCTCTACTGTCACGTGCGAGCTCGTGGAGGTCTTGTTGCCGCCACCGCCCACCACCACACCGCTTCCTCTTCTTTCATTGACGTGGTGACCTTGTTGTTCCACAAGTCATGACTACGAGTCTGTGCTCTCACTCTCTCAGTTTCACGACCCTTTCACTTTCAAGTACCTTCTTCTTCTCTATTATTTATTGTCATTGATATTGATTTTGTATGTTTTTATTTTTGGGTATCTCTTATTCTTATTCAAGTTTCTAATGCACGTTTTAGTTTGTTGACAATATGGATTTTGATAGTATAGAGGATGTTGATGAGGGTGTAGATAAAATGCAAACTACTCCGGTTAACACAGAGGAGATAGAGGCTACTACAACTAGTAAACCGTCTGTTATTGGACATTCTAAGAAAAGAAAGGCTACTATATCGGAGGAATGGAGTTATTTTAGCAAGATTGGTAAAATTGATGGGGTTGAAAAATGAAAATGTAATGGTTGTGGGGGTCTATACACATGTAAATCTGAATCGAGAGTAAGTCATCTAAGACGTCATTTTTTTATATGTGGCTCATGTCCTAAGTACCAAGATGTGGGGGTCATGCTAGATAAGACAAACAAGTTGTTGAAGCAATATAAATTTGATACTAGGGCTTATAGAAATGCACTTGCTAAAGCTATGATCAAGCATGGTCTTTCATTTAGTTATGCCGAGTATGAGGGGATTTGGGAAGTGAATAGAGTGTTGAATCCTGATTTTAAACCCACTAGTAGAAACACTACAAAAACTGATATCAATGAGGTGTGTTTAATTGAAAAGGCAAAGTTGAAAAGTATCTTAAGTACTATTCCTAGCGGATTGGTTTAACTTCTAATATGTGGACCGCTGTAACTAATCAAGGTTATATGTGTGTAATTGCTCACTATATTGATAAAAATTGGATATTAAATAGTCAGTTGTTGTCATTCGTTAACTTGGATAGTTCACATACTGGGGTAGAAATGTTAGAAAAACTATTTGAAGTGCTTAAGGATTGGGGGGATAGATGGAAAAATATTTTCACTCACATTAGATAGTGCCTCTTTAAATGACTCATTGGCAAATTTTTTAAAAGATAAACTTAATTTGCAAAATGCCCTTGTAATGAATGGTGAATATTTTCATGTGAGATGTTGTGCACATGTCTTGAACCTTGTAGTCTAAGATGGTTTAAAGATAGTGGGTGATGTTGCCATGTTTAAAATTAGAGAAAGTGTGAAGTATGTGAGGGCTTCAGAGGGGAGGTTGAGGGAATTTCAAATATGTGTTGAAGAAGTGCACTTAAATTATAAAGGTGGTGGTTTCTTGAAGTTGGATGTGGCAACTAGATGGAATGCTACATATATGATGCTTGAAAGTGCTATTAGGTATCATCGTGCATTCACTAATCTGGCCTATTGTGATAGGCATTACAAGTGCTGTCCAACCAATGAAGGGTGGGAAAGAGCAGAGAAGATATGAGTTTTTATCCCCATTTTATGATATTCCTAACTTAATATCTGGGTCAACTTACCCTACTGCTAACTTATATTTCATTCAAGTGACAATTATAAGGTGAAGATGAGGTGATAAAAGATATGGCAACAAGTATGAAGGAAAAATTTATAAGTATTGAAGTGAATATTCTGTTGTTCTTTCATTTGCATGTATTTTGGACCCAAAAGAAAAGTTTAATTTCATAAACTTTTCTTATAAGAGGTTTTATTCATATGATTATGAAGATAGGGTGAAAAAAGGTGACTACTGATTTGTATAAGCTCTTTGGTGAATATGTAAAACAAACAACTTCTCAAAACTCATCTTTACCTAGGGCTTACTTCAAGAGACACCCACATTCATTCAAATATAATTCCAAAGTCAACTAGAACTTCCAAATCATCCATTCTTCAAGTAAGTTAAATGTAGTTTCTATTCATTACATTATATTTAATTTTCTAGTCAAGTCTTAAATCTAATTTTGTTTGTCTAATTATAGGTGTACCATCAAGAAATGAAACAAAATACTTCAAATGATGCTAAGTCTCAACTTGACATTTACTTGAGTGAGTCATGTTTAGTTGGTGATGACACAAGTGCCCTCAAATATTGGAATTTGAATAAGCATTAATTCCATCAATCAGCAAAGGTGGCTTGTGACATTTTAAGCATCCTTATCACAACAGTTGCTTTAGATTCTTCATTTAGCATTGGTAGTCGCATCTTGAATAAGTATAGAAATTGCTTACTCCCTGAAAATGTACAAGCTGCCATTTGTACCCAAAATTGGTTGCATGGTTATGAAGAATTTGGAGTTCCTGGTAATAATAATTTAGAAGATAATTTTATTGTAATCCTTTCTTGATTTTAAATGCAAATTATAATTTATTTTACTTAGTGACTTCTTTTCTATTATGAATTGTAGATGTGCAAGAAGTAGAGGTGATAAAATTGTTATCAGATATGACTATTCAAGATGAAAATCCCATTTGAACTTTTATTGGTATATTCTTTAAATTTTGCATCTTTATTAATCAATGTTTTGCAGCTTTATTTAATGAAATTGGTGTTTTATTTTATTTTTTTGCAAATATATACTGCTGTGTTTGCTCATGTTTGGAGTTGAGTTTGCTATTGTTTTGGAGTTGTTTTTTTTTGTGCTATTTTGGAGTTGTTTTGCTACTGTTTTGGAGTTGTTTTTTGGTTGTTGTTTTTGGAGCTGTTTTGCTGCTATTTTGGAGTGATTTTATTGTTGTTTTATGGACCTATTTTGCTGTTGTTTTGCTGCTATTTGGAGTGGTTGCTGTTTTATTTTATTTTATTTTATTTTATTACTATGATGTTTAGTTTCAACAATCTTATGTATTGATTTGAGATTTAGACAAACTTTATGGGTTATTTTTAATTTTGATGGATCTTATAAGTTGTAATGATGATTTGAAACTTAAATTTAAATACATATTATTATATGCCAACAATTTGAATTTAGTCATATTTCTTTCTAAATTAAAAATTTGTATTTTGATATTTATATTTTTGCCAAACTTATTTTTTTATTATTTATTTTTAATTTTTAAAATAGTCTATTTTGGCTCAGTGGCCCAGTACAGGGCTGTGCTAGACCTAAGAAATAAAGGCCCGCAAGAATATGAGACAGGCCTAGGCTAGCTCGATTTGACTGCTTGGCCTGGTGGACTGGCTTGGGCCGGCCTCCCCATTTTGCCACCCTTAATAAGAGCCCAATGCTACCCATTGTAAATTGATTATTTCATTTGAGATTAATCCATTTTTCTTTTATCCACTTTCTCTCCTTTATCCATTTTATCTCTTTTATCCTCTTGAACCATAAATCATAATAAATTCTTTGAAGTGTTGAAAAAGATCTTATATGAAAAATCATCATTATATAATAAACATCAATACATAATAATACATATATAAAAAAATTTGGTAGATATAATTTACATGAAAGGAACTTTCAATTCAATGGAGAGTTTTGAAATAAAATTATTCATTTGAAATTTATTGAATAGTGTAACACTTGATGTAAGTTACATCGGTTTCATTTGATCCCTCCTCATATATATATATATATGAGAGATTTTTTTCAAAATTACCAAAATTGATTTATTTCAATTTTTTTTACGAAAATGGATAAGTCATGCGCTGGAGCACAACTTCTTAAGAAGTCGTGCACTAAAACACAATTTTTTTAAAAATTATTGAAGTCATGCTTCTTTTTTTTTTTTACTGAAATCTCAATCCATCAAATCCTCAGGAGAAGGGCCAAGGGTATCCCAACGAGGTTGGCACACCCAAGACTCCCCATCACAGAATAAGACAGTTGTAAATATATTGATAAAAAGAAATAAAGGTACAAAGAAGAATATGGGGGGATCGAGCCTAACCTATATGAAAGGAATTTTACATCAAGGTCACATTAAAAGAAACTAGCAAAACCTATAGTTAGCTTGCATACATTGATTTTGCATAAATTCGCCAAGTATGAACCTAGGAAGAGTATGAAACCAAGAAAAATTAGCATAGGTTTTAACACCATGCTTTGCTAATAGATTAGAACACCCATTTCCTTCCCTTGGAATATGCAATATGTGGATTTGCATTGTTGATTTCAGCTGTAAGGCATGAAGCCATCTTCTCTTAATTCGCCATGGCACAAGGTCCACATTCTTGAAAGAGTCCAAAACGAGTTGTGAGTCACATTCCAACCACAACATGTGCCATCCATTAACATGCGCTTGCTCAATTGCTAGGACAACAACCATTTGCTCAGCAAAAGCTGAGTTTCTAATGTTGAGATACAAGGTAAGCGCTCCTTTGAAGCAGCCAAACTAGTCTCTATAAATGCTAGCAGTAGTTGAATGGCCAGGGTGTCCAAATGCAACCCATCAGAGTTGCACTTAATCCAACCAGGAGATGGAGGAAGCCAAATAATTGGTATAATTTGAAGCACAACTTCAACTTTTTTTTACTTAAAAAAATGGATGATTTCATGTTTCTTTTTTATGTTTAGAATGAAACATTATTTTATGTTTTAATTTTTACAAATAGTTTAATCAATAAAGATAAATGATATGTCATTTTAAAATTGTTTATTATTTAATAAATAATGAAAATATATTATTTTAATATAACTAAATTATTTAATAATAATAACTATTAATAAAATATAAATAATCAATAGTTGTCCATGCAAGGTTTGCTCCGTTAGGGTTAGAGATTACCCAACCTAAAACATTAAGTGTAATCTACCCTAATATCTGTCTCGAGGGAGACTTTTATCCTTTGCTTAATGGGCTTGGAGGCCGATCCTTACTTTCCAAGGATCCATCTTGCATGTCACGGCGCTGACCGCTTTCCTCGTAACTAGGTTTAAGCTATCCTTTGTAGGTTATTGCGTGCTGGGCCTTGGATGACCCAATTGGGGCTTTTGTGTGGCCTTGCTAGCTGCACTAGCTAGGTCTCCTAAAATGGGATTCGACTCGGGAGGGTACACAACCCTCCAACATCTAGTCTAAAAGGCATGGAGGCTAAGTGTCGGGTCTCCTAAAAGGGATTCGACCTGGGAGGATACATAACTTTCCAGCCTCTAGCCTAAAAGGTGTGGAGACTAAGTGTTGGGTCTCCTAAAAAGGGATCTAACTCGAAAGGGTATACATCCCTCCAGCCTCTAGCTTAAAAGGTGTGGAGGCAAAGTATTGGATCTCCTAATAGGGGATTCGACTCGAGAGGATACATAACCCTCTAGCCTCTAGCTTAAAAAGAGTGGAGGCTTAAGTGTCAATCGACTAGGTGAGGATTTGATCATTGAAGCGTCTCCTCATTAATTTTATAAACATTACATCTTTTCCGCATTAAAGTGTTGTGCCTTTATGAATAGGGGCATTTCGAATTTCAAGCTTAAAACGTCATAGCCGCCGTACGGACTCATGAGAAAACCCCTCTAATCAACTAGTGCCACGTGGTCATAGCAATGACTGATGTGACTTTGCTTGACCCAAGGCATCATGTCCCTTTTCTTACTCCTCTTCTCACGTTATAAGTAGGACACTTTACTTATTCTACACTTCTCTATCCATCCCTTTCTCTTCTCCTTTATCTCTTCCTATTTCTTTTTATACGAAATATTTTTAAAGAAACTCCATCTTCGAGTTCCTTTTAGTGCTTTTGAGTGCGAAATTTTGACCCTTATGATTGTTGCACCCTCCCAACTTCATCCCAATAGATGGGCTTTTGTAAAGGTTTTTCTTTACTATGTCAATCTCTAAGTATTCTCCATCTATTTGAACAATCTTACAAAACTTTTAAGTTAGATTATTTTAAAATTCGGTTGTCTAAGGAAAATGATAAATTTTTTGGTGAGTTTCCTCGATATTGGACTCCCAAACCTGTGATTTATGGGAATATTAAAAAAGAGGATTTATGTGAGGCGAGTTTGAAAGGATGAACAATTAGAGAACATAAAAATTGTATTTTTTTTATTTTTATCAAACCCCTCTTGGAGAGAGAGCATACTCCCCATTTGCTTCAAAAATACGTTGGTAACTTTGTCGAACCCCCTATCTCTTTTTTGTATTGTCAATGTCTTCTTCCAAAAGTTTTATTTATTCTAACTATTTTGCATTTTGTAGCCTAAACAACAGGTATGGAGATGAGCAATGCTGAGTTTGAGAAACATATGGCTATGAAAGGGAAGATGAAGGCTGTGGGGACCCTAGTGGTCCGCCTAATGCTCTCCCCAAGGCACTGTCCATAATGAATTTGGTGACCAGCGAGGCTAGACCTGAAGGCTCTAGCAAGTGTAATAGGTCCGTAAAGGATTTGAAAAAACCTGTTGAGGATGAGACTTCGAAGCACATGGATGATGAAGCCCAATCGAAAGATAGGACTGAGACTAAATAGGTTGGTCAAACCTGGGATATTGGAACGATGGCCAGACTCGATCGCCTTTTAACCAAGTCTGGTGATCAGTGCATCTTCATGCACATTCTTCTACTGTTATTCTTAGGCATTTCCTTAGTTTATTTCATTAGTTTCACCATTTTAGTGTGTTTTCATATTTAAGTTTGTTTCTAGCTTTATTTAATTTTCGTATTTTATTTTCAGCATTAGCAGCTTTCAACGGAAAATTCATAACTGGAGCTACAGGAATCGGATTGAGGCGTTCTAATATTCGTTGGAAAGATAAGAGAAAGAGCTAAAACTTTCATGTTGGAGTCAGAAGCTGATTCGGATTGTAGAAGGCTTGAATAATTCGTCGAAGTTGCAGACATTAAGAAATAATTTGTTTTGGGTCAATTTTATGGGCCTGGTTTGTATTTTCCGACCCGGTTCGGATTGTTAGTGAAACTCTTATTCTATTAAAACGCTAGGGCCGACTTCTGTGCATATTTTTTTTACTGTTCACGCAGCACTATTCACTCACTCACTATTCACGAAATTTCTTGGAGAGTTTTGAGCAATTGTAATGGAGAACTAATTTCCGAAGAATCGATCTACTGCAATCGGATTCCGCTTTGAGGTTCTTTTATAGATTCCATGTCAATCTGTTTCCTTTGATTTATTCCAATAATCTCAATTATTTGCTTAATTTGATTGTTGTTATGGGATATAAATCTTAAATTCGATTGGTTGTTTGATCTTGAATCAATTTCGCGTTAACGTAGCTTTTACATTATCGCGTTTGATCAGATTGCGTTTGCTTAATTCGCAATAGTTTTTAATCCGTTTGCTTAATTCGGAATTCAAGATCATATGCCGTATAATTTCTATTGCGCTTGTCAGTGGTTATTATAGTCGAATAGGATCAGACCCGTTTAGGGAATTGGAATTTATAGGGATCAATGATAAGTCGGAAGTCGATACAGTAGGTTGATTCGCTTTAGCTTATTCGATAATCACAATTTATTTTAATTCCTTTTTTCTTGAAATCATAATCTAAACCCCCCATTAACCGTTACTGCATTGATTAATAATAATACAAAAATCCTTGAGAACGATACTCGAGTTGTCGTTACCGTAACTACATTTTCAAAATCACTCGTTTTTGATCCGTGCGCGACAGCGGATCAAAATTGGCGCCGTTGCCGGGGATTCTTGTTGTTATTAATCGATATTAGAGTCATAGGTTTAATTAATTTTTTTTACTGTTTTCATAGTGTCGAAAAAAATCCAAAAAAAATTCTAAAAATTCTAATTTCACTTCATTAGATTAATTTTGGTGTTTTTATATATATTTTTTTAATTTATTTTAATCATTTTCCTTCATTCTGTTTGTTTTTGCATTTTGACAATTGTTGCTGCATTGTTGCATTAGTCCTGGCTACTAGGTCTTCTTGTTCTGATCTTTTTGATTGTGATCCTGAGGTAGAAAGAACTTTGCACACACGACGTAGAGCAGTCCAGGCTAGCAATAGTTCACCACCCGTAATTGATTCTGACACTGATTCTGATTACTTGCATAACTTATTTGATTCAGATTCTGAAATTGTTTTTGATATGGCTGACCAAAGAACTTTAAGGCAGTTGGCTGCCCCTGATGTGAATTACAATGGTTTATGCATTGAGTATCCTGAAGCTGTTGCACCTTTTGAATTAAAATCTGGTTTGATACACTTGTTGCCAAAGTTTAATGGTCTTGCAGGTAAGGATCCGCATAAGCATCTGAAAGAATTCCAGGTTGTGTGTTCTACACCTTTGAGGCCTGAAGGAATCACTGAAGACCATATCAAGCTGAGAGCCTTTCCGTTTTCACTACAGGGTGCCGCCAAGGATTGGTTATACGATCTTGAACCGAATTCTATCACAACTTGGAATGATTTGAAAAAAGTCTTCCTAGAGAGATACTTTCCTGCCTCCAGAGCTGCATCAATCAGAAAGGATATATGTGGTATTAGACAGGGTAATGAGACATTGGCTGAGTATTGGGAAAGATTCAAACAGTTGGTATCCAGTTGTCCTCAGCATCAGATTACCGAGCAATTACTTATCCAATACTTTTATGAAGGATTGCTACCTATGGATAGAAACATCCTTGATGCTGCTAGTGGTGGAGCACTTGTTGATAAGACTCCAGCAGATGCCAAAAGCTTAATTTAGAACATGTCACTCAACTACCAACAATTCACAACCAGAAATAATTCTGCGGTCCAAACAAGAAGTGTGAACGAAATTCAGGTTTCCTCCAACAAAGCTTTAGAAACCAGAATTGACGAGCTCACCTCCTTAGTGAAACAGTTGGCAGTAGGTAGACCTCAACCAGCAATCTTGTGCGGTATTTGTACTTCTGCCGAACACCTGACCGACACATGTCCTATTTTGCAAGATGAGTCGATTACCGAGTTACCCCAAGCTTATGCAGCAGCCCTTTATGGAAACAATCAAAACAGGTACAACAACACTCTTGACCTGTCCACCAACAAATACCATCCCAATTGGAGGAACCATCCCAACCTTCGATATGGAAACCAGCAGCCCACACAGCAACAGCTAGTGTTACCCCTTCCGCAACCACAAAACACTCCACCAGCTACCACTTCTGTATCTTCTGGACCTTCATTAGAGGACCTGGTCAAGCAACTAGCTGTTAACAATCTTCAGTTTCAACAAAGAACAGAATCTAGCATTCAAACCTTGCAGACACAGATTGGACAGCTTGCCACCTCAATGAATGCCATGCAAGCCCAAGGATCGAACCAACTTCCTGCCCAAACAGTTGTGAATCCAAAAGGTCCTAATGCTGATGTGAGTGCAATTTCCTTGCGATCCGGAAAGGTTACAGAACCAGCCCCTGAAAAAAATAAAAAAATTACTGAGGCAACATCTGAACCTTCTCCACCTTCTTCAGTTGTGGTAGAAACTGAAAAAAAATAAAGAAAAAGAGTATGTTCCACCAATCCCCTTCCCACATAGAGTTTTGAAAAATAAAAGGATTGAGGAGGAAGACAAAGAGAGAGAGATCTTGGATGTTTTCAGAAAAGTTGCGGTAAACATTCCGCTTCTTGATGTAATTAAGCAGGTTCCAAAGTATGCAAAGTTTCTGAAGGATTTGTGTACAAATAAGAGGAGGATGAAGGGAAGTGAAAGAGTCAACTTGGGAAGAAATATTTCTGCTTTTATTCAGCCCAAGCCTTCATGTGAAAAAGTTACCGACGAGCAAAATGTTTCAGCCCTCACTCAGGTCTTGCCGCAAAAGTGCAAGGACCCGGGAACTTTGAGAATTGCATGCTTGATTTAGGAGCGGGCATTAATGTTATGCCTACTTCTATTTATAATAACCTTTGTCTTGGTCCTTTGCAGCATACAGGTTTGATCATTCAACTGGCGAACAGGAGCAATGCCCGCCCCGCGGGAGTAGTGGAGATGTCCTTGTTCAAGTTAACGATTTGATTTTTCCTGCAGATTTCTACATTCTGGACATGGAAGGAGAAACTAAGTCAAGCAGAGCTCCCATCATTTTAGGCAGACCGTTCATGAAAACGGCAAAAACAAAAATTGATGTTGACGATGGAACCATGTCCATGGAATTTGGTGACATTGTCGCGAAATTTAACATTTTCGATGCCATGAAACATCCCTTGGAGGAGCATTCTGTTTTTCATATTGAATTGATCTCTGAATTGGTTGATGACACTTGTTCTGAATTATTTTCACTTGATTTTCCATCTTTATCGGGTTTTGATGATGTTTTCTCATGTGCTGATTGTACTGACACTAACCTTTGTGTTGTATGTGCTGAGATTGATTCTGTCTTGCAAGGGTAACATGTTTCCTACAGGTGAAGTTGTTGTCGATGAAGTTGTTTATGCCGCTGATGCGCTTGGCATCCCGGCTGCCCCAAACATTCCATCCATTGAGCAACCCCCGTCCTTAGAGTTGAAACAACTCCCTGAAAACCTGAAATATGCTTATTTGGAGAGTAATGAAAAACTCCCTGTTATAATTTCTTCTAACCTTGATTTTGATCAAGAAAATAAGCTTTTGCAGGTTTTGAAGAAGCACAAGAAGGCGATTGGGTGGACATTAGCTGACATCCCAGGTATTAGTCCTTCCATGTGTATGCACAGGATTTTGCTTGAGGATGATGCGAAAACAGTAAGGCAGCCCCAAAGGAGGCTTAATCCTTTGATCCTCGATGTGGTGAAGAAAGAGGTAACCAAACTCTTGCAAGCAGGTATCATTTATCCTATCTCTGACAGTAAATGGGTAAGCCCAGTACAGGTTGTACCTAAGAAATCTGGACTCACCGTGGTGAAAAATGAAAAGAATGAACTTGTTCCCACTAGAGTTCAGAACAGTTGGAGAGTTTGTATTGATTACAGGAGGTTGAACCAAGCTACTAGAAAGGATCACTTTCCTTTACCGTTCATTGACCAAATGCTTGAACGGCTTGCTGGTAAATCACATTACTGTTTTCTTGATGGTTTTTCAGGTTATTTTCAGATTCATATTGCACCTGAAGATCAAGAAAAGACCACTTTTACTTGCCCATTCGGTACTTTTGCTTACAGGAGGATGCCTTTTGGTCTTTGCAATGCTCCAGGCACTTTCCAGCGATGCATGATTAGCATTTTTGCCGATTTCATTGAAAATTGCATGGAAGTGTTTATGGATGATTTCACTGTTTATGGTTCTTCTTTTGATGCATGTTTGAACAGTTTGAATATGGTTTTAGAGAGATGCATCGAAACTGACCTTGTTTTGAATTATGAAAAATGCCATTTTATGGTTGAGCAGGGAATTGTTTTGGGTCACATTATTTCTGAAAAAGGAATTTCTGTTGACCCTGCTAAGATTGATGTGATTTCTACACTGCCTTACCCCTCTTGCATTCGCGAGATTCGTTCTTTTCTTGGTCATGCAGGTTTTTACAGGCGTTTCATCAGGGATTTCAGCAAGATAGCTCTTCCGTTGTCGAACTTATTGAAGAATGACGTCACTTTCAACTTCGATGACAAATGCAAACGAGCATTTGACTTTTTGAAGAAAGAATTGACCTCCGCTCCCATCATCCAACCCCCTGACTGGACCCTCCCCTTTGAGATTATGTGTGATGCTTCTAACTATGCTATTGGAGCGGTCCTTGCACAAAGAGTTGACAAGGCTGCCCATGTTATTTATTATGCTTCTAGGACTTTAGATTCTGCACAGTCAAATTACACCACCACTGAAAAAGAACTTCTAGCTATTGTTTTTGCTCTTGATAAATTCAGATCATATTTGCTAGGTTCCAAGGTTGTTGTTTTTACGGACCATGCAGCTTTAAAGTACTTGTTGAAGAAGCCGGAAGCAAAACCGAGATTGATTCGGTGGATGTTGTTGCTTCAAGAGTTTAATGTAGAGATTAAAGACAAAAGTGGAGCTGAGAACTTAGTGGCTGATCACTTGAGCAGGATAGAGAGGGATGAAGATCCTTTTCCGATTCAGGATGACTTTCCTGATGAGCAGCTTTTACTTTTGCATGGAGTTACTCCTTGGTTTGCTGATATTGTTAATTATCTTGTTGCTGGTGTTTTTCCAACAGGTGCATCCAAGGCACAAATTCACAAACTCAAGAGTGATGCCAAATATTATGTTTGGGATGATCCATATCTTTGGAAGTTTGGTAGTGATCAGGTGATTAGGAGATGTGTCCTCGACTATGAGATTGAATCTATTTTACATTTTTCTCATGCATCTCAAGTAGGGGGACACTTTGGTCCGCAAAGGACTGCAAGAAAAGTCCTAGACTGAGGTTTCTACTGGCCCACTATTTTTAAAGATGCTTATGAGACTTACCGCACTTGTAAAGAGTGCCAGATAGCAGGTATAGCCATCACTCGTAAGAGTGAAATGCCTCAGCAACCTATGCTTTTCTGTGAGGTATTTGATGTATGGGGAATCGACTTCATGGGTCCTTTTCCTGTATCATTTGGTTTTCTCTACATTTTACTTGCTGTTGATTACGTTTCAAAGTGGGTAGAAGCTATCCCCACTAGGACCAATGATTCAAGAGTTGTTGCAGATTTTGTCAGGTCCAATATCTTTTGCAGGTTTGGAATACCTCGAGCCATCATAAGTGACCAAGGCACTCACTTCTGTAACCGCACCATGGAAGCTTTGCTCCGGAAGTATGGAGTTGTGCACAGAGTCTCTACTGCATATCACCCACAAACTAATGGGCAAGCCGAGATCTCAAACAGGGAGATCAAGCAGGTTTTAGAGAAAATGGTGCAACCAAACAGGAAGGACTGGAGTCGCCGTCTAGAAGACGCACTTTGGGCTCAAAGAACAGCTTTCAAGACACCTATAGGGATGTCTCCTTATCGACTTGTTTTTGGTAAGGCATGTCACCTTCCTGTAGAGATAGAACATCGTGCTTATTGGGCGGTGAAAAGTTGTAACTTGGAAATGCAACAAGTAGGTATTGAAAGAAAACTCCAATTACAACAGCTTGAAGAGTTTAGGCTAGAGGCTTATGAAAGCTCTAGGATTTATAAAGAGAAAACCAAACACTTCCATGATAAAATGATTTCTAGGAAGGAATTCTCTGTGGGCCAACAGGTCTTACTGTTTAACTCCCGCCTTAAGCTTATGGCTGGGAAACTTCGATCCAAATGGATTGGCCCTTTTGTTGTTACTAATGTTTTCCCTTATGGTGCAGTAGAAATTAAAAGTGCAAGTACTGACAAAGTTTTCAAGGTTAATGGGCAGCGCCTGAAGCTATTCCATGAAAGTTCAGTGCCTGAAGATGCAACCATAGAAGAGCTTTCTTTGGAAGCGCCCAACTACACTGCAACTTGATCAGGGGGCACCCCTTTCCTTTCTCTCACTCTTACTTTATAATTGAGTTCTTTTCATTGAGGACAATGTATGTCTTAAGTGTGGGGGAGGGAACCATTTGTTTTTGTTTTTGTTTATTGTTGCTTAAAATAAAAAAAATGGAAAATGCATGTTTTTTCGTTGATTATCTTGCTACAATTGTGAGTATTCTCTCTGTTCTTTGTCGAAAGACTTGTGGTGTGATGTGACTGATTCTTTTTGCGTATTCTTAGTTTATATGTTTGACTAAATCCTAAATTGTACATCACTAGTGGTAGATCACTAACCCTTGTGAGATTTTGAGCCTAATAATGGATAACATAAAAAATCCATCTCTTTCTTTCTTGTGTGATTTCACTCATGTTTGTTAGTCTCTAGAACTTGAATTGACTCTTGTTGAAGCTTTTTGTTTACTTGTGCACACTGAAATGATAAAGGCATCTTGTTTTGTTTTGTTTTTACCTAGTTAGCCAAAAAGCCAACCTTGATAATATCATCCCTTTGTTTGGAAGCCCCTTTGAGCCTATTATCCTTTTTTGTGTTTGAAACTCATTACAAGCTGAAAAGTGAAAAACAATGTTATCACCCTATTCAAAGGGTTGAAAGGGTCTTGTATAGAGTTGTGTGGGGTTGAACATTGTTGTTATGATTGTTTTTATGATGTTGGTTGGCAGAAAAGAAAAAAAAATAGAAAAGAAAAAAGAAAAAAAAAATAAAGAAGGATGTCAATGCTAGTCCTTCTGAAAAAAAAAGAGAAGAATAAAAGGAAAAGGAGAAGAGAAATAAGTTGTGAGGTTGTTGTTCAATCGCCATTGAGATATTATTTAGTTCAACTCCCGCAATTCTTTCAATTTTCTTTTAACTCTTTGAATTTTAGCTTAGTACCCCTCTAGGATGTATCTCACCCTAACCTTGGCCAAGTTACAACCATAATAAAAGTCCTTTTGATCTTTGTGTGCAATGTATTTCAAATTGTGAATGTTAGAGTCTTTTCAAGCTTATGGTAGTACTATCTCCCATGTTGTGCTTTGAGTGTAAACAGTAACCTAAACACTTGAGAGTTGAGTGGAAACAGTTTATCTTGTGAGGATCTTGATGCTTTTGATGTACTTTTTGGTAATCTGTTTTTCATATTTACTTTGACTGTCACAAAAGAGTTACTCACTAATGTCATATTCTTTAAGCTTAGAATTAGGAGTTTGCTTGCACTTTGTATCCTGATAACCTCTGAGTTTGCATGCTCTATTTCGTTTTTGTTTTGAAGTTTTTTCTGTTTTGAATTTTTATTTTTGCTCGGAGTGCAAAAGTTTAAGTGTGGGGGAATTTGATCAGTGCATCTTCATGCACATTCTTCTACTGTTATTCTTAGGCATTTTCTTAGTTTATTTCATTAGTTTCACCATTTTAGTGTGTTTTCATATTTAAGTTTGTTTCTAGCTTTATTTAATTTTCGTATTTTATTTTCAGCATTAGCAGCTTTCAACGGAAAATTCATAACTGGAGCTACAGGAATCGGATTGAGGCGTTCTAATATTCGTTGGAAAGATAAGAGAAAGAGCTAAAACTTTCATGTTGGAGTCAGAAGCTGATTCGGATTGTAGAAGGCTTGAATAATTCGTCGAAGTTGCAGACATTAAGAAATAATTTGTTTTGGGTCAATTTTATGGGCCTGGTTTGTATTTTCCGACCCGGTTCGGATTGTTAGTGAAACTCTTATTCTATTAAAACGCTAGGGCCGGCTGCTGTGCATATTTTTTTTACTGTTCACGCAGCACTATTCACTCACTCACTATTCACGAAATTTCTTGGAGAGTTTTGAGCAATTGTAATGGAGAACTAATTTCCGAAGAATCGATCTACTGCAATCGGATTCCGCTTTGAGGTTCTTTTATAGATTCCATGTCAATCTGTTTCCTTTGATTTATTCCAATAATCTCAATTATTTGCTTAATTTGATTGTTGTTATAGGATATAAATCTTAAATTCGATTGGTTGTTTGATCTTGAATCAATTTCGCGTTAACGTAGCTTTTACATTATCGCGTTTGATCAGATTGCGTTTGCTTAATTCGCAATAGTTTTTAATCCGTTTGCTTAATTCGGAATTCAAGATCATATGCCGTATAATTTCTATTGCGCTTGTCAGTGGTTATTATAGTCGAATAGGATCAGACCCGTTTAGGGAATTGGAATTTATAGGGATCAATGATAAGTCGGAAGTCGATACAGTAGGTTGATTCGCTTTAGCTTATTCGATAATCACAATTTATTTTAATTCCTTTTTTCTTGAAATCATAATCTAAACCCCCCATTAACCGTTACTGCATTGATTAATAATAATACAAAAATCCTTGAGAACGATACTCGAGTTGTCGTTACCGTAACTACATTTTCAAAATCACTCGTTTTTGATCTGTGCGCGACAGCGGATCATCTGGCGATGTGGATCTTTCTAAGTGTAGCTACCAAACTGTAATGAAGCTGTTGGCTGATTTGGGAACCAAAGGGTGTGAGTTGATTACCTCAAATCGACACCTGAAGAAGACGATGGCTTCAAAAAAGGAAAAGAATAAGCAACATACTGTTACGAAGAAGGGTACTTAGGAAGAGTGCAACACTCTAATCGATATCTAGATTTCTTTGATTATGGCTTTGAAGCAGTCATATGAGCATGAACAAGAATTGTTGAAAGAAATTGATATGTTGAAAGCCGAATGCCAAGAAATTGAAGCTAAGTTTGGGAAGGAGCGGGTTGATGCTGCAACTGTTATTGATGATTTGAAAGCCTCCAAGGATGACACTATTGAAAAATTCAAGATGGGGTTTGGGGCTGCTTTGGAGTAGTTTTTGTGTATTTACCTCAATCTTGATTACTCCATGATGAGTTGTTTGATGAAAGTGGAGAATGGTTGCATCATGCCGATGCAAGAATCCTCTGGTGACCATGGCGATAGCATTGATCCAATTGTGGATCAATAGAACCCTGTTGATGCCTCCTCACCTCCTAATCAAGAGATCCTTGTTTCTCAGGATGTCCCCGAGTGTTAGTTTTATGGTTTTTATTGTTTTACTTGCATTTTCTCCTTCCTAAGTTTTTTCATTCGCTTTTGGTATCGTTCTTTGTTCTGTAACATGAACCTTGTTTTTCCGTTTATTGAAATCTTCTTTTTGTTTATGCTTCTGTCCAACCATTGATCCCGCTCGAAATAATTTATCTAAGTATCAAATTACCGTAGATTCATTAGAAGTAGTTTATGCCGATCATGCTATCTGTGATCACATTCGCAGTAATTTTTTTAAGTAACGAACTGGACTCATATCATTTGAAGTAATTATGCTGATCATATAATATTGTTGATGACCTTCGTAGTAATGTTTAAGGAACACATTGTTGTAATTTCACTTGAAGCAATTATGCCGATCATATAATATTGTCGATCACGTTCGTAATAATTTCTAAGTCACAAATTGTTTTAAGTTCATTTGAAGTAATTATGCTGATCTTATAATATTGTCGATCACCTTAGTAATAATGTTTAAGTAATAAATTATTGTAAGTTCATTTGAAGTAATTATGCCGATCTCGAGGTTCCTAACCATACTTTGAATTAATTTTCTAAACGGTCCCGAAGTCAAGATATTCCTTTTGTGATCTACCGATCCTATACTTTGGCATAATTAGCTGTAAATTGAGTCAAGTTTTACGCATTCATCTGCTAATCAAATTGTTGTTGCACTCTTGACTCAATTTTATACCGATCAAATTTACGCATTCATCCGCCAATCTTGTGATTGGTTGGGAGTTAAGACCGATACTTGATCAACTTATGACAACTAGGTCAAGTTTTATGTACTTGATTGGTATAAAATTCATCTCGCCAATCATATGATTGGTCGGTAGTTAAGACTGATACCTAATAAGCTTACAATGACCGTGTTAGGTTTTATGTACTTGATTGATATAAAATTCATCCACCAATCATATGATTGGTCAGTAGTTAAGACTGATACTTGATCAACTTACAACGACCGAGTTAGGTTTTATGTACTTGATTGGTATAAAATTCATCCACAAATCATGTGATTGGTCGGGAGTTAAGACTAATGCTTGATCAACTTACAATGACTGAGTCAAGTTTTATGTACTTGATCGATATAAAATTCATTTAAAGATTGAAGACTTCATTAGTTTTTGGTATTTGATTTCTTTTCTTAGTCTTTCTAAGTTAGTCTATTCATTTAAGCCAAAACATGAATGATTGTTGACTTTGTATTGATTGTTTTAGACTTAGGACTTCTATGTTGTTGTGTCCTATCTGTAAAATATTTTTAACATTTTGAAAACTTTTATCTCATTCACTTTTGATGAATTTTGAACTTAATTTCTAAATTCTAAGACATGCAATTGATTACATTAGAACATGCAATCTAGTACAATTGATTGAATTAGAATTATATTTATCTCTCGACTTGAAACAATCGATTACATGTTTGATGCAATCGATTACAATATGTATTTTTCAATATTAGAATTCCCTTTGACTCGATTTGATCAATTACATGCTTGATGCAATCGATTACAATTGATAATAGTAAGAAAGATTTATCTTTTGAGATACGAGATAATCGATTACATCTTGAGACAATCGATTATTATTGTTATAACGGTCATCTTAAAGATATCTGATCTGATTTGTTTTATATCTTTCAACATATATTTTTGACACAATCTTAAATTCATTTTCAAGATAAGATTTCTATCTTTTAGAACATTATAAGAGAATCCTTTTGAGAATGTTTTTTTAGCATCAATCATGAAATACACAAATATACACTAGAAGAGCGGGGGGTGAATAGTGGGTTAGATAAAACTATATAAAGATTTCTGCAACAAATAAGATTTGAAATGTTGTATGTTGAGATACGAAGGTTTGGAAATATTATAATATATCTCTTCAAGACAATGCTTTGAAAACCATTCTAAGATGCACAGAGTGCAAAGATGAATATTTATAAACAAAAGATAACAAGAATAAAACACTTGTTTTTATACTGGTTTACTCAATCTTGAGCTACGACCAGTTCTCCTTTAACAATTGTTAAAGGGTTCCACTATAATCAACATAATTACAAAACAAGTATTCTAAACTGCCACTTCTGGTTTACAAGTATTCTCTATGCCACTATTGGCTTACAAGTATTCTCTATGTCACTACTGGCTATAAGTATTTTAAAACCACTTCTAGTTACAATATAAATCTCCCCCTGAGATTATACATCCCAAGTATTGTTTAATCACTAAGCCACTCTTGGCTTTCTATTCAAATGATTGAATAAGATTCAAATAACTCTTAGTGAGAGGATATACAAATTGGTTGAATCTCTGTGAGCTTAGAAGATGGTGTTTCTTTTTCTCTCAGCTCTTTTTCTCACTTAGGGTTTTGCAAGCTTTCTCGTTGATTGCTTTTTCGACTTGTTTTTTTTTCTCTTGTTCAACAACTTGTTTTTCGTCAGTATCGTCTTTTCATGGAAGCATCTATTTATAGTAGAGCTTCATGGATTTAAGCGTTGAAGCATTTTGATTCGTTGTCTAATAGTTGAGTGTTGAAGTTACTTTTGCTTGACCAAGTTAGAGAAGAGCATGCTCCTGTCTTTTCAAAAATATGCTTTAGCTTTTCGTAGGTGTGCTTTTTCTGAGCAAAGTGGTCTTCTAGATGTACCTACTTTAACTTCACCATTCATGAGACAAGAAAATAGATATACGAGGAATATATGTAAAGTTGTTTACTAAGATCTTCCTCTCTTTCTATTTTAGACACAATGTTCTTAAAGTCAAGATATAAATGATTAAGCTTGTGTCGTCTTGTGCTAACGTGGTACCATAGATGAGAAGACTGTGTTTGTTTGTTAGGACCAAACACTATCCGCTATGCATGGGATTACTTCACCGTCTAGCACAAGATGATTTGATCGTCCATGCCTTAGGGAAATTTTCCTTCCACTTGGAAATATGTTCTGTCTATTCGACATAACTCTTATCCATTTGGTCATGAAGTGACCTCGTTGTCTGTTTAAAAGCACTTTGGATGCTTGATTTATTATGAAAATGTTTTGAGATAGTTAATCAATATAGTGAGAATGTAGAGATAATATCATTTGTGTATGATAATTTTAGGTTCCTTGAAATTTCTCAATTTCAAATCATTAGTTTGATCAAATATTATCACATTTGTTATCATCAAAATCAATCAAAAGATTAGGGGCCATACATCATCCAATGTTTGGTTCTAACAATATCCCCCTTTTTGATGATGACAACATATGTTATAATTTTGATAAACAGGGATAAAAAATCATACAGTTTCAATAATTAGAGTATGTATGTCATGTCATAATATGTATGAGTAGTTATTAACATGAAAACTCCCCCTGAGTTAATCATGCATATGAAAATGACAGTTTATATATGACATAATAAGAGTGGAATGTGAAAAAATTAGAGAAACCATTAACTGATATTATTGAAAAAATTAAGCAATGTAATAGTGTTGTGTGTCCAAAATCTATAAACATTCTCCCCTTTTGGAATTAGCAAAAATAAAAGAAGAGAACAAAGGAATGGATGCAGGCCATCATAGTCATGAGGGTGGAGTATTGGGTGGCTTTAGTTGGGAGACTTTGGCGTCTGATGAGGCATTAGTAGGGGTTAAGGGCTAAGCGTCTGGTTGTTGTGGTGGCAGAGGTGGTGCCATTAGAGCAGCATGTTGTTGACGAGCAAGAAGTAGAGTCTGGAGAGAGAGGTTGAATGCTTCAGTTACCTTCTCTATGGTCTCAACATTCTGTAGATTCATCTCCCTTATCAGATTAGCATAGAGGTCTTCATGAAGAGCAGGCATAAAGCTCACCAGTTGGTCTTGAGACACTGGGTGAGAGCCTGAGTCACTACCACTTGCTGCATTGATGGGTTCAGCAAAGAGTAGAGTGCTTGATCGTGTAAGTGTAGGCACCAGGTCTTGATAGTCTTGTTGGGATTCTGTTGTCTGTTCAAGTAATGCATAAGCATAAATAGTAGAAGCTTCCTCCATAACAACTTCAACATCTACTATGCCAACTATTTCCTGAGCTAACTCAACATCTCTAACTTCAATGATTGCTTCCTTCAGAGCTTGATCCCTTAGCCGTGCTTCTTCTTCCAATCTTGTAACCTCAGCTGCTGATGGACTATTTTGGCAAGCGTACCAAATATCGCACAAGTAGTTTAAAAGGGAAGATCCCAGTATCGAATCCACAGGGAATTGTCGTATTTGACTATCAGTAAAGTAATCAATTCCTAAACATTAGTTTGGTTTTTATAGTTGGTTGTTCTTGAAACATCAATAATAACAGAAATTTAACTAAACACTACAGTTAACACTAACTATAAACAATAAAAACAACAATGTTGATTCAGGACTATGATCAAACAGTTGGCGTGCTTGAGTTTTAGAATGAAATAATGGATATGTTGAGGATTTGGTTCAACCGGTTTGCTTCCCATGTAAACATATAAGATATATTCTCCATTCACATTAATAGTTCAGATTAACTTCGATCTAAAAGTGCTCAAAACGTGATATCTCATCAAATCAAGCCTAAACTGCTCAACCTCACTTCCGATGTCTCGATAAGTTTAGTTGAGTGGTTTGATGAAGCTTAGAGATCTTTGCGAAGCTAATGGAGTCTATCCTATGTCTAGAAATACACTCCATTAGAGTTCAAACTCAGTTCCAAGTTCAACAGCATCTGTCAATGGCATGTAAACTCTAAAACATGCATATATAATTGATCCAATCATATAACAAGAATAAAGATAGAGAAATGAACATTAAATTGAATATTTCAATGAATAGATATGAAGAAAAGCGTTTACATGGTTAGCACCTAGTTCCAAGTCCTCAACACTAATAGATTAGCCTCTCATTGTCATGAGAAGCTTTGAAAAGGTTACAAAATGGAAGAAAGAGAACAGAGGAAACAGGGGAAAAACAGAGGAAACGGCTCCAACCATCCACCAAGTCTAAATGCTTCAAAATTATTACAAGTGCAACTTATATAGTTGAAGTCTCGCTTAGGACAACCTTCCACTAAGTGCAGGACACTACATAATGCATCTCGAGAATAGGTGTTCCGCTAAGCGCAATCTTCCGCTAAGCACATATTTAGTTCGAAAGCAACTTCCGCTAAGCATGATGTCTCGCTAGGCGAGTCTTCAGTTTGAATGAAAATGTCGCTTAGCACAATATGGCGCTCAGCGCGTAATAGGCCGCCTAGCTTGCGTAGCTTGATGTTGCGCTCAGCGAGTGAAGCGCTGAGCGAGATGTTTCGCTTAGCGAGATCTGTCTTCTTCTTGTATTCTCCCTTTACTATTGAATCTAGGCCTACACACATAAATTAGAGTATATTTCTCACAAAATAACTTCCTAGGGTTAGAATTATCAAACTATACAAATCTATTTTAAATGATTTCAAACTAAGCTAAAAATCCTGAGAGCATTGGATAATCACTACAAAATATGATGCAATATTTACGTATATAAAGCGATTATCAATGACAATAGCTTTGCACCCTTCTTCTTCTTGGTCTGCTTCTTCTGACCTTCAGCATCTTCATCAGAAGGTTAAGGGAGCCTTGCAGGTGATCCCTTTGAGATTTCAAATCCCATGTTTAACTGGAGTAGACTGGAGGATGTCAACATCCTCTAATAGACGAATGGACCTTCTACGTGACATAGTCCAATTCATTTGGTCTTCCTGATTGAAGTTCTCTGTACAGTCTGTTGTAGCAATGAGCATTCCAGAGAATCTTGTTAATCAGGGCTGTGTAGTAGGTGGCCACAGATGTAGATAGGTACTGAATGTGGCTGATCATGTTGTAGAAGAGGGTGTAAGGGAGGTTGAAAGGAATCCCTCTGATGATGTGATAGAGGATGAATCTGTGGAGGACAGACACATGATCCCTAGACCCAATCTTGTGCAAGATGGTCTTGTTGATGATGTTCAACATCATCTTGGACAAAGGAGGGAAGGAGGCTAGATGAAGCTTTTTATTGGTTCTTGCCACTTCATAGTTAGGTCCAAGAATGAACCTTTCTACTGTTCCTCCAACCAAGTTGGAGTCTCATTCCTTAGTAAAATAGTTAGAATGCAACTCGCACCTTATAGCTTGAGCAATGGATGTGGGGGATATAGAAACATCACACCCATACACTTTGCTAACTATCTCATTCCCCTTGATGGTGGCATTCGTCTAGAACTCTCTTATCAGTCCAAGAGCTATCTTTTGGTGATCATTGAAGAAACCCCGAATACCAGCAAACTCAAAATACCTTGAGACGTTGAGGCCGCATTCTTTAAGGTAGGGAATGTCAATGAAATACTCCATGTGGATGTTCCCAGTGTAGGAACCCCGTGGCTTGATGAGGTTGTTCTCCACATCGTTGAGGTTTCTTTCTCTTTTGACCTCTAGATCAATGTTTGAGGCCAAGTTGTTGGTGTCCTTCGTTGACTCAGGCATTGGTTCCTCAAGGTGCTCATTAGAAGCTCGAAAGGTTGCGGGTGAAGGTTGTTGCTGTGAAGAGGATCCCTTGGTTGGGTTGCCTTAGGCCATGGTGAGAGGTGAGTGTTTAGGGTTTCTTGGAGTTCTTGGTTGTAGAGAAGGCTTGGAGAGAGAGAGAGAGTTTCTAAAGCTTTGGGAATACGTTTTGGCAATGGTAGGCTTGAATAGGTAATGAATGTGCATTAAATATGATGGTACGATTTAAGAATGATTGAAATGACACATTAATGAAATATTGAATGTGCATTTTGGGCTTCAATGACTTAGAACCCAATAAATGCTTAAGTTAAAAAAAACTTTTTAAAATTCCACATGGTCTGGCTCATATTTTGAGTGCGAAACACGTGGCATGCACATGCCCCACTTAAGTAAAACGCCAGACGGTCTGTCCTTAGTTTTACTAGTGGACAGTAGACAGTCATAAAACATTAAGTCACACAGACCATCCCAATCTTTTCTCTCAAAAAGATCAGCCTGTCTTCAGTAAGGGGTTTTGTAAAAATTTCAGCAAGCTGATCGTTTGTCTTGACAAATTCCAAATTAATGGTCCCCTTCTGAACATGGTCTCTTATGAAATGAGGTTTTATTTCTATATGCTTGGCTCTAGAGTGCATGGTTGGATTTTTCAAAAGAGATATAGTAGCAGTATTATCACAAAAGATAGGAATGTTACTCTCAAATATGTTGTAGTCTTCAAGTTGATTCTTGCTCTACAAAATCTGAGAGTAGCAACTTGCAGCTGAGATGTATTCTGCTTCTGTTGCTGATAATGCTATTGTTTCTTGCTTTTTGTTGAGCCATGCACCATGTTGCCTCCAATAAAGTGGCAACCTCCACTGGTGTTTTTTCTTTCAATTCTATCTCCAGCATAGTCAGCATCACAATAGCTTGCTAGCTTATACTCTTTCTACTTTTTAAACCAAGGACCGAGACTAGGTGTTCCAAGTAGACAAATGTACTTCCCTTGGATTAAACTGAAATCTGGAGTAGAGGCAGATGTTGAACATTATGTCTGGTCTGGATGCAGTCAAGTAGAGTAGAGACCTAATCATTCCTTTGAATTGAGTGACATCTACTTTCTTTGAATCTTTATCAAGTCCAAGTGATGTTGTTGGATGCATTGGTGTTTTCATGGTTTTAGCATCATCCATCTTGAATTTCTTCAAGAGTTCTTTCACATACTTGGTCTAATGTATGAAGATCCCTTTGTTGGTTTGCTTGATCTGCAATCCTAGGAAGAATTTTAGTTCTCCCATCATGCTCATTTCGAACTTAGTCTGCATCAATTTTGAGAATTTCGCACAGAGTTTTTCATTAGTAGTACCAAAGATAATATCATCTACATAAATTTGGACAATAATGAAATCAAAGGAGTAGTTTTTGCAGAACAGTGTAGTATCTATCTTTCTTCTTGTAAAACTATGTTCAATAAAAAATGAACTAAGTTTTTCATACCACACTCTAGGAGCTTGTTTAAGACCATACAAACCTTTATTTAATTTAAATACATGGTTTGGAAGGATAGTACTCTAAAACCCAAGGGGTTGTTCTACATAAACTTCTTCTTTGATTACACCATTGAGGAATGCACATTTTACATCCATTTGATAGAGTCTCATATTCCTATGAGCAGCAAATGAAAGTAAAATCCTAATTGTCTCAAGTCTAGCTACTGGAACGTATGTCTTTGTATAATCAATACCTTCTTGTTGTGTAACCTTTGGCCACTCGTCTAGCTTGTTTCTGAAGACCCACTTAGCACCATGATAGAGTGTATTTTAGCATAGTCTAGAGTTTCATTTAGCATAGTCTAGACATGTTTTATACCTCATTTTGACCATTTTAGTTGAGTTCTGTGAGATTGGGTCATTTTGGGTCCAAGTGTCGAAAATTGCTATTTGTCACGTTTTATTGATGCTTTTGACACTATCTCTTGTGCAGCCCATAATGTTTGACAAAGGTCTCCGATTTTGATGATTCTTGTCTTTTTTTGAAAGCTAAGGAGGATATCTACAATTTCGTGTCTCACAAGGATTGGCTAATTCTGATGTTTCAAGGGTAAAATTTGGGATTCAATGTTACTATCCTGCACTTGTAATAATTTCGCGTTTTAGTTTGTAACTAGGGACCATTTGGTAATTGTAATTAGTCAAGGTAGCTTTTATTTAGTGGGTTCAGACCTTGTGGGGGGGACCACGGTTTTGGCCTTTTGTTTTTAGCTTTTCCCCTTTTGCAAGATAACAATTACACTACACAACACTACTACATGGAATAAAAAATCTCACCTTTGCTCTCTTCTCTCTCTTCTCTTTTCTCTTCTCTTCTTTTCCCTTTCTCCATCATCAATTTTGTGCAGACCCTTGCAGCCACCATGAAGATCTTCATGGAGGGCTAAATCCCCTTTGCAACCCAAGAATCATGTGCTTGTGGGTAAATATGAGTTCCTCTATTCTCAATTTTTAATTTTGCTCATGAAAACCCTTTCTCCCTTTTTCTAATTCTCAATTTCCTTGTTTAATGTATGATAATGATTAGATTAGGGAATTAAAATTTGAATTTGGGTCAATTACAATCGATTGATTGTGATTTAATACGATATGTGCTTGAATTTGGGAAAACTAGGAATGTGATAGTAATCCGGATTTTTCTGAATGAACGTAAGGTGATTGCCTTAAATTTCGATTGTAGGGAATTTTATGAGTATGAATTTGACTTATCCTTGTTGGAAATATGATTATTTCTCCATAAGCATAGATTCTTGAGTTGTATCTCTTTGATTCTGTTTACATGAATATTTCAATGAATAGATATGAAGAATAGCGTTTACATGATCAACACCTAGTTCCAAGTCCTCAACACTAATAGATTAGCCTCTCATTGTCATGAGAAGCCTTGAAAAGGTTACAAAAGGGGATGAAGAGAACAGAGGAAAACAGAGAAAATAGAGGAAGCAGCTCAACCAAATCCACCAAAGTCTGAATGCTTCAAAATTCTTCAAGTGCATCTTATATAGTCAAAGCCTCACTTAGCACAAACTTCCGCTAAGCACAAAACACTGCATAATGCATCTCAGAACAGGTGTTCCACTAAGCGCAATCTTCCGCTCAGCGCATATTCAGTTCGAAAGCAACTTCTGCTAAGCTCGATGTCCCGCTAAGCGAGTCTTCTGTTCGAATGAAAATTGCGCTCAGCGCGTCATAGACCGCCTAGCTCGCGTAGCTTGATGTTGCGCTCAGCGAGTGAAGCGCTGAGCGAGATGGGTTGCTTAGCGAGATTTGCCTTCTTCTTGTATTCTCCCTTTACTTTGAATCTAGGCCTGCACACATAAATTAGAGTATATTTCTCACAAAATAACTTCCTAGGGTTAGAATTATCAAACTATACAAATCTATATTAAATGATTTCAAACTAAGCTAAAATTCCTGAGAAAGTTGGATAATCACTACAAAATCTGATGCAATATTTACGTATATAAAGCGATTATCAAGCTGCTTTAACTAGTTCTTGAGCAGCCTGCGTAGCACGTAGTTCCTCATGATATGCTTCGAACACTTGTCTTGCATGAGCTTCATCACTAGGAGTTGGTGCAACAATGACAATTGGGATTGCCACTATGTTTATGATATTGCAGAAGTTGCAGGGTGTTGTTTAGCCTTCACCAACAATTTTTGTCTCTTCTTTTTCATCTTGGGTTAGTGAGGAAGAGCCTGTTGATTGTTGCAAGGAGGCCATGTGATCTTGCCAATAGGAATGAGCAGTTTGCTTAGTGCACTAACGTTGATTCCATTGCAGAGGTTGAGCTAATCTCTCAAACATCACAAGGGCCTTGAGAGGCAGGTGTGGTCTGCTGATCATTTTACCTTTCAGCTTGTTCGGATTGACCAGAGGCAACCTTGGAGCGATGTGGTTTGGAGCCACAAGTAGTTCAGTCTTCTCTCAGATGTGCTAGTTAGGTGGATAGAATTGTCGAGGTGCTTGATGTTGGTACTTCAACAGCCCAAGAACTTTGAAGTCTTCAATAGACGGAATATAGCATGGGTCTACTAGAAGGAGGGTGCGTAGACACAGACGCAATAGCCGGATTAACACCAGTGGTTTGGCAAGCTGAAGAAGATCCTTGCCTCCCTTCTTGTTGACTTTATCAACAAGCTTCTTCTTGACTGAGAGGGCTAGAGGGCTAGAGGACTCATTTTCATATCTTTCTGACCCAATTATATCTTACTAACCCCAAATCCTATATTTGATTGAGTAAGCTTTTTCCCTCATATCTTATCTTATACAATAAATTCTTTCCATATCCAAATCTTATATTTGTTTCTAAGATATGATTCTAAAATTCCTAAACACTATAAAGAGAACCCTTTGGGTTTGCATTCAACATCAACTCAATTACAGAGAATTCATTATATTCTTTACTTGCTGTATCTCTCATAGTTGAAATTCTATTGAGCTTTGTATTGTATAAAATCTCTTTATAGAAAAATCTTTTCTTCAGCTACATTTTCACATTAAGGTTCCTTTCTCCTAAGTTTTTTCTAGCTACACTTGCACATCTAGGTGCTTTCTTTCTAAGCCTTCTTCTAGCTAAATTTGCACAATCTAGGTGCTTTCATTCCTTAAATCTCTTTTCATTACTTTGTTACTTTTGGCACTTTAGGATAGGATTTCCTAAGTGCTTGGTATTTTAGGATAGGGTTTCCTAAATACTTGTTTTCTAGGATATGGTTTCCTAGAGTAAGTGCTTAAGTGGTGATAGGGTTTCACACTCTTGCATAGATTCTTGTTCGGGTTGTGAACAATGTTAGAACCAAGACATTGGATGATGTCTGGCCCCTAATCTTTTGATTGGTTTTGATGATAACAAATGTGATAGTATTTGATCAACTAATGGTTTGAAATTGAGTAATTTCAGGGAACCAAATTCATCACAGACAATGGTATAATCTCTACTATCTCACTCTATTATATTGAATGTCTAAAAACATTTTTCATAATAAAACAAGCATCCAAAGTGCTTATTAATTAGATGATGCAATGATGCAACAGACCATGAAGAGGTCTTAGGAAAGACTAAGGAAAGTCTCAGACTAGACCATACAGTAGTCTCAGAACAGACTATGCAAAGTCTCAGACTAGACCATGCAGTAGTCTCGGAACAGACTATGCGAAGTCTCGGACCAGACTATGCAATAGTTGGACTAGACCATGCCCAATCAGGCCAGACCATGTCCTTGTCTAACCAGACCATGAGTTGTTCTATGCTCAACATACCATGCATTTAATTATTATAAATTGACTTTATGAATGCACTGTCTAATAACAGAAAGAGAGGTAGATACTCACAGAACCTTTTCATATATATCTCGTATGTCTGTTACATGTCTCGTGAAGTGTGAAGTCTAGTAGGTACGACAAAAAGGCTAAACGGCTTTGAGAAGCACACCTACATCTAAAGTAGAGTTGTGACAAGACAAGAACCTACTCTTATCAAATCAAGCTCAAGCCAAAGCAACTTCCACACTTAACTATGAGGCAACAGAACCTTTCTTCTCCAACATTCAAATCCATGAAGCTCTACTATAAATAGATGCTTCCATGAAACGAGAAGACTAAAGAACAAATCTAAAGCCTACAACAAGCAGAACGTGCAAGTGAACACAAGTCAAAAAGAAAAAAACCCTAGTGAGAAAAGAGAGCTAAGAGAAAAGAGAACTTCATCTTCTACAAAGCTCACAAAGATTCAAATCATATTCATAATCCTCTCTTTGAGAGTTACTTGAATCTTATTCATTATTGAATAGAAAGCCAGGAGTGGCTTAGAGATCAAAGAATACTTGGGTAGTAGCCAATAGTGGCATAGAGAATACTTGTAGTCAGAAGTGGTAGTGAAGAATACTTGTTTTGTAATCTATTGATTATAGTAGAATCCTTTAACAATTGTTAAAGGAGAACTGAACGTAGCTCAGGTTGAGTGAACTAGTATAAAAACAAACATTCTACTTTTGCTATCTCGTGCTTACACTTGTTCATCTATCACACTGTGCACTTTCGAAAAAGGGTTTTAAAAGCTTTGTCTTCAAAGATATATTATCTTGTTTAAATCTTCGTATATCTACAAAGACAACTTGTGAACTTATATTTGTTGCAAAAGGTTTTATTAACCCACTATTCAACCCCTCCTTCTAGTGTGTTCTTGTGTATTTCAGTTGGTATTAGAGCTTGGTCTTTGATAACTATCTTCAAAGATACAGAGCTAAAGATCCTACACAAGAATGGAGAGGGGAAGTCAATCCATTCACAAGCCTCCAATTTTCAAAGGAGAAAATTTTGGCTACTGGAAACAAAGAATGGAAACATTCTTTGAGTCTTGCCATATAGACATGCTGGATGTCATAGAAAATGGAAACTATATTCTAGTTGATGAAAATCACAACGAGATTGCAAGAGATCGTTGGATTGATGAATAGAAGCAAAGATTCCTTCTTAACTCCAGAGCAAGGAACTCTATCCATGCATGCATCTAAAAAATTGAGCACAAAAAGACTAGTCAGTTCAAATCAGCCAAAGAAATATGGAACACATTCATAATAACTTATGAAAGGTCCACCTAGGTAAAAAGAAACAAAGTAAGTGTCCCAACCAGACAATACAAACTTTTTACTATGGAAGAAGATGAAAATATTGCTGCTATGATGTCCAGATTTCAAACTATTTTAAACAAGCTCCGAAACCTTGGTAAAAGTTTCGAGAACTTCGAACGTATTGACAAAGTTCTTTGTAGCTTGCGCAAACAATGGAGACCTCAGGTCACAACCATTAGAGCTTTGAAGAACCTAGACTATCTACCTCTAGAAGAACTCGTGGGCATACTGACTCTACACGAGCAAGAGCTACAAGGAGATACCCAAATGAGGAAAGGAAAATCTCTGGCTTTGAAGGCTCAAAAGCCCAAGCAGACTACACCTAAGGAACCATCATCCTCCAAGAGCCAAAAGTCCAGACCATCTAAAGGACGGACCTCTAGAGCTTTAAAGGCCGAGGAGTTAGAAGAGGAGACCACATCCTCAAGTGAAGAAGACTCAGGAGAAGATGATGAGCTATCATTTATCTCTAGCAAAATTCACAAGACGTGGAGGAAGAAAGGAGGATCAAGGTAGAAGAACTTCAACAAGAAGTTCCCAGCAGACCATGAAAGAAAAGAGAAGAACCCTGTCGTTTGCTATGAATGCAAGAAGCCAAGAGATTTTAAATCTAAATGTCCAAAGCTTAGCAAGCGAAATGAAAGAGTCAAGAAAAGATTTCCCAAAAAGAAAGACTTGATGTTCACATGGGAAGATCTGGAAGACTCAACAAACGAGGAAGGATTAGAAGCATCAGATGAAGAGGCCAATCTCTTTCTGATGGCAGATACAAGTTCTTCATTGTTTGCATCTGGTGAAGAAGATGCACTAGATAGTAAGCAAGGTCTGATGATAGACAACAACACCTCAACGGTTGTGTCTGAAGCTTCAAATGAAGAAGAAACTGAGGTAGATCTTAATGACCTTTCTTCTCTTCAAGAAGCCTATCAAGATATTCTTTCAAATTCATCTACTATTTCAAAGGCCTATCTATATATGAAAAAGAAATTAATTTTTTTTTTCAAAAGAACATGAAGAACTTGTGTCTTCATTCATTGAGTTGTTTGACAAATGTACCACATTAGTCACAGCTAGTAATGCTCTTACTGAAGATTTTCAAAAGCTAACCATAGAACACCAATGCTTAGTTAAAAGCAAAAGTGAACTTTCGGTAGAAAAAGAGCAACATAGAAGGCAATTGAATGAATTGATTAAAGAAATTGATGAAATCAACAAGGTGAGAACCTTGACTAAAGATGAAGCTAAAATTGCTCAAATACGCAAAGAAGCATCATCTCTCAAGAGTACTCTAAGCAAATTTGTTAGTGGGACTGAAAATTTAAAGAAAATAATTTCATACAACAAACACCCAAATGACAAATCTAGCCTTGGATTCTCAAGCAAGAAAGATGGATCTAAGGTTAAGGCCTCTTCTAGTAAGACTCAATCAGGGCTTGGACATATGAAGTCCAAAAGCAAGAAATTGCCTACAAGAGGTAAACATCTGCCTCTAAGACTAACCCAAAAGGACCTAGAAGAATTTGGGTACCTAAGAGCAAAATAATTCCTGTTGCAGATGTCCTTGATGGCATGAAAGAAACACCAATCATGGTACTTGGACAATGGTTGCTCACATCACATGACGGGCGCAAGGTCTTAGTTCTTAAGCCTAACACCCATGCATAGTGGTACAGTAAATTTTAGAGAAAATTAGAAAAGGAAGATAAGGGGTACTGGTAAGGTAGGTATTCCTCCCAGTCTCTCTCTATAGAGAATGTTTTACTTGTTGATGGACTAAAACACAATCTACTAAGCATAAGTCAATTTTGCGACAGTGGATATGATATTTCCTTCAACAAAGAATCATGCATAGTTAAAGACTCTGTTGGTTCACATCTCTTCTTTACAAAGAGACAGGACAATCTTTATAAGATCAATCTTGGTGAACTAAAAGATCAAAATGTATCATGCTTAATGTTAGTCAAAAGAAAGTCACTGGTTATGGCATAAGAAGCTTGGCCATGCAAGTTTGAGATTAATCTCAAAACTACAGAGATACAGCCTCGTAAGAGGATTGCCAACTATGTCATATAAATATGACTTACTTTGTGAGGCATGTCAAAAAGGGAAACAAGTGAAAACCTCTTTTAAAAGTAAAAATATTGTTTCCATTTCCAGACCATTAGACTTGTTACATATTGATTTATTTGGTCAAACCAAGACAGCCTCTCTAAGAGGGAAAAGATATGGACTAGTGATAGTTGATGACCATTCTAGATGGACATGGGTACTATTCCTCACCCACAAGGACGAGGCTTTTAAGGCTTTCTATATATTCTATAAACTCATTCAAAATGAAAAAAAGGTGTATGTATAGCTTTTATCAGAAGTGATCATGGAGGAGAGTTCGAAAACAAAAGTTTTCAAAGGTTTAGTGAAGAAAATGAAATTCTTCACAACTTCTCAACACCTAGAACACAACAGCAAAATGGTGTTGTTGAGAGGAAGAACAAGTCATTTCAAGAAATTGCTATAACCATGTTGAATGATAACTCAACTCTTAAAGACTTCTGGGCAGAAGCTATAAATACTTCTTGTTATTTACAAAATAGAATTTACATAAGGCCTATCCTCAAAAAGACTCCATATGAATTGTGAAGAGGAAGGAAACCCAACATTCCTATCTTCTGTGATAATACTGTTGCTATATTTCTTTTGAAAAATCCAACCATGCATTCTAGAGCCAAGCATATAGAGATTAAGCATCATTTCATAAGAGACCATGTTTAGAAGGGAACCATTAATTTGGAATATGTTAAAATAGAAGATTAGCTTGCTGATATATTTATAAAACCCCTTATTGAAGACAAACTGATCTTTTTAAGAGAAAAGATTGGGATGGTCTATGTGGATTAATGCTTTCTCACTATCTGCTGTTTACTAGTAAACTAAGGACCTATCATCTGGTGTGTTACTTAGGTGGGGCATGTGCATGTCACATGGTTCGTGCTCAAAATATGAGTAGACCATGTGGGTATTTGAAAGGTTTTTGTAACTGAAGCATTTATTGGGTTCTGAGTCATAAAAGCCCAAAACGCACATTTATTACTCTTTAATGTGTTTTTTCAAACATTCCTTAACCGTTCGAATTTTATTTAAAGCCCACTTATTGCTTTTGAATGGTCACTGTTTCTAAAACTTCCTTTACAAGCTTTCATTCCCAAAACCTCTCTTCTCTCTCTTTGCCTTCTCTGAAACAAAACCCTCACAGAAACCCTAAACCCTAAACACTCACCAAACACCATGGCCAAAGGTAACTCATCCAAAGCTTCATCCTCTCTACTACTACCTTCATCCTCTCAAGCTTCTGATGAGCACTTCGAGGAACCTTAACCAGCTTCATTAACGGACTCCACAAGTTCTGAAATCAGGGAGATGGATCTAAAAATCAGAAAGGAGAAGGACCTCGACCTCGTTGAACTAATCATCATCAAGCCACGAGGATCCTACACTGGGAACATCCACGTGGAGTACTTCGTAGACGTAAACTACCTTGAGGAACGAGGACTCAACATCTCCAAGTTCCTTAAGTTCTCTGGCATAAGGGGCTACTTCAATGATAGGCAGAAGATAGCACCTAATCTGATAAGGGAGTTTTAGGAGAATGTCACTATGAAGGGAAACGAGATGGTTAGTAGCGTCTATGGCTACGACGTCACAATGTCACCAACAACAATAGTGCAAGCTATAGGGCACGAACTCCACCACAACTACTTCACGAAGAGATGGGACTCTAGACTATCAGCTAGGACATTTAAAAGGGTCATTCTAGGGCCCAACTACATAGTGGAGTGCAACAAGAAGAGACTCCATCTGGCCAAGTTCACATCTTTGGCTAACTTGTTGTTGAACATCTTGAACAAGACCATCCTGCACAAGATAAGGTCTCGAGATCATGTATCTGCCCTTCACCGCTTCATCCTCTACAAAATTATCAAGGGCATTCCTTTTAACTTGTTTCACACTCTCTTCTACAACATGGTGAGCCACATCCAATCACTGTCAACATCTGTGGCAACCTACTACATGGCCTTGATTAACAAGATATTGTGGAACTTCAAATGCTACAACCTTTTGTACCACAATATTTAGTCAGGATGCATGGAGGAGATGAACTACGTAAATGAGGAAGGTCCATTCGTCTACTAGAGGTAGCTGACTTCAGCCAGCCTGTTGAAGTTGAATTTGGGTTTTGGAATAAAGAAGGGGCAATCTACTAGATTCAAGCCACCTTCAGAGTCTGCTGATGGGGAGCAGACTCAACAACCCCAAAAAAAGAAGACTCCCAAGTCTCTCCTTATTTTTGATGAAGAAGCTGTGGTCAGACCATTGGCCAACAAAATGAAGAGTTTTGCTATTGTGGACCAGCAGATCGTCCGGACAACACGCAAGGCAGCATAGTCTGTTGAAACCCCCTACCAAACAACAAAGGCAGACTAGACAATGGGCTCCTACTAGACCACAAGCCCCATAGTCCAAGGCATAGACTCAACAAAAAGGCAAGGGAGTTGCTAGACAGTTTGCTGCCCCCATTGCCAAGATTGACAAGGTATTTGTGATAGTTGCTGAAGATGAAGAGGAGGAAGAGTTTGAGGGATTGGTCTTCAAGAGGCCATCCAGACAACAAGCTGCCAAGGAACCAACTGATAACCTGTAGCTTGTCCGACCACCCAACACCATAGCCAAGAAGCTTGCTGTGAAGAGGAAGGTGCTGTTGAAAGGCAACATGCCTAGATTGGCATTCAATCCTTCTTTCATCAATCCAGGTATCCCTCCATCTACCTTCTCTCTCCCAACTCACCCTTGTTCCACTACTCATAAACATCTAAGGAAGAATATTCCACAAACAACCCCCTCTCTAACCCAAACAGAAGCCACAACAGACCCATTGTTTGTTGAACCTCTATCATCTATGTCACCTACACAAACAATAGTTGACCAAATAGAGGCTGCACAGTCTGATGCTCATGCACAGACTGAGCAAGAACCATTGTCTGAACCTATTATTCAGATAGAAGAGCACCTAGAGTCTGCCCCCACTAGGCAGACTATAATCCCACAAGATGAACCTACTATTTAGTTTGCAGTACAGTCTATACCCACCACACAAACTGTTCTAACCACAACCATTTCCCCACAAACTCTTCTTGATATCACCATTCCCCCATACCAATCCCCATCACCTGTCACCATACCAATGATGACAGATTCAATGGTTACCTATTCATACACTAAATTTGTTGAGATATCATCTAGTTTTGAAGTTGAGGAGCAGACAACCACTACCACTCCTGAAGTGTCTACTACTCCCTCTTGGGATAACAAGCCTTATATCCCAGGCGAACCTAATGAGCATTTGAGCTTCAAGCGGTACACTCCTCCACCATCTCCTCATCGCGGCTCATGGCATCAGAAGATGATGCAAAGGTTCTCTCTAGTGTACATAGGAGAGAACTCTAAGTCTATTTCCTATAAAGAGGAAACAAGTCAAAGGCAGGACGATGCTGAATGCAACAAGGTGAACCCTGTCACTAAGTGGGTTGCTACTCCCACCCCTGTAGATTGACCAAAGGATCATTCCCTTATAGAGGCCTCTACGAGATACAAGTGAAATACGCAAGAACACACTAGAAAGGGGGGGTTGAATAGTGTATTATTAAAACTTTTCACAAACAATATAAGTTCACAAGTTGTCTTTGGGATATACATGGCTTTAAACAAGCTAATATATCCTTTCAAGACAAAGCTTAGAAACCTTTTCAAAAGTGCACTGTGTGCAAGAGGAATAGCTGTAAACACAAGATAACAAAAGTAGAATGCTTGTTTTATGTTGGTTCACTCAAATTGAGCTACGTCCAGTTCTCCTTTAACAATTATTAAAGGGTTCCACTATAATCAATTGATTACAGAACAAGTATTCTTCACTGCCACTTCTGGCTACAAGTATTCTCTATGCCACTATTGGCAACTAGTATTCTAGACCATTACTAGTCACAAGTATGAATCTCCCCTTGAGATTATACTTCCCAAGTATTCTTTGATCACTAAGCCACTCTTGGCTTTCTATAAAAATATGAATAAGATTCAAATAACTCTCAAAGAGAGGATACGAAGTAAGTTTGAATCTCTATGAGCTTTGTAGAAGATGAAGTATTCTTTTCTCTTAGCTCTCTTTCTCTCATAGGGTATTTGCTTTTCTTTCTTAACTTTTGCTTTCTCTTGATTAGTTGTTTGTTCATATTAGATTTATTAATCTTCTCGTTGCATGGAGGCATCTATATATAGTAGAACTTCATGGATTTGAACATTGGAGAAGAAAGGTTTTCGTTGTCTCACAATAGAGTGCTGCAGTTGCTTTAGCTTGAGCTTGATTTGATAGGAGCAGGTTCCTATCTTGTCACAACTTGCTTTTAGCTTTAGGTGTACTTCTTAAAGCTGATTAGCCTTTTTGCTGTACCTACAAGACTTCACACTTTTTGAGACATGCAAGTAGTCATACGAGGAATAGAAGAAAGTAATTTAGAGAGTATCTTCCTTTCTTTCTGTATCAGACAGTGCGTTCTTAAAGTCAAGGTGATAATTAATTACATAGTCCTCAATACGTGAATCAACGCAGGTCTAGTCCAACACAGAAATGGTCTGGTCTAACATAGACATAGTCTGATCTGACTGTGCATGATCTGGTCCAACTATCACATAGTTTGGTCCTAGTTCCATGCATGGTCTGGCCTAGTACTTATGCATGGTCTATTCTAAGACCTCACATAGTCTGTTTCGAGACTATTGCATGATCTAGTCCAAGACTTTGCGTAGTCTATTCCAAGACTAATGCATTGTTTGTTCCAAGACATGTATCATCTGTTCTAGGACCTTTACATGTTTTGTTCCCATACTTAAATTAGTCCAATTAGAAGCACTTTGAATATGCTTGATATATTGCTCAATCGTTATCACACAGTTAAAGGAATAGAGTGAGATGGAGAGATTATACCATTGTCTGTGATCATTTTGGTTCCTTGAAATTACTCAATTTCAAATTGTTAGTTGATAAAATATTATCACATTTATTATCATCAAAACCAATCAAAAGATTAGGGGCCAGACATTATCCAATGTCTTGGTTCTAACAATAAGCCTTCTATAGAACATAGAAGATGATGTTGACCTTGCAAGGAGATTGCAAGAAGAAGAGTTCACCTCTACCCTCCCTCTCATGAGAAGATTGGTACATGAGACAGCACATAAATTCCAATGTGTTTGAGAAGGGATGGACTTTCCCTCTAAAGGACCAGCCAACCTAGAGCCATTTACTGTTGAAGAAAGGCAGAAGTTGGATGGCACAGTTCGTGCTCCATACCGTAGTGCTCTGGCAAGGCTCTCAAGACCAAGAGTCTCCATCAGACCCTCTTGGCTGATTACAGAAGGGGTCCCTCCAAGCCATCCTTCTTTTAAGGCCAATCGTGCAGAATATCGGGCCTGTTGTCTACTGAAGTTTCAACGAATAGTGCCAAGGCAGTTCTATCCTTCCAACCTTCACATAAGGGAGGAAACTGATATACGTGTCGCTCCAGACCATATAGGTCCAAAGCTACCTAATGTGAACCCCAATAAGCTGAAGGGGAAGCATATCATCATAGCAGACCGTCTTCCAAAGACCATTCCAGAGATAGAGCCACTTCCTCAACTAGAGCGTGCTCTTCCTGAAGAGAACACCGAGTTAGATGCTGACATCTATTGGCAATACATGATGCATAACATGATCCACACCATTGGATCCTCCAATCTCTCTCAAGAAGAAAAGGAAGAGATTGAGACAGTTGGTGAAGGAAGTTCTACTCCAAGGTAGCTTCATTCATGTGTCAGACACAGTGGTGGTACCCATTTTGCTGACTCCACACATACCTGGAGATAAAGACCAAGCTGAGCAGATGCTAGTTGACTACTATGCTGAGTTTAAGGCTGCTCAAGCATTGTCAGAAGCAGCTGAAGCTTCTTGTCAAGAAGAAGAAGCAGCAAGACTCCAAGCTATGCTTCTCGCTCAAGAAGAAGAAAGAAGACTCAAGGCTCTGGATCTTCAACAGGAAGTTGAATAGAGAAGACTCGAGGCTCTAGCCCTCGAGAAGGAGGCTAAAGAAAAGAGGCTCAGGGAGTTGGCCCTTGAGCAAGAGGTTGAGGCAGCTAAGGCTGCTACACTTGTTGCCGAGCAAGTTGTAGACTTGGGTGAAAAGTTTGTAGAATCAGAACTAGCCCCGGAGTGTCTAGACATGGTGTCTACTCATTGGGTGAAAAGTTGCAGACCAAGTGCTCCCATTTCTATTGAACCTCTCAATGCAGCTGCACCATCATTCTCCAACAATGACTTGGCCGATCTTCAAGCTATAAAGGAAGCCAAACTTGAGGCCAAGATTGAAGAGAAGATGGACACGCACCATGACCACATAATTAGGGAAGTGACCCTTGTAGTCACTCAGTCCCTCCATTCTCTATTAGGTCCACGCTTTGTTGCTCCACCATCACCAAATGTTCCACCTCTACTAGCACCACCATCACCACAAGACGATCCTCCTAGATCAACTACTCCATTAGAAGCTGGAGAATCCTTTTCCAAACAGTCTACCTAACTTCTGTCACCATGACTATGATGGCATTTTCTACTCTTTCTCTCCATTGTTTTTGTTAATGACAAAGGGGGAACGAGACAACCATTCAAAAATCATTCTCTGAGGCCATAAAGAATGTCATTTCGGTTCCATTGAGTCAACTATCGGTGCCCTGTATTAAGGGCGATGCGATAGCTGTGAAGATACCAAAAGCGGAGTATGAGGTGGGGGTTGCTGATTGCAAACTACATCTACATGGCCGCTTGGTTCTCCCTAATGGATCTTCACCACTGCACGTTCATGACCTCAGGGAAAGGTTACTCAAATTGTGGCAAACTTCTAATCCCTGGAAATTAGCCCCTTTGGGTAAGGGATATTTTGAATTCTCTTTCACAAATGTGGATGAGATGCGTCGGATCTTGGCCTCTCCCTGGAATCTTAGACTAGGGGTGTTACGGCTCTTTTCTTCGACCCAAGATTTTAATCCGTAGTTGGTGCGCCAGTCCAATGCTCAATTTTGGATCCAAATCTATGAATTGCCAATGGAATATTGGAGACCCCTAAATATTATTCTCTATTGCTAGAGGAGTTGGCGAACCCATTTCCATTGATAATGTGACTGTAGCCAAGTCTTTTGGACATTTCGCTAGAGTGCTTGTTGATCTTGATCTCAAGCAGCAATTGCCTGATCAAATTTTGGTGGAAAGGGAGGGATTCACTTTTTTTTGTTCTTTCTTACAAGAAATTTCCTGGTTATTGTAGCCATTGTAAAATAATTGGTCACTCTATTTCTAATTGCAGGCACAATAATGAACAACAACAAATGAGTCCCAAGGCTTGTCATGTGGCAAAGTGATTAGTGCATCTTCATGCACATTCTTCTACTGTTATTCTTAGGCATTTCCTTAGTTTATTTCATTAGTTTCACCATTTTAGTGTGTTTTCATATTTAAGTTTGTTTCTAGCTTTATTTAATTTTCGTATTTTATTTTCAGCATTAGCATCTTTCAATGGAAAATTCATAACTAGAGCTACAGGAATTGGATTGAGGAGTTCTAATATTCGTTGGAAAGATAAGAGAAAGAGCTACAACTTTCATGTTGGAGTCAGAAGCGGATTCGGATTGTAGAAGGCTTGAATAATTCGTCGAAGTTGCAGACGTTAGGAAATAATTTGTTTTGGGTCAATTTTATGGGCTTGGTTTGTATTTTCCGACCCGGTTCGGATTGTTAGTGAAACTCTTATTCTATTAAAACTCTAGGGCCAGCTGCTGTGCATATATTCACTGTTCACGCAGCACTGTTCACAAAATTATTTGGAGAGTTTTGAACCATGGTAATGGAGAACTAATTTCCAAAGGATCGATCTATTGTAATCGGATTCCACTTTGAGGTTCTTTTATAAATTCCATATCAATCTATTTCCTTTGATTTATTCCAATAATCTCAATTATTTGCTTAATTTGATTGTTGTTATAGGATATAAATCTTAAATTCGATTGGTTATTTGATCTTGAATCAATTTCGCGTTAACGTAGCTTTTACATTATTGCGTTTGATCAGATTGCGTTTGCTTAATTCGCAATAGTTTTTAATCCGTTTGCTTAATTTGGAATTTAGGATCATACGCCGTATAATTTCTATTGCGCTTGTCAAGTGGTTATTATAGTCGAATAGGATCAGGCCCGTTTAGGGAATTGGAATTTATAGGGATCAATGATAAGTCGGAAGTCGATACAAGTAGGTTGATTCGCTTTAGCTTATTCGATAATCACAATTTATTTTAATTCCTTTTTCTTGAAATTGTAATCGAAACCCCCCCATTAATCGTTACTGCATTGATTAATAATAATACAAGAATCCTTGAGAACGATACTCTAGTTGTCGTTACCATAACTATATTTTCAAAATCACTCGTTTTGATCCGTGCGCGACAACGGATCACGAATCATGCAAAGTCTCAAGGCTAGACGATGTTTGAATGCAAGGCCAGACGATGTCTAATGCCGAGTTAGACGATGTCTAAAGCTGAGTCAGACGATGTCTAATGTTAAGCCAGACAATGTCTAAGGCTAGAACAAACCATGTCTTTTAATTAAGAATATGTTTGTTAAGCCAGACGATATCTGAAGTTGAGCCAGACGTTGTCTAAGGCTAGAATAGACTGTGTCTTTTAATTCAAAATGTGTTTGTTAAGCCAGACGCTGTCTGTGCACGAATAGACCATACTTACTCAAGTTGTCGTTACCGTAACTACATTTTCAAAATCACTCGTTTTTGATCCGTGCGCGACAGCGGATCAAATTGGCGCCGTTGCCGGGGATTCTTGTCGTTATTAATCAATAATAGAGTCATAGGTTTAGTGTTCTCGCGTTTAGGCCCTAGTTTCCCCACGGTTTTGGCCAATTCGCGTTTAGAGTCAAAAAAATCGGTTTTTGGAAAAATTGTGTCCGATTGCAAATTTTTTTTCCCTGCTGGGACCAGAAAAATCGTGCGATCAATAGTTCACTACTCTAGAAGAGTACGAGATTCCGACCTCAAATCGCCAAATTCCTCTTTTTTCTATTTTTAATTAATTTTTTACTGTTTTCATAGTGTCGAAAAAATCCAAAAAAATTCTCAAAATTCTAATTTCACTTCATTAGATTAATTTTGGTGTTTTTATATTTTTTTGAATTTATTTTAATCATTTTCCTTCATTCTATTTGTTTTTGCATTTTAAGGACATTGTTGGCATTTTGACAATTGTTGCTGCATTAGTCCTGGGTACTAGGTCTTCTTGTTCTAATCTTTTTGATTGTGATCCTGAGATTGTTTTTGATATGGCTGACCAAAGAACTTTAAGGCAGTTGGCTGCCCCTGATGTGAATTACAATGGTTTATGCATTGAGTATTGATCCGCTGTCGCGCACGGATAAAAAACGAGTGATTTTGAAAATGTAGTTATGGTAACGACAACTCGAGTATTGTTCTCAAGGATTCTTGTATTATTATTAATCAATGCAGTAACGGTTAATGGGGGGTTTAGATTATGATTTCAAGAAAAAGGAATTAAAATAAATTGCGATTATCGAATAAGCTAAAGCAAATCAACCTACTGTATCGACTTCCGACTTATCATTGATCCCTATAAATTCCAATTCCCTAAACGGGTCTGATCCTATTCGACTATAATAACCACTGACAAGCGCAATAGAAATTATACGGCATATGATCTTGAATTCCGAATTAAGCAAACGGATTAAAAACTATTGCGAATTAAGAAAACGCAATCTGATCAAACGTGATAATGTAAAAGCTACGTTAACGCGAAATTGATTCAAGATCAAACAACCAATCGAATTTAAGATTTATATCCTATAACAACAATCAAATTAAGCAAATAATTGAGATTATTGGAATAAATCAAAGGAAACAGGTTTACATGGAATTTATAAAAGAACCTCAAAGTGGAATCCGATTGCAGTAGATTGATTCTTCGGAAATTAGTTCTCCATTACAATTGCTCAAAACTCTCCAAGAAATTTCGTGAATAGTGAGTGAGTGAATAGTGCTGCGTGAACAGTAAATCTCTGCACAGCAGCCGGCCCTAGCGTTTTAATAGAATAAGAGTTTCACTAACAATCCGAACCGGGTCGGAAAATACAAACCAGGCCCATAAAATTGACCCAAAACAAATTATTTCTTAACGTCTGCAACTTCGACGAATTATTCAAGCCTTCTACAGTCCGAATCAGCTTCTGACTCCAACATGAAAGTTTTAGCTCTTTCTCTTATCTTTCCAACGAATATTAGAAAGCCTCATTCCGATTCCTATAGTTCCATTCCTGTAGCTCCAGTTATGAATTTTCCATTGAAAGCTGCTAATGCTGAAAATAAAATACGAAAATTAAATAAAGCTAGAAACAAACTTAAATATGAAAACACACTAAAATGGTGAAACTAATGAAATAAACTAAGGAAATGCCTAAGAATAACAGTAGAAGAATGTGCATGAAGATGCACTAATCAAATTCCCCCACACTTAAACTTTTGCACTCCGAGCAAAATTAAAAATTCAAAACAGAAAAAACTTCAAAACAAAAACGAAACAGAGCATGCAAACTCAGAGGTTATCAGGATACAAAGTGCAAGCAAACTCCTAATTCTAAGCTTAAGGAATATGACATTAGTGAGTAACTCTTTTGTGACAGTCAAAGTAAATATGAAAAACAGATTACCAAAAAGTACATCAAAAGCATCAAGATCCTCACAAGATAAACTGTTTCCACTCAAAGCACAACATGAGAGATAGTACTACCATAAGCTTGAAAAGACTCTAACATTCACAATTTGAAATACATTGCACACAAAGATCAAAAGGACTTTTATTATGGTTGTAACCTGGCCAAGGTTAGGGTGAGATACATCCTAGAGGGGTACTAAGCTAAAATTCAAAGAGTTAAAAGAAAATTGAAAGAATTGCGGGAGTTGAACTAAAGAATATCTCAATGGCGATTGAACAACAACCTCACAACTTATTTCTCTTCTCCTTTTCCTTTTATTCTTCTCTTTCTTTTTTTTCAGAAGGACTAGCATTGACATCCTTCTCTATTTTTTTATTTTTTTTCTTTTGTTTTCCTTTTCTATTTTTTTTTTCCTGCCAACCAACATCATAACAACAATGTTCAACCCCACACAACTCTATACAAGACCCTTTCAACCCTTTGAATAGGGTGATAACATTGTTTTTCACTTTTCGGCTTGTAATGAGTTTCAAACACAAAAAAGGATAATAGGCTCAAAGGGGCTTCCAAACAAAGGGATGATATTATCAAGGTTGGCTTTTTGGCTAACTAGGTAAAAAAAAACAAAACAAGATGCCTTTATCATTTCAGTGTGCACAAGTAAACAAAAAGCTTCAACAAGAGTCAATTCAAGTTCTAGAGACTAACAAACATGAGTGAAATCACACAAGAAAGAAAGAGATGGATTTTTGATGTTATCCATTATTAGGCTCAAAATCTCACAAGGGTTAGTGATCTTCCACTAGTGATGTACAATTTAGGGTTTAGTCAAACATACAAACTAAGAATGCACAAAAAGAATCAGTCACATCACACCACAAGTCTTTCGACAAAGAACAAAGAGAATACTCACAATTGTAGCAAGATAATCAATGAAAAAAACATGCATTTTCCATTTTTTTAAAAGCAAAAACAAACAAAAACAAAAACAAATGGTTCCCTCCCCCATACTTAAGACATACATTGTCCTCAATGAAAAGAACTCGATTATAAAGTAAGAGTGAGAGAAAGGAAAGGGTGCCCCCTAATCAAGTTGCAGTGTAGTTGGGCGCTTCGAAAGAAAGCTCTTCTATGGTTGCATCTTTAGGCACTGAACTTTCATGGAATAGCTTCAGGCGCTGCCCATTAACCTTGAAAACTTTGTCAGTACCTGCACTTTTAATTTCTACTGCACCATAAGGGAAAACATTAGTAACAACAAAAGGGCCAATCCATTTGGATCGAAGTTTCCCAGCCATAAGCTTAAGGCGGGAGTTAAACAGTAAAACTTGTTGGCCCATAGAGAATTCCTTCCTAGAAATCATTTTATCATGGAAGTGTTTGGTTTTCTCTTTATAAATCCTAGAGCTTTCATAAGCCTCTAGCCTAAACTCTTCAAGCTGTTGTAATTGGAGTTTTCTTTCAATACCTGCTTGTTGCATTTCCAAGTTACAACTTTTCACCGCCCAATAAGCACGGTGTTCTATCTCTACAGGAAGGTGACATGCCTTACCAAAAACAAGTCGATAAGGAGACATCCCTATGGGTGTCTTGAAAGCTGTTCTTTGAGCCCAAAGTGCGTCTTCTAGACGGCGGCTCCAGTCCTTCCTATTTGGTTGCACCATTTTCTCTAAAACTTGTTTGATCTCCTTGTTTGAGATCTCAACTTGCCCATTAGTTTGTGGGTGATATGTAGTAGAGACTCTGTGCACAACTCCATACTTCCGGGAGCAAAGCTTCCATGGTGCGGTTACAGAAGTGAGTGCCTTGGTCACTTATAATGGCTCGGGGTATTCCAAACCTGCAAAAGATATTGGACCTGACAAAATCTGCAACAACTCTTGAATCATTAGTCCTAGTGGGGATAGCTTCTACCCACTTTGAAACGTAATCAACAGCAAGTAAAATGTAGAGAAAACCAAATGATACAGGAAAAGGACCCATGAAGTTGATTCCCCATACATCAAATACCTCACAGAAAAGCATAGGTTGCTGAGGCATTTCACTCTTACGAGTGATGGCTGTACCTGCTATCTGGCACTCTTTACAAGTGCGGTAAGTCTCATAAGCATCTTTAAAAATAGTGGGCCAGTAGAAACCTGAGTCTAGGACTTTTCTTGCAGTCCTTTGCGGACCAAAGTGTCCCCCTACTTGAGATGCATGAGAAAAATGTAAAATAGATTCAATCTCATAGTCGGGGACACATCTCCTAATCACTTGATAACTACCAAACTTCCAAAGATATGGATCATCCCAAACATAATATTTGGCATCACTCTTGAGTTTGTGAATTTGTGCCTTGGATGCACCTGTTGGAAAAACACCAGCAACAAGATAATTAACAATATCAGCAAACCAAGGAGTAACTCCATACAAAAGTAAAAGTTGCTCATCAGGAAAGTCATCCTGAATCGGAAAAGGATCTTCATCCCTCTCTATCCTGCTCAAGTGATTAGCCACTAAGTTCTCAGCTCCACTTTTGTCTTTAATCTCTACATTAAACTCTTGGAGCAACAACATCCACCGAATCAATCTCGGTTTTGCTTCCGGCTTCTTCAACAAGTACTTTAAAGCTGCATGGTCAGTAAAAACAACAACCTTGGAACCTAGCAAATATGATCTGAATTTATCAAGAGCAAAAACAATAGCTAGAAGTTCTTTTTCAGTGGTGGTGTAATTTGACTGTGCAGAATCTAAAGTCCTAGAAGCATAATAAATAACATGGGCAGCCTTGTCAACTCTTTGTGCAAGGACCGCTCCAATAGCATAGTTAGAAGCATCACACATAATCTCAAAAGGGAGGGTCCAATCAGGGGGCTGGATGATGGGAGCGAAGGTCAATGCTTTCTTCAAGAAGTCAAATTCTCGTTTGCATTTGTCATCGAAGTTGAAAGTGACGTCATTCTTCAACAAGTTCGACAGCAGAAGAGCTATCTTGCTGAAATCCCTGATGAAACGCCTGTAAAAACCTGCATGACCAAGAAAAGAACAAATCTCGCGAATGCAAGAGGGGTAAGGCAGTGTAGAAATCACATCAATCTTAGCAGGGTCAACAGAAATTCCTTTTTCAGAAATAATGTGACCCAAAACAATTCCCTGCTCAACCATAAAATGGCATTTTTCATAATTCAAAACAAGGTCAGTTTCGATGCATCTCTCTAAAACCATATTCAAACTGTTCAAACATGCATCAAAAGAAGAACCATAAACAGTGAAATCATCCATAAACACTTCCATGCAATTTTCAATAAAATCAGCAAAAATACTAATCATGCATCGCTGGAAAGTGCCAGGAGCATTGCAAAGACCAAAAGGCATCCTCCTGTAAGCAAAAGTACCAAATGGGCAAGTAAAAGTGGTCTTTTCTTGATCTTCAGGTGCAATATGAATCTGAAAATAACCTGAAAAACCATCAAGAAAACAGTAATGTGATTTACCAGCAAGCCGTTCAAGCATTTGGTCAATGAACGGTAAAGGAAAGTGATCCTTTCTAGTAGCTTGGTTCAACCTCCTGTAATCAATACAAACTCTCCAACTGTTCTGAACTCTAGTGGGAACAAGTTCATTCTTTTCATTTTTCACCACGGTGAGTCCAGATTTCTTAGGTACAACCTGTACTGGGCTTACCCATTTACTGTCAGAGATAGGATAAATGATACCTGCTTGCAAGAGTTTGGTTACCTCTTTCTTCACCACATCGAGGATCAAAGGATTAAGCCTCCTTTGGGGCTGCCTTACTGTTTTCGCACCATCCTCAAGCAAAATCCTGTGCATACACATGGAAGGACTAATACCTGGGATGTCAGCTAATGTCCACCCAATCGCCTTCTTGTGCTTCTTCAAAACCTGCAAAAGCTTATTTTCTTGATCAAAATCAAGGTTAGAAGAAATTATAACAGGAGTTTTTCATTACTCTCCAAATAAGCATATTTCAAGTTTTCAGGGAGTTGTTTCAACTCTAAGGACGGGGGTTGCTCAATGGATGGAATGTTTGGGGCAGCCGGGATGTCAAGCGCATCAGCGGCATAAACAATTTCATCGACAACAACTTCACCTGTAGGAAACATGTTACCCTGCAAGACAGAATCAATCTCAGCACATACAACACAAAGGTTAGTGTCAGTACAATCAACACATGAGAAAACATCATCAAAACCCGATAAAGATGGAAAATCAAGTGAAAATAATTCAGAACAAGTGTCATCAACCAATTCAGAGATCAATTCAATATGAAAAACAGAATGCTCTTCCAAGGGATGTTTCATGGCATCGAAAATGTTAAATTTCGCGACAATGTCACCAAATTCCATGGACATGGTTCCATCGTCAACATCAATTTTTGTTTTTGCCGTTTTCATGAATGGTCTGCCTAAAATGATGGGAGCTCTGCTTGACTTAGTTTCTCCTTCCATGTCTAGAATGTAGAAATCTGCAAGAAAAATCAAATCGTTAACATGAACAAGGACATCTTCCACTACTCTCGTGGGGCGGGCATTGCTCCTGTTCGCCAGTTGAATGATTAAACCTGTATGCTGCAAAGGACCAAGACAAAGGTTATTATAAACAGAAGTAGGCATAACATTAATGCCCGCTCCTAAATACAGGGAATAACAAAAGTTCCCGGGTCCTTGCACTTTTGCGGCAAGACCTGAGTGAGGGCTGAAACATTTTGCTCGCCGGTAACTTTTTCACATGAAGGCTTGGGCTGAATAAAAGCAGAAACATTTCTTCCCAAGTTGACTCTTTCACTTCCCTTCATCCTCCTCTTATTTGTACACAAATCCTTTAGAAACTTTGCATACTTTGGAACCTGCTTAATTACATCAAGAAGCGGAATGTTTACCGCAACTTTTCTGAAAACATCCAAGATCTCTCTCTCTTTGTCTTCCTCCTCAATCCTTTTATTTTTCAGAACTCTATGTGGGAAGGGGATTGGTGGAACATACTCTTTTTCTTTATTTTTTTTAGTTTCTACCACAACAGAAGAAGGTAGAGAAGGTTCAGATGGAGAAGGTTCAAATGTTACCTCAATAATTTTTTTATTTTTTTCCGAGGCTGGTTCTGTAACCTTTCCGAATCGCAAGGAAATTGCACTCACATCAGCATTAGGACCTTTTGGATTCACAACTGTTTGGGCAGGAAGTTGGTTCGATCCTTGGGCTTGCATGGCATTCATTGAGGTGGCAAGCTGTCCAATCTGTGTCTGCAAGGTTTGAATGCTAAATTTTGTTCTTTGTTGAAATTGAAGATTGTTAACAGCTAGTTGCTTGACCAGGTCCTCTAATGAAGGTCCATAAGATACAGAAGTGGTAGTTGGTGGAGTGTTCTGTGGTTGCGGAAGGGGTAACACTAGTTGTTGCTGTGTGGGCTGTTGGTTTCCATATCGAAGGTTGGGATGGTTCCTCCAATTGAGATGGTATTTGTTGGTGGACAAGTCAGGAGTGTTGTTATATCTATTCTGATTGTTTCCATAAAGGGCTGCTGCATAAGCTTGGGGTAACTCGGTAATCGACTCATCTTGCAAAATAGGACATGTGTCGGTCAGGTGTTCGGCAGAAGTACAAATACCGCACAAGGTTGCTGGTTGAGGTCTACCTACTGCCAACTGTTTCACTAAGGAGGTGAGCTCGTCAATTCTGGTTTCTAAAGCTTTGTTGGAGGAAACCTGAATTTCGTTCACACTCCTTGTTTGGACCGCAGAATTATTTCTGGTTGTGAACTGTTGGTAGTTGAGTGACATGTTCTGAATTAAGGTTTTGGCATCTACTGGAGTCTTATCAACAAGTGCTCCACCACTAGCAGCATCAAGGATGTTTCTATCCATAGGTAGCAATCCTTCATAAAAGTATTGGATAAGTAACTGCTCGGTAATCTGATGCTGAGGACAACTGGATACCAACTGTTTGAATCTTTCCCAATACTCAGCCAATGTCTCATTACCCTGTCTAATACCACATATATCCTTTCTGATTGATGCAGCTCTGGAGGCAGGAAAGTATCTCTCTAGGAAGACTTTTTTCAAATCATTCCAAGTTGTGATAGAATTCGGTTCAAGATCGTATAACCAATCCTTGGCAGCACCCTGTAGTGAAAACGGAAAGGCTCTCAGCTTGATATGGTCTTCAGTGATTCCTTCAGGCCTCAAAGGTGTAGAACACACAACCTGGAATTCTTTCAGATGCTTATTCGGATCCTCACCTGCAAGACCATTAAACCTTGGCAACAAGTATATCAAACCAGATTTTAATTCAAAAGGTGCAACAGCTTCAGGATACTCAATGCATAAACCATTGTAATTCACATCAGGGGCAGCCAACTGCCTTAAAGTTCTTTGGTCAGCCATATCAAAAACAATTTCAGAATCTGAATCAAACAAGTTATGCAAGTAATCGGAATCAGTGTCAGAATCAATTACGGGTGGTGAACTATTGCTAGCCTGGACTGCTCTACGTCGTGTGTGCAAAGTTCTTTCTACCTCAGGATCACAATCAAAAAGATTAGAACAAGAAGACCTAGTAGCCAAGACTAATGCAGCAATGCAGCAACAATTGTCAAAATACAAAAACAAACAGAATGAAGGAAAATGATTAAAATAAATTCAAAAAAATAAAATAAAGTAAAATATAAAAACACCAAAATTAATCTAATGAAGTGAAATTAGAATTTTGAGAATTTTTTTGGATTTTTTTCGACACTATGAAAACAGTAAAAAAAATTAATTAAAAAAAATAGAAAAAAAAATTAATTAAACCTATGACTCTAATATCGATTAATAACAACAAGAATCCTGAAGCTGTCGCACCTTTTGAATTAAAATATGGTTTGATACACTTGTTGCCAAAGTTTAATGGTCTTGCAGGTGAGGATCCGCATAATCATCTGAAAGAATTCCAGGTTGTGTGTTCTACACCTTTGAGGCCTGAAGGAATCATTGAAGACCATATCAAGTTGAGAGCCTTTCCGTTTTCACTATAGGGTGCTGCCAAGGATTGGTTATACGATCTTGAACCGAATTCTATCACAACTTGGAATGATTTGAAAAAAATCTTCCTAGAGAGATACTTTCCTGCCTCCAAGAGCTGCATCAATCAGAAAGGATATATGTGGTATTAGACAAGATTCAAACAGTTGGTATCCAGTTGTCCTCAGCATCAGATTACCGAGCAGTTACTTATCCAATACTTTTATGAAGGATTGTTACCTATGGATAGAAACATCCTTGATGCTGCTAGTGGTGGAGCACTTGTTGATAAGACTCCAGCAGATGCCAAAACCTTAATTCAGAACATGTCACTCAACTACCAACAGTCACAACCAGAAATAATTATGCGGTCCAAACAAGGAGTGTGAACGAAATTCGGGTTTCCTCCAACAAAGCTTTAGAAACCAGAATTGACGAGCTCACCTCCTTAGTGAAACAGTTGGTAGTAGGTAAACCTCAACCAACAACCTTGTGCGGTATTTATACTTCCGCCGAACACCCGACCGACACATGTCCTATTTTGCAAGATGAGTCGATTACCGAGTTACCCCAAGCTTATGCAACAGCCCTTTACGAAAACAATCAGAACATGTACAACAACACTCCTGACCTGTCCACCAACAAATACCATCCCAATTGGAGGAACCATCCCAACCTTCGATATGGAAACCAACAGCCCACACAGCAACAGCTAGTGTTACCCCTTCTGCAACCACAGAACACACAACCAGCTACCACTTCTGTACCTTTTGAACCTTTATTAGAGGACCTGGTCAAACAACTAGCTGTTAACAGTCTTCATTTTCAACAAAGAACAGAATCTAGTATTCAAACCTTGCAGACACAGATTGGATAGCTTGCCACCTCAATGAATGCCATGCAAGTCCAAGGATCGAACCAACTTCCTGCCCAAACAGTTGTGAATCCAAAAGGTCCTAATGCTAATGTGAGTGTAATTTCCTTGCGATCCAGAAAGGTTACAGAACCAGCCCCCGAAAAAAATTATTGAGGTAACATATGAACCTTCTCCACCTTCTTTTGTTATGGTAGAAAATGAAAGAAATAAAGAAAGAGAGTATGTTCCACCAATCCCCTTCCCACATAGAGTTCTGAAACATAAAAGGATTGAGGAGGGAGACAAAGAGAGAGAGATCTTGGATGTTTTCAAAAAAGTTGCAGTAAACATTCCGCTTCTTGAGGTAATTAAGCAGGTTCCAAAGTATGCAAAGTTTCTGAAGGATTTGTGTACAAATAAGAGGAGGATGAAGGGAAGTGAAAGAGTCAACTTGGGAAGAAATATTTCTGCTTTTATTCAGCCCAAGCCTTCATGTGAAAAAGTTACCGGCGAGCAAAATGTTTCAGCCCTCACTCAGGTCTTGCCGCAAAAGTGCAAGGACCCGGGAACTTTTGCTATTCCTTGTACCATCGGGGATAGTAAATTCGAGAATTGCATGCTTGATTTAGGAGCGGGCATTAATGTTATGCCTGCTTCTATTTATAATAACCTTTGTCTTGGTCCTTTGCAGCATACAGGTTTAATCATTCAACTGGCGAACAGGAGTAATGCTCGCCCCGCAGGAGTAGTGGAAGATGTCCTTGTTCAAGTTAACGATTTGATTTTTCCTGCAGATTTCTACATTCTGGACATGGAAGGAGAAACTAAGTCAAGCTGAGCTCCCATCATTTTAGGTAGACCATTCATGAAAATGGCGAAAACAAAAATTGATGTTGACGATGGAACCATGTCCATGGAATTTGGTGACATTGTCGCGAAATTTAACATTTTCGATGCCATGAAACATCCCTTGGAAGAGCATTCCGTTTTTCATATTGAATTGATCTCTGAATTGGTTGATGACACTTGTTTTGAATTATTTTCACTTGATTTTCCACCTTTGTGTTGATGACACTTATTCGGGTTTTGATGATGTTTTCTCATGTGCTGATTGTACTGACACTAACCTTTGTGTTGTATGTGCTGAGATTGATTTTGTCTTGCAGGGTAACATGTTTCCTACAGGTAAAGTGTTGTCGATGAAGTTGTTTATGCCGTTGATGCGCTCGACATCCCGACTGCCCCAAACACTCCATCCATTGAGCAGCCCCCGTCCTTAGAGTTGAAACAACTCCCTGAAAACCTGAAATATGCTTATTTGGAGAGTAATGAAAAACTCCCTGTTATAATTTCTTCTAACCTTGATTTCGATTAAGAAAATAAGCTTTTGCAGGTTTTGAAGAAGCACAAGAAGGCGATTGGGTGGACATTAGCTGACATCCCAGGTATTAGTCCTTCCATGTGTATGCACAGGATTTTGCTTGAGGATGGTGCGAAAACAGTAAGGCAGCCCCAAAGGAGGCTTAATCCTTTGATCCTCGATGTGGTGAAGAAAGAGGTAACCAAACTCTTGCAAGCAGGTACAACCATCACTCGTAAGAGTGAAATGCCTCAGCAACCTATGCTTTTCTGCGAGGTATTTGATGTATGGGGAATCGACTTCATGGGTCCTTTTCCTGTATCATTTGGTTTTCTCTACATTTTACTTGCTGTTGATTACGTTTCAAAGTGGGCAGAAGCTATCCCCACTAGGACTAATGATTCAAGAGTTGTTGTAGATTTTGTCAGGTCCAATATCTTTTGCAGGTTTGGAATACCCCGAGCCATCATAAGTGACCAAGGCACTCACTTCTGTAACCGCACCATGGAAGCTTTGCTCCGGAAGTATGGAGTTGTGCACAGAGTCTCTACTGCATATCACCCACAAACTAATGGACAAGCTGAGATCTCAAACAAGGAGATCAAACAGGTTTTAGAGAAAATGGTGCAACCAAACAGGAAGGACTGGAGCCGCTGTCTAGAAGATGCACTTTGGGCTCAAAGAACAGCTTTCAAGACACCCATAGGGATGTCTCCTTATCGACTTGTTTTCGGTAAGGCATGTCACCTTCCTATAGAGATAGAACACCGTGCTTATTGGGTGGTGAAAAGTTGTAACTTGGAAATGCAACAAGCAGGTATTGAAAGAAAACTCCAATTACAACAGCTTGAAGAGTTTAGGCTAGAGGCTTATGAAAGCTCTAGGATTTATAAAGAGAAAACCAAACACTTCCATGATAAAATGATTTCTAGGAAGGAATTCTCTATGGGCCAATAGGTCTTACTGTTTAACTCCCACCTTAAGCTTATGGCTGGGAAACTTTGATCCAAATGGATTGGCCCTTTTGTTGTTACTAATTTTTTCCCTTATGGTGCAGTAGAAATTAAAAGTGCAGGTATTGACAAAGTTTTCAAGGTTAATGGGCATCGCCTGAAGCTATTCCATGAAAGTTCAGTGCCTGAAGATGCAACCATAGAAGAGCTTTCTTTGGAAGCACCCAACTACACTGCAACTTGATCAGGGGGCACCCTTTCCTTTCTCTCATTCTTACTTTATAATTGAGTTCTTTTCATTGAGGACAATGTATGTCTTAAGTGTGGGGGAGGGAACCATTTGTTTTTGTTTTTGTTTGTTTTTGCTTAAAAAAAAAAAAAAAAAATGGAAAATACATGTTTTTTTCGTTGATTATCTTGCTACAATTGTGAGTATTCTCTCTGTTCTTTGTCAAAAGACTTGTGGTGTGATGTGACTGATTCTTTTTGCGCATTCTTAGTTTGTATGTTTGACTAAACCCTAAATTGTACATCACCAGTGGAAGATCACTAACCCTTGTGAGATTTTGAGCCTAATAATGGATAACATCAAAAATCCATCTCTTTCTTTCTTGTGTGATTTCACTCATGTTTGTTAGTCTCTAGAACTTGAATTGACTCTTGTTGAAGCTTTTTGTTTACTTGTGCACACTGAAATGATAAAGGCATCTTGTTTTGTTTTGTTTTTTTTTTACCTAGTTAGCCAAAAAGCCAACCTTGATAATATCATCCCTTTGCTTGGAAGCCCCTTTGAGCCTATTATCCTTTTTTGTGTTTGAAACTCATTACAAGCCGAAAAGTGAAAAACAATGTTATCACCCTATTCAAAGGGTTGAAAGGGTTTTATATAGAGTTGTGTGGGGTTGAACATTGTTGTTATGATGTTGGTTGGCAGAAAAGAAAAAAAAAATAGAAAAGAAAAAAAAATAGAGAAGGATGTCAATGCTAGTCCTTCTGAAAAAAAAAAAAAAAGAAGAAAGAGAAGAATAAAAGGAAAAGGAGAAGAGAAATAAGTTGTGAGGTTGTTGTTCAATGGCCATTGAGATATTATTTAGTTCAACTCCCGCAATTCTTTCAATTTTCTTTTAACTCTTTGAATTTTAGCTTAGTACCCCTTTAGGATGTATCTCACCTTGACCTTGGCCAAGTTACAACCATAATAAAAGTCCTTTTGATCTTTATGTGCAATGTATTTCAAATTGTGAATGTTAGAGTTTTTTCAAGCTTATGGTAGTACTATCTCTCATGCTGTGTTTTGAGTGTAAACAGTAACCTAAACACTTGAGAGTTAAGTGGAAATAGTTTATCTTGTGAGGATCTTGATGCTTTTGATGTACTTTTTGGTAATCTGTTTTTCATATTTACTTTGATTGTCACAAAAGAGTTACTCACTAATGTCATATTCTTTAAGCTTAGAATTAGGAGTTTGCTTGCACTTTGTATCTTGATAACCTTTGAGTTTGCATGCTCTGTTTCGTTTTTGTTTTGAAGTTTTTCTGTTTTTAATTTTTAATTTTGCTCGGAGTGCAAAAGTTTAAGTGTGGGGGAATTTGATCAGTGCATCTTCATACACATTCTTCTACTGTTATTCTTAGGCATTTCCTTAGTTTATTTCATTAGTTTCACCATTTTAGTGTATTTTCATATTTAAGTTTGTTTCTAGCTTTATTTAATTTTCGTATTTTATTTTCAGCATTAGCAGCTTTCAATGGAAAATTCATAACTGGAGCTACAGGAATTGGATTGAGGCGTTCTAATATTTGTTAGAAAGATAAGAGAAAGAGATACAACTTTCATGTTGGAGTCAAAAGCTGATTCGGATTGTAGAAGGCTTGAATAATTCGTCGAAGTTGCAGATGTTAGGAAATAATTTGTTTTGGGTCAATTTTATGGGCTTGGTTTGTATTTTCCGACCCGGTTCGGATTGTTAGTGAAACTCTTATTCTATTAAAACTCTAGGCCCGGCTGTTGTGCATATATTCACTGTTCACGCAGCACTATTCACACAGCACTGTTCACGAAATTATTTGGAGAGTTTTGAACCATGGTAATGGAGAACTAATTTCCGAAGGATCGATCTACTGTAATCGGATTTCACTTTGAGGTTCTTTTATAAATTCCATATCAATCTGTTTCTTTTGATTTATTCCAATAATCTCAATTATTTGCTTAATTTGATTGTTGTTATAGGATATAAATCTTAAATTTGATTGGTTATTTGATCTTGAATCAATTTCGCATTAACATAGCTTTTACATTATCGCGTTTGATCAAATTGCGTTTGCTTAATTCGCAATAGTTTTTAATCCGTTTGCTTAATTTGGAATTTAGGATCATACGCCGTATAATTTCTATTGCGCTTGTCAGTGGTTATTATAGTCGAATAGGATCAGACCCGTTTAGGGAATTGGAATTTATAGGGATCAATGATAAGTCGGAAGTCGATACAGTAGGTTGATTTGCTTTAGCTTATTCGATAGTCACAATTTATTTTAATTCCTTTTTCTTGAAACGTAATCTAAACCCCCCATTAATCGTTACTGCATTGATTAATAATAATACAAGAATCCTTGAGAACGATACTCAAGTTGTCGTTACTGTAACTACATTTTCAAAATCACTCGTTTTGATCCGTGCGCGATAGTGGATCACAAAGCCTAAAAAGCAACCTGTTGCGGAGAACCAAGAAGGTACTAGAACACACACTAAGGCTCTTGCAAATGACTCAGGGGCAAGAAACAAAAACATGGGAGTCAGGAAGATAGGCTTGATTTAGAGAGCAAATAGCATAATTAGGAGGATACTATAGAGCATACTCTTGATAGAAATTTGGATATGCAACATCAGCTGCACAGGATACTAATATCAGCATTGATAATGATATTGTTGACATTGCATCCAGTGTTGAAGAAATTCCAGACTCTCCTAATCCCCTCAAGGGTTTCACTAATGGCAGAGATGATAATAATATGGAATTTATGCAGCCACAACAACCTGAGAATACACTACAACATGAGGAAGCCACTCATGATCAGGAACGGGATGAGCCAAACACTCCTATCCTGTTTGGTACCATTCCTGTGCCACAATTGGGGGGGTTCAGGGGCTGCTCTTGGTAATTCTAGCATGGAGAGGTCTCAGCAGTCTCTTTAGATTCAAAATTTTACAGCATCAAGGCAGGCAATAGAGGATTTGTAGTAGCTTAGCAATCAGCAGGACCTGGATGGCACAGAGGTTTTTCCTTAGAAAGCTGCTAAAGATATGATGCAATTCTCGCATTTTTGGGCCTCAGACAGGGATGATAATTCAGTTACTAAGTCCTTACTTATGGCTAACCAGGCTAGAGAATTGGAAGCTGAATTCCAAGAAGTGGTTTTTAAGTAAAAAAAGAAGAAGCAGAAAACGTTGAACAACCAAAAGAGGTCAAGAATCCAGGAAAAGGGATAGGAAAGATACAATTTTAGAAAATCGAAGCCTCAATTATTGTCTTATATTGGAACATCAGAGGGCTTGGAAATTTTTGCGCCACAGCAAAAATTGTTGCTGTCTTGAGCACATCACTTGGAATTTTTGCGCCATAGCATAGCCTTGAACTTTGCCTCATGGTTGTGATTCTCTAAAGGATATATACAAGTTCCAAAAGTGTGATTTAGGTAGTGAAAAGTGCCATTGGACTCTCAAATTCGTACCTAAAACACAATAACACCCAAAGTGCAACCAAATCCAAAAAAATATAGAAAAGAAAGGAAAATTATCTTAAACTAAATCCTAAATGACAAAATGTATAAACAAAACTATATGAAATGCAACACATCACTGTGCATCTTCACGACATTCTCCCTCAACAAGGCAATGGCTTTGCATAACTGTGCAACTCTACAGCTCTGCCCATATGAATTAGGAAAGCACGAAATTGATCCTCAATGCGTCCAATAAACCTTAATACCTCCATTGCTTCATCCAAGCTTCAACAAAATTCCTAAAACCATGAATAAAAACCCAAGATCAAGTGCAAAAATACTAAAAATTGAAAAACTCTTAACAACCTAAGCTTTTATTTAAAACTTAACAAAAATGAACACAAACATGGTTCAAAAGTATAAAAAGCATCACATAATTGTCCATAAATGACTACCAAAAGTAGGAAAATATGGAAATTATTAGTCACTCTCACTAAAAAACAAGGTGGTTGGGTCACTTATGGAGACAACAATAAAGGAAGAATCATGGGTGAAGGTAACATAGGTAATTCTTCCTCAACTATAATTGAAAAAGTCTTGTTTGTTGATGGGTTGAAGCATAACCTTCTTAGCATTAGTCAACTTTGTGACAAAGGGTACGGAGTATCTTTTGATCATTCAAAGTGCTTGATTAGTGATAAGCAAGGAAATGCTAAACTGGTTGGCAAGAGAATTCAGAATGTGTATGTGCTTGACTTTGAAAAATATAGAAAACTGCCTTTTAAGCAAAGTTGAAACTTCATGGCTATGACACAAAAGAATGGCACACATACATATGAATCATCTCAACAAGCTTATTTCTAAAGACTTAGTGATTGGCCTCCTAAAACAAAAATACTCAAAAAAAGGTCTATGTAAAGCTTGTCAAAGAGGGAAGCAAACCAAAATATCTTTTAAATCTAAAAACATTGTTTGTACTTCGAAGCCTCTTGACCTATTACATATTGATCTCTTTGGTCCCTCAAGGACAATGAGTATAGGTGGGAATCTCTATACGCTTGTTATAGTTGACGATTATTCTAGATTCTCTTGGACTTTCTTCTTGAGGCATAAGAATGAAGTTGTCAAATCTTTTGTTAAATTTGCCAAGCAAATTCAGAATGAGAAAATCCTTTCTATAATTTCATTAAGAAGTGATCATGGGGGAGAATTTCAAAATGAAGCCTTGATGAGTTGTGGATGATGGCAATGCATGATGAGCTCAACCAATTCAAAAGAAATCAAGTTTGGGAACTCGTCCCTTATTCTGAGAATATTAATGTAATTGGTACTAAGTGGGTTTTCTGCAACAAGTGTGATACTTCAGGCATCATAACCTGGAACAAAGCCAAACTTGTAGCTAAAGGCTACAATCAGCAAGAAGGAATCGACTACGATGAGACATATGCTTTAGCAGCAAGAATAGAAGTCATCCGTCTCCTTCTAGCCTATGCGCGCCACAAGGAATTTCACCTTTTCCAAATGGATGTGAAGAGTGATTTTCTGAATGGCCTCAACGAAGAAGAGGTGTATGTATCTCAACCTCCTAGCTTCATTGATCTCATTAGTCCAAACCATGTCTACCGTCTCAAGAAAACCCTCTACAGCCTTAAGCAAGCACCAAGAAAATGGTATGAAAGGCTAAGTAATTTCTAAACTGAAGATAATTTTGTAAGAGGTCAAGTAGACAAAACTCTTTTTATAAAGCATGCAAAATCTAATATTCTCTTAGTTCAAGTTTATGTTGATGACATCATATTTGGATCCACTAATCAAATTATTTGTAAGAAATTTGTGGAAGGTATGCAGGGGGAATTTGAAATGTCTATTATGGGTGAACTGAAATATTTTATTGGACTTGAGGTCAAAGACATGACTCAAGGCATCTATTAGAATGAAGACATTTGATGATGTCTAACCCCTAATACCTTGATAGGTTTTGATGATAACAAATGTGATAATATTTGATCAACTAATGATTTCAGATTAAGTGATTTCAGGAAATAAAGTAAGAACAGACAATGGTATAATTTCTCTAACTCTTACTTTCGTTTGAACTGTCTGATAACTGATGATGATTAAGTCATGCACTATAATTACTTATAAACAAACAAAATAAGCTCTTAACGGATTGATCAGTGCATCTTCATGCACATTCTTCTACTGTTATTCTTAGGCATTTCCTTAGTTTATTTCATTAGTTTCACCATTTTAGTGTGTTTTCATATTTAAGTTTGTTTCTAGCTTTATTTAATTTTCGTATTTTATTTTCAGCATTAGCATCTTTCAATGGAAAATTCATAACTGGAGCTACAGGAATCGGATTGAGGCGTTCTAATATTCGTTTGAAAGATAAGAGAAAGAGATACAACTTTCATGTTGGAGTCAGAAGTTGATTCGGATTGTAGAAGGCTTGAATAATTCGTCGAAGTTGCAGACGTTAGGAAATAATTTGTTTTGGGTCAATTTTATGGGCTTGGTTTGTATTTTCTGACCCGGTTCGGATTGTTAGTGAAACTCTCATTCTATTAAAACGCTAAGGCCGGCACTGCACTCATTCACTGTTCACGCAGCACTATTCACTCACTCACTATTCACGAAATTATTTGGAGAGTTTTGAGCAATTGTAATGGAGAACTAATTTCCGAAGAATCGATTTACTGCAATCGAATTCCACTTTGAGGTTCTTTTATAAATTCCATGTCAATCTGTTTCCTTTGATTTATTCTAATAATCTCAATTATTTGCTTAATTTGATTGTTGTTATAGGATATAATTCTTAAATTCAATTGGTTATTTGATCTTGAATCAATTTCGCGTTAACGTAGCTTTTACATTATCGCGTTTGATCAGATTGCGTTTGCTTAATTCGCAATAGTTTTTAATCCGTTTGCTTAATTCGGAATTCAGGAACATATGCCTTATAATTTCTATTGCGCTTGTCAGTGGTTATTATAGTCGAATAGGATCAGACCCGTTTAGGGAATTGGAATTTATAGGGATCAATGATAAGTCGGAAGTCGATACAGTAGGTTGATTCGCTTTAGCTTATTCGATAATCACAATTTATTTTAATTCCTTTTTCTTGAAATTGTAATCGAAACCCCCCATTAATCGTTACTGCATTGATTAATAATAATACAAGAATCCTTGAGAACGATACTCGAGTTGTCGTTACCATAACTATATTTTCAAAATCACTCGTTTTGATCCGTGCGCGACAACGGATCACGAATCATGCAAAGTCTCAAGGCTAGACGATGTTTGAATGCAAGGCCAGACGATGTCTAATGCCGAGTTAGACGATGTCTAAAGCTGAGTCAGACGATGTCTAATGTTAAGCCAGACAATGTCTAAGGCTAGAACAAACCATGTCTTTTAATTAAGAATATGTTTGTTAAGCCAGACGATATCTGAAGTTGAGCCAGACGTTGTCTAAGGCTAGAACCAGATTTACAAGAGAGTTCTCAAGGAAAGAAATTATGAAGCCACGGTATCTTTCTGAGGACTAGCTGATTAAACAAGGATTCACATTTTAGAACACACTTGATGATCAAGGTTTGATTACCTTGGCTAAAATGCAAGGTACCTATTATCCTAATCTTGTCAAAGTATTTTTCTATAATCTCTCTATTGACGATGATACTAGGTATCTTCAATCACACGTGAGAGGCAAGGATATTTAAATGGACCAAGATTTATGGTTCTCTATTGCTAGGATTGAAAGGGTGAAAGATGAAGTTGAACCCACAATGAAGGCTATCAAGGAGATTGAAAGCATAGAGTACAACAAGTCTGACTTCTATAAGGAAATGGTTCGTGACCCCAATGTTCCCATTGGAAACCGCTTCCTAGTTGGTCGGATGAAGATTGAAGATCGTATGCTCACGTATATTCTTTCTTGGATTATGTCACTGTAGGGGAGAAATCACAGAGCCCTCTTAAAGGATGATTTGCTGTTGTTGTTCCTTATGAAGAAGGGTTACCAAGTTGACTAGATCTTTGCCATTACTGATTACATGCAAAAGATTAGTAAGTCGAATGACTTCAAGGTTGCTTATACCTTTGTTGTCTCTCGCATCCTTAACCACTTCGATGTCAAAACTGATGATGTGGTGGAAGACTTCGCTCGCCCGGAAGCTAAACTTTCAAGCAAACATCTGAAGCAAATGGCTTTAGTATTGACCAACGTAGGCTAGGAACACAAGGAAGGACAAGCAACTGAAGAAGATGTTGATCAATCAAAACCGTCCAACGTGCAAGTTGAGTAGCCTCCTCAACCTTCTACATTCAAGGCAACTATCTTGGACAAGCTGAATCAGATTATACAGACTCAGCAAGAACTTTCAAGGATTGAGAATGAACACTATCTAGAGTTGCGATACAACCTCAACGAGATGTCAAATCATCTTGAAGCCTTTCATCCATCCGATTATGAAGATGTAGATGAAGATTGAAGCTCAAGATGTCTTAGCTCTATTGTTTTTAGCATCTTTCTTATGCATTTTACTTCTCTACATCTTTAATTTTGCTTGAACAATTGTCTTTTGATTGTAATGCAACTTTTTCTTTTTTATAATTGTCTCTTTTCTTAACCTTTTGGTGATTGGAAAACCAAAAAGGGGGAGAAAGTATTCTACTTGCTTTGCTATACTTAATATCTCTTTCAAACTATTGATTTTATCGTATAAAGCTAACCAATTGGTATAAAGGAAATGTTTGAAGACAGGTACATTATGGAGCACTCTAATAAGACTTGAAGTAATAATATTTTGGGCATTCAAAACTAAAAAGGGGGAGACTGAAGATTGGAGTCTCTATCATTTAATGACACTCAACCTGATAGGAAACTATCAGAGTTACAAGACTCATTTGCAGATATAAGACTAGAAGATGCAATAACAAAGACCAAACCATCATCTGAAGCACCACCTTCTGCGTCTGGCACATCATCGTCTACTCGCTATCAGACCATCTTAGATGACGAAGAAGAAGTTAGAGAACCACAAAGTAGCAATAGAGTGATGATCAAGAACCATCCTCCTTCTCAGATTATTGGAGAGGTTTAAGCACCAGTAAAGACAAGATCATCCTTCCAACAAACAACTTTATTGTCTGAGATAGAACCCAAGAACATTGATGATGCCATGGAAGACGAAAGCCGGGTCCAAGTAATGCAAGAAGAGTTGGACCAATTTCAAAAGAATGATGTTTGGAAACTTGTGAAGCTGCCAGACAACAAGGAAGTTGTTGGTGCTAAGTGGGTCTTTAGAAACAAACTAGATGAGAGTGGTAAGGTTGTGAGGAACAAGGCTAGACTAGTGGCCAAAGGTTACTCACAACAGGAAGGTATTGATTATAGAAGACATACACTCCAATAGCTAGATTTGAGGCAATTAGGATTTTGCTTTCATTTACTGCTCATAGAAATATGAGATTTTATTAGATGGATGTAAAATGTGCATTCCTCAATGGTGTAATCAAAGAAGAAGTTTATGTAGAACAACCACTTGGGTTTGAGAGTACTATCTTTTCAGACCGTGTATTTAAATTAAACAAAGCATTGTATGGTCTTAAACAAGCTCCCAGAGCATGGTATGAAAAACTCAGTTCATTTTTAATTGAACACAATTTTACAAGAGGAAAGATAGATACTGCATTGTTTCGCAAAAACTACTCCTCTGATTTTATTATTGTTCAAATTTATGTGGATGATATCATCTTTGGTGCCACTAATGAAAAACTCTATGAAGAGTTCTCAAAATTGATGCAGACTGAATTCGAAATGAGCATGATGGGAGAACTGAAATTCTTCCTAGGACTGTAGATCAAGCAAACCAACAAAGGAATCTTCATACATCATACCAAGTATCTGAAAGAACTCTTGAAAAAGTTCAAGATGGATGATGCCAAAATTATGAAGACACCAATGCATCCAACAACATTACTTGGACCTGATGAAGATTAAAAAAAAGTAGATGTCACTCAATTCAAAGGAATGATTGTGTCTCTACTTTACTTGACTCGCATCCAGACCAGACATAATATTCAGCATTTGCCTCTACTTTAGATTTCAGTCTGACCCAAGGGAAGTGCATCTGTCTGTTGTTAAAAGAATATTTAGATATTTAATTGGAACTTCTAATCTTGGTCTTTGGTTTAAAAGGAAGAAAGAGTATAAGCTGACAGGTTATTGTGATGCTGACTATGTTGGAGATAAAATTGAAAGAAAAAGCACCAGTGGAGGGTGCCACTTCATTGGAGGCAACATGGTGTCATGGCTCAACAAGAAGCAAGGAACAATAGCACTTTGACGATGTGCATGCCACGTGTTTCATCTGCAAGTTGCTGCTCTTAGACGATGTGCATGCCATGTGTTTCATTCTCACTTTGCAAAGGGATGGGATTCCAACTTTGCTGAAGGGACAATAGAAAGGTTCATTCTTGGACCTAACTATGAGGTGGCCAAAGACGACAAGAAGTTGCATCCAGCCAACTTCCCACCTCTGTCCAAGTTACTACTGAACATCATCAACAAGACCATCTTGCACAAGATTGGGTCTAGGGATCATGTGTTTGCCCTCCATAGGTTCATCCTCTACCACATCATCAAAAGGACCCCATTCAACCTTCCACACACACTCTTCTACAACTTGATCAGCCACATCCAATATCTGTCAACTTCTGTGGCCACATACTACACAACCTTAATGAACAAGATTCTCTGGGATGCTTACTGTTACAATAGACTATACAGAGAAATTCAATTAGGACATCTTGATGAGCTAGAGTACATGAATGTAGAAGGCCCATTCGTTCATTAGAAGATGTCGACATCCTCTAGTCTGCTTAAGTTGAACATGGGATTTGAAATTACCAAGGGATCACCTGACAGGTTCCCTAAGCTTTCTGATGATAAACGTGAAGGTCAGAAGAAGAAAGGTGGAAAAGGAAAGAGTCTAGTCATCTATGATGAGGTTGCTTCAATCCAGCCCATTGCAAGCAAGATGAGGAGACTTGTTGTTGCAAGACTAGCAGACCATCCGGACAACACGCAAGGCTACAACATAGTCTGCTAAGGAGTCTCCTGCCAAGAAGAGTAAGCAAATAGTCCAACAAGCACCACCCAAACCACCCATTATGAGGATCAAGACAAGAGCTCAACAGAAGGGTAAGGGTGTTGCTAGAATGTCTGTTGAACCTTAAAGGTCTCTGAAGGACATAATAGACATTGGACAAGCAACTGTATCAGTTGCTGAAGCTGAAGAGGTGGGCTCAGATGAAGGATTGGTTTTCAAGAGGCTGAGCAGATAGTCTAGTGGAGCCCAGACAAAAAATAAACCATCGTCTGCCCTCATTGGACAGATGGTTACCCAACAGATTGAACCTACTGCTCAGTCTGAGACACAGTCTGAACCCACAACTCAGATTGTTGTTCCAACAACATCCCCTCAAACACCACCATTCCTCCCTACCAATCACCCTCACTAGTAACCATTCATGAGATGTCAGACGCAATGGTTTCCTACCACCACTCAGAGTTTGTCAACATCTCTTTTGGGTCTAATGAAGAGATAGTCATTTTATCTCCTAAAGCATCTGCGCTCCCTCATGGGACAACAAACCATTCAGTCTGGATGCCACCTCACCTCTATCCAGATTCAAAGAAGATATATCTCCTCCTCCTTTCCTTCAGGCTCTTAGCATCAGAAGATGATGCAAAGATTCTCCCTATACTATGTGGGAGAGAATGCTGAGACTACTGCATACAGAGAAGAGACTCAGTTGGAGCTCGCTGCAGAGCACTCAATAGTAGTTGCTATCAAAGAAGTGAAGATGAAGAAGCTTCCTCCTCTACAGATCGATCAAGGGATAATTCCCTTCTAGAGGCCTATTCACAATACAATTCTTCTGGACACTGCTGAAGATGACGCTAATCTTGCAAGAAGGCTACAACAGGAAGAATATGCCTCTGCCATCCCTCAGATGCGTCAGTTGGTGCATGAGATTGCACACTGGTATAACTATGTAAGACAGGGATTGGACTACTTCACAGTGGAATCAACACTATCAATTGAATTAACAGACAATGAGAAGAAGCATCTAGAGGTTAGTATCAGAACCATGCATCGTGATGCATTGCGTTATCTATTGAGACCAAGAGTCTCAATTCGACCTCCTCGGTTGATCACACGAGGAGTTGCTCCCAATCATCCAACCTTTCAGGCCACTTATGATGAATATAGGGCTTTGTGCAATATGAAGTTTCAAGGCACAACCCCTAGACAGTTGTATCCACCAAGCCTACATATTTCTAAAGAAACTAATATACGTGTCGCTCTAGACCGTATAGTTCCCAGGCTACCAACTGTCAACCCCAACAAGCTGAAGGGGAAGAAGATTGTAAGAGTAGACAATCTTCTACAGCACATACCAGATATTGAGTCAATGCCTCAACCAGAGCATGAACAACCACTAGAGAACACAGAATCTGACATTGGCATCTATTGGCAGAACGTAATGAGTAACATGCTCCACACCACAGGGTCATCCAATCTCTCAGATGAAGAAAAGCAGAAGATTGACACTGTTCTCTTCCTCCAATAGCTTCATTCACGTGTCAGACACAGTGGTTGTTCCCACTTTGTCGACTCCTCATACCCTTGGAGATGAAGTTAAAGCTGAAAAGATGCTTGTTGAGTACTATGCTGAGTACAAAGCTGCTCAAGCATTGATAGCTGTAGCCAAGGCAACAGCTGAGGCAATTGAAGAAGCAAGAATCTTAGAGGAGGCTAATAGACTAAGAGCTATGTTAGCTGTTGATAATCGCTTTATATACGTAAATATTGCATCATATTTAGTAGTGATTATCCAATGTTCTCAGGATTTTTAGCTTAGTTTGAAATCATTTAATATAGATTTGTATAGTTTGATAATTATAACCCTAGGAAGTTATTTTGTGAGAAATATACTCTAATTTATGTGTGTAGGCCTAGATTCAACAATAAAGGGAGAATATAAGGAGAAGACAGATCTCGCTAAGCGACACATCTCGCTCAGTGCTTCACTCGCTGAGCGCAACATCAAGCTACGTGAGCTAGGCGGCCTATGACGCGCTGAGTGCCATATTGCGCTAAGCGAAATTTTCATTCGAACTGAAGACTCTCTTAGCGGGACATCATGCTTAGCGGAAGTTGCTTTCGAACTTAATATGCGCTTAGCGGACGATTGTGCTTAGCGGAACACCTGTTCTGAGATGCATTATGCAGTGTCATGCGCTTAGCGGAAGGTTGAGCTAAGCGAGACTTCGACTATATAAGCTGCACTTGTAATAATTTTGAATTATTCAGACTTGGTTGATTTTATTTGAGCTGCTTCCTCTGTTTTCCCTTGTTTCCTCTGTTCTCTTTCTTCCATTTTGTAATCTTTTCAAAGCTTCTCATGACAATGAGAGGCTAATCTATTAGTGTTGAGGACTTGGAATTAGGTGCTGATCATGTAAATGCTTTTCTTCACATCTATTCATTGAAATATTCAGTTTAATGTTCATTTCTCTATCTTTATTCTTGTTATATGATTGGATCAGTTATATATGCATGTTTTAGAGTTTACCTGCCATTGACAGATGCTGTTGAACTTGGAACTGAGTTTGAACTCTAATGGAGTATATTTCTAGACATAGGATAGACTCCATTAGCTTCGCAAAGATCTCTAAGCTTCATCAAACCACTCAACTGAACTTACCGAGACATCGGAAGTGAGGTTGAGCAGTTTAGGCTTGATTTGATGAGAGATCACGTTTTGAGCACTTTTAGATCGAAGTTAATCTGAACTATTACTGTGAATGGAGAATATATCTTATATGTTTACATGGGAAGCAAACCGGTTGAACCAAATCCTCAACATATCCATTATTCCATTCTAAAACTCAAGCACGCCAACTGTTCGATCATAGTCCTGAATCAACATTGTTGTTTTTATTGTTTATCGTTAGTGTTAACTGTAGTGTTTAGTTTAATTTCCGTTATTACTTATGTTTCAAGAACAACCAACTTTAAAAACCAAACTAGTGTTTAGGAATTGATTACTTTACTAATAGTCAAATACGGACAATTCCTGTGGATTCGATACTAGGATCTTCCCTTTTAAACTACTTATGCAATATTTGGTACGCTTGCCAAATTAGTCCAACAACTGCTCAGGAAGAAGAAAGAAGACTTAATGATCTGGCTCAAGAGAAGAAGCCAACAGGCTTAGGGAGTTGGCCCTGAAGCAAGAGGCTGAGGCAGCTCAGGTTGTTGCACTTGTTGCTAAGCAAGATGTAGACTTGGCTGAAAAGTCTACATAATCAACACTAGCCCACGAGTGCATAGATTTGGTATCTACTCAATCAAGGTCGAGCACTCCAATTTCAACCATACCACTCAGTGCTGCAGCACAGTCAGACTCCCAACTTGACTTAGCTAACCTTGAGAATGCATTGGAAAACAAGATAGCATCAAGAATTGCTGCCCAGATTGATCCCCAGATCGATGCTAAAATGGAAGAACATAGAGCTAGCATTATCAAGGAGATGACTCTTGCATTCAATGCTTCAATAGCTACTCTATTACTTCCTCGCCCTATTGCAACTCCAACTCCACCACCGCCACCAGAAGATCCTTCTACAACAACTGCTCCATCAAAAGCTCAAGAATCCTCAACCAAACAGTCAACCCCACCTTCCAAACCATGACTGTGATGACATAGGGAGAGAGAATTTTGGATGTATAAAATTTTCCTAGACAATGCTTAGGTCCTTTAATAAAAATAGTGATTGGTTCACTATTTTTTTTTTTCATATTTCTATCTGTCTGTTATCCGCTTTCAATTATTTCATGCTCTGAACTGTCATTTACATATGCATGATAGACTCAGGGGGAATTCATCAAACTGTACATCATTAACTGACATGAAACAATCTGCACTCTGATACTCTATACTTTATGATTCATTGTCTATTATTCAAAATTATAACATATGTTGTCATCATCAAAAAGGGGGAGATTGTTAGAACCAAGACATTGGATCATGTTTGACCCCTAATCCTTTAATGGGTTTTGATGATAACAAATGTGATACTATTTGATCAACTAATGATTTGAATTTAAGTAATTTCAGGAATCAAAATTTGATCAACAGACGAATGGTATAATCTCTCCATAGCACTCTCTATTTTAATTGTCTAACAACTCGTAAGAATTTATCAAACACTAAATGTTTTTAATCAAACTAAAATAAGCTTTGGAACAGTCCATGCAAAGCTCATAAGATCAGATAGTACAGTCTTGGAACAGACCATGATAAGTCTTGGAAAGACTAATGCAAAGTCTAAGACCAGACCATACAACAGTCTCAAACAGACTATGTGAAGTCTTGGGACAGATAACATGAGTCTAGGACCAGACCATGCATATATACTGGACTAGACCATGTATGGAACACGGTTAGACAACACATAGTCAAGACAGACCATGATTAAGCCAGGGCAGGCGATGTTTGAAGCTGGGCCAGACCATGTCTATCATTCCAAACCATGCTTAGTCAAACTAGCATGTGTGTGTTAAGCCAAATGTTGTCTGTGCAGAATAGAATATGATCTGTCATATGTGCAGGAATAGACTTCATGGTCTAAGTCTCGGACCAGATTGTATGAGTGCTGGACTAGACCATGCAATAGTGCTGGACTAGACCATGCAAAAGTCTTGGACCAAACTATGATATAGTTGGACCAAACCATGCACAGTCAGACCGAACTATGAATGTATTCCTGACCTAACCATTAGTAGTTTTATGCTTTGTAGACAACGCATAAATATTATAACTTGTCTTTATGAATGTTGTGTCTAAAAATAGAAAGAGAGGTAGATCTTACTGAACACTTTACAAAAAATATACCTCATATGACTATTTGTGTGTCTCGAGAAATGTGAAGTCTAGTAGGTACATCTAAAAGGCTAATCTACTTTGAGAAGCACACCTACGACTACAATAGAGTTGTGACAAGACAGGAACCTACTACTCTCTGATCAAGCTCAAGCTAAAGCAACTTCAACACTCAACTAAGAGACAATAGATCAAATCTTCTCCAATGTTCAAATTCGTGAAGTTCTACTATAAATAGATGCTTCCATGCAAAGAGAAGACTAATGAAAAAAAACAAAAATATTTGACGAAAAACGAGCAAGATAACAAGAGTTGAAAAGCAAGAAAGTACACTTCAAGAAAGCTTGAAACCCTGAGTGAGAAAAGAAAGCTTAGAGAAAAGAAACCCCATCTTCTACAAAGCTCATAGAGATTCATACACTTATTCATATCCTATCTTTGAGAGTTATCTAAATCTTATTCATATTTGAATAGAAAGCTAGGAGTGGCTTAGTAATCAAACAATACTTGGGAAGTATAATTTCAGGGGGAGATTTATACTTGTAAATAGTAGTGGTTTAGTATACTTGTAGCCAGTAGTGACATAGAGAATACTTGTAACCAGAAGTGTTAGTGGAGAATACTTGTTTGTAATTAGTTTATAGTGGAACTCTTTAATAGTTGCTAAAGGAGAACTGGACGTAGCTCAAGTTGAGTGAACCAATATAAAAACAAGCATTTTATCTTTGTTATCTTGTGCTTACATTATTCATCTTGCACTCTGTGCATCTTGAAAAGGTTTTAAAAGCATTGTCTTGAAAAGATATATTAGCTTATTTTAAAAGGCAACTCTAGAACTTATAACTGTTGCGAAAAGTTTCACAATTTAATATAACCCATTATTCAACCCCCCCTTCAGTGTGTTCTTGTGTATTTGACATCTCCCTTAAGGGTAGCTCCTAGAGTCATTCCATTTGTCAAGCCTCTTTGGAATGAGAGCCTCCTACATTCAATAGAAGATGATGTTTACCTTGCTAGAAGATTGCAAGAAGAGGAGTTTGCATCTGTCACCACCATGGTCAATAGACTGGCCTAAGATGTAACACATAGGCTTCAATGTGCTCTGATGGTTCTTGATCACTACACTCCTACCCCTAAAGACTTTGCACCCTTAACCAAGGCTGTTAAGAAGCAACTGGGTGATCGAGTTAGCAACAATGGGTGTCAAGACATGTTTAGGCTGGCCGGACCACGAGTATACATTCGTCCTTCTCATCTGCGTTTATAAGGTCTTTAACCACAAGATCCTCACCATACTCTAGATGTTGAAGACTTCAGAGTCATCGAACTAGTGCACTATCAAGGAAAGGTACCTAGGCAGTTCTACCTTCCAAACCTTCATATTGGGGAGAGAATTGATGTGTGTGTTGCTCTAGATTGTATAATACCTAGGCTGCCCATCATAAACACGAACAAGCTGAAGGGTAAGAAGATTAGAAGACCACACATGCCTCCCAAGGCTTGTGTGGAGTTCAAGAGGTTGCCTCAACCCCTACAGCAAAATCATGAAGAACGCACTTAGCAGTCTGCTCGTGCTTATTGGCAGAATTACATGGCCAATCTACAAGTATCAACAGGTTCATCTTCATTATCACAAGCTGAGAAGGATGAAACAAAAACTATTGGTGAAGGCTCTACAACTCCTTGTACCTTCTACAACATAATAGACACAGTGGTTGTTCCTATAGTCACTATAACTCCTACTCTAGGAGATGAAGCTTATGCAAACCAAATGTTCGAAGATTACAAGGAAGAACTATGTGATAGGCAAGCTACCCAAGCACTTATTGAAGCAGCTGAGGCTGCCAGATTGAAGGTATAGATTTTGAATACATATACTCTGAAAATGCTTAATGCCTTCTATAAACATCAATGATTGGTTCACTGATTTTTTTAATATCCGCTCTTATTATATTTTATTATCTTATATAAATTGTCATTTGCATATGCATGATTAACTCAGGGGGAGTTCTTTATGTCAATAACTGCTCATAAATATAATGACATAATATAATCTCATACTCAGATTGTTGAAACTATGATTTTATTCCTGTTAATCAAAATTATAACATATGTTGTCATCATCAAAAGGGGGAGATTGTTAGAACCAAGACATTGGCCCCTAATCTTTTGATTGATTTTGATGATAACAAATGTGATAATATTTGATTCAACTAATGTTCTAAAATTGAGTCATTTCAGGGAACCAAAATCATCACAACGATTGGTAAAATCTCTACATCCCACTCTATATTATTGATTGTCATTTTTCATAATAAGCCTAGCATCCAAAGTGCTTTAAACAGACAACGTGGTCTATATGACCAAATAGAAAGGCCCTGTCAGTTGATAGACCATGTTCCGCATGCAAAGGATACTTTCCCAAGGAACATACTATGAGATAGTTTGGACTAGATGGTAAAGTGCTTTATGCACAATAGATAGTCTATTCCCAACAGACAGTCCATTTGTCAACAATACCTCACTGGTACCAAACAACGCGCTTAATTAATATCATAACTTGTGTTTATGAACGATATGTCTAAAAACAAAAAGAGAGGTAGATCTTACTAAAACGTTTCATATATACCTCATATATCTGCTTGTTTGTCTCATGAATGGTGAAATCTAGTAGGTACAACTAAAAAGACTATTCCGCTCAGAAAAGCACACCTATGAAAAGCAAAAGTAGAAGTCTTAACAAGACATGAGCCTTCTCCTCTCTGATTTGACCAAGCTAAAGCAACTTCAACACTCCACTATGAGACCACGGATCAAATCCTCTTCAACGTTCAAATCCATGAAACTCTGCTATAAATAGATGTTTCCATGCAAGATGAAGACTAACAAAAATTGAACGAAGCATAACAAGAAACCTAAGTGGAAAAATCAAAGAAAGACAACAACAAGACAACTTGAAAACCTTAGTGAGAAAGAGAGCTAAGAGAAAAAGAAACACCATCTTCTATAGCTCATAGAGATTGAAGTCATTTGTATATCCTCTCTATGAGAGTTACTTGAATCTTATTCATTTATTTGAATAGAAAGCCAAGAGTGGCTTAGTGACTAAACAATACTTGGTTAGTATCATCTTAGGGAAGATTTGTACTTCTAACTAGAAGTGGCAATTTAGAATACTTGTTTTGTAATCAAGTTGATTATAGTGGAACCCTTTAACAGTTGTTAAAGGAGAACTGGACGTAGCTCAAGGTTGAGTGAACCAGTATAAAAACAAGTGTTTTACTCTTGTTTTCTTTTGCTTATAATTATTCATCTTGCACTTTGTGCATCTTGAAAAGGTTTTCAAAAGCTTTGTCTTGAAGAGATATATTAGTAACGAGCACGTGTCAAACACACCAACAAAAGCTACTAAGTTTTCCAATAAATTTTGCAATATAAGGCCAACTCAGGTCATCTTCTCAAGGATACAATTCATCAAACACCTTGCATTCAATTCAAAATAGGTGGGTTTTGTATGATTTTCAAAAAATTAAGCAAATAGAGCAACTTAAATCAATAAACGAAAACAAAAATGAAAGAGATAAAACTCAAGAATCTATGCTTATGGAGAAATAATCATAGTTCTAGCAAGTATAAGTCAAATTCATGCTCATGAAAATACGAAATTTAAGGCAATCACCTCACATTTATTTAGAAAAATTCGGATTACTATCGCATTCCTAATTTTCCCAAATTTATGCATGTTTAGTATTAAATCAAAATCAATCGATTGCAATCAACCCAAATTCAAATTTCAATTCCCTAATTAATCATTATCATACATTAAACAAGGAAATTGAAGATCATAAAAAGGGAAAAAGGGGGATTCATGAGCATAATTTGAAATTGAGAATAGAGGAACTCATATTTACCCACAAGCACATGATCCTTGGGTTGCAAATGAATTTATCCCTCCATGAAGATCTTCATGGGAGCTCCAATGGGGTTGCACGAAAATGAAGAAGAAAGGGGAGAAAAGAGAAGAAAGAGAGGAGAGTGAAGAGAGCACTTTGAATTCTAAAGTTGAAAATTTATAAAATGAAGTAGTGTGTCCCCTTTTACAAAGGGGAAAAACTATATATATGATGGACTAAAAAAGTGGGTCTCCAAAGGAGGACTGAAACCCACTATTAAAATACTACCTTAACTAATTAAAATTACCAAAGGGTCCCTAATTACAAACTAAAACACGGAATTATACAAGTGCAAGACCGAAACATTGAATTCTTGATTTGACATCGCTGGAACGTTTGAATTGGACAATCCTTGTGAGCCACAAAATTGTAGCTCTCCTCTGTAGCTTTCAAACAAGACAAAAATCATAAAAAAAGGAGACATGTGTCAAAAGTTATTGGTTGCACAAGGAACAATGTCAAAAACATCAATAAAACGTTACAAATAACAATATTAGACACTTTGACCAAGAACGACCCAATCTCACAAAACTCAGCTAAAAGGGTCAAAATAAAGTATAAAAACATGTCAAGATATGCCAAATGCAACTCTAGATTATGCTAAATTACACTCTATCAATTAGCTTGTTTTAAAACTTTCATATATCTTTACAAGCAACCTTTTAACTACTATTTGTTGTGAAAATATTCATAGTTTATCTAACCCACTATTTGATACGAAACCCCTTCATGAAATTTTGAACAAGCTGTTTTAGGGCACAAAATCAGACTGCGCTTAGGATAATGTCGTAACTCGCAGCCCAGAAGTCCGATTGCGGCGATTCCAAAACGAGGTGAACACTCACGTTCTGAACTACGAAAAAGACTCAAGAAACGCTAAAATTGGACACGTAAAACGTGAGATATGGGCCAGAGAAAAATCGAACAGAAAATACCGAATTGAAATTAGAACGTGAATTCAGAGATGACCAGTGAAAAGGAACAAGAGGGTTACTGGTTTTTAGGGCGCCACAAACCTGGGTTTGATAAGCCAACAAGGAAGATCGCCACAAGAATGTGAATTCTTGATAAGATCAAAGGTTCAACCAAGAACCCTAGCAGAGAGATTTTCTCACAAGTCTGAACAAAAATATCATTCTGATTTCTTATTGATCTCCAATTGTTTTAATACATTTCAGCTTAGGAGTTTATGCACTACACTTAAGCAAACAAAAGAAAAAAACAAAACTCTTAAGGACAAGCGTTTCTGACATGTAGTAGCGGTCAAGAATAACAAATCCTTATAAAAAGACTTGGGTTCTAATCCTACCGTAGCCAAAATATTTATTATTTTATTTTATTTTATATACAGCCACACTAAAAAGAAAATAACCCCAAAAGCAAATTAAAAGTCTTGTTATTCAGATTGGCTCTTCTCACTCCAAGTGGGCTATGCATATCAAAACTTTATTCTCCAAGTGTTGGGCTTCAGCAGATTGTTGGGTTTCTAATAGATTAGTCACCACTTGTTGAAGAGCTTCCTTCGCTTTCCTAGCCCTTGCCCTTGTCATGGGTCCCCCAAGTCCTCCAAGTGCCTCGTTTTCTTTGTCCCTATCTGTGTTCCCATCACTATTTGACCCCCCTTCTCTTCAAGTGTGTTCTTGTGTATTTTAGCACCATTATCAAAACAACCAACAAATAAGCAAGATATTTCACACTTAAACAACGCTTGGATGGTTTATGTATTTCCTATGGCTAGGTGAGTGAAGACTCACTTTATGATGCCAAGCTCATTCATAAGGAAATACAATCTCTCTCTAGGTAGAGGTTTGGTAAAGATATAAATAAATTGGAGATTGGTTTCTACAAACTCTACACTACAATCACCCTTTTGTATGTGGTCTCTAATGAAGTGGTATTTGATTTCAATGTGTTTGGTTCAAGAGTGCATGATAGGATTTTTAGAGATGTTAATGGCACTAGTATTGTCACACATCAAGGGTATGGTTTCTAGCTTTAGCCCAAAGTCTAAGAGTTGTTTTTTGAGCCAAAGTGATTGAGCACAACAACTCCCAATAGCTATGTACTAAGCCTCAACTATAGATAAGGCTACACAAGCTTGTTTCTTGCTATGCCAAGACACTAAAATACACAAGAACACACTAGAAGGGGGGGTTGAATAGTGGGTTTAAAATTTTTTCGTAAATACTATTAGTTTACAAGTTGCCTTCTTGGATATATGTTAGTTTAAATCAGCAAATATATCCTTGCAATGCAAAGCTTAGAAAGTCTTTCCAAAAGAGCATAGTGAGCAAGATAAATATATGTAATCACAAGACAACAGATGAGAGCTTGCTTTTATATTGGTTCACTCAACTTGAACTACGTCCAGTTCTCCTTTAACAACTGTTAAAGGGTTCTACTATAATTAATTGATTACAAAACAAGTATTCTTCACTGCCACTTTTGGCTACAAGTATTCTCTATGCCACTCTTGGCTACAAGTATTCTAAACCACTTTTGGTGACAAGTATGAATCTCCCCCTAAGATTATACTTCCCAAGTATTCTTTTATCACTAAGCCACTCTTGGCTTTCTATACAAATATGTATAAGATTCAGATAACTCTCAAAGAGAGGATATAATCAAATGTTGAATCTACATGAGCATGTAAAGGATGGGTGTTCTGTTTCTCTCAGCTCGAGTTCAAGACCTTATCTTAGAATTCTTTCTCTTGCTATGTGATCAGTGCATCTTTATGCACATTCTTCTACTATTATTCTTAGGCATTTCCTTAGTTTATTTCATTAGTTTCACCATTTTAGTGTGTTTTCATATTTAAGTTTGTTTCTAGCTTTATTTAATTTTCGTATTTTATTTTCAGCATTAGCAGCTTTCAATGGAAAATTCATAACTGGAGCTACAAGAATCAGATTGAGGCGTTCTAATATTCGTTGGAAAGATAAGAGAAAGAGCTACAACTTTCATGTTGGAGTCAGAAGCTGATTCGGATTGTAGAAGGCTTGAATAATTCGTCAAAGTTGCAGACGTTAAGAAATAATTTGTTTTGGGCCAATTTTATGGGCCTAGTTTGTATTTTCCGACCCGGTTCGGATTGTTAGTGAAACTCTTATTCTATTAAAACGCTAGGGCCGGCTGCTGTGCATATTTTTACTGTTCACGCAGCACTATTCACTCACTCACTATTCACGAAATTTCTTGGAGAGTTTTGAGCAATTGTAATGGAGAACTAATTTCCGAAGAATCAATCTACTGCAATCGGATTCCACTTTGAGGTTCTTTTATAAAGTCCATGTCAATCTGTTTCCTTTGATTTATTCCAATAATCTCAATTATTTGCTTAATTTGATTGTTGTTATAGGATATAAATCTTAAATTCGATTGGTTGTTTGATCTTGAATCAATTTCGCGTTTTTACATTATCGCGTTTGATCAGATTGCGTTTGCTTAATTCGCAATAGTTTTTAATCCGTTTGCTTAATTCGGAATTCAAGATCATATGCCGTATAATTTCTATTGCGCTTGTCAGTGGTTATTATAGTCGAATAGGATCAGACCCGTTTAGGGAATTGGAATTTATAGGGATCAATGATAAGTCAGAAGTCGATACAGTAGATTGATTTGCTTTAGCTTATTCGATAATCACAATTTATTTTAATTCCTTTTTCTTGAAATCATAATCTAAACCCCCCATTAACTGTTACTGCATTGATTAATAATAATACAAGAATCCTTGAGAACGATACTCGAGTTGTCGTTACCATAACTACATTTTCAAAATCACTCGTTTTTTTGATCCATGCGCGACAGCGGATCACTATGTAGATTGATTTCGTTATTCAGTTCACGTTCAATCGTTCATCATCTTCTCTCGTTTCAAAGAGGCTTCCTTATAAAGTGAGCTTCATGAATTTGAACGTTGGAGAAGACTTCTTTCTGTTGTCTCACACAGTAGAGTTTTGAAGTAGCTTTGACTGTGTTTTATCCAACGAGAGCATGTTTCTATCTCTATTACAGTTTCTCTTTTAGCTAAAAGTGTGCATCCCAATGTTGATTGGTTTTTTTTGGCTGTACCTACACACTTTACATAGTACGAGACATGCAACTAATATGAGGAATCAAAGAAAGTAATGTCAAAGGGTATCTCCCTTTGTTTCTGTTGCAACAGTGCCTTTATTTGAGTAAAGAATTAATTATACAACACATATTCCTCAGCACATATGACAGATTATATCCTATTCTTGCACAGACAAAGTCTAGCTTAACAAACATAGTCTGGTCTTGATTAAGTATGGTCTGTTCGTGCACAGATGACGTTTGGCTTAACAAACACATTCTTAATTAAAAGTCATGGTCTGTTCTAGCCTTAGACATCGTCTAGCACTTGGCATCAGCCATCGTCTAGGCTGGGGACATTGCATGGTCCGTTAAGAACTTATTTTAATTAGTTTATAAGCAATTTCAGTGCTAGATTTAACCATTATAAGTTCTCAGACACTTAAAGCATAGAATTTGAGTTGAGAGATTTTACCATTGTATGTTCTTACTTTGATTTCCTGAAATCACTTAGTCTCAAATTATTAGTTGATCAAATATTATTACATTTGTTATCATCAAAACCTATCAAGGTATTAGGGGTCAGACATCATCAAATGTCTTGGTTCTAACAATCTCCCCCTTTTTGATGATGACAACACATGTTATAATTTTGACTTAACAGACAGTGAATCACAGACATGTATGTATCAAAGTGTGAATTATTTCATGGCAGTTAAGTATGCATAGTTATTAACATGATGAACTCCCCCTGAGTCTATCATGCAGATGCATATGACAGATTAAAGCATGAAATAATTAAAGCGGATAATAATAAACAGTGAATAGAGGTGTATAAAAATTAGTGAACCAATCATTATTTTATTAAGCATTGTCTGTAAATTCTATACATCCAAAATTCTCTCCCCCTTTGTCATAAACAAAAAGGTGGAGGATGGAGTAGAAAATGCCATCACAGTCATGGTTTGGAAGATGGGGTTAACTATTTGGTTGAGGATTCTCCAACTTCTTGATGGAGCTTCTGTTGCTAGTGGACCTTTTGATGGCGGTGGTGGAGCTTGAGTAGCCGCAGATCTAGGAGTAAGAATGGCAACAATAGAGGCATTGAAGGCAAGTGTGACCTCGTTGATGATGTTAGCTCTTTGCTCGTCCAATTTGGCATTCAGTTGAGCTTCGACTTGAGCAACAACCTCAGTAGAAATTCTTGAACCCAATTTGGTTTCCAATGCAGATTCAAGGGCAGCTAAGTTAGGTAGAGGGCCTGACTGTGTTGCAGCATTTAGTGGTAGAGTTGCAATTGGAGTGCTTGACTTGGACTGAGTGGATACTAGATCGGTGCACTCTTGGACTGGTCTTGACTCTGCAGAGACTTTTCAGCCAAGTTTGTAGCTTGCTTAGTAGCAAGTGCAACAACCTAAGCTGCCTTAGCCTCTTGCTTCAAGGCCAACTCCCTGAGCTTTTTCTTGTTTTCTTCCTTGGCCTTCTTTTCTTGAGCTAGATCATTGAGTCATTGTTCTTCTTCTTGAGCAGCTAACATAGCTCTCAATCTGGAGGCCTCCTCTAGGATTCTTACTTCTTCAGCTGCTTCTTCTGCTGCCTTAGCTATAGCTATTAGTGCTTGAGCAGCTTTGAACTCAACATAGTATTCAACAAGCATCCTCTTAGCTTCCTCTTCATCTCCAAGGGTGTGAGGGGTCAGTAGAGTGGGCATAACCACTTGTTTGTGTCCGACACGTGAATGAAAATACTAGAGGAGGAGGAGCCTTCACCTACAATGTCAATCTTCTGCTTCTCTTCATCTAAAAGATTCGATGACCCTATGGTGTGAAGCATATTACTCATCACAATCTACCAGTAGATGCCAGCATCTACTTCATTGTTTTCTGTGGCGAGAATATGCTCATGTTGAGGCAATGGCTCAATGTCTGTATGTCTTTGTGGAAGACCATCTGCTCGTGCGATCTTCTTCCCCTTCAACTTGTTGGGGTTGACAGTTGGGAGCTTGGTGACTATACGGTTTGGAGCAACACGTATATCAATGTCTTCCGAGATATGCAAGCTTGGTGGATTCAACTGTTTAGGGGTTGTGCCTTGAAACTTCAAGTGGCACAAAGCCCTGTATTCAGCACACATGGCCTGGAAGGTTGGATGGTTGGGAGCAACTCCTTGTGTAATCAGCCAAGGAGGTCGAATAGAGACCCTTGATCTCGACAGATAGTACAATGCATCACGATGCATTGTTCTGATAGTGGCCTCCAGTTGCTTCTTCTCATCTTTTGTTAGCTCAACTGGTAGGGCTGGTTCCACTGCAAAGTAGTCCAATCCCTCTCTCATGTAGTTGTACCAGTGTGCAATCTCATGCACTAGTTAACGCATTAGAGGGATGGCAGAGGCATACTCTTCCCTCTGTGAGCCATCTAATTAGATGTGCATCATCTTCAGTAGTGTCCAGAAGGTGAGTGTTGCACATAGGCCTCTAGAAGGGAATTATGCCTTGATCGATCTGCAGAGGAGGAAGCTTCTTCAGTGGTGCTTCCTTGACAACAACAACAATTGAGTCCTCTACAACTGGCTCTAACTGAGTCTCTTCTTTGTACACTGTAGACTTAGCATTCTCTCCCACATAGCACAGGGAGAATCTTTGCATCATCTTTTGATGCTAGGAGCCAGAGGGAGGTGGAGGAGGAGGAATGTCTTCTCTGAATTTGGACAGAGGAGTGTTGTCGTCCAGACTAAATGGTCTGTTGTCCTATGAGGGAACAGAAAATGCTTCAGGAGATAGAGCAACTATCTCTTCATCTGACCCAGATGAGATGATTATAGACTCAGTGTGGTGGTAGGAAACCACTACGCTTGACATCTCAGGGATTGTCACTGGAGAGGGAGATTGGTAGGGAGGAATGGTAGTGTCTAGTGGAGTTTGTGGGGATGTTGTTGGTACAACAGTCTGAGTTGTGGGATCGGACCGTGTCTCGGACTAAACAAAGTGGGTTCAATTTGTTAGGTGATCGTTTGTCTAGTAGGGATAGACACAAGTTGATCTTCTGTCTAAACATTGGGTTTAGACAATGGCTCTTGCATAGTCTCGTGCTTGGGCATCGACTGTGCAAAGCAACTATTTGGCTTACTATAGTCTGTGTAGGTGACACAAACAATAAGGGTTCAACAGACGATGTGTCTGTTGTGGCTTGTGTTTGGGCTAAGACTGGTATCGTCTGAGGAATATTCTTCCTTGGATGTTTGTATGTTGAGCGAGGGTGAGTGAGTAGAGTGAATGTGGGTAGAGTGATACTTGGATTGGTGGTTGAGGTGGTTGTTTGTCTAGGTGTATCTTCTTCCAACACCATTTTTCTCTTCACACTCAACTTCCTGGCTGTGGTGCTGGGTGGTTTGATAGTCAGTCCTTTGACTCAGTGGTCTGTTGTGCATTGAGTGGTCTTCTGGGTTTCTTGAAGACTAGTCCCTTGTCTGAGTCTTCTTCTTCAACCTCAACAGCATTAACAGCTTGTAGACCAATGTCTGCTACCTCCCTTAGAGACACTTGAGGTTCAGTAGTGATTCTGGCAGCACCCTTACCCTTCTGTTGGGCTCTAGACTTGATCCTCTGAGTGGGTGGTCTGGGTGGTGCTTGTTGGACTGTCTGCTTTCCCTTCTTGGTTGGTGGCTCTGCAGCAAACTATGTTGTAGTCTTGCGTGTTGTCCGGACTGTCTACTGGTCTGCAACAGCAAGTCTCCTCATTTTACCAGCTAAGGGTTGGATGGACGCAGCCTCATCATAAATCACCAGGCTTTTTCCTTTTCCACCCTTCTTTTTTTGAATCTTCTTCTTCTTCTTCTTCTAAACCACCAGGTTGTAAAAAAGAGTGTGTGGAAGGTTGAATGGGATTCCTCTGATGATGTGATAGAGGATGAACTTGTGTAGAGCAGATACATGATCTCAAGACCCAATCTTGTGTAAGATGGTCTTGTTGATAATGTTTAGCATCAACTTGGTCAAAGGTGGGAAGTTGGCTGGGTGCAACTTCTTGACATCCTTGGCCCACTTGTAGTTAGGTCTAAGAATGAACCTTTCTACTATACCTTTCTCAAGGTCCTTGTCCCATGCCTCTGTTAAGTAGTTTGAGTGCAATTCACACCCTATGGCTTGAGCAATAGAGGAGGGAGAGACAGTAACTTCACACCCAAAGACATTGCTGACAACCTCGTTTCCTTTGATTGTAGCATTTGTCCAAAACTTTCTAATAAGTCCAGGGGCGATCTTCTGGCGATCATTGAAGTAGCCCCTGATCCCAACAAACTCAAAATACCTTGAGATGTTAAGGCCACGTTCCTTAAGGCAGGGTATATCAATGTAGTATTCTACGTGAATGTTCCCAGTGTAGGAACCTCATGGCTTGATCAAAATGTTCTCTACATCATTGAGTCTTCGTTCTTTCATGACCTCGGGGTCAATGTTGGATGCAGAACTGTTGGTGTTTGTGGTAGACTCAGGCATTACGTTCATCAGAAGCTTGAGAGGATGAGGGTGAGGCTGGTAGTTGGGAGGAGGAAAAACCCTTGATCAGATTACATTTGGCCATGGTGAGGGTTTGTGTTTAGGGTTTCTTGAGGTTCTTGGTTGCAGAGAGAATGGGTGAGAGAGATGAGAGGTTACAAAAGCTTGGGGAATACGTTTGGCAACAGTAGGCTAGAATAGGTAATGAGTGTGCATTAAATATGATGGTATGGTTAGGGAATGATTGAAACGACACATTTATGACAAACTTGAATGTGTGTTTTGGGCTTTTATGACTCAGAATCAAACGAATGCTTAAGTTACAAAACAGTTTTTTTTTTTAAATCACATGGTCTGGCTCATATTTTGAGCGTGAAACACGTGACATGCACAAGCCTCATTTAAGTATCACACTAGACGATGTGTCCTTAGTTCTACTAGTGAATAGCAGACAGTGATAAAACATTAATTCACCCAGATCATCCCAATCTTTTCTCTCAAAGAGATCAGTCTGTCTTCAGCAAGGGGTTTTGTAAAAATATTAACAAGTTGATCGTCTGTCTTGACAAATTCCAATTTAATGGTCCCCTTTTGAACATGGTCTCTTATGAAATGATGTTTTATTTCTATATGCTTGGCTCTAGAGTGCATGGTAGGATTTAGGATTTTTTGAAAGAGATATAGCAGTAGTATTATCACAGAAGATAGGAATGTTACTCTCAAATATGTTGTAGTCTTCAAGTTGATTCTTGATCCACAATATCTAAGAGCAGCAACTTGCAACTGAGATGTATTCTACTTCTGCTATTAATAGTGTTATTGTTCCTTGCTTCTTGCTGAGTCATGACACCATGTTGACTCTAATAAAGTGGCAGCCTCCACTGGTGTTTTTTCTTTCAATTTTGTCTCCAGCATAGTCAGCATCACAATAGCCTGTCAACTTATACTCTTTATGTCTTTTAAACCAAAGACCAAGATTAGAAGTTCCAATTAAATATCTAAAAATTCTTTTAACAGTAGATAGATGCACTTCCCTTGGGTCAGACTGAAATCTGGAGCAGAGGCAAACACTGAACATTATATCTGGTCTGGATGTAGTCAAGTAAAGTAGTGACCTAATCATTCCTTTGAACTAAGTGACATCTACTTTCTTTGAATCTTCATCAGGTCCAAGTGATGTTGTTGGATGCATTGGAGTCTTCATAATTTTAGCATCATTCATTTTGAACTTTTTTAGGAGTTCTTTCACATACTTGGTCTGGTGTATGAAGATTCCTTTGTTGGTCTACTTGATCTGCAATCCTAGGAAGAATTTCAGTTCTCCTATCATGCTCATTTCAAACTCAGTCTGCATCAACTTTGAGAACTCTTCATAGAGTTTTTCATTAGCGGCACCAAAGATAATATCATCTACATAGATTTGAACAATAACAAAATCAGAAGAGTAGTTTTTGCAAAACAATGTAGTATCTATCTTTCCTCTTGTAAAATTGTGTTCTATTAAAAATGAACTGAGTTTTTCATACCATGCTCTGGGAGCTTGTTTAAGACCATACAATACAATGCTTTGTTTAGTTTAAATACATGGTTTGAAAAGACAGTACTCTCAAACCCAGGGGGTTGTTCTACATAAACTTCCTCTTTGATTACACCATTGAGGAATGCACATTTTACATCCATTTGATAGAGTTTCATATTTCTATGAGCAGCAAATGAAAGCAAAATTCTAATTGCCTCAAGTCTAGCTACTAGAGTGTATGTCTCTGTATAATCAATACCTTCCTGTTGTGAGTAACCTTTGGCCACTAATCTAGCCTTGTTCCTCACAAACTTACCATTCTCATCTAGTTTGTTTCTGAAGACCCACTTAGCACCAACAGCTTCCTTGTTGTCTGGTAGCTTCACAAGTTTCCATGGCATCATCAATGTGTTTGGGTTCTATCTCAGACAGTAGAGTTGTTTGTTGGAAAGATGTTTTCACTAGAGCTCGAACTTCTCCAATGATCTGAGAAGGAGGATGGTTCTTGATCATTATTCTATTGCTGCTTTGTAGTTCTCCGACTTCTTCTTCATCATCTGAGATGGTCTGATAGTGAACAGACGATTTGGTAGCAAACGATGTGGGAGCAGAAGATGTTGTGCCAGACGCAGACGATGGTGTGTCAAACAATGATTTGGTCTTAGTTATTGCATCTTCTAGTTTGATATCTGCAAATGAGTCTTGTAACTCTGATAGTTTCCTATTAGGTTGAGTGTCATTAAATCTTACATGAATGGCTTCTTCAACAACTTTGGTTCTAGAGTTGAACACTCTATATGCCTTGGATGTTTTAGAATATCCAAGTAAGATGCTTGTATCACACTTCGAATCAAATTTACCCAAATTGTCTTTTGTGTTAAGAATGAAGCATTTACATCCAAAGGGATGGAAGTATGATATGTTGGATTTCTTTCCTTTCCACACTTCATATAGAGTCTTTTTAATAATAGGTCTAATATAAATTCTGTTTTGCAAATAACAAGAAGTATTTACAACTTCTGCCCAGAAGTGCTTAAGAGTCAAGTTATCATTCAACATGGTTCTGGCCATTTCTTGTAATGACCTATTCTTCCTCTCAACAACACCATTTTGCTGTGGTGTTCTAGGTGTTGAGAAGTTGTGAAGAATTCCATTCTCTTCACTGAACCTCTCGAACACTTTCGTTTTCGAACTCTCCTCCATGGTCACTTCGATAGAAGTTATACATACTCCTTTTTCATTTTGAACACGTTTGCAAAATTTATAGAATTCCTTAAAAGCCTCATCCTTGTGAGTGAGGAATATAACCCATGTCCATCTAATAGTCATCAACTATTACTAGTCCATATCACTTCCCTCTAAGAGAGGTTGTCCTTGTTGGACCAAAGAGATCAATATGTAACAGTTCTAATGGTCCTGGAAGTGGAAATAGTGTTTTTACTTTTAAAAGATGTTTTCACTTGTTTCCCTTTTTGACTTGTCTAACAAAGTAAGTTATCCTTATATGACATTGTTGGCAATCCTCTTACGGGGCTATATCTTTTGCAATTTTGAGATTAATTTCAAACTTGCATGGCCAAGCTTCTTATGCCATAACTAGTGAATTTCTTTGACAGATAGTAAACATGATACATTTTGATCCTTTAGTTCACCAAGATTGATCTTATAAAGATTGCCTTGTCTCTTTGTAGAGAAGAGATGTGAACCTTTAGAGTCTCTGACTATGCATGATTCCTTGTTGAAGGAAACATCATATTCACTGTGTCACAAAATTGACTTATGCTCAGTAGATTGTGTTTTAGCCCTTCAACAAATAACACATTCTCAATAGAGAGACTAGGAGGAATACCTATCTTACCAATACCCCAAATTCTCCTTTTCTGATTACCTCTGAAAGTGACTGTACCACCATGCATTGGTGTCAGGTCTAGGAACATAGACCTTGTGCCCGTCATGTGATGTGAGCAGCCACTATCCAGGTACCATGATTGGTGTTTCTTTCTTGCCATCAAGGACATCTACAATAAGAATTATTTTGTTTTTAGGTACCCATATTCTTTTGGGTCCTTTGGTGTTAGTCTTAAAGGCAGATGACTTGCTTCTTGTAGGCAATTTCTTGCTTTTGGACTTTACATGCCCATTTTCAAAATGTGGTCCATTAGAAGAAGCTTTCTTCTTGGTTGCTTCTTTCTTTCTTGTGAATCCAAGGCCAAATTTGTCATTTGGATGTCTATTGTATGAAAGAATTTTCTTTAAATTCTCAGACCCATTAACAAATTTTCTTAGAGTACTCTTGAGAGATGCAGCTTCTTTGCGTAATTGAACAATTTCAGCTTCATCTTTGCTCAAACTCTTACCTTGTTTAACTCATTAGTTTCCTTAATCAATTCATTCAATTGCCTTCTATGTTGTTCCTTTTCTATCCAAAGTTCACTTTTGCTCTTAATTAAGCATTGGTGATCAATGGTTAGTTTTTGAAAATCATCTGTTAGAGCATTACTGGCTGTGACTAATGTAGAACATTTATCAGATAGCTTAGTGAAAGAAGACCCAAGTTCTTCATGCTCTTTTGAAAGTTTTCTTAATTTCTTTTTCATAGATAAATAGGCTTTTAAAAGAATAGATGAATTAGAAAGAAGTTCTTGATAAGCTTCTTGAAGAGAAATAAGATCATTAAGGTCTACCTTTTGTTCTTCATCATTTGAAGCCTCAGATGTAGACAATGTGGAGGTTGCATCTGCCATCAGACATAGTTGGCTTTTTCATCTAATGCTTTAGAATTTTCTTCATCTGTTGAGTCATCTAGATCTTCCCATGTGGACATTAGTCCTTTTCTTTTCTTAGGAAATCTTCTGTTGACCTTTTCTTTTCCCTTGCTAAGCTTAGGACATTCTGACTTGAAGTGTCCAGGCTTCTTACACTCGTAGCAGACGATGGGACTTTTCTCTTTCTTCTCACGGTCTAGTGAGTATTTCTTGTTGTAGTTCTTCCATCTCGAGCCACCTTTCTTTTTCCACATCTTGTGGATTTTTCTTGAGATGAAGGATAGCTCATCATCATCTACTAATTCTTCGTCACTTGAGGAAGTGGACTCTACTTCTGACTCTTCTACCTTTAGAGCCTTGGTGGTGTGTCTTTTGGATGGTTTGGAGGATTGACTTTTTGATGAAGATTGCTCTTTAGGTGTTGTCTGATTTGGCTTGTGAGCTTTCAGAGCCAAAGACTTGCCCTTTTTCAATTTGGCATCTCCTTGCAGTTCTTGCTCATGCAACATTAGAATTCCTAGTAGCTCTTCGAGAGGCATATAATCTAGATCTTTGGAAGCTCTAATGGCTGTGACCTGAGGTCTCCATTGTCTGGGCAACCTGCGAAGAATTTTGTCAACATGCTCAAAATTTTTGAAACTTTTACCAAGGTTTTGAAGCTCATTTAAAATAGTTTGGAATCTAGACAACATATTAGCTATGGTTTCATCTTCTTCCATAGCAAAGAGTTCATATTCTCTGGTAAGAACACTTACCTTGTTCCTTTTTACTTGTGAGGACCCTTCATAGGTTATTATGAATGTGTCCCATATGTCTTTGGCAAATTTGAACTGGCTTATCTTTCTGTGCTCAATTTTTTAGATGCATGCATGTATTGTATTTCTTGCTCTAGAGTTGAGGATGAATCTGTTCTTTTGGGATCTCAGCTTCATTATCATCAACTGAAATATAATCTCCATTTTCTACAACATCCAGCATGTCCATTATTTGTCTCCAATATGTGAAGTTTTCACCCATGAAGATTGGAGGTTTGTGTAGACCTTTCTGCATCCTTGTGTAGGATCTTTAGCTTTGTATCTGTGAAGATAGTTATCAAAGACCGAGCTCTGATACCAACTGAAATACACAAGAACACACTAGAAGGGGGGTTGAATAGTGGGTTTAAAACTTTTAAGTAAATACTATTAGTTCACAAGTTGCCTTCTTGGATATATGTTAGTTTAAATCAGAAAATATATCCTTGCAATGCAAAGCTTAGAAAGTCTTTCCAAAAGAGCACAGTGAGCAACATAAATATATGTAATCATAAGATAGCAGATGAGAGCTTGTTTTTATATTGGTTCACTCAACTTGAGCTGCGTCCAGTTCTCCTTTAACAACTATTAAAGGGTTCCAATATAATCAACTGATTACAAAATAAGTATTCTTCACTGCCACTTCTGGCTACAAGTATTCTCTATGCCACTACTAGCTACAAGTATTCTAAACCACTTCTGGTTACAAGTATGAATCTCCCCCTGAGATTATACTTCCCAAGTATTTTTTTATCACTAAGCCACTCCTGGCTTTCTATACAAATATGTATAAGATTCAAATAACTCTTAAAGAGAGGATATAATCAAATGTTGAATCTACATGAGCTTGTAAAGGATGGGTGTTCTATTTCTCTCAGCTCAAATTCAAGACCTTATCTCAGAATTCTTTCTCTTGCTATCTAGATTGATTTCCTTATTCAGTTCACGTTTAATCGTTCATCATCTTTTCTCGTTTCAAAGAGGCTTCCTTATAAAGTGAGCTTCATGAATTTGAACGTTAGAGAAGACTTCTTTCCGTTGTCTCACACAGTAGAGTCTTGAAGTAGCTTTAACTGTGCTTTATCTGACAGGAGCAAGTTTCTATCTCTGTTACAGTTTGTCTTTTAGCTAAAAGTGTGCATCCCAATGTTGATTGGTTTTTTTTTGCTGTACCTACACACTTTACATAGTACGAGACATGCAAGTAATATGAGGAATGAAAGAAAGTAATGTCAAAAGGTATCTCCCTTTGTTTCTGTTGCAGCAGTGCCTTTATTTGAGTAAAGAATTAATTATATAGCACATATTCCTTAACACATATGACAGATTATATTCTGTTCCTACACAGACAAAGTCTGGCTTAACAAACATAGTCTAGTCTTATTAAGTATGGTATGTTCGTGCACAGACAACATATGGCTTAACAATCACATTCTTAATTAAAAGTCATGGTCTATTCTAGCCTTAGACATTGTTTGGCTTGACCTCAGACATCGTCTAGCACTTAGCATCAACCATCATCTGGCCTTGCATCAGACATCGTCTGGCCTAGGGACATTGCATGATCCATTAAGAACTTGTTTTAGTCAGTTTATAAGCAATTTCAATGCTAGATTTAACCATTATAAGTTCTTAGATAGTTAGAGCCTAGGATTTGAGTTGAAAGATTTTACCATTATCTGTTCTTACTTTGATTTCCTGAAATCACTTAGTCTCAAATTATCAGTTGATCAAATATTATTACATTTGTTATCATCAAAACCTATCAAGGTATTAGGGGTTAGACATCATCAAATGTCTTGGTTCTAATAAACACAAGGCTATTCCCAAAAAGATGACAATTACCACTTGTGCCTTTTCTATCCAATTTACAACCACCATAGTTGGAATCAATATAACCTATGAGTGTTGGTTGGTGATGTGTCATTATTTTCTCCTATTTCTTACCCCTTTCTGTCATCATTTTAATTACTGATTAGCCTTAATTGTCAAATTAATTATGCAGTTTTATCATTTGGGCCGTTTTGACTAATTCTGTATTTTAATTTGATTTTAGGAGAATTATAAGCAATTGGGCTTGGATCTGGAATTGGGCTGAACCATTTTGGGCTTGAAGAGAGGAGACTGTTTTAGTTTTATTTGTCATCCAGTTTTATTTTATTTCATTTTATTGCTGTATTTTGTAATTGGGTCGCATCAGATTTTTATGGGTCCAAATCAGATTAGTAGCCTAGGGTTTTATGTAAGTGACTTTTGAGTGAGACAGAGGGTTTTAAAAGCCCCAGCCGTCACAGAAAACGAGGGAGGTTTTAGTTTTCGTTTTTCACTATTCAGAGAAGGGTTTCACGTCCCCAGCATGCTACTGTTCATGTAGAGCAGCGTTTTTGTTCATTCTCTACTTCTGTTTCCATTTTCGCTCTTCTTTGTTGGTTCGTTTTCAGTTTCCATTCCCAGTTTCGTTTTTGCCTTCTATCCTTGTTTTCGTTTCTGTTTTGCATTTTGCCATTTACGTTTCCAGTTGCTGTTTAATTTGAATGGAAGGTTAAATTTTCAGTGTTGTTTTCTCTTGAGGACTAAGCACTAGCTCTCTTTGAGGTTTTGTTATTAATGTTAATGTCTGATCAATTTTTCCCCTTTACCAATTATTCTGTGATGGACCTGTGAGAGGAATTAATTGGTGTATGTGTTGCTTAATCACATAATGAAAACCTTGTATTAATTTTCGCTTAGTAAATTAATTCCGGGTTGGATTAAGTGGCTGAATTGATTAGGGATAGATTCTCGTAACCTAAGATAAGAGGCTTGCTTTTGAATCAAGGGGAAACAACACGTTTAGTTCTGTTATTTTTTTAATTCAAGTTGCTTACTGTTTTAATTATTAAAGCAAAGAAACCCCCCCCCCCCCCCCCCCCCCCCCCCCATTTGCTACTGTTTTATTGTTGTTAAGTGTTATGAACGTTTGTTTGATCATTGCTCACTGGGAAACGACCTAGGATCACTTCCTAGTACTGCATTTAATTGTTTTTATTTGGTTTGGGTACGGCCTCGATCAGTTGGACACCCTTGGGATACCACAATCCTACATCTGAGGTGCCTTTAAGGTACTTAAGGATTTGTTTTACGAATGTGAGGTGGGATTCCTTAGGATTGGATTGGTACTTAGCACACATGCACACACTGAACATAATATTAGGGCAACTAGAGGTTAAATAGAGAAGAGACCCTATCATACCACGATAGAGTGTTTGATCAACACCTTTACCTCATTCATCAACATCCAAATAGCAAGAAGTTGCCATTGGTGTTGATGCTTCTTTGTAGTTGTCCATTTTTAATTTCTTTAACAAGTCTCTACAATACTTTCTTTGGTGAAGAAAGGTGCCTTGAGTCATATCTTTGACCTCAAGTCCAGGGAAGTATTTTAGCTCACCCATCATGGACATCTCAAACTCCCCCTACATACCTTCCACAAATTTCTCACATAATTTTGGGTTAGTGGATCCAAAAATAATGTCATCAACATAGACTTGCACTAAAAGAATATCAGATTCAGTATGCTTAATAAATAGAGTTTTGTCTACTTGACCTATTTCAAAGTGATTTTTAATAAGGAAATTACTTAGCCTTTCATACCATTGCCTTGGGGCTTGTTTAAGTCCATAGAGGGCTTTCTTGAGGCGGTAGACATGATTTGGATTTGTGGGACAAAGCTTTTAAAAACCTTTTCAAAAGTGCACAACGTGCAAGATGAACAAGTGTAAGCACAAGACAACAAAGGTAGAATGCTTGTTTTATACTGGTTCACTCAACTTGAGCTATGTCCAATTCTCCTTTAACAATTGTTAAAGGGTTCCACTATAATCACCTGATTACAAAACACATATTCTTCACTACCACTCCTGGCTACAAGTATTCTCTATGCCACTACTAGCAACTAGTATTTTAAACCACTACTAGTTACAAGCATAAGTCTCCCCCTGAGATTATACTTCCCAAGCATTCTTTAATCACTAAGCCACTCCTGTCTTTCTATTTTTTTTTTATTTGAAACGTAGTCTTGGTATCTCTCAAGAGAGACAAAAGACATCCTAACTATGTTGGCACCCTTTAAGCCACTCTATCATCAAGACCAAACTATATATTATTAAATAAGTAAAAAAGAATACAAAGAAATGGGCGGACCAAACCAAACCCAAAGAATCATCAACAAAAGTGAAAGTTAGGTAGCCCACAACAATTATGGGCATAGCTAACAGAAAGAAAACTAGGTAAACTAGACCACCACGTAAACTCTACATGCTTATTTACACCAAAATTAGCTAGACTATCTACACATTGATTACCCTCTCTAAAAATGTGTGAAAAGACTATATGCATATTGTTAGAGGAAGAGAAAGCACAGTTCCAACGAGCCCTGAGTTGCCAAGGAATAACCATTGGATGAGTAAAGGCCTTGATAGCCAACTGAGAATCACATTCAATCCAGAGCCGCGACCAACCAAATCGAGTTGCCTGCTCAATCGCACAAAGAATTGCAAAGATTTCAACATAGAAAGAGGTTTGGATGCCAATATAGAAAAGCCTCCTTGGAAAAGGCCAAAATGATCCCGAAATATTCCACCAGCAGCAACATGACCAAGGTGACCACAAGTTGCACCATCCGTGTTACATTTGATGAACCTAGCAAGTGGAGGATGCCAATCAACTTGGATGATTCAAGGCTGCGTAAGAGGGTGGAGAGGAACCCCAAAATGATGTAGATGAGAGAGATCTTCTAGGGGATTGGAAGCACGAGCTCGAGTGACACGACTCGAGAAAGCAGCTGAGGATGCAATCAAGGCCATAACATGATGAAGACAGAGTCTAGAGTTACATAATCTGAAAATAGATTGAATATGAATGAGCTTCGTAAAATTTGAAATTTCTCTTTTCTCTCAACTCTTGTTTCTCACTTGATACTGGCTTTTTCTTAGAGTGTTTTTCTTGCTTGTGCTTAGATTGTTCAGATTAGATTGGCTTGGAATTGTTAGTCTTCTCATTGCATGGAAACATCTTTATATAGTAGAGCTTCATGGATTTGAACGTTGGAGAAGAGAGGTTTCCATTGTCTCACAAAAGAGTGTTGAAATTGCTTTAGCTTGATTTGATAGGAGCAGGTTCCTATCTTGTTACAGCTTGCTTTTAGCTTTAGGTGTGCTTCTCAAAGCTGATTAGCCTTTTAGTTGTACCTACAAACTTCACACATTTCGAGACATGTAAGCAGTCATACGAGGAATAGAAGAAGGTTATTCAGAGAATATCTTCCTTTCTTTCTGTAGTAGACAATGTGTTCTTAAAGTTAAGAGATGATTATTAAATGCATATTCCTCATCACATGTATCAGATCATGTTCTATTTCAACATAGACATGGTTTGGCTTGACAGACATTGTTCGGGTCAGCATAGACATGGTCTAGCTTGACAAACACAATCCGAGTCAGCACAAACATGGTCTGGCTTGACAAACACAGTCTGGTCCAAGTATGCATGGTGTGGTCCAACCATCACATAGTCTGGCCTTATTTCCATGCATTTTCTGGTCCAGCACTTATGCGTAGTCTAGCCCAAGACTTATATCATCTAGTTCGAGACTTCACATTGTTTGTCCGAGACTATTGCATGGTCTGGTCCAAGACTTTGCGTAGTTTGTTCCAAGACTTCTTCATGATCTATTCTGATGCTTTAACTCAGTTCAATTAAAAGCACTTTGGATGCTTGATATATTATTAAGGCATTATTAGATAGTTAAAGTGATAGAGTGAGATGGAGAGATTATACCATTGTCTGTGATCATTTTGATTCCCTAAAATTACTCAATTTCAAATCATTATTTGATCAAATATGATCACATTTGTTATCATCAAAACCCATCAAAGGATTAGGGGCCAAACATCATCGAATGTCTTGGTTCTAACACTTTTCACATCCATTTGGGAAAGCTGGAATTCCTTGTGACAAGCATAAGCAAGAAGGAGATGGATAACTTCAAGTCTTGCTACTGAGCATATGTCTCATCATAGTCAATTCCTTCTTGTTGGTTGTATCCTTTAGCTACAAGTCTGGCTTTGTTCCAAGTAATGATTCTAGAGGTATCACTTTTGTTTCAGAACACCCACTTGGTTCCAATGACATTCATGTTCTCTGAATAAGGAACAAGTTCCCAAACTTGATTCCTTTTGAATTGGTTGAGCTCTTCATGCATTGCCATCATCCAAAATTCATCATGGACAGTTTCTTCAATATTCTTGGGCTCAACTTGAGAAACAAATGCAATTGTGTTGCAAATTAAGCTCATGGAGGATCTAGTTGAGATACCTTGCTGAATATCTCAAGAGATGTTGTCAAGTGAAAGGTTTCTAGGCTGTTTCCACTCTGTTGGTAATTCATGGTTTGTAGGAGGATTAGCTAGTGCAGATGTGTCTTCTTTAGAAGAAGGTTGAGATGACTCTTGTGTTTAAGGTTCAGTTGTCTCATTATATATGGAACCTGCATTGTCATCACAAGGCACATCTTCCTCCAACTTGGAGTTAGACTCATAAAAAACAATATGCACAGATTCCTCAATAACTAAAGTTCTCTTATTATAGACACTATATGATTTACTACTCAAAGAATAGCCTAAGAGGATAGCTTCATCAACTTTTGCATCAAATTTGCCAAGAGATTTTTTTCCTATTATTTAAAACAAAACATTTGTAGCCAAATACACATAAATGACTAATGTTTGGTTTTCTATTATTAATAAGCTCATATGGGGTTTTCTTCAAAATAGGCCTAATCAAGACGTGATTTAAAACATAACAAGAAGTAGACACAACATCTGCCCAAAAATATTTTGGAAGGTAAGACTCATTTAAAATAGTTCTTGCTAGCTCTTCAAGTGATCTATTTTTCCTCTCAACCACACCATTTTGCTATAGCGTCCTTGGGGCTGAAAAATTATGTTTGATGCCATGCTTTTCACAAAAATGAAAAAGGACTCATTTTGAAATTCTCCCCCATGATCACTTAATGAAATTATGGAAAGGTTTTTCTCATTTTGAATTTTCTTGGCAAATTTAACAAAAGCACGAACATCATCATTCTTATACCTTAAAAAGAAAGTCCAAGAGAATCTAGAGTAATGATCAACTATAACAAGCGCATAGAAATTGCCACCAATACTCATAGTCCTAAAAGGACCAAAGAGATCCATATGCAATATCTCAAGGGGTCTAGAGGTATAAATAATATTTTTAGACTTAAAAGAAGATTTAGTTTGTTTCCCCTTTTGACAAGCATTGCATAGGCCATCTTTTGAATATTTTTGTTTTGGGAGGCCAATTACTAAGTCTTCAGAAACAAGTTTGTTAAGATGATTCATATGAATGTGTGTTATTCTTCTATGCCAAAGCCAAGATGTATCATCCTTGCTAAGAAGACATTTTTCAAAAGGAATAGAGTTTTCAAAATCAAGCACATAAACATTCTAAATCATCTTGCCAACAAGTTTAGCATTGCCTTGCTTATCACTAATCAAGCATTTAGAATGATCAAAAGATACATCATACCCTTTGTCACATAGCTAACTAATGCTAAGAAGGTTGTGCTTCAATCCATCAACAAATAAAACTTTTTCAATTATAGTTGAGGAAGAGTTACCTATATTACCTTCACTCATGATCCTTCCTTTGTTGTTGTCTCCATATGTGACCCATCCACCTTGTTTTTCAATAAGGGTGATGAATTTTCCCTTGTCACTGGTCATATACCTTCAACAGTCGCTATCAAGATACCATTTGGATTCCATGGCTTTCAGGCATACCTGCAAAACAAATTAGGTGTTGGTCTTAGGTACCCAAATTGTTTTTGGTCCTTTCTTGTTAGTGCCCTCATGAGTACCCTTTGGGATCCATTGAAACTTTCCCTTAGATACACCACTGATCAGTGCATCTTCATGCACATTCTTCTACTGTTAATCATCAGAATTGGAATTGGATTAGAATTGGATTCATCAGAGAAAGATTCATTTTCATAAGTGCTTACATTGCTCTCTTCTTTATTCTCATCACTTGCCACTAAGCATATGTTGGCTTCCTTAGTTTCTGAGCTATCGGATGAGGTAGAAGATGCATTGTCTTCCCAAACAATGTATGCTTCCTTTTTCTTGGAGATCCTTCTAAATTTCTTCCTATCACCATTGTGCATCTTTTTCAGTGTCGAGGCAATCAGCTTTGATGTGGCCCGTCTTTCCGCATTCGAAGCAGGTGAAGTCATGGTAACCATGTCTCTTGACTAAGAGATTGTAGTGACCTTTGGCTGCCACATCCTATTCATATTTTTTAGGATTTTGACATTCATCTCCTCTTCATCGAATGCCTTGCCTAATCTTTTGAGATGATTGACAATGTGTATGAATCTCATCTGGAAATTTGAGATTGATTCTTTTGGTTGCATTCGAAAGGTTTCATACTCTTGGATAAGAGAATTCTTCCTTGATCGCCTTACTTTCAGTATGCCTTCATGGGTTACCTCAATCATATCCCAAATTTCCTTTGCTATGGCACATGCTGAAATCCTAAAAAACTCATTAGAATTTAATGTTGAATGTAATATATTCATTGCACGAGGATCATAGTTAGCACGTTTAGTTTCTAACTTAGTCCATTCATCAGTGGGTTTTAGGACTATTTTTCCATCAACAACTATAGTTGGAAGCGTTGGTCCGTTTATGACTACTTGCCAAATGCTTAGATCAATTGACTCCATAAAAATTTTCATGCGGACATTCCAAAAGGGATAATTGTCACTACAAAATAAAGGAAGTCGATTGATCACACTGCCTTCTGCAAATGGCAGCCTATTATCAGCCATGTTGGAATCCTTGAGTAAAATTCAAGGTCCAGCTCTGATACCAATTGTTAGAACCAGCTGGATAAATCAAGAGGGAGGCTGAATTGATATTTAAAATTTTATCTCTTTTTCAAAGTAAAAAGAATTTAGTCACTCTCTTGAAGTTTTTTTGCAAAGAGTTTTTGAAAGATGTTGTTGATAGAATAACAAATCAGAAACACAATGTAAATAATCTTGTTAAAACCAAATTTATAAGTAAATTGAATAAGATAATAATGAAGAGATGAAGGAGAAAGAGTAGAACACAAGATTTATACTGGTTCAATCACAACCCAATCTACATCCAATTCTTTCTCACCCCAAGGAGTTCAACTATGATCTGCAATGGTTACATACACATAAACACCCAAATCATTGCAACCTACTCTTGTTCACAACTCGAACAAGAATCTATGCAAGAGTGTGAAATACTATCACCACTCAAGCACCTACTCTAGGAAACCCTATCCTAGAATATCAAGTACCTAGGAAACCCTATCCTACAATACCAAGCACCCAGGAAACCTTATCCTAGAATGCCAATAACAACCAAGAAAAAGAGAGTAAGGAACAACAGCACCTTGAGTGTGCAGATTTAGCTGGAGAAAAACTTAGACATAAAGCACCATAATGTGGAAGTATAGCTAGAAAAAGCTTTAGAAAGAAAACACCTTAATGTGCAAGTATAGCTGAAGAAAAGCTTTTTCTACAATGAGATTTTAGACAATTGAAAGCATAATAGAATTTTCAACTCAAAGAAATATAACAAGTGAAGAATAGAATGAATTCTCTATAATTGAGTTGATGCTAAAGGGAAACCCAAAGGTTTCTCTTTATAGTGTTTAAGAACAATAGGATCTTATCTTAAGATCAAATATAAGATTTGTATATGGATAAGCAATATAGTGTATAAGATAAGATATGAGAGAAAAAGTTTATTCAATCAAATATAAGATTTGGGATTGAAAGATATGGTTGGATCATGAAATGATATGGAAAGGATTTAGCAAAGATCAAATTTGATATATTTAAAAGTTACCGTTATACCAGATGTAATCGATTGAATCTAAAAGTAAACGATTATCTTGTGTATCAAAAGATGATTTTAAGTTGTTGTCATCAATTGTAGTCGATTGCAATAGCCTGGTAATTGATTATCCCATGTATCAGAAGATGATTTTAAGTTGTTGTCATCAATTGTAATCGATTGCAAAAGCCTGGTAATCGATTACATTTGAGATAGAGCCAATTCTGAGAAATAGAAAAGTCATTGTAATAGATTGCTAAATCATGTAATCAATTATCTCGATGGCAGAGAGTAATTTGATTCAGATATACTCACTAGTAATCAATTCCTTGATATTGTAATCGATTGCAAAGCTTATCATGAATACTTTGAAAATGCAAATCATCTTAAGATGTTAAGATAAAAGTTTTAGAAAGGTTTTGCAAGCATCTTAGAAAGCACAACTAAACAGATAAATTCTTAGTCTAAAACATACAATACAAAGCCAACATCCATTCATGTTTTGGCTTAAAAGAAAATAGACTAACTTAAGAAAAGAGGAAAGACTAAGAAATATGAAAATACCATAAATCTATATGAAGTCTTCAATTTTCAAATTTTATACTGGTTCGATCATAACCCGATCTACATGTAGTCTTCCACAACCCGAGGAGTTACACTATGATCTGAACGGTTACAAACACAATAACACATCCAAATCACAACAATCTATCTTATTCACAACCAAAGCAAGAACCTATGCATGAGTGTGAAACACCATCACAACCTCAAGCATCTACCTAGGAAAACCTATCATTGAATACCAATCACCTAGGAAAACCTATCCTATAATACCAATTGAAAACATAATAGAATAGAAGAAGTATGGAATAAAAGCACCTGATGTGTGCAAATATAGCTGGAAAAGAACAAAGAAACAAAAGCACCTAGAAGTGTAGATATAGATGTCAATAAAAATGTTCTTCTTGAAAGAGGATTTAACCAATATAGATTAGAACAAGGAGAGAAAGCTTCAGCACAATAGAAAGAGGATAGAAAGTGTAACTCAGAATTTGTACTTTGTGCACTACTACAAAAAAAGGGCTTTCAAGATGGTTCTGGAAGCCCTTTCAAGACGATTCCTCGATGTCTTTGATAAGGACGTCATTAAAGGGGCACCCTTTCAAGACAATCAACATCTGTCTTAAAAGCCTATGATTTCAAGACGGTTAATAATTTAACCGTCCATCTTGAAAGGGTGATTCAGCCGTCTTTAAAGACTGTTATTTCAAGATGGTTTTTCAATATTAGTCTTTTAAGATCCCCTTTCAAGACGGTTATATTGAAAACCATCTTTAAAGACACCCCTTTCAAGACGGTTGAATTATTAACTGTCTTGAAATATACCCCTTTCAAGACAATTACAACAACAACAGTCTTTAAAGACCCCCTTTCAAGACAGTTGTGGTCTAAACCATCTTTAAAGATCCCTTGTTTTAAGGCAGTTAATGCCAAAACCGTCTTAAAAGGGTATTGTTTTTTTCTTTAATGCATTTTGTTTATGCTTGAACACAACCTGTAAATTGAAAATTATTGAGAACAATATATAAATAGACCTAACAAATATAAATTCAATGAAAATATATCAAGTTACTGAGACAAATGTTTAAAAGTTGTCCAACAATATAAGACACCACATATACTAAACATTGTATGTTAATGTACTACACTATACTAAACAGTAAAGAAGATACCACCTATACTAAACATTGTATGTTAATAATACACTAAGCATTCTATACTAAGTATCATAAAGACTTAAAACATATGATGCCAACATGATGTGAATTTCTTTAATTCTGGTCGGCTCAATTGGACGTCTATCTTCAAAGAATTGTAACAATATAAGATAATCACGGTTAGTGAGACACGTGGTTATTAAATAATAAATACTTCATGTAATTATGTTGTCAAAAGTAAATAAATATTGTATTACCATTGTCCAACTCTTCGTGAAATGTCCTTTTACTATGGTTTCTATCCAATGCATGACATAATAGTCACACTTAGGGCTTCCGGTTTGTACATTACACTAATTGAAATATATATTTTAATTATTTACCCCCACATATATTATACAAAGTAACAACATTTAGTTTGATAAATTCAAGTTTCTCTAAAAATTACTTACTGGTAAAATGATCCAATCAAGTTTTGTTTTGTTTTTTTTTTGCCCTTATTCAATTTCTTTACAACACTGGTTAAGAGAAAAATCAAGATATATCAACTCTGAATGAAAAAAAATGTTCTAATAATGAATAAATATATAATAAAGATTACCTTTGACAAATGGATTTGAACTGTGGATCACCTTGCCTTTGCACGGAACAAAACAACATCACATTATTGGCCTTAAGACAGATGACTACTAGTTGCCAGTGTTGAGTGAATTTGAGAATAGTTAGTTATGACATGTACACGTTATCTAGATTTACTTATATAATTATTGCTTACCCATCTAGGTAAGGTGCCATGTAAATCTCTTTGTTTGATTCCCGCATCCAACTTTCCATGTAACTTTCAACTTCAACTTTGTTGCATCCAACTTTTTGAATACTTTGAGGCTCAAGGAAACCATACACAGAATTCAAGTCTAGATCCATCATTGTCTCATGCGTAAACCTATGGTTTTGTAAATAAATTAAATTTGTAAATGAAGTACAATGAATTTAATTAAATTGACAATTGTATAATAAAGATGTTTAAATTTACAAATAATTAAAATGTACTTATACAATCCATAATTGTATAAGTACATTTTATTTCAATAGCACATACCTCCCTGAAGAATCACTTCACAGTGGCAAAAAAGATCGTGAAGGGGACCCAAATGGTGAATATGCTGCTATGATTGGAAAAGGTATAGAAGAAGCAAAAGAAACTCCAAATTTTTTTGCATGAAAGTGTATTAGAGAAATCGATAATCTATTTTTTTTACAGTAACTTTGATCATATTCTAAAGAGACAATATATGTTATCTTTAAATGCAAGCTGGTGTTCCAAGATCACTGACCACCTCTTAATAATATCAAATTGCACTTCTTTAGTGAGAAAAATAAAAAAAAAGAGAAAAAAATTGAAGTTAGTTAGTGCAAAATATAAATTGCACTTATAATAATTGTTGTCTAGCTATCAATGGAAGTAGAGGAACGATGGCTATTGGCTACTGACGATTTCATTAGTTGAATAGTGCTAAGAAGAAATGGTTTCCAAGACGCCCACAGGAGAGGCAATCAGAATTAAAACTACTTAAAACTTAAGTTACGAAGTAAAAACTCATTCTTGTAATTAAAAAAAAAGAAGTAAAAATACATTAATGGTTTTATACTTTTACTAACATTAATTAAAATAAGAAATAAGTGAGAATTGGAGGAGCTTGAATCTATAGTACCATTTTGTTTTGTTTCTTGATAAGAAAAAAGTTCATAAAGTAGAAGGTCTATTAGACACCCCATTCAGCAAGATCAATCAAATCATAGTAGTTGGTAATTGGTGTGACTCACTTTGATAATACACACTATGCTTGCTAGTATTTATGATGATAGTGAAGAAATTTTCACACAAGCAAGAGTGTGAGAGTGAGACCCTATATGAAGAGCAAATACGCAACTTTCTAGCTAAGTTAATGAAACATAAATTTAAGCATTGATTATAAGTCATGATACAAATTTCTAAAATATGATAGGTCCAATCAAAGTAATTAATCCACTCTACTACCTCACTCGAGTTCAAGTTTTTCTTGTGAAATGAATTTTTCAACCCTCATTAATGCCAATTAAACTTAAAACGATGTCTGTGTAAACAAATTGAGCCAGTCAACAAAGGGTACAAATGAGGATAATAAGTAATAAAGATTGACACATTCATATTCACTTTAATCAATAGTATCATGAAGTAATATATCAACCTTGCTCTTCTTCCAACTCACCATTTGAGAGTTTTGACCAATATTCATAATGATTAGTGGTTAATTAAATGAGAGGTGATTTGCTGCATGTTTCTGTTCCCCCATCCACCAAGCTGTTGTATGAAACTGACTTAACCATGAAATGTTGAATTCCATTCTGCCTCTATTATTAATTGGTCTAATTTCCCACTTATTTAACTAATAATCTTGGTCCAGTCTCACTTGACCTACATGGTAGTACCATTTGTTCCAGTTTGGGGCACTTGCATTTATAACTTTAATGATACTTTTCTGCTATGGATTTCTATCATATTCCCATTATGGTGAAAAGTAGATTTCAATCTACAATAATAATAGGGATAACCTCGTTTGAATTCCTTATTATTTTTCCTATTCTACTTTTTAGTTTTTAGTAATAATAAATTGTGGTGAGACTGAATTTTAGTAAAAACACAATATCCTCCAAATAACAAAAAAAAATGAAGTGATAGAATAGAGGAAGATAACAGAGCCTCATAGAATCAGAGGAAACAGTTTGAACTATAACAGGAAATCATGAGATTATAGACCAATACGAAAGGAAACTTGAATTTGGATTTAGTGAGAAAAACATAAAATCCCAAAAATAGAACCACCTTATCCCAGTAAGCCAAGTCTCCTCTCTTTGCAAATGACTATATTCAAGTTTACTGATATTAATTTGACTCAACCAACCCAATGGTTAATGTTTGTTTTGTAAAGCGAAAGAATTTATCAGCTCTCTCCTCATGTCTCAATTAATCCCCAAAGCTACTCTAGAAAGTTGCAAAAAGAACGAGATTATGCACATTCAAAAGCAATACTCAAAGGAAAAACAAATAAACAGTTGTTAAGCTTGATCTTCAATTCGAAATTAGTCTAAACCTGTGAAATACAATCTTAATTGTATCGTAGCACCATTCTCCTAAACCAGATTTGACAATACCACCAATCTATTAATTAATTCTCTTTCACACGTATTCACAAACACAGTGCTCATCACCTAGCTCCTAAAATTTCAATTCTTTCTCAAGTAGTATACAGTGTATTTAAAAATAAAATCTTACATTCCATCAAAAAATAAAATTCAAACATAACTACATTAACTCCATTAAATTTTAGTCAAATGCATTTTCCATTCAAAATTCAAAGATCAGAAAGCTCAATCTAACTTTGAATCAGCAAGTTTGGTTAAGAGTTAGTAAAGATAGATTCCTCACTAACCTCTCATGGTGGACAACAGTGGCAGATGATGATGATGGAGAGAGAGTGACAACACAAGAATGATTGTGCGACGACGCGAGAACGACAACGTGAGCAATGAGAACGACAGTGCGCATAGAAAGAGGGAGCAGCAACAGTGTTGAGAAAAGCGACAATGTGCGAGAGTAGCCATGGTGCCAATGATGGTGTGCGAAAGAGAGTGAGAAGAGAAAATGCTCGCGAAGAGAGTGAGGACTAAGGAGAATATAGCACGCGAAGAGAGTGAGGAGTAGAGCACGAAGAGAGTGAGCAAAAGTAGTGCATGAAGAAGAGTCTCATATAATTAAAACTAGGTGGAGGGGGACATTCGAAGATGGTTGGTTGGAAGCTAGCCCTTTTAAGACGGTTATAATTTAATCGTCTTAAAAAGGGATGCTTTTAAAGACAGTCTCTTACCAACCATCTTGGAATGGTACTCTTCTAAGACGGTCCTAAAAAATCGTCCTTTTAAAATGGTTACTTATAAACCGTCTTTGATTTTATAACATTATTTACAAAACTTCCACTGCGTCGGTTACCAAGACAGTTTTAAGTGAACCATCTTGGATAAGCCAACTTAGAAGGTAGTTTTTGTACTAGTGGTGATGCTGAAACCAATCTCAAAGGGTTCTCTTTATAATGTTCTAAAATATCAAAATCTTATCTTAAGATCAAATATAAGATTGGGTCAAAAAGATATGTAGAAGGATATAAGATAAGATTAGAAGAGAACAAATCAATCAATCAAAGATATGATTGGGTCTCAAAAAGATATGAAGAGAAATAGAATGAATCTGTTAAAAGATTATCAATATGACCATTAAAACAAATGTAATCGATTGGAATAGATTGTAATCAATTATCTCGTGTATCAGAAGATGATTATGAGTTGTTGTCATCAATTGTAATTGATTTCAACAAGCTTGTAATTGATTAAATTGAGTCAGCTGCAATTCTGAGATGAAAAATGTACATTTTAATAGATTGTTGATAAAACCTATTTTGATCTTTATTTTTATGGGTTTAATCGCACCATTTTACCCATTTTTTGCATCATAATGAATTGCTTTAATTTCAATGTGTTGGATTGATGCAAGGTATGCAAAACCTCAAAGAAGTAGAAAAAGAAATAAGAAAAAGTGTAAATTTGGTCTTAGGCAAGTATACACAACCTTAAACACAAGGTCATGCATAACCAACAACGTTTAGGATGAGAAGCATGACCTCAAGCATGGGGGAGTGTAGAAGGAACTCCTATTTGTAAAGTATGCACGACCTCAAGCACTAGGTCATGCATAACCAGCAACACTTTAGAAACTTTATCCAACCCATGCATAGTATGCACAACCATGTGCTTGACCCCCTGCATAGTATGCAAAGCCCCGTGCTTGACCACATGCATACCCTGCAAGATAACAAGAACTTTTTTTTTATCTATAAATAGTTTAGCTTTTACTTTTGGGGGTATCTTTTACATCTTTTACATACTTTTTTAAATTACATTTCTTTGAGCATTGGGAACTTTTGAGGGAACTAAAAGAGCAAGGAACATCACGAGGATTAATTCTTGTAAAATTCTTCTCCTTTAATATCTTTATTTCTTTCTTTCATGGATTATTGCTTTCCTATGTCTATGGCTAGCTAAACCCTTAATCTAGGATTTTAATGTAGGACCTATCATGTGAACCCTAATTATTCTATTTCAATAAAATTCCCCATTGTTCTTCTAATTATATCATTACGTTATTCTTATTGCTATTTGGGATTGATTACCCCATGATCCAAATTGATTAATTGTAATGATCAACACTTTTAATTAATTGACCTACACAATGGTTGAATTCTAGGGATTTGCCTGACCAAACAAATACCTAAATTCCCAATCTAATTAACACATATTAATCAACCTCCTCCGTAGTTAAAACTTCTCTCTAATTTAATCCTTCATGACCAACAAGGGTATAAATTAGGGAAGAAGAGAATTTTCAATGCATCATTAAACTTTGATTATTATTTTAAGAGGCAGGATTGGTAATTGGACACATGAATGGAACATAATTGAAATAGGAAAATAGGGGGAACGGTAAAGATAGGTCTAAACTCACAACCCTAGGTCCTTTAATCTCTTAGAACCTCCATTAATTCTCAATTTCTTTTTTCTTTCTTCCTTTTTACAATTAAATCACACTCAAACAAACTTTTGATCACTTGACCTCTATCAATTTTTTTAATTGGGAACCACAACTAATCTCTAGGGTAAGATCGATATTCGGACTTAGGTCCACTATTACTATTGCGTAGGGAAGGCTTGCCCTTAAGCGTTAAGTTTTTACGCGTCAAGTTTTTGGCACCATTGCCGGGATTAGTTGCGTGGGTTCCAAAATAATTTAATTTGTTTAGGACCAAGTTTTATTTCTTTTATTGTATTTTATTTACCCCTTCATTTTTATTTGATCTTATTTAATTTTGATTAGTATTATTTTCTTTGTTAGAAAGAAAAAAAAAAACTTTTGTCTTGTTTCTGTTTTTTCTTACTAATCATTTGTTAATGTATGCCAACCCATTCTAAGCAACCTGCTCTACTGTATATACCTAAAATTGAAAAGGTTGCTCGTAGGAACAACACAGTTTAGAATCAAAGAGAAAGAATGGCCAAACATGGAGTAGAAAACCATGTCAATAGTGAGAATGAGGAGGAGGAGGAGGGGTTAAAAAGGAAACACTGCAAGATTTTTTTCACTCCTGCAATTGGAATAGCTTGCAGCATCCTCCTCCCAAATCCGGGGAACACTGACTTTGAGATGAAACCTTCCCTTCTCTAGATGATTGAAAACACGCAATTCAATGGCTTGTCAATTGAGGATCCTATGGAGCATCTTAAGAGGTTTTTAAGGATTAAAGACATGATTCACTACCAAGGTGTTAACTAGGAGGTTATCCGGTCGGCTGCTTTTTCGTTCTCACTGAATGGGAAGGCATTGAGTGAAATACACAAGAACACACTAGAAGGGGGGGGGGGGGGGGGTTGAATAGTGGGTTCAAAACTTTTTCATGAATATTATTAATTCACAATTTAAATAAGCAAATATATCCTTGCAAAGCAATGCTTTGAAAACCTTTTCAAAGAGAGCACGAGAGGCAGGATAAATATATGTAATCACAAGATAGCATATGAGAGCTTGTTTTATCACTGAATTCGCTCAACTCTGAGCTACGTCCAGTTCTTCTTTAACAACTTAATAAGGGTTCCACTATAATCAACTGATTACAAAACAAGTATTTTTTTCTGCCACTTCTAGATACATATATTCTCTATGTCACTACTGGTCATAAGTATTCTAAACCACTTGTGGTTACAAGTATGAATCTCCCCTTGAGATTATACTTCCCAAGTATTCTTTTATCACTAAGCCACTCCTCGGCTTTCTATACAAATAGTATAAGATTCAGATAACTCTCAAAGAGAGGATATGAACAAGTGTTGAATCTACGTGAGCTTGTAGAGGATGGGTATTCTCTTTTCTCTCAGTTCGTGTTTCTTGGCTTTTTCTCAAAGTACTTTGCTTGCTTTATAGATAGATTTGAATAATTTCATGTTCGTTCATCCATCTTCTCGTTGCATGGAAGCATCCTTATATAACTAGCTTCATGGATTTGAACATTAGAGAAGATATGTTTCCATTGTCTCATCAAAAGAGTGTTGAAGTAGCTTTGACGTGCTTGATGTTAACTGAAGCAAGTTCATGTCTCTCTCGCAATTGGCTTTTAGCTTAAGGTGTGCATCCCAATGCTGATTAGTCTTTTGGCTATACCTACACACTTCACACAATTCGAGACATGCAAGCAATACGAGAAATAGATGATAGTAAGATCAAATAGTATCTCCCTTTCTTTCTGTAACAACAAGTGCTTTTATTAGCGTAAATAATTGATTATAAAGCACATATGACTTATCAGCCAGAAGTGCCGCAGTGAAGAATTAGACATAGTTTGGTCCGACGATCAAGCTTGGTTTGTTCCCGAACACCTTTAATAGCCTCTAAACAAACATAGTATGAACCTGACTAAGCTTGGTGCTGGAATGAAAGACATGGTCTAGCCTAGCTTGAGCCATCGTTTGGCTTGGCCACATCATCATCCTGGCTGAGCTTTAGACATCGTCTTAGCCTGACTTAATCATTGTCTTTCTTGATTGTGCATTGTCTAAACTGTGTTCCATACATGGTCTAGTCTAGTACGTATGCATAGTCTGGGTTCATAGACTTGTGTTGTTTGTCCCAAGGCTGCACATAGTCTGTCCGAGACTATTGTATGGTTTGGTCTTAGACTTTGCACAAGTCTTTCCAAGACTTAGCATGGTCTGTTGCAGAGCTTATTTTTGTCTGATTATAAAATTTTATTATTTGTTACGAGTTATCAGACATTGAAGACGTAAGTGAGAGTTTGAGTGATTATACCATTGTTTGTTCTCACATTGATTTCCTGAAATCACTTAGTCTAAAATAATTAGTTGATCAAATATTATCACATTTGTTATCATAAAAAATTATTAGGAGTATTGGGGTCAGACATCATCAAATGTCTTGGTTCTAACATTGAGATGGTTTTGCCCATTGCCACAAAACAATATTAGGAGTTGGGATGATTTCTCTAGGAAGTTCCTAAAGAAGTGTTTCTCTACAACTATATATGATCAGTTATAGAGAGACATTTCAACCTTGCCCAACTCGAGCATGAGACATTAGCATAAGCTTGGGAAAAGTACTTCAGAGTTACGGAAATGTGCCCCCAACATGGATTACCTGCTAGTAGGATAATTCAAATTTTCTACATTGGCTTGTCTTCCCAAAATAGGACAAGTATTGATGTTGCTTGTGGGGCACCATAATAAAGAAATCTCCAACTACTGCCTATGGCATGATTATTGAAGACATGGACTCAAATTCCTATCATGCTTATAGTGATAGACACATTCTGAAGAGGTCCACAAGAATCAATCAAATGGAGATTGGAGCCTCTAGTTCAACTATTACTAGTAAGTTGGACGTTATCGCTAAACAAATGGAGACCTTGATAAAGGCTTACGCACAACCCTTGCGACCTCCACCACCAGCCCTTGTTTGTGATGAGTGTAGGGAGGCAAGTCATTTTGGAGCTAACTGCATGGGATGAGAAATTTATTTGCCAAAGCTATGGAGGTGGTGAATTATGCTAGTGGTAACAACATAGGGTATGACCCTTTCTCAACACCTCAAACTAGCATTTGAGAGACAACCCAAACCTCTCTGGGGCCAAACAGAGATACATGGACAAAATCAAAATGTTTATAGGTCTCCTCACATGAAAACCCAGAGGCTTAGACAAGAGGATAGAGGACCTACACTACAAGACAATGTGATGCAGTACTTTTCCCAAAATGATGATCGGATGAAGTACATAGAGACACAATTCGCCAACTTGACCACTTTATTGTCTCAAAGAACTCCCGATACCATGCATACTCAAAAAGAGTCGAATCCCAAGAGAGAGGTAAAACAAGTGCATGTTGTAAGTACTAGGAGTGGAAAGCCTCGAGCGGAGTTGAACAAGAAAGAAGAGGCCCTCCACCACCAGGATAAAGAGGCTCCAACTGAAAAGGGGTCATGAGTCAGAAAAAAAAGGCTCCTACTAAAGGGAGGAGAAAGTGGATGAAAATGAGGTCTATGGCACCTCTGCTGATAAGTGTTTCATTCCCTTCAAAGAATCACAAATGAGAATAAAAATAAACAGTTCATTAAATTTGTTTCCATGTTAAAGAAATTGCATATCAATATTCCCTTTGTTGAGGCCATTGCAGAAAAGCCAAAGTACGTTAAATTTCTAAAAAAAATTCTTTCAAGCAAAAAGAAATTAGCGGACTTTACCACCATTGGTCTCAACAAAGAGTGCTTTTCTATGATTCTAAAAATGTTACCTCAAGCTCAAAGATCCAAGGAGTTTTTCAATTCTTGTACTATTGGCACATTACATTTTGATAGAGCATTATATGATTTGGGTGCTAGCATTAATTTAATGTCTTATTCTTCTTATAAGAAGATGGGGTTACAAGAACCCCAAATCGCTAACATTTCTCTTTATGCTTTCAGACAAGACCCACCTTTACCTATCCGTCACGTGGGATAGTGGAAAACTTACTAGTAAAAGTTGGAAAAATTATTTTCCCTGCTGACTTTGTAATTCTAGGCATGGAGGAGAATGAAGAAATCTCAATTATTTTGGGATGCCCCTTCCTCAACATAGGAGGGACCTTTATTGATGTCCGACAAAATGGAAATTGACTTGGAGGTTGGGTGATGAGGAGGAAGTGTTTAAAGTGTTTGATCCTATAAAAGCTCCTCCTCTTCCCCTTCTTGTTATTTTGTGCAAGCCACTAAAAAGATGAAGAAGATTGTGGTTAGGCCTCATCCAAGTGTGAGAAGGGAAGACCTTCACATAAGGAATGTCATTCCAATGGACCTAAGAAGGGGTATAAGAGGTAAGAAAGGAGATGATACCATTATTCGAGCTCCTAGCCAACATTGCTTAATCATGTTTTTATATTTGGTTCACTCAACCTTGAGTTACGTCCATTCTCCTTTAACAACTATTAAAGGGTTCCACTATAATCAACTGATTACAAAACAAGTATTCTTCACTGCCAACTACTGGCTATAAGTATTCTCTATGTCACTCCTGGCTACAAGTATTCTAAACCACTTCTGGTTACAAGTATGAATCTCCCCCTGAGATTATGCTTCCCAAGTATTCTTTTATCACTAAGACACTCCTGGCTTTCTATACAAATATGTATAAGATTTAGATAACTCTTAAGGAGAGGATATAAACAAATGTTGAATCTGCATGAGCTTGTAGAGGATGGATATTCTTTTTCTCTCAGCTCATGCTCTAGACCTTGTCTCGGAGTGCTTTCTCTTACTATCTAGATTGATTTTTGTTATTCTGTTCTTGTTCATTTGTCTTCTCATTTCATAGAGGCATCCTTATAAAGTGAGCTTCATGAATTTGAACATTGAGAAGACTTCTTTCCATTGTCTCAAAGAGGTGTTGAAGTAGCTTTGATCGTGCTTGATGTGACAGGAGTTTTCCCATCCTCTTTACAATTGTCTTTTAGTTAAAAGTGTGCATCCCAATGCTGATTGGTTCTTTTGGCTGTACCTACACAATTTCCATAAAACGAGACATACAAGCAATACGAGGAATCAAAGAAAGTAATGTCAAAGGAGAGTCCTCCTTTCTTTCTATTGTAGCAATGCCTTTATTTGAGTAAAGAATTAATTATACAGCTCATATGACAAATTATGTTCTATTCCTGCACAAACAAAGTCTGGTTATAGTGGACATAGTTTGGTCTTGATTAAGTAGTGGCGTGCTCAGGTTGACATCGTCTCGCTTAACAAACACATTCTGAATTAAGAGACATGGTATGTTCTAGCCTTAGACAATTCAGCCTTGCATCGCAGGACATCATTTGACTTGGCATCGACCATCGTACCAGCCTTGAGACTTTGGGCATGATCCGCTAAGAGCTTATTTTAGTCTGTTTATAAGCAATTATAGTGCGTGACTTAATCACATCAATGTTCCCAGCAGTTAAGACGAAAAAGCAGTTAGAGTGATTATACCATTGTCTATTCTTACTTTATTTCCTGAAATCACTTAATCTGAAATCATTAGTTGATCAAATATTATCACATTTGTTATCATCAAAACCTATCAAGGTATTAGGGGTTAGACATCATCAAATGTCTTGGTTCTAATAATGTGGATATTAGTCCTTTCTTCTTCTTGGGAAATCTCCTCTTGACTTTTTCTTTTCCTTTGCTAAGCTTTGGACATTCGAACTTGAAGTGTCCAGGCTTCTTCCATTCATAAACAGGCAATAGGCATTCTTCTCTTTCTTCTCAAGGTTTGCTGAATATTTCTTTTGTTGTAGTTCTTCCATCTCGAACCACCTTTCTTTCTCCACATTTTATGTATTCTTCTTGAGATGAAGGATAGCTCATCATCTTCTTCTGATTCTTCTTCACTTGAAGAGGTGTATTCTACTTCTGACTTTTCTACCTTTAGGGCTTTGGTAGCTCGTCCTTGGGTGGTCTGTGGAAGATTGACTTTTTGTGAAGATGATTCTTTTGGTGTTTTCTTAGCTTTTGTGATCCTTCAAAGCCAGAGACTTGCCCTTTTTAGCTTAGCGTCTCCTTGCAGCTCTTGCTTATGCAACATTAGGATTCCCACGAGCTCTTCTAGAGGCATATAGTCTAAGTCCTTAGAAGCTCTAATGGTTGTGACATGAGGTCTCCATCGTTTGGGCAAGCTACGAAGAATTTTGTCAACATGTTCGAAGTTTTCAAAACTTTTCCAAGGTTTTGAAGCTCATTTAGAATAGTTTGAAATCTAGACATCATACCGATAATGGTTTCATTTTCTTCCATGGCAAATAGTTCATATTCTCTAGTCGTTGGAACACTTACCTTATTTCTCTTTACCTATGAGGACCCTTCATAAGTTATTATGAATGTGTCCATATGTCCTTGGAGGATTTAAACTGGCTTATCTTTTTGTGCTCAATTTCTGAGGTGCATGCATGTATTGTGTTCCTTGCTCTAGAGTTGTGGGCGAATCTATTATTTTTTTGTGCCTCAGTCCACTGTTCTTTTGGAATCTCAACTTCATTATCATCAATTGGAATATAATCTCCATTTTCACGACATCCAGCATGTATATGTGACATGATTCAAAGTATGTCTCCATTCTTTGTCTCCAATATGTGAAGTTTTCTCACTTGAAGATTGGAGGTTTGTGTAGACCCCTTCTCCATCCTTGTGTAGGATCTTTAGCTTTGTATCTATGAAGATAGTTTTAGCGAGACCAAGCTCCGATACCAATTGAAATACACAACAGAATAGAAAGAGGAGAGGGGGGTTGAATAGTGTGTTAGGAAACTTTTTCACAAACACTATTAGTTCACAAGTTGCATTCTTGGATATATGTATGTTTAAACCAATAAATATATCCTTGCAAAGCAAAGCTTGAAAACCTTTTCAAAAGAGCACAATAGGTAAGATGAATATATGTAATCACAAGATAGCAAAAGAAAGCTTGTTTTTATCCTGGTTCACTCTCCTGTATCCGCGTTGTCACGGATCAAAACGAGTGATTTTGAAAATGTAGTTACGGGGTCAACACAAGGTTGTCGTTCTCAAGGATTCTTGTATTATTTTTAATCAATGCAGTAATGGTTAATGGGGGTTTAGATTATGATTTCAAGAAAAAGGAATTAAAATAAATTGTGATTATCGAAAATAAAGCTAATCAGCGAATCAACCTACTGTATCGTTTTCAAGAAAAAGGAATTAAAATAAATTGTGTATACTTGCCTAAGACCAAATTTACACTTTTTCTTATTTCTTTTTCTACTTCTTTGAGGTTTTGTATACCTTGCATCAATCCAACACATTGAAATTAAAGCAATTCATTATGATGCAAAAAATGGGTAAAATGGTGCGATTAAACCCATAAAAATAAAAGATCAAAATAGGTTTTATCAACAATCTATTAAAATGTACATTTTTCATCTCAGAATTGCATCTGACTCAATTTAATCAATTATAAGCTTGTTGAAATCAATTACAATTGATGACAACAACTCATAATCATCTTCTGATACACGAGATAATTGATTACAATCTATTCCAATCGATTACATTTGTTTTAATGGTCATATTGATAATCTTTTAACAGATTCATTCTATTTCTCTTCATATCTTTTGAGACCCAATCATATCTTTGATTGATTGATTTGTTCTCTTCTAATCTTATCTTATATCCTTCTACATATCTTTTTGACCCAATCTTATATTTGATCTTAAGATAAGATTTTGATATTTTAGAACATTATAAAGAGAACCCTTTGAGATTGGTTTCAGCATCACCACTAGTACAAAAACTACCTTCTAAGTTGGCTTATCCAAGATGGTTCACTTAAAACTGTCTTGGTAACCGACGCAGTGGAAGTTTTGTAAATAATGTTATAAAATCAAAGACGGTTTATAAGTAACCATTTTAAAAGGACGATTTTTTAGGACCGTCTTAGAAGAGTACCATTCCAAGATGGTTGGTAAGAGACTGTCTTTAAAAGCATCCCTTTTTAAGACGATTAAATTATAACCGTCTTAAAAGGGCTAGCTTCCAACCAACCATCTTCGAATGTCCCCCTCCACCTAGTTTTAATTATATGAGACTCTTCTTCATGCACTACTTTTGCTCACTCTCTTCGTGCTCTACTCCTCACTCTCTTCGCGTGCTATATTCTCCTTAGTCCTCACTCTCTTCGGAGCATTTTCTCTTCTCACTCTCTTTCGCACACCATCATTGGCACCATGGCTACTCTCGCACATTGTCGCTTTTCTCAACACTGTTGCTGCTCCCTCTTTCTATGCGCACTGTCGTTCTCATTGCTCACGTTGTCGTTCTCGCGTCGTCGCACAATCATTCTTGTGTTGTCACTCTCTCTCCATCATCATCATCTGCCACTGTTGTCCACCATGAGAGGTTAGTGAGGAATCTATCTTTACTAACTCTTAACCAAACTTGCTGATTCAAAGTTAGATTGAGCTTTCTGATCTTTGAATTTTGAATGGAAAATGCATTTGACTAAAATTTAATGGAGTTAATGTAGTTATGTTTGAATTTTATTTTTTGATGGAATGTAAGATTTTATTTTTAAATACACTGTATACTACTTGAGAAAGAATTGAAATTTTAGGAGCTAGGTGATGAGCACTGTGTTTGTGAATACGTGTGAAAGAGAATTAATTAATAGATTGGTGGTATTGTCAAATCTGGTTTAGGAGAATGGTGCTACGATACAATTAAGATTGTATTTCACAGGTTTAGACTAATTTCGAATTGAAGATCAAGCTTAACAACTGTTTATTTGTTTTTCCTTTGAGTATTGCTTTTGAATGTGCATAATCTCGTTCTTTTTGCAACTTTCTAGAGTAGCTTTGGGGATTAATTGAGACATGAGGAGAGAGCTGATAAATTCTTTCGCTTTACAAAACAAACATTAACCATTGGGTTGGTTGAGTCAAATTAATATCAGTAAACTTGAATATAGTCATTTGCAAAGAGAGGAGACTTGGCTTACTGGGATAAGGTGGTTCTATTTTTTGGGATTTTATGTTTTTCTCACTAAATCCAAATTCAAGTTTCCTTTCGTATTGGTCTATAATCTCATGATTTCCTGTTATAGTTCAAACTGTTTCCTCTGATTCTATGAGGCTCTGTTATCTTCCTCTATTCTATCACTTCATTTTTTTTTGTTATTTGGAGGATATTGTGTTTTTACTAAAATTCAGTCTCACCACAATTTATTATTACTAAAAACTAAAAAGTAGAATAGGAAAAATAATAAGGAATTCAAACGAGGTTATCCCTATTATTATTGTAGATTGAAATCTACTTTTCACCATAATGGGAATATGATAGAAATCCATAGCAGAAAAGTATCATTAAAGTTATAAATGCAAGTGCCCCAAACTGGAACAAATGGTACTACCATGTAGGTCAAGTGAGACTGGACCAAGATTATTAGTTAAATAAGTGGGAAATTAGACCAATTAATAATAGAGGCAGAATGGAATTCAACATTTCATGGTTAAGTCAGTTTCATACAACAGCTTGGTGGATGGGGGAACAGAAACATGCAGCAAATCACCTCTCATTTAATTAACCACTAATCATTATGAATATTGGTCAAAACTCTCAAATGGTGAGTTGGAAGAAGAGCAAGGTTGATATATTACTTCATGATACTATTGATTAAAGTGAATATGAATGTGTCAATCTTTATTACTTATTATCCTCATTTGTACCCTTTGTTGACTGGCTCAATTTGTTTACACAGACATCGTTTTAAGTTTAATTGGCATTAATGAGGGTTGAAAAATTCATTTCACAAGAAAAACTTGAACTCGAGTGAGGTAGTAGAGTGGATTAATTACTTTGATTGGACCTATCATATTTTAGAAATTTGTATCATGACTTATAATCAATGCTTAAATTTATGTTTCATTAACTTAGCTAGAAAGTTGCGTATTTGCTCTTCATATAGGGTCTCACTCTCACACTCTTGCTTGTGTGAAAATTTCTTCACTATCATCATAAATACTAGCAAGCATAGTGTGTATTATCAAAGTGAGTCACACCAATTACCAACTACTATGATTTGATTGATCTTGCTGAATGGGGTGTCTAATAGACCTTCTACTTTATGAACTTTTTTCTTATCAAGAAACAAAACAAAATGGTACTATAGATTCAAGCTCCTCCAATTCTCACTTATTTCTTATTTTAATTAATGTTAGTAAAAGTATAAAACCATTAATGTATTTTTACTTCTTTTTTTTAATTACAAGAATGAGTTTTTACTTCGTAACTTAAGTTTTAAGTAGTTTTAATTCTGATTGCCTCTCCTGTGGGCGTCTTGGAAACCATTTCTTCTTAGCACTATTCAACTAATGAAATCGTCAGTAGCCAATAGCCATCGTTCCTCTACTTCCATTGATAGCTAGACAACAATTATTATAAGTGCAATTTATATTTTGCACTAACTAACTTCAATTTTTTTCTCTTTTTTTTTATTTTTCTCACTAAAGAAGTGCAATTTGATATTATTAAGAGGTGGTCAGTGATCTTGGAACACCAGCTTGCATTTAAAGATAACATATATTGTCTCTTTAGAATATGATCAAAGTTACTGTAAAAAAAATAGATTATCGATTTCTCTAATACACTTTCATGCAAAAAAAATTTGGAGTTTCTTTTGCTTCTTCTATACCTTTTCCAATCATAGCAGCATATTCACCATTTGGGTCCCCTTCACGATCTTTTTTGCCACTGTGAAGTGATTCTTCAGGGAGGTATGTGCTATTGAAATAAAATGTACTTATACAATTATGGATTGTATAAGTACATTTTAATTATTTGTAAATTTAAACATCTTTATTATACAATTGTCAATTTAATTAAATTCATTGTACTTCATTTACAAATTTAATTTATTTACAAAACCATAGGTTTACGCATGAGACAATGATGGATCTAGACTTGAATTCTGTGTATGGTTTCCTTGAGCCTCAAAGTATTCAAAAAGTTGGATGCAACAAAGTTGAAGTTGAAAGTTACATGGAAAGTTGGATGCGGGAATCAAACAAAGAGATTTACATGGCACCTTACCTAGATGGGTAAGCAATAATTATATAAGTAAATCTAGATAACGTGTACATGTCATAACTAACTATTCTCAAATTCACTCAACACTGGCAACTAGTAGTCATCTGTCTTAAGGCCAATAATGTGATGTTGTTTTGTTCCGTGCAAAGGCAAGGTGATCCACAGTTCAAATCCATTTGTCAAAGGTAATCTTTATTATATATTTATTCATTATTAGAACATTTTTTTTCATTCAGAGTTGATATATCTTGATTTTTCTCTTAACCAGTGTTGTAAAGAAATTGAATAAGGGCAAAAAAAAAAAAACAAAACAAAACTTGATTGGATCATTTTACCAGTAAGTAATTTTTAGAGAAACTTGAATTTATCAAACTAAATGTTGTTACTTTGTATAATATATGTGGGGGTAAATAATTAAAATATATATTTCAATTAGTGTAATGTACAAACCGGAAGCCCTAAGTGTGACTATTATGTCATGCATTGGATAGAAACCATAGTAAAAGGACATTTCACGAAGAGTTGGACAATGGTAATACAATATTTATTTACTTTTGACAACATAATTACATGAAGTATTTATTATTTAATAACCACGTGTCTCACTAACCGTGATTATCTTATATTGTTACAATTCTTTGAAGATAGACGTCCAATTGAGCCGACCAGAATTAAAGAAATTCACATCATGTTGGCATCATATGTTTTAAGTCTTTATGATACTTAGTATAGAATGCTTAGTGTATTATTAACATACAATGTTTAGTATAGGTGGTATCTTCTTTACTGTTTAGTATAGTGTAGTACATTAACATACAATGTTTAGTATATGTGGTGTCTTATATTGTTGGACAACTTTTAAACATTTGTCTGTAACTTGATATATTTTCATTGAATTTATATTTGTTAGGTCTATTTATATATTGTTCTCAATAATTTTCAATTTACAGAGTTGTGTTCAAGCATAAACAAAATGCATTAAAGAAAAAAACAATACCCTTTTAAGACGGTTTTGGCATTAACTGCCTTAAAACAAGGGATCTTTAAAGATGGTTTAGACCACAACTGTCTTGAAAGGGGGTCTTTAAAGACTGTTGTTGTTGTAATTGTCTTGAAAGGGGTATATTTCAAGACAGTTAATAATTCAACCGTCTTGAAAGGGGTGTCTTTAAAGATGGTTTTCAATATAACCGTCTTGAAAGGGGATCTTAAAAGACTAATATTGAAAAACCATCTTGAAATAACAGTCTTTAAAGACGGCTGAATCACCCTTTCAAGATGGACGGTTAAATTATTAACCGTCTTGAAATCATAGGCTTTTAAGACAGATGTTGATTGTCTTGAAAGGGTGCCCCTTTAATGACGTCCTTATCAAAGACATCGAGGAATCGTCTTGAAAGGGCTTCCAGAACCATCTTGAAAGCCCTTTTTTGTAGTAGTGCACAAAGTACAAATTCTGAGTTACACTTTCTATCCTCTTTCTATTGTGCTGAAGCTTTCTCTCCTTGTTCTAATCTATATTGGTTAAATCCTCTTTCAAGAAGAACATTTTTATTGACATCTATATCTACACTTCTAGGTGCTTTTGTTTCTTTGTTCTTTTCCAGCTATATTTGCACACATCAGGTGCTTTTATTCCATACTTCTTCTATTCTATTATGTTTTCAATTGGTATTATAGGATAGGTTTTCCTAGGTGATTGGTATTCAATGATAGGTTTTCCTAGGTAGATGCTTGAGGTTGTGATGGTGTTTCACACTCATGCATAGGTTCTTGCTTTGGTTGTGAATAAGATAGATTGTTGTGATTTGGATGTGTTATTGTGTTTGTAACCGTTCAGATCATAGTGTAACTCCTCGGGTTGTGGAAGACTACATGTAGATCGGGTTATGATCGAACCAGTATAAAATTTGAAAATTGAAGACTTCATATAGATTTATGGTATTTTCATATTTCTTAGTCTTTCCTCTTTTCTTAAGTTAGTCTATTTTCTTTTAAGCCAAAACATGAATGGATGTTGGCTTTGTATTGTATGTTTTAGACTAAGAATTTATCTGTTTAGTTGTGCTTTCTAAGATGCTTGCAAAACCTTTCTAAAACTTTTATCTTAACATCTTAAGATGATTTGCATTTTCAAAGTATTCATGATAAGCTTTGCAATCGATTACAATATCAAGGAATTGATTACTAGTGAGTATATCTGAATCAAATTACTCTCTGCCATCGAGATAATTGATTACATGATTTAGCAATCTATTACAATGACTTTTCTATTTCTCAGAATTGGCTCTATCTCAAATGTAATCGATTACCAGGCTTTTGCAATCGATTACAATTGATGACAACAACTTAAAATCATCTTCTCGATACATGGGATAATCAATTACCAGGCTATTGCAATCGACTACAATTGATGACAACAACTTAAAATCATCTTTTGATACACAAGATAATCGTTTACTTTTAGATTCAATCGATTACATCTGGTATAACGGTAACTTTTAAATATATCAAATTTGATCTTTGCTAAATCCTTTCCATATCATTTCATGATCCAACCATATCTTTCAATCCCAAATCTTATATTTGATTGAATAAACTTTTTCTCTCATATCTTATCTTATACACTATATTGCTTATCCATATACAAATCTTATATTTGATCTTAAGATAAGATCCTATTGTTCTTAAACACTATAAAGAGAAACCTTTGGGTTTCCCTTTAGCATCAACTCAATTATAGAGAATTCATTCTATTCTTCACTTGTTATATTTCTTTGAGTTGAAAATTCTATTATGCTTTCAATTGTCTAAAATCTCATTGTAGAAAAAGCTTTTCTTCAGCTATACTTGCACATTAAGGTGTTTTCTTTCTAAAGCTTTTTCTAGCTATACTTCCACATTATGGTGCTTTATGTCTAAGTTTTTCTCCAGCTAAATCTGCACACTCAAGGTGCTGTTGTTCCTTACTCTCTTTTTCTTGGTTGTTATTGGCATTCTAGGATAAGGTTTCCTGGGTGCTTGGTATTGTAGGATAGGGTTTCCTAGGTACTTGATATTCTAGGATAGGGTTTCCTAGAGTAGGTGCTTGAGTGGTGATAGTATTTCACACTCTTGCATAGATTCTTGTTCGAGTTGTGAACAAGAGTAGGTTGCAATGATTTGGGTGTTTATGTGTATGTAACCATTGCAGATCATAGTTGAACTCCTTGGGGTGAGAAAGAATTGGATGTAGATTGGGTTGTGATTGAACCAGTATAAATCTTGTGTTCTACTCTTTCTCCTTCATCTCTTCATTATTATCTTATTCAATTTACTTATAAATTTGGTTTTAACAAGATTATTTACATTGTGTTTCTGATTTGTTATTCTATCAACAACATCTTTCAAAAACTCTTTGCAAAAAAACTTCAAGAGAGTGACTAAATTCTTTTTACTTTGAAAAAGAGATAAAATTTTAAATATCAATTCAGCCTCCCTCTTGATTTATCCAGCTGGTTCTAACAATTGGTATCAGAGCTGGACCTTGAATTTTACTCAAGGATTCCAACATGGCTGATAATAGGCTGCCATTTGCAGAAGGCAGTGTGATCAATCGACTTCCTTTATTTTGTAGTGACAATTATCCCTTTTGGAATGTCCGCATGAAAATTTTTATGGAGTCAATTGATCTAAGCATTTGGCAAGTAGTCATAAACGGACCAACGCTTCCAACTATAGTTGTTGATGGAAAAATAGTCCTAAAACCCACTGATGAATGGACTAAGTTAGAAACTAAACGTGCTAACTATGATCCTCGTGGCAATGAATATATTACATTCAACATTAAATTCTAATGAGTTTTTAGGATTTCAGCATGTGCCATAGCAAAGGAAATTTGGGATATGATTGAGGTAACCCATGAAGGCATACTGAAAGTAAGGCGATCAAGGAAGAATTCTCTTATCCAAGAGTATGAAACCTTTCGAATGCAACCAAAAGAATCAATCTCAAATTTCCAGATGAGATTCATACACATTGTCAATCATCTCAAAAGATTAGGCAAGGCATTCGATGAAGAGGAGATGAATGTCAAAATCCTAAAAAAATATGAATAGGATGTGGCAGCCAAAGGTCACTACAATCTCTTAGTCAAGAGACATGGTTACCATGACTTCACCTGCTTCGAATGCGGAAAGACGGGCCACATCAAAGCTGATTGCCTCGACACTGAAAAAGATGCACAATGGTGATAGGAAGAAATTTAGAAGGATCTCCAAGAAAAAGGAAGCATACATTGTTTGGGAAGACAATGCATCTTCTACCTCATCCGATAGCTCAGAAACTAAGGAAGCCAACATATGCTTAGTGGCAAGTGATGAGAATAAAGAAGAGAGCAATGTAAGCACTTATGAAAATGAATCTTTCTCTGATGAATCCAATTCTAATCCAATTCCAATTCCGATGATTAACAGTAGAAGAATGTGCATGAAGATGCACTGATCAGTGGTGTATCTAAGGGAAAGTTTCAATGGATCCCAAAGGGTACTCATGAGGGCACTAACAAGAAAGGACCAAAAACAATTTGGGTACCTAAGACCAACACCTAATTTGTTTTGCAGGTATGCCTGAAAGCCATGGAATCCAAATGGTATCTTGATAGCGACTGTTGAAGGTATATGACCAGTGACAAGGGAAAATTCATCACCCTTATTGAAAAACAAGGTGGATGGGTCACATATGGAGACAACAACAAAGGAAGGATCATGAGTGAAGGTAATATAGGTAACTCTTCCTCAACTATAATTGAAAAAGTTTTATTTGTTGATGGATTGAAGCACAACCTTCTTAGCATTAGTTAGCTATGTGACAAAGGGTATGATGTATCTTTTGATCATTCTAAATGCTTGATTAGTGATAAGCAAGGCAATGCTAAACTTGTTGGCAAGATGATTTAGAATGTTTATGTGCTTGATTTTGAAAACTCTATTCCTTTTGAAAAATGTCTTCTTAGCAAGGATGATACATCTTGGCTTTGGCATAGAAGAATAACACACATTCATATGAATCATCTTAACAAACTTGTTTCTGAAGACTTAGTAATTGGCCTCCCAAAACAAAAATATTCAAAAGATGGCCTATGCAATGCTTGTCAAAAGGGGAAACAAACTAAATCTTCTTTTAAGTCTAAAAATATTATTTATACCTCTAGACCCCTTGAGATATTGCATATGGATCTCTTTGGTCCTTTTAGGACTATGAGTATTGGTGGCAATTTCTATGCGCTTGTTATAGTTGATCATTACTCTAGATTCTCTTGGACTTTCTTTTTAAGGTATAAGAATGATGATGTTCGTGCTTTTGTTAAATTTGCCAAGAAAATTCAAAATGAGAAAAACCTTTCCATAATTTCATTAAGTGATCATGGGGGAGAATTTCAAAATGAGTCCTTTTTCATTTTTGTGAAAAGCATGGCATCAAACATAATTTTTCAGCCCCAAGGACGCTATAGCAAAATGGTGTGGTTGAGAGGAAAAATAGATCACTTGAAGAGCTAGCAAGAACTATTTTAAATGAGTCTTACCTTCCAAAATATTTTTGGGCAGATGTTGTGTCTACTTCTTGTTATGTTTTAAATCACGTCTTGATTAGGCCTATTTTGAAGAAAACCCCATATGAGCTTATTAATAATAGAAAACCAAACATTAGTCATTTATGTGTATTTGGCTACAAATGTTTTGTTTTTAAATAATAGGAAAAAAAAATCTCTTGGCAAATTTGATGCAAAAGTTGATGAAGCTATCCTCTTAGGCTATTCTTTGAGTAGTAAATCATATAGTGTCTATAATAAGAGAACTTTAGTTATTGAGGAATCTGTGCATATTGTTTTTTATGAGTCTAACTCCAAGTTGGAGGAAGATGTGCCTTGTGATGACAATGCAGGTTCCATATATAATGAGACAACTGAACCTTAAACACAAGAGTCATCTCAACCTTCTTCTAAAGAAGACACATCTGCACTAGCTAATCCTCCTACAAACCATGAATTACCAACAGAGTGGAAACAGCCTAGAAACCTTTCACTTGACAACATCTCTTGAGATATTCAGCAAGGTATCTCAACTAGATCCTCCATGAGCTTAATTTGCAACACAATTGCATTTGTTTCTCAAGTTGAGCCCAAGAATATTGAAGAAACTGTCCATGATGAATTTTGGATGATGGCAATGCATGAAGAGCTCAACCAATTCAAAAGGAATCAAGTTTGGGAACTTGTTCCTTATTCGAGAGAACATGAATGTCATTGGAACCAAGTGGGTGTTCTGAAACAAAAGTGATACCTCTAGAATCATTACTTGGAACAAAGCCAGACTTGTAGCTAAAGGATACAACCAACAAGAAGGAATTGACTATGATGAGACATATGCTCAGTAGCAAGACTTGAAGTTATCCATCTCCTTCTTGCTTATGCTTGTCACAAGGAATTCCAGCTTTCCCAAATGGATGTGAAAAGTGTTAGAACCAAGACATTCGATGATGTTTGGCCCCTAATCCTTTGATGGGTTTTGATGATAACAAATGTGATCATATTTGATCAAATAATGATTTGAAATTGAGTAATTTTAGGGAATCAAAATGATCACAGACAATGGTATAATCTCTCCATCTCACTCTATCACTTTAACTATCTAATAATGCCTTAATAATATATCAAGCATCCAAAGTGCTTTTAATTGAACTGAGTTAAAGCATCAGAATAGATCATGAAGAAGTCTTGGAACAAACTACGCAAAGTCTTGGACCAGACCATGCAATAGTCTCGGACAAACAATGTGAAGTCTCGAACTAGATGATATAAGTCTTGGGCTAGACTACGCATAAGTGCTGGACCAGAAAATGCATGGAAATAAGGCCAGACTATGTGATGGTTGGACCACACCATGCATACTTGGACCAGACTGTGTTTGTCAAGCCAGACCATGTTTGTGCTGACTCGGATTGTGTTTGTCAAGCTAGACCATGTCTATGCTGACCCGAACAATGTCTGTCAAGCCAAACCATGTCTATGTTGAAATAGAACATGATCCCGATACATGTGATGAGGAATATGCATTTAATAATCATCTCTTAACTTTAAGAACACATTGTCTACTACAGAAAGAAAGGAAGATATTCTCTAAAATAACCTTCTTCTATTCCTCGTATGACTGCTTACATGTCTCAAATGTGTGAAGTTTGTAGGTACAACTAAAAGGCTAATCAGCTTTGAGAAGCACACCTAAAGCTAAAAGCAAGCTGTAACAAGATAGGAACCTGCTCCTATCAAATCAAGCTAAAGCAATTTCAACACTCTTTTGTGAGACAATGGAAACCTCTCTTCTCCAACGTTCAAATCCATGAAGCTCTACTATATAAAGATGTTTCCAGGCAATGAGAAGACTAACAATTCCAAGCCAATCTAATCTGAACAATCTAAGCACAAGCAAGAAAAACACTCTAAGAAAAAGCCAGTATCAAGTGAGAAACAAGAGTTGAGAGAAAAGATAAATTTCAAATTTTACGAAGCTCATTCATATTCAATCTATTTTCAGATTCTGTAACTCTAGACTCTGTCTTCATCATGTTATGGCCTTGATTGCATCCTCAGCTGCTTTCTCGAGTCGTGTCACTCGAGCTCGTGCTTCCAATCCCCTAGAAGATCTCTCTCATCTACATCATTTTGGGGTTCCTCTCCACCCTCCTACGCAGCCTTGAATCATCCAAGTTGATTGGCATCCTCCACTTGCTAGGTTCATCAAATGTAACACGGATGGTGCAACTTGTGGTCACCTTGGTCATGTTGCTGCTGGTGGAATATTTCGGGATCATTTTGGCCTTTTCCAAGGAGGCTTTTCTATATTGGCATCCAAACCTCTTTCTATGTTGAAATCTTTGCAATTCTTTGTGCGATTGAGCAGGCAACTCGATTTGGTTGGTCGCGGCTCTGGATTGAATGTGATTCTCGGTTGGCTATCAAGGCCTTTACTCATCCAATGGTTATTCCTTGGCAACTCAGGGCTCGTTGGAACTGTGCTTTCTCTTCCTCTAACAATATGCATATAGTCTTTTCACACATTTTTAGAGAGGGTAATCAATGTGTAGATAGTCTAGCTAATTTTGGTGTAAATAAGCATGTAGAGTTTACGTGGTGGTCTAGTTTACCTAGTTTTCTTTCTGTTAGCTATGCCCATAATTGTTGTGGGCTACCTAACTTTCACTTTTGTTGATGATTCTTTGGGTTTGGTTTGGTCCGCCCATTTCTTTGTATTCTTTTTTACTTATTTAATAATATATAGTTTGGTCTTGATGATAGAGTGGCTTAAAGGGTGCCAACATAGTTAGGATGTCTTTTGTCTCTTTGAGAGATACCAAGACTACGTTTCAAATAAAAAAAAATAGAAAGACAGGAGTGGCTTAGTGATTAAAGAATGCTTGGGAAGTATAATCTCAGGGGGAGACTTATGCTTGTAACTAGTAGTGGTTTAAAATACTAGTTGCTAGTAGTGGCATAGAGAATACTTGTAGCCAGGAGTGGTAGTGAAGAATATGTGTTTTGTAATCAGGTGATTATAGTGGAACCCTTTAACAATTGTTAAAGGAGAATTGGACATAGCTCAAGTTGAGTGAACCAGTATAAAACAAGCATTCTACCTTTGTTGTCTTGTGCTTACACTTGTTCATCTTGCACGTTGTGCACTTTTGAAAAGGTTTTTAAAAGCTTTGTCCCACAAATCCAAATCATGTCTACCGCCTCAAGAAAGCCCTCTATGGACTTAAACAAGCCCCAAGGCAATGGTATGAAAGGCTAAGTAATTTCCTTATTAAAAATCACTTTGAAATAGGTCAAGTAGACAAAACTCTATTTATTAAGCATACTGAATCTGATATTCTTTTTAGTGCAAGTCTATGTTGATGACATTATTTTTGGATCCACTAACCCAAAATTATGTGAGAAATTTGTGGAAGGTATGTAGGGGAGTTTGAGATGTCCATGATGGGTGAGCTAAAATACTTCCCCTGGACTTGAGGTCAAAGATATGACTCAAGGCACCTTTCTTCACCAAAGAAAGTATTGTAGAGACTTGTTAAAGAAATTAAAAATGGACAACTACAAAGAAGCATCAACACCAATGGCAACTTCTTGCTATTTGGATGTTGATGAATGAGGTAAAGGTGTTGATCAAACACTCTATCGTGGTATGATAGGTCTCTTCTCTATTTAACCTCTAGTTGCCCTAATATTATGTTCAGTGTGTGCATGTGTGCTAAGTACCAATCCAATCCTAAGGAATCCCACCTCACATTCGTAAAACAAATCCTTAAGTACCTTAAAGGCACCTCGGATGTAGGATTGTGGTATCCCAAGGGTGTCCAACTGATCGAGGCCGTACCCAAACCAAATAAAAACAATTAAATGCAGTACTAGGAAGTGATCCTAGGTCGTTTCCCAGTGAGCAATGATCAAACAAACGTTCATAACACTTAACAACAATAAAACAGTAGCAAATTGGGGGGTTTCTTTGCTTTAATAATTTAAACAGTAAGCAACTTGAATTAAAAAAATAACAGAACTAAACGTGTTGTTTCCCCTTGATTCAAAAGCAAGCCTCTTATCTTAGGTTACGAGAATCTATCCCTAATCAATTCAGCCACTTAATCCAACCCGAATTAATTTACTAAGCGAAAATTAATACAAGGTTTTCATTATGTGATTAAGCAACACATACACCAATTAATTCCTCTCACAGGTCCATCACAGAATAATTGGTGAAGGGGAAAATTGATCAGACATTAACATTAATAACAAAACCTCAAAGAGAGCTAGTGCTTAGTCCTCAAGAGAAAACAACACTGAAAATTTAACCTTCCATTCAAATTAAACAGCAACTGGAAACGTAAATGGCAAAATGCAAAACAGAAACGAAAACAAGGATAGAAGGCAAAAAACGAAACTGGGAATGGAAACTGAAAACGAACCAACAAAGAAGAGCGAAAATGGAAACAGAAGTAGAGAATGAACAAAAACGCTGCTCTACATGAACAAGTAGCATCCGGGGACGTGAAACCCTTCTCTGAATAGTGAAAAACGAAAACTAAAACCTCCCCCCTTTTCTTGTGACGGCTGGGGCTTAAAAACCTTCTGTCTCACTCAAAAGTCACTTACATAAAACCCTAGGCTACTAATCTGATTTGGGCCCATAAAAATCTGATGCGACCCAATTACAAAATACAGCAATAAAATGAAATAAAATAAAACTGGATGACAAATAAAACTAAAACAGTCTCCTCTCTTCAAGCCCAAAATGGTTCAGCCCAATTCCAGATCCAAGCCCAATTGCTTATAATTCTCCTAAAATCAAATTAAAATACGAGAATTAGTCAAAACGGCCCAAATGATAAAACTGCATAATTAATTTGACAATTAAGGCTAATCAGTAATTAAAATGATGACAGAAAGGGGTAAGAAATAGGAGAAAATAATGACACATCACCAACCAACACTCATAGGTTATATTGATTCCAACTATGGTGGTTGTAAATTGGATAGAAAAGGCACAAGTGGTAATTGTCATCTTTTTGGGAATAGCCTTGTGTTTATTAGAACCAAGACATTTGATGATGTCTAACCCCTAATACCTTGATAGGTTTTGATGATAACAAATGTAATAATATTTGATCAACCGATAATTTGAGACTAAGTGATTTCAGGAAATCAAAGTAAGAAAAGATAATGGTAAAATCTTTCAACTCAAATCCTAGGCTCTAACTATCTAAGAACTTATAATGGTTAAATCTAGCACTGAAATTGCTTATAAACTGACTAAAACAAGTTCTTAATGGATCATGCAATGTCCCTAGGCCAGACGATGTCCGATGCAAGGCAGATGATGGTTGATGCTAAGTGCTAGACGATGTCCGAGGTCAAGCCAAACAATGTCTAAGGCTAGAATAGACCATGACTTTTAATTAAGAATGTGATTGTTAAGCCATATGTTGTCTGGGTACTAGACATACCATACTTAATAAGACTAGACTATGTTTGTTAAGCCGGACTTTGTCGTGTAGGAACAGAATATAATCTGTCATATGTAGTTAAGGAATATGTGCTATATAATTAATTCTTTACTCAAATAAAGGCACTGCTGCAACGAAACAAAGGGAGATACCTTTTGACATTACTTTCTTTCATTCCTCATATTACTTGCATGTCTCGTACTATGTAAAGTGTGTAGGTACAGAAAAAAAAACCAATCAACATTGGGATGCACACTTTTAGCTAAAAGACAAACTGTAACAGAGATAGAAACTTGCTCTGTCAGATAAAGCACGATTAAAGCTACTTCAAGACTCTACTGTGTGAGACAACGGAAAGAAGTCTTCTCTAACGTTCAAATTCATGAAGCTCACTTTATAAGGAAGCCTCTTTGAAACGAGAAAAGATGATGAGCGATTAAACGTGAACTGAATAAGGAAATCAATCTAGATAGCAAGAGAAAGAATTCTGAGATAAGGTCTTGAATTTGAGCTGAGAGAAATAGAACACCCATCCTTTACAAGCTCATGTAGATTCAACATTTGATTATATCCTCTCTTTAAGAGTTATTTGAATCTTATACATATTTGTATAGAAAGCCAGGAGTGGCTTAGTGATAAAAAATACTTGGGAAGTATAATCTCGGGGAGATTCATACTTGTAACTGAGTGGTTTAGAATACTTGTAGCTAGTAGTGGCATAGAGAATACTTGTAGCCAGAAGTGGCGATGAAGAATACTTATTTTGTAATCAGTTGATTATATTGGAACCCTTTAATAGTTGTTAAAGGAGAACTGGACGCAGCTCAAGTTGAGTGAACCAATATAAAAACAAGCTCTCATCTGCTATCTTATGATTACATATATTTATGTTGCTCACTGTGCTCTTTTGGAAAGACTTTCTAAGCTTTGCATTGCAAGGATATATTTTCTGATTTAAACTAACATATATCCAAGAAGGCAACTTGTGAACTAATAGTATTTACTTAAAAGTTTTAAACCCACTATTCAACCCCCTTCTAGTGTGTTCTTGTGTATTTCAGTTGGTATCGGAGCTCGGTCTTTGATAACTATCTTCACAGATACAAAGCTAAAGATCCTACACAAGGATGCAGAAAGGTCTACACAAACCTCCAATCTTCATGGGTGAAAACTTCACATGTTGGAGACAAATAATGGACATGCTTGGATGTTGTAGAAATGGAGATTATATTTCAGTTGATGATAATGAAGCTGAGATCCCAAAAGAACAGATTCATCCTCAACTCTAGAGCAAGAAATACAATACATGCATGCATCTAAAAATTGAGCACAAGGAAAGATAAGCCAGTTCAAATTTGCAAAGACATATGGGACACATTCATAATAACCTATGAAGGGTCCTCACAAGTAAAAAGGAACAAGGTAAGTGTTCTTACCGGAGAATATGAACTCTTTGCTATGGAAGAAGATGAAACCATAGCTAATATATTGTCTAGATTCCAAACTATTTTAAATGAGCTTCAAAACCTTGGTAAAAGTTTCAAAAATTTTGAGCATGTTGACAAAATTCTTAGCAGGTTGCCCGACAATGGAGACCTCAGTCACTGCCATTAGACTTCCAAAGATCTAGATTATATGCCTCTCGAAGAGCTACTAGGAATTCCTAATGTTGCATGAGCAAGAACTGCAAGGAGATGCCAAATTGAAAAGGGCAAGTCTTTGGCTCCGAAAGCTCACAAGCCAAATCGAGACAACACCTAAAGAGCAATCTTCATCAAAAAGTCAATCCTCCAAACCATCCAAAAGACACACCACCAAG